>OU426989.1:231148899-231773899 GCA_911387755.1 Chrysotoxum bicinctum
ATCTATGTTTCAAACTTTTTTATCATCCACAGTACTGCCATAGTTTGACAGTAAGCGATTTTCTAAATAATTAATTTTAGCTTCAAAATCTGGTAAATTTTGTTCTTTCTTAAACTCATAGAGGTACCTCCGACTAACAATTTTCACTCCTGATCTGCTCGGAGTTCCAACAGCAAGAAAACACAATGATTGTTTCACTATTCAGAATTTTAATTTTTTTGACCGAAAAATCTGTGCTGTTAAAAATGTCAATATTTTTGTCCTCTGCAGTCTTCTGCAGCCAATTTTTATTACATTTGTAGATGAAAAGGTTAAGCTTCACAATTCAAAAAGAATTATCATCCGATCTAACGCGGAAATATAACAAATTCAATTTTGAAAAGTAAAATATGGTAAAAATATAGCCAAAAAAATACCCAAAGTTTAACAGAACTAAATTTTTAGAATCATGCATTTCAGCGGAGCAAATTCTAATAATAATAAGAAATCATAACTGAGTTATCGAAATCCATCACTATATTATTAATAACACACACAGAAATAGAAATATTGACCTTACAACTTTATTCGTCCTGTAAACTATATGGTAAGAAAAACGTGTACTGCGGTTAGAGATCAAGTTACAATTACACGTATTTGCAAACGGTGTGCTTTTGTGAGGTAAAAAGAGTAAAATTAAAAACTGGGACTATTCTCCTAACGATCGACAAACTGTTTTTTTTGTTTACCGTAAGTTTACAAAATCGACTTTTGGCCGCATAAAAGCTAAATATTGACCTATGTGCAGCGCGTTAAGATTGTTGAAGACTTTTACGAAAATGCGCGTTCAAATCAAAATGCTTTGGTACACTTCGTGCTTTTTACTTGCGACTTATAGGTACTATAAGGCAAGTTATGCATTCGTAAAAAAAATCGAGCTCGAGATTTTGATCAAAGTTGACATTACGATGATAGCGAAGACCAAAAAAGTGGGTCTCGCAATTCTGTCTGTCTGTCTGTCTGTTCGACTACACCCTTAACTTTAAAATTTTTCCCCCCAACACGTTTTTTCTTTTTTTTTTAAGATCAAAAATAACGGTACCTGCCATACGATTTTTTCGAAATTTTATAAATATTTTTTTTTTCTTAAAAACTGTTCGACAGATTTAAAAAACAAAAATACAAAAAAAATTTATTTTGTTAAATCTAGGTAATGGTTGAAAAAATTTTTCCGAAAAATGGTTATTTAGGGTACCCCCCCAAAGAACCATTTTTTTGTTTTTGATTTTCTCAAAAACTGTACAACCGATATTGATCACTTTTTTTTTGCTAAAGCTCCCCAAAAATTTGAATAGAGTTTTGTATAGAATAGAATTTTGAAATTTTGTTTTCAAAACTCAATATTTCGAAAACCCCATGCTTGATTTTTTTTTGAACTTAATAAATAAAAGTTTTTTAATATAATCTACAGGATTTGAGAAAAAAAATTATTTTACCTAAAAATAAAGATACCCACCATACAAATGTTAAAAAATAAAAAAAAAATGGTTTTCAAAAATCGTATTTTTCTCGAGCGCCTAGAATTTTGATAAAATTTTTTTTTCTTTTAATTAATTTTTATGATCTTTAATTTAATAAAAAAAATTGGAATTAAGATATTACAGCTTGTTACTACCATAAAACCATTTTTACAAATTTGGAATTACTCATTATCGACACAACGGACTTTAATGCAAATTTTTATAGAGATGCTCCTAAAAAGTTTAAAAAACATTGCATTTCAAAACTTAACAAAAAAATATTTTTTGAATTTTTGCAAAAAAATCATTTTTTTTGGAAAAGTCCATATTTTAAAAACGGCTCAAAATTTTTTTTTGGAAACTTAATTTTCAATCGTACAATAATAAAAAGTTGGCGTACCAAATTTTTTTTTTTAAAAATCTTTTAAAAATTTTGTGTATAAAAGCTTCTTACATTACAACGACTTATAATTTTTGTTCTGGCATAAATTCATATTTGCGTAGCATTCTGTTTTTGTCTCTTACTACGAGTACTAAAAGAATTTAAGAAAATAATTTTATCCTTATGAACCGTTTTCTCTAGAAACATTCGTTTTTAAAATTTCTAGTCTATTACATAGGAGCAAGTTCGTGCGACCCAGTCGTGCATTTTATTTTTTTATTTTAATGCTTTTTATTTCGGCCATTTGCTTTAATTTTTAAAATTTAAATAAATTTGTATTATTGGTCTTTAAAATTTTTTTTGTATAAATAAAACATGGATATAATCACAGAAAAACTCTCGGCATCATGAAACTCATTCTTTAAACTGTTAAAATAAATGTTAAAATAGAATGTTGTGTCATTTCTGCAATAAGTATCAGTTTATGCAAGCAAATATAAAAAAATCTTCAGTTTTATTAAAAATAATTAATTTTGTACGTATATACAAGATATCTTATCATTTTTGTACAAAAATCGCATTCAAATTTTAAAATCTTTATGAATTTATATTTTTTTAAATTTAAACATAATTTCAAAAAACCTTTATTTTTGGAAATGCTGAATTTCTAAACAAAATAGGGCTTTATCTTCTTCGAATAGCTATGTAAATGTTCATTGCATTAGACATCCATTCAAATCAAATGAAATAACTGGATGTTCCCATACACAGTAAAGCCATCTAAGCCATTCATCAAGATAAATTATAAAATAAACCAAAGTCAAAAACGACTTCTTATCCAGGATATCATTTCAGAGAATTAACTCATTGAATTACCAAAGTCACAAGACAATTACTCACTTATCCCTCCATAATCCGTTCAGTCTAAGTCTTAATCCGAAAGTTATGGTCTGCGTTAATTAAATTTCGCACATACTTCCATACACTTGATCCGCCTGATGTGTTCGAAAAATAACAACCCACAAAAAACGTCCTTCGCTTATTACCGCAAGCAATGCGTAAGTAAACCAAATTTTATCACACCCAAGGGTTGCATCCAGCGCTATTTTTATTATAATCCACCTTCTTTTTTTACACCAAAAACTTATCGGAAAGCAACCAACATTCTCTTAAATTCAATATGAAATTCCAATTTAACCACTTCTAGTGAAATTCACACTTTCCATTCACAAAGGACGACGAAAGTTTACAAACTTCAGAAGACACGCACGAAACATCATTATCCTTGCAATAGGTTTTAGCTTCTTGCCGAAAACTGTGTTCCTTACTCGGTGAACTCAAGATACCAACTGAAATACACTTTGTATTCCATGTTGCCGAACAAGTGGTTGCTTTGCTCAGAAGATACGAAGGTACACTTGTTTTGTGTGCGGCATACACATAACCCAAGGCAAAGCTGTGCCGCCTTGAAATGGAAATTTGTGATTAGGTGCACAAGAGTGTGTGAAAGTGGCAACGCCATTCTTTTCTTGAATCCTTAAAACACCCTTCGACTATTGGAGAGATACGCTACGACTCCACTGTTCGGTTTTCTTTTCTTGGAGAAAAAAATAGAAATTGCGTGAAAGTAAGAAGGAGTTAGTGTGTCTTGTATATATGTCTAAGTTCTAAGACCTTTGGCTATTGATTTACGCACATGACTCTTCAATCAAAACGTTATCACAGGATATTGAAAAACTGTCAGCTCGGTGAGTTAAGTACCATTTTTGCAAGGTTCACAAAGCAGGTTCCCTTTTCGTTGTTCGCTACGTCTTTGTTTTCGTCGTCGCGTAGATATGTGCAGGCGACGCGATGGCGACGAAGAAAGTTTATTCTTCAATGGTTTTTCGGTATTTTGAAAATTCTGTTCATAAATATTAATAATAGTTCAATAAAAATTGACGCATTGATACTGAACAACATTTTGCCCGAAGCTAAGAATATCAATGAGTTAATGTGTTACTTCTCCTCAGCTCAGTTAATTAGCTATTACCAAACCTATTGGCTCAACACACAAAACAGGGTGTTCAATGAAAAAAGTATTACAATTGGCATTCTTCACCATGATATAAGGGTATCATTTGAAATTAATAAAAAACCTGATGTTTATTTATAAAAAGAGGTGATAATAGTTGATAGTCATATTTTTAGTTGATTGGTGTAGACTTTGTCTTCAGTATAACCTAGTGTTAAAGTACTAGCATGATTCCATATTTTCAATTTTGTAATTTTAAAATAATTAACTAACTATTACAGTAAACTATACAATACGCCCCACTTTTTTAGAATCTTCAATAAAACAAAAAAATAAACAAAAATAATACTTCTTTTATTAAATAAAAAAAATAACAGTCTTTTTTCGTTTATGTAAAATTTAAAATTAAAAAAAAACATGAATTTGAGTGAAGTGCGCCATTTTGATATACCATCACTCGTATGAACTTGTAGATGGAATTGATATGAAAAATTGTAGAAATTCTCACGGGGTCATTTTGTTTGGATTAATTTCAAAAATAATAAAGGATCTTTTACGTTTTGATATCTCTTATTGTGTGTTTGCTGCAACCGGACCACAATACTCATCCGACACGATATACATACACTGTGCCAGTAGGGCAACTTGTTGACTGGTGTTGAAACATTAGCCAATCCAATCCGATTGAGTGATTATCCGGCCACCCTGCATCGTAAACTTTCGTCGAAGACTTCTGTCCGCTAGCTCCGGATATAAGGAGTCAAATGAAGGGCGCAGCACAGAAGTAAGTGAAGTTCGTCCTAGACTCATATCGTCACTCTGAGAAAAGAGATCAAGTCGGAGGACGGTCACGAGGACGGTTTGATTTTCCCGCTGGATCCCACAGTTATGACAGTGAGTGTTGTGAGAAATTCTTAGCTTTGCTGCATGCTCCGCTATTTACCGATAGCTGCGACCCTGGCTATGTCTTGCGTAGGCCTGCATATCACACCAAGTATCCGGTATTTATTATTGGTGGGCCAAATCTTTTTAGATATAATGGAGTTAGTTAAATGGTTGTATTCCCTTAGAAAAGTTGAGAGAATATTTCTCTTCATAACTCTGAGATGTTAACTCTTTTCGCAACTCCCAGTCCACACGGCGGCGATAAACCGATCTACCTACTGTGTAAGATAACTCAAAGCGTTTCGTAAGGTTTTTATCAAAATACCTATATAAGAGTTCTTTTTTAAATGGTTACTTCATCTCCGCTTGGCAAAAGCTCTATAGCTCTCCACTTACATAGATATGTTGTTAACAACAAATTATCCTACAAGTTCCAAGGAGCTAAAACAACACCTTGCGGTGAACCTCAAATGACAGATATATTTCCAATTTAGAATTGATACTTCTGCTAGTCAGTATTTATTTTAATCAATTCATAAATCGAACTATCTACATTCTGAGTCGACAATGCATATGTGATTGCCGAGTTGTCGATATTGTTAAAAGAGCCCATTTCATTTAGGAAAGCAATCGCATTATGATAATGACAATACGCTATGGCTGGATCGTATATGTAGGGCAATATCTCTTTGCACTATAGGCGTTTTTCTTTTTTAGTTCAGAACAGAGTCTGAGTTGTCAAAAAATAAATTGTGTGTTGTGTGTTGATTTTTAAGTTCAGAGCGTTCAGAGCTTCGTAAATGTGTTTCTTTTTTCGTTCTGAGCATGTTCTGAGCGTGTTCAGAGTGCGCTCTATAAGCTCAGAATAAAATAACTGAGCAGACAGAGTACAATGCTTAACACAGGCATTTGACAGATGGAAATTAAAAAAAAAATGTCGACAGCTAAGTGTTCAGGTGTGTTTCAAAAAATACTCAGAGCGCTCAGAGCACGCTTGGTTCAGAGGATGTTCGGAACATGCTCGACATGCTCGGACTATGTTCAGAGCTCTATACTGAACTAAAAAAGAAAAACGCCTTATGCATGCTGAGATGATAGACTAATATGTCTTAAATCTTACGGATTAACATGGGAATACTTATAGCTTTGGGATTAAATGGAATCTTAACTACAAAAATAGAATCTCAACAGGAAAGGAATGTGGCAGATTATTTGACATTCGGCTGTTATTTTTCCTTCTGGTTTTGCAGGGTTTCAAGCTGTTGAGTGTCCATCGCAGCTTATCTCTTTCAATTAAACTCAATAAATTAACTTCTTAATAGTTAGGTACAGTCTGAAAAGTGGATAGCTAGTAGATCACTCCTACTTCCTAAATTGAAGTTTAATTCATACAAAATTCCAATAATAGTTTTTCTGACAGAAAATGACTTTTCTCTGCAATATACCTTAGCGAGAAAAATTTTGGAAAATTATTTGAACAGCACGAACACTAGGAAACAAAGATGGTTTAGTTAATAAATAGAAGTAAGTTTCGAGGTAAGAGATACTCTTGGAATATTTGGCTCTTCATCGCAAGTAGCAATATACTGAAAAACATTTATGTTGCAACTGGGAACCGAACCTCGACCTCCTGCTTTATAATCCAACTTACTAATGCTTGATTTTATTGTTTTGAAAGACTCAGTTTGATACGACGACGTGGTGAGTAATACCAGCTCTCTACTACTACTCGCTTTCGTTTTCACTATTAGTAGCCATTGTGTCTTGTCAAAGTGCTTCTTTGAAAGACAAGTGAAAATTAAGCATAAGGGACGCCATCAAAACAATATTTTGGTGTACAATTTCAGACATAAGGAATACATTTTGCTTCAACTGCAGTTGTTTCCCACGTTCAACAGGTCTACTTCACACACAACTAGAGCTTTAAAGGAGAAGCTGCGAGTAAATTTGACCAATAAATACACATGAAAAGAGGAATATATCCTATGCTACTTGATCTATGAACCGGACACTGTTCGTCTTGTTATCACCTTAACTTGCGGGCTTACAGCTACAATCTCCAAAAAAATCAAGCTGTAAAAGAACATATCTCGGTGAATTTCTGAAATAAAAACATCGTTTTGCTTTCGGGTGTTCGCTAACAAAATTTAATATAAGATCTTCTTTTAAGGCATTAAGTCCGGAAAAAAAAAACGCTTTAGTTTTTAATACTTAATTTCAAACGTGATAATTCCTACTGTGTAGTATTTACTTCCGTCTTAAATTTTATGTCATTTAAATTGGCGCAGTAAATGGTCACCTTGACCAATCCGATCACTACAGAAGTTAGAATTTGTTTGTATTTACTTGCATTTCTATTCTGGAGTTTTGAGTTTACAGAATAGTGTGGTGTCTTCGAGCCTGATATTATTTCAACATCTACGCAAATTATAAATTTTGAGTTCTAAGTAATAAAATGATTACTTCAAAACTACAACCGAGCCTTTAAACTGAGTGATGAAAAACTGATACCTTAAAACTTCACTGCAATTTAATAGCTATTGAGGCTGTCGAGTAAAAGACTTGATCACACCCACTATAGAATAGGAATGCAATTTCATGTCATGTGTCTATTAGTGAAATAAAACATGTCCACTATATGGACTTTCCAATTTGGTAAGCAAAGGCAGATGTTTCATACAAACCACTTCAATGTTGCCAGCATAACTCTTAGCAATGGTTAAAAACGTACAATAGTTTCATATTCATCCCTTTTTTCTGGACTGCAAATATCAAATTTATTAATAAACAGATAAAGAACTAGTCTCCGATTTATTTTTAATAGAATTTCAACAAGCCCTTTTTAATGGCTTTTGCAGCTTTAATCAAATCCATAACACCACAATACAAACAGTTAGTAGGTTTATAGCCGAGTTAAAAATTCCAATTTGCATGAATTGTTAAAATGACGTTGCTATGGCAGAAGTATGTCTTCCTGAAGCTACGCTGCTGGTGTGACGGCGCCCACAGTTTATTTTAATTAAAAACGCAAAAGCTGGCTTAATCGGCGTGAATTTACTGACCTCACCCTCATACAAAATCTCCCGCCACTTCGTTAAACCCTCAACACCACCCAACCACTAACATCTCACTGCTGTGATATTATAAGTAATCGTTCTCCCGATTGGATCCAAATTAACGAGTCATCATTTTTATTGTGATGAATGTCACAGTGTTCTAGTGACCAATAGTTTGGGTTGAAATGGTTAGGTTTTTGAGGCTTTTGAAACAGTTTATATCTTTAATGTGGATCGGGTATTTTTGAGATGTATATTTAAAAAAAAAATATTAAAGAATGACAGAAAGCTATGAATTGTTCGTAACTTCCTGTTCAATACCTAAATTTTGATATTTTCAATAAACCTATCTCTTCGAAGTGTGGTTCTTTTGAAGTTGAAAGGCTAGCAGAAAGGAGAAAAAGGAATAAAATGATTAAATGAGATTTATATAAAGATGATATTCGTTAACGTTCCGTTAAATATATTCAAGAAGGGTCAGTTTAAACTTGAAAGAAAATATTTGTAAAGCTGGACTTTTTACTTTTTAACACAATGAATTAATTTAAGTGTGTTTCAAATTCCAGGACCAAATGATAGAAATTATCCAAAAACTCATTTGGTTTTATTATATTTCTAAGATATTTAATTATTTGATTTTGCGAAAACTTTTAGACATTATACAGTATTTCTTTATGTATATGTACTCGCTTGGATTTTTGGTTTTGCAAGAACCTCAAGGAATTAACTAATAAAATAAATAGTAAACTTTGTTATGGTGTTTGTATTTCGGTGATTACCCATTATCAAAATTTTGCTTTGATATCAAAACCTGCGGTTTGACTGGAGGCGGTCATAATAAGAGTGTAAGACAATATTAGGTAAGAAACAACATAAATGGAAATGAATTAACTAGTAGGGTCTAGAGAACTGAAAATGAAGGAATTAAAAGATTAACATGACCGGTGAATAATTTGGCTCTTTAAGTACCAGGGGTATAATGGTTTTCGCGTCACAAAGAAGATCTGGTTTTCGATTCCAGGTCTCAGCCATTTAACAAAAATGAAATGCACGACTTGGTTGCACAAGCTTGTTCTTATATGATGATCTGATGGCATATCTCACCGAGTTGTGGAACCAATCCTTGCATCATTTTGGAGAAACAAAGGTAATTGCTCTTGATATTAGGCACGAAGAACTCTTATCGAAAATGCGTAGTTATGTATCAAAAAGTCTCTCTTACTTGGCTTAGAAATTACCTTTCGGACCACTTAATACAGATATGGAGCAGGGTTGCAAAAGTTTAAGTCACTTTTTAGCTTAAGCTTGGCTTTAATTCACAAGCTATAGTGGGTGACTTATGAATTAAGAAAAATTCAATTCAGCAGCTAGTTACTGACTTATGATATGAATTAAGAAAATTTAATACATAAGTCAGTTGGTGACTTGTGAATTAAAAAAATTTAAATCATAAGCTTCTTAGTGACTTATGAATAAAAAACATTAATTCAGAACCTACTAAGTGACTTATGAATTAAAAAAAATTTAATTCATAAGCTAATGAACAAATTCTGATTAAAAAATTATTAATTGTAAAATTTATAAGCTAGCATGATAATTTTATGACACACAAAAGCTTAAAATCTACTTTCGTTAATAATTAAATAATTATGTAGTCAAAACAAGCTTAAACATTTCCAATTTACCAACTAGCTTATGAATCAAATTTTTTTCAATTCATAGGTCACTTAGTAGCCTCTGAATTAATTTTTTTTTTTGATTCATAAGTCACTAACTTGCTCATGACTTAATTTTTTTTAATTCATAAGTCACTTATAGGTAGTGAATTATTTTTATTAATTAATAAGTCACTTATAGGTAGTGAATAAATTTTTTTTTTAATTCATAAGTCACTTAGTAGCTTATGAATTAATTTTTTTTAAATTAATTAATTAACTTATGAATTAGATTTTTTTTAAATCACAAATCATCTACAGACTTATGACTTATGGTTTTTTTAATTCAAAAATTCGCAACCCTGATGGAGGGGTCACAGCTGTACCGAACCAAGTCATACAAAAAAAATCCAAAACTAACGCCAAAATTTCCGAAAAATTGACGTCGATTTAGAGTTGTAATGAACTATGTAGTTCATTACAGCTGTAAATAGAGGTCAATTTTGCGGATTTTTGGATTTTTTTTATGACTTGGTTCGGTACAGCTGTGAGCCCTAAATATATTAGACGGTTTCAAGTCTAATATTCATATTCAAAATAAATGCTGGTCTGCCCCAAGACTCCGTTTAGACCCCGACACTCTTCCTAATCTTCATAAATGATCGTTTGTCTGAAACTTTTAATCTGCTTCATTGTTTCGCTGACGAAACCTCTTATCTTTTCATATTCGCTTCCAAATTCACAATCTTGTTCTTCGGATATGGAACTGAATCGGCAGGCTATGCTCAGCTCATTAGATTGCAATCTCGTGTTCAGAAACATTGAACAAAATAATTTTCAAAAAGCTTATAAAAATCCCTTAGTAGTTTCAGCTTTAAAAAATTATTTTAAATCCTTGAAGAATTGTTTTTATTGTTTAAATAGAAATTCAACTAAAAAAAGATACTGTCCCGTTTTCTAAATATTGAAATTGAAAAATTTTCTTTTTTTTCAACTAAAAATTATTTTATTTTGTAATATTTTTTAAACATTTTAGTAGGTTTTGTGTAAGAACTTGATTTAAATTTATTATTTCGATATTGAGAAATCAAAAATTAGAAAAAAAATGAATTTATGGTCAGTGCTGCTATGTCTTAATTACAAATTATTTTATTTTATGAAGTGATATATCCAGATCCTAAAAATTAAGTGAGACGGAAAAGAAAGATCTAGAAGCCATTTTCGAGAAATGCTTGAATGAAAATAAATGTTGTCTTTATAAAGGTCAAGAATATTCCACAGAATATTTTAAAGAAATATTATTTTATTTTTATATGATAATCTCTATTGCTATACAATTTGATAATGATCATGTTTCAATAAATTCTTAAAACAATATTTACAAAAACTATTCGATATTATAGAAACCTCTTAAATAGAGTATAAAATAATAGAGTACATTAAATAAAAGTTATTACATCTTCGTCTTTTACATCTGCTCAAAGACTGAAATTTTTCAAGTTTAAAAAAAACGAGTATGTGGTTTTTGAAATACATAGTGAGTTTTAAAACATAAATTTGAATACATTTTACTATTCCAAGTTTTTAACAGCTTTGTCAATAAAAAATTGCTCAATATCAGTTATACATCCTTCGAGACAATCGAAAACAAAACGTCTATCAAGTTACAACAAAATTAACCGAGCTGTTATAGAAGTACTCAAACAGACGGAACCAGTAATTTCCAGAGGCTTAATTTTCTTTGCCGTCTTATTCATCATAGTGTCAAGCTTGATCAAAAGTTGGAGTTCGAATTTCGTAAGTAATGCATAACTTGCCATACATATTTAGTATCTATTGCTTCTTATAAGAACTTGCTAATACTCAAAAATGATATATTGTCATCTTAGTCATTTGGACTTGACAATAAATTTTAGGTCCCTTCCATTCCTACTGCAAGCACAAACACAGCAAGGTAAGTCCCGAAGCTCGTCGTTGTCCATGCTAATTGAAGTCCTAATAGAACATAATACAATGGGAACCCACATGACCAGAATGGCCATTATTTCGTCGGACTTAAAGAGGTGGAGGAGGATTCATCTCACTTCCCCTGTGAATGCGCAAATATAGCTATAGCCAGAACCAAACAAATCAACCCTTAGATAGTATTTTTGTGTGAAATTGGGTGACATTTCTACCCTGCCACTAAGGAACATCGTAAAATTCATTCAATTCACGATGTTTCAGAGAGGCATCGAATAGATTAGCTCCCTACAATTCACTCCTTCCTCTTCCACACACTTTTCTTATCTACTTCCTGGAGAACGCAATGGATCCATTAAGATCCGAGTGAGATAGTACGCCTTTGTTGTATCATCACCCCTTCTATCCTAAACTAACCTTACAACAAACACCGGGGAGTGTATGAATTCACGTAGAATGATCTTTAAATGTCAAAACTTCACAATGTATCCACTTTATTATACCGAGAATATAAGTAAGTAAATTTATTGTCGAAACCCCAAAACAATTTAACTCAGAATTCCGAGTTTCACCCTCATATACGAGTAGCATAACCAAAGTCTCCAGAAAGAAAACAATCCTTTCATAAAAAGGGCCATAACTTTTTTGGAAAGTATTTGTATCGTTTTGGTTTTGGTATCATTACATTCAGCATAAGAAGTATCATAAAATCATGTGTCTTAGGCTAACATTGTACCCTCTACTTCTCTTTGAAAGCCACCATTTTATGTTTTTATGTTTATTTTTCAATTATATTTATATTTCAATAAAACAACTACGGAATTCGCCTTGGGCTAACTTTTATGAATGAAATTATAACTATATCGTCCCAGGCCGTAGTACTCGTATTCCATTTTATATTATATTGATTTCTTTCTTATAAAAAAAGCTTTCGCTAGTAAGGAAAATTAGAACAAACATGACTTAAGTGAATAAGTCATGCGATTTCGATCCCACCACTCTTGAGCGCAAAACATGGAAACATAAGTTTAGGTGTTAATGAACCCACGAAATGTTGTCCTTGAGGCAGCCATTTAACTCAAAGTTAATTTTATCGGTTTCTGTTAATGGACTGAATTTTTAACTAGCGCCCATTTCTTATGCGACTGGATTTATTACTCTATCTTCGCGTTGGTGAGGATATTTCAATAAAAGAGTGAGATATAGTGTATTATAGTATAATGACAAATTGAGAGTGTGGCACCCTTTGTAGTCGTTAAAAAATTTAAAAATCAAATATCCCACTACAATTTCTATTAGCAATATCCTTCCTTTCCGATTCATAAGCTGATAAAGCTTCTTGACAAATTTTAAGTTCTGAAACCAGTGTCGACCAAGAGTTGTAACGAATAATACCTTTAACAATTTTTGTTGAAATCGTTTTTCTTCTGAATCGAGAATAACCTTATTTTAAATTAAGAAAAATAAATATGAAGACGACCGTATTCAAAGTGATAAACTTAAGTGGGGTATTCCAGTGGTATACATCTGTCTATTTTTCAAATTTCCCTGGACTCCTATCTAAGGGAAATCTCGATTTACAATTTGTCTGCAATCTTTTGAAATCGATATAAGAATACTATTGAACCTTTCCGACACAATTAACCTCAGATACACATTAAAAGAAAATATAATTCGATTTGGTCAGGCTGCAGAAAAGTATACTAGAAATATATCAGCTCGTAGTGACTTACACCCTCAACAAATCCTATGTGCGTATTGTTGGCTGGAAGGAATAGAGGAGACACACATTTTTTTTTTTTTTTCGAATCTTAACTTTAGAGGAGAAGGCATTTTATAAAAATCATGGTCCTCCTGGAGGATTTGTCATTTCCTCGAAAGAGAAATCAAGAAGCATGCCATTTGTACCACCTAATTGAATTATTGAAAGAAATTATAGAAAGGAAGGACTCGAGATCTTCTCAATCACAAGAAATTCATGTTTGAACAAAATCTATATTCTATACCGAATTTGATTATATCGAATCTATTGCATGGGTCTATTTGTGTGTTTATATCGTCTTCACTCAAATTTAAAATAAACTTAAACCTTTCTTTTACGAAAAAAATTCACTTCATAAAATTTCGATAAAGCTGAATTTTGGTGGAGAGTTTTATTTGTATTTTGTTAGCATCTCTTAAAAAGAACTCTTAATTTGGATTGGGGCTAAAGTTTTTTTGGGGGATGAATATTTCTCGAAAACTATCATTTTTGAAAAAAAAATGTTAAGGTTAAAATTATAACTTGTGTAGTTCTACATTAAAAACAAAAAAACATTTTAATACTTTATTTTATAGAATCAATAGGTTTTGAGCGATAAATACGCAAAAACATTATGCTAAGGAATATTAAGACCCATTTATAGCTATTTTACTAAAATGCATCATTGAAAGTCTTGATTTTAAGTTTTATGACGATTGAACAAACTATAATTGTAACGACCACACACATCCATCTTACTAATTATTAACTAATTATTACTACATTTTTAAATGATTCACTTAATTCTTTTATTATTAACAAATTGTTCATTTATTATTTTCACTACTCAATTACTTTTATGTAAATTTCACTACTTTTATTACATTAATAAAATGTCACTACTACTTTTGTAATTCACTACTTAACTTATCTACTTTTGTAATCTCACTACCTTTGTAAACAACCATATGGCAACACCTAAAAATATACTTCGAAATTCGAACAAACTATAATGAAACCTCTTTGCTCCTGCGCAAAAGCTCCTCGGCAAACAGTATAAAAGGCGAGCCTTGACAGGAGGGAAATCACTTCTAGTTTGGTGCTCTTAGTGCGAAGTTGGTACCAAGCGTCCGCTATAACATCATATTGGAAGAGAAGCATTTGTGTATGCCTTGCACTACTGCGACTGCGACGTTTCACAAGCGTGCTATAGTGTTTGGCAATGCACGGATGTTTCTTCTTTTCTCTTTCTTTTATCATTAGCACATATTTTGCTGAAGGGCACTACGGGGTATGGAGTGTGCGAAGTTCCACGAGCGTCCACACGAAATACTCTTCCATAGATGCTAGATTCAAAACAATGTTGCTCTTTTTTATTAAAATAATTTTTAACTTAAGTTGCCATGGTTGTCACTTTTAAGTACATACCACCATTTACTAGACTATTTGTTTCTTTTAAATGACAAATAAAATCCATTATGTTCTTTTTTAAAATTAACAAACAAGGTGTTTTTTTTCATTCTTTCATCTTCGACTTTAAAACATTTGTTTAGCTGCCCATTCAACGGATACTGCGGTCTTCGGACAGCATACCTGTGGTGGAGAGTCAAAAAAAGCGGCGTTGGCTAATCCTTTTCTATAATTTTCAGCTTAGTGTTTTTAACGAGTTCTCCACACCCAAAACGAAGCTCTCACAAATATTTAATAAATAAATAAATAATTTATTTATTGGCGCCCATCCAAATCCAACATCTAGTCGCGTTACATAATGGCTTTAATTGGTTTCAAAATGAAGCTAATGTGTGCTAAAAATTTTTAACTCTAAAAAATACAAAACTCTGATTTAAAATTTTCTTTATATACACTTTTATCATTTTACAGATAGAAATTTCAAAGAAGAGCTGATTTTTGTTTCTTTAGCTTCGAACACAATCGTTTCGCTGAATGTGTTCGATTCTCCCTCTATGCTCAAATGTGAGTTTTGCTTTCAATGATCAACTATAACCTCAAATACCTAGAGTTGTTTGTTATCAGTCATAGACAGGATCTCTTACTGAAACCAATTTTTCAATGATTACTATAACTGGCTTCTCACTGATTTGTTTGAATGAAAGCTATAACTTAGAGGCCTTAGTCAAAATAAAAATAACATTTTTCGCTGGCTAAATTTTTGTGTACGGTATGTGTTTGGGTACATCTCCTCATTCAAAAATATGTTTTTGGGATTGGTAGGGTTGAAAGAAAGGCCATCATTTTGAAAAAGTTGTGTTCTTATTTTGATTTAATACAACTCGTTCGAAAATCAGTTTACAATTGACCTATGTATACAAAAAGCTTAGAAAATAAAAAGAAGGGATTTGTAAACTAAACATATATTTTATCCATAATGAGTGTGGATGATTATCTCAAAATCTATTGATTCCACAAAATATAATCTTTTTTTGTAGAATTACATTTGTGCCTCTGGTTTTTTTAAGAAAATTGATAGTTTTCGAGAAACGAAAATTGAAATAAAAAAATTATTTCGATTTAAGTGGAGTGATTGAATTAGTTTTCTAGAAACTTAAAAAAAAACTGAATTTCACCAAATTTAGGGTACTTAAAAAAATTCAAATGAAACACAAATAAAGCTTTGTTGGAGTTTTTTCGAAGTTAGGTTTTTATTTCATTAGTTAGTTTTTTTTTATTTAGTTAAAATTAAAGTTAAAGATAAGAATATTTCAAGATATTGAAGGATTCTTAAAGTTAGATGGCATATAAAATGTATACGCATTAATTATTTGAGTGTAACCACTTTAATGTTTTGTGTTATGTTTTCAGTTTGCACTTCAGACACCTATACATTAAACTATCCCTTAGTTTTGTTTTCTTATTTTCTTTTTTCATTTGAACCTATTTCGGTCTCTTGTAATTTATATTCTAGAAGGAAACTTCAACGCTGACTATATCTTTTGCTACGTACATGAATGGGATAAATAAAACTAAAGAAACAAAATCACTTGTACAACTAATACCGAATGAATGACATGTCCTTGGAAAAATGACAAGATTTAACACAACCGACTATTTGTATTCCTGACGGGATTTTACTGTACAAAATACTTAATATAAGAGATTTAATGGAACACACACAATTCTTAATCCGGGATATAAGTCTCATATTTTGTTTTTCAAGGAATCTCTTTTAATTTCTATTTGAAAAAAATCAATCTTCAGTTTTCTTTGGATAAATTACGAGTTTTGAGATATATCACTTAAGTTTTTGTCAAAAAACTTCCACTGCTCTACAAAATTTCATCATTCAATATCGGATGTGCTCGATATGATTTATAATAATTTTTGGGAAAAGAGGCGAATTCCACACCCCTTGAATGAAAGTGTTCCATAATTTCCATAATTTGCCACTATTCAAAGTATTATAACATAGATTGTCGTTATGTTAAAAACTATGCATTTTAAAATAATTTCTGCATTTGTATAAGTTTTCCAAGGATTTTTCAAAGAAATGTAAGCTAGATTAGTTCTTTCAGCTTGGTCGGCAAACAGTTCCAAGGGCCAATATCATCCACAAGGAACTGGAATCTAGAGTCGATGTTTAAAGGTGGGGACAATAAGAATATTACTCCTCATTTGTGATACTGCAAATATGCGCTTTTCGAATAGATAGCTAGATCTTTTGAATGAATCATTTTTAAAAAGAAATTCTAGTGTAAGCAAATCCAGATATTTGTAAAAAGATATGAAACATGATCGAAACGCAAGCTATAGATAAAACGAGCAATGTTGTTAAAGGCAAAGCATCAGCATAAACTTGATTAAAAGAACATGCCAAATGGTGGTTCCACGAAAAGTTTTAGTTTTAAATAGTCATTATGAGCAATGTGAATAAAAGTGGACCTAATATTGATTCCTGAGGTACACCAGTGAAAACTGTCTGAATTCTAAGACTAAGGTGCTATTGAACAAGGGGCAGAGCTGAATTTTCAAAGAAGACAAAATTCTTGAACTTTTTTAGAAGTATTCGGTAGTAAACAGTATCGAAGGCTTTGGAGAAGTCTAGTAAAACAAGTGTTATTCTATGATCGCTTATTTTTAGAAAAGAACTAACGTAGCTGTTTTTTGTTTGATTGCGCAGACCTGAAAAGTCTATGGGTGTCTAAAAGCTCCGTGATTTGTTGATTCACATGCTTCTCAAATGCTTTCAAAAAAAAATGTAGAATTGCAATTGGTTGGCATTCTTTTTGTTTCGAGGTTGATTTATTATTGGAATTATTTTTGAAGCTTTTCATAATTTTGGGTAAAAAGAATTTGTTAGAATGATATTAAAAATGATATTAAAAATATGTGTTTAACAATCTTGAGATACATATTGTCGAGACCAATAGCTTCTGATTTAATATCTTTTATAGCGTTTTATAGCTCTAATTCAAAACTCTTTTAAAACTGAAGCTTGAAGAAAACTCAAGACTTCTATTAAAATTTCTTTCAACATTAACACCAACGTCTAAGTTAGGAACAGAACTCACGAACATTCTTTTTTTGCTTCGAGATATTAAGAGATTTGATATGTTCCCAGAGTTTTTTGATTTCTTTATTTCAACATTGACAGTATTTCTCAATGTTATCCGATCCGATCCCTGGTTTTCGATTTAAAGACTTTGTTATTTTTTCCTCTGCGATTATTATTTTATTTTTTAAGGACTATTAAATATTTAATTTTTAAAAATCATTTACTGATTTAGTTCCATTGATCAATATTTGTTGATTTTTTAATTTATCGCGAGTGAGTTGTTTTTCATTAAATAAAATAAATTCATTTGTGCAACCTAGAGCTAGAAGTTAAATGTGTGGAGTGATCGCTGTTAACAGGAAAAAGGTTAAGAGAAAACAGGTTGTCATTGAATGTTTTATCCTCCTATTTTATTTGTCTAGAAGACCAAAATTTAAGTCCCCTGCGATGAGAATGTGATTAAGATGTTACGATGATAGTAAGATATTACTTCTCCTAGGGTATCTGAAATAGTCTTGAGTGTGATTCCAAATAAACATTTGTCAGTTACGAAACTGACTTGTATAAATAGATATTGACATTTTTTTTACTAAAGTCCTATATCATTTCAGAATCCACTAATAATATTGAGTTAAAATTAGGTGGGGTGCCTGTATCTGATCAGTTCACCAAATAGTGTAATTTTACTGAAGTTAGAAAGGGGTCAAAAATCTCCTGAGTTTGTTCCTGTAAAAAAGATATAGTGCCACGAACTTTTCTATGCACTATCGTGTTCTTTGATTTATCTTGAAAACAACTCCAACAAGTTTGATAAAAAAATATAAAATTAAAACAGACGAACTATTGGTTTTTGAAATTATTATTTCTCTAAATTGGCACTTATAATTGGCATACCAATTTTTTTATACATTTTTAAAGAATTTTTATTTATATAAATTTGATTTGTATGGATTGAAATTTATTCCAGGAATCAAAACACCAATTTAAAAAAAAAAATTTCATGCATTTAAACATTTTTCTGTAATGACATCCGTGGTTTTATAATATCTATGTAAGCACAAATTTTAAATTCCAAACTTTTGACATAAGAGCAAGAACGTACAATCCAGTGGGGCATTACATTTTTCTTTAAATCTGAAACTTTCAGTGGATATGAGCAGAGTTCAATGAAGCATTTGGGAACTTTACTGTTTTATGTTATTTTTTATTGTTGTATAAATATAGTATAGGAAAAAACTATTTATCAACAAGAATTCGTAATATCATTCGAAAAACTTTTATAATTTCATTTTATTTTCTTTTTCTCGATAAACTAAGCTAAATATTTGTTTTAATGTTCGTTTATAATTTATTGATTTTTTTAGTTTTGTGAAAACGATTTTTCCAATAAACAAAAAAATGTTTCTGATGTTATGGTAATGAACTGAAAAATCTATGATCTGTGTAGGGGGTATGTGTCGCAAGCTCGCAAGCTCAAATCAAGAAATGTATCGATTTATTTTCTTACAGTAAATGGTTCCATTTTTTATGCATTTACTTCACAATCGCAGATGTTTTATTTTTTATGGAGCTGTTAGCAATATTAAATTAATTCTTTATGTGTTTACAATGATTTTAGCTGTTAGTTAATTATTTTTCCATAGATATAGAAATGCGATCAAAGTCAAATAGAAAATTGCACATTAAAAAGAACACCATGTCGTTAATTCTAAATCCCTCATTTCCTAGGAAATTCTATTAAATGTTGTGTTTCATGTGTAATTTCTTAGGAGACAATAAAGCTGTATTTTTCGTATATTACACAAAATATAAAAATGAAAGGAAGCGGCTTAGGATCATCATCTTATATGTTTATACGTAGGTATGTATTGGTGGTACTGATTTGAAATATTTACGTAATATACAAATTTCCAAACTAATTTTTTTTTATTTGGATTTATGTCACTCGTACTTTGTTTTGCGAGTAAATCTGGTACTTAATCTTATGTTTAAGAGGTTTTCGATATTTAAAATTGTTGAGAAGGTATATAAAAACATGGATATAACGAGTATTAGGTGAAAACGTTCAATAGAACTAAATTCGACTTAACTTACTTTACTTTATATATACGGTATTATATGGAAATTAATAATGTATGGTAGATAATACTTTTCAATTAAGCCCCCAAAAATGTTGTTTTTATTTTTACTCAATAACTGTTTTACAGACTTTTATAAAATAAATTAAAAAAAAGAAATGGGTTTTAATAGCATCTTCCACAGAACATTTTTTTTTGGATTTTCTCAAAAACGGTGTGATAGATTTAATCAATTTTTATGAGCCAAAGCTCCTAAAAAGTTAAAAAAAATATTATGCACGTTACTATATTTTTTTTAATTTTTGAAAACAAGTTCAAAATTAATTTTTGAAAATTTAATATGTCAACAAAAACACCTTCGATTCTTACTTGCGTTTTATACATATGTAGTTACAATAAAATTGAACTCGAGATTTTGATCAAAGTTGACACTACCATGATAGTGAGGACGGTAAAAGTATTTCTAGCAATTCTGTCTGTCTTTCGTAAAAATTAATCGAAAGAAAAAATTTTTTATCAAAATTCTAGGCGCCGTTTTCGAGAAAAATACGATTTTCGAAAACCATTTCTTAACGTTTGTATACAGGGTAGCGTTATTTTTAGATAAAATAAAATTTTACTTCTCTCATGTTGTAGATTGTATTGAAACTCTTAACCGTCAAGTTTTAAAAAAATCGAATATGGTGTTATCGAAATATTGGGCTTTGAAAAAAAAATGTTGACTTTTTTTTAAATCTAAAAAAATTTGTTTTTTTTATTTTTATATATTTTTAACTTTTAGCATACGAAAATTATCAAAATCATTTGTACCGTTTTAGAGAAAATCGAGAACAAAAAATCGTTCCATGGGGGATACTACCTTTTTCACGAATTTTTTTTGAACCATTACCTAGCTTTAACTAAATGAAATATTTTGAATTTTGTTTTTAAATCTGTTGAAAAATGTTTGAGAAAAAAAAAATTCGAAAAAAAATCGTATGGCAGGTACAGTTATTTTTGGTCTTAAAAGAAAAAGGAAAAAACCTGTGGAATGGATTTAAAAATGATATTTTTCAATTTTTGGAAAAATCGGCCGAGCCGTTTAGACTGTAGGCTGTAGTCGAATAGACAGACAGAATTGCGAGACCCACTTTTTTCGTCATCGCTATCATCGTAATGTCAACTTTGATCAAAATCTTGAGTTCGATTATAGAACTCCCAAGGAAAAATTTTAAATTAACATTTCGAATTTTAAATTTATAATCATTTGCATAACGGATAACATATTTCCGTTATTCAATCAAAGAAAAGAAAATTTAAAATTAAGAAATTTTTAGCAGTACCGTTGGTATAATTTTTTTTTTTTTCTCATTATTCATATTGAGAATTTAAATTAAATTTCAGTATGCGAATGCTTTTAAAAAGTTAAACAAAAATTTGCATTGCATTCGTAGTACGCCTCAGGGCTCCATTTAATCTCCGGCTCTCTTTCTCACATTCATCAATAATATTTTATCTAAAACTATTTATTGTTTTGCTGGTTCAACTCTCAGCTTCTCGTATTCGTTTCGTTTGGAAGTGGTAGGGTATGCTAAGCTCATTTAATTCTTGTTTCGATAAACCACGTAGAAATTCAATACTTCAAAAACTCAATTCTGGCTCCTGGTATTGAATCGGAATCCATGACTGGCTCGTGCATTGAGGAAACCACTGCCAAAAACTCGATTAAGTGCTTAGGTTTCTTTCGACGAGGCAATACGTTTTAAACCTCTTCTGATCTGGCTGTAATATTTAAAGCCTACATTCATTTAAATCTTGTGCACAATTGTCAAATTTGAATAGGTGCTCGAATAATCCACTCAAGTATGTTGGACGGTTCTAATATTTTAACGTTGTTTTTATAAAAAGTCTTCTTCTGAAATATCCAGTTGCATTCCTCCCCTACACCAATGGAACCGTAATACTAACGCTTCGTAGAATGCTCATAATTTTATCATTTATGCCAACTTCCGATATATGTATTAGTAAGTTCAGAGAACGTGGAAAGCTTTATCCGGTTAATTATTTCCTTCACATTGTATTATTCAGACAAGCAAAATCGAGTTACTGTGTGAATCTTTCTGGATATCGATGGATGTATGAATAGAAGCCTATATCCACAACCTTTAATAAATAGCGTTATTTAAGTTATTTTCCTTTTCTTGCTTTCAGGAACTTTTTCGCGAAGGGAAGGTCCTCAAAACGACAGTGAAGAGTACCAGAACCCAAAGTTATAAACTTGAACTGATTCTATGAAACATTATGACATCCGACTAACCCTTTTCAAGCGAAAGGGTGATTTGTCACTTCCTCTCGTAAGAGGCAAAACCATCTGCAAAGAATTTGGCAAGGGACAATGTCAACCACCCTAATCAACTGATAAGAAGGATGACAAACCCATAACGACATCCAAAGTATCCTAAGCGAAGATATATTCCTTTACCCAACGGTGATGAAGTAGCCTTATACAAAGAATCGGGGTCAGCATACTACCATGCCTTATCGTCAACTCTACCCTCCCACTTAATCAATACACGATTAAGGCCCTTAAACAAGCAGGACCGAACAACACGTCGACGAAAAAGTCAAACCGACTTTAATATTAAGTTTTCTCATATATCTTATTTGCATTAAAGTCATGTCCCTTAATCTTCAAAAATTCTTATTTTTTACAAAATATATCAAACAGCTATTGGTTACTTTAAAACTAATTAAAAAAAAACAAAGGCAACTGAATTTAATTTTCTCGCCTACAATCTTCGTTTCCCCTTGGTTGAATTGCCGCAGTGTGTGAATTAGATGATTGTTTTATTGCTTATTTCTTTTCTTTTTATTTATTTTTTCTATTTATGTTGCCTGGTATTGTGCTTCGTCGTTTTTCTATTTTTCATTTCATACCTAACATTTGATTACCATTGATGATGATGATGATTATAATAATAATTTAATTTCAAAAACTTACCTCTGGTGTGAAGCTCATTTTCACCTATAATCTAATAGATCAATTTTAATCAACACATTCAACTAGATGAACGCAATGTTCAATTAAATTGTTCATTTTTAATATAAAAACGCATAGTTCACAGGTGTGAAGTAACTAAAGGAAATTTGAAATCAGGACAAAAGTCTCAAATTAAACGAGATTTATGTGAAACATTTTTTTTGTTGACCTTAAGGGGAGCTGAATTTTGAAAAAAAATATATATTGAAGAAGCACATACGAGTACATTTGTGATTATTTGAAAATCATGAGGAAAAGTGTGTAATTTGTTGTTAGCATCCTTATACACGTGCGAAACATATTTGTACACTGATAGAAAAAACAATAGGTATTGTCGTTTCCACTCAGGGATTAGGAAAGTCATTTTCATATCGGGAAGGTGTCCTCCCCCAAACACAAGACAATATCCACTCATTTCATTACATAGATCAACAAAATTCTGCATTTTTATGTATCAGAGATACGAAGGTGGGAGTGTTCATTGTGTTTTCAATAATATATTTCTACTTGGAAATAAAAATATCCGGAGATATATTTGAGGTTATGCAATATCTAGAAGTAGTTATATGTGTTCTGGGCTATCAAGCTGAACGGAAGTCTTGGATCGATTACCACCCGTGCCACCTACACATGTATACATTTTTTTTTCTCTAGCGAGGAAGTGACAAATCGTCCAAGAGTATCTCTGTGTCTAAGCCGTTCGGACTCTAGAAAACTGTAAGTTCTCTTCATTCCTGACACGCTCGCAACACCCGCACATGAACAGTTGACAGTTGTAAGGTTCCAAGTTTTACTTGTGATCTACAGGGTGGTCCCTCATTAATCAATGATATATTGGGATGTGATTCCTGGGTATGTTCTAAGTAAAAATTCGTTAAACAGTTTGGGGCTTGGGCCTATCTCCATTGTTGAAATTCGGGGACTTGAGAAAAGGCCATATTTGGTCTTGCCTGAGCCATGTTAACACAAAATGGCTCTATTAATACGAATAGTAGAAACTTTGCTTGGGAATATATCCTTAGAAGATAAGTAAGCCCTTATAACTGCGTTTAAATAAAGTTGAAATCTTATTTTTAAAGAATTAATACATTAAAATATACTTAATAAATAAGAAAACCTACAACGATTTTGAATACTTTTTGTTCATCGAACTACAATTTCTGGGCGTTACTTATGAAAGTTCTGCAGTGCTTCTCAGTAAGCTGACTTAGAAGCATTTTTTTTAACTGTGCAACTCAGATCTAGTGGATGGTAATGAAAGTGGTATTGAGACTTCCGAAAAAATCTCTAGCCATTAATTAGCCTAGTAGATGTTCTTCCAAATTATAATTTCTGATAGGATTTTGGGAAACCTTTTATTTGGTAGACTCTGGATACAAGGAAAAGTGCAGTTTTAGGTCTGTCAGGAAAGATTTTGAAAACTATGTTTTATATAGAACATAGTTTGGCGTGTTATCAAGCAAAAGAAAACGTACTTATCCGCTGTATTCGCACACTTGAGTACAGTGCAACAAAATTGATCTGGATGTCGATTTGATTTATTTCTTAAAAACTGCAACCATGTTGAATTTGCAGATTTCTTGGAATTTTATAGTCTGTCGTTAAGGCGTTCCATTTGAGGCATATTTTTACTGCTGTCTCCACACCCCTAAAAATCCATATTTTTTTTTGAATTGCTCTTCGACTTCCGTTTCGAAAAAATAACTTTTTCCTTATCAACATGAGCCCTGTTATTTTGGGAAGGTTATCCATAGGATTTTAAGATTTAACATGAATAACAATTGCAACATCGGCTGTAAGTCTTTCACTGAAAGAATACTGCCGATAAAAGCTAAAAAGCTAAGGCAAAATCTTCCTGCGGAATGAAGAATATGTTGGTGTTATTGATTCTTGTATGTACTCGTATCTTGATGGCTGTATTCATTGAGTAGTTGCAGAGAATAAATAATTTGTGCGGGCTCTAGGTCAATAAAACAAGATGTTTCTGGTTAAGCGACCGACCGACGTTTTGAGCATGAATACGTTCTTCTTCAGGCCTTTTTATTTGAAATTTAAACAAAAATAATATGTCAGTAAAACAAATTTTAACAAACTACAGTGTCATAAAACTTACAATAAACATTAAAAAAAAACTCGTTTTAACAACATTAAGTCATTTATAAAATACTTTTCACACTTGAAACACTGCAATAACAACGAAATTAATTAAAATTTAGCAAACGGTGACAAAAAATTTAAATAATTCATTACATTTTATGAATATTTTTATAAAAATAGCAAAACATTCCAAAATACAAAACTACCCGATTTCACACAAAAAGAACAATTTAATTTTAATTTTCCCAACTGTTTCATGTTCTCCTAACGAGTTGGCTATACATGTTGCAGAGATTATCACAATCAGGCCGTGTTTTTTGTGTTTAAGTAGTAGTTGTACATTTCTCATGAAGTGTTTTTCCATGCGGCAAAAAAACACAATCTTTATTCCTTCTTCTTTGCATATAACCATTTTTAATTTTCTCTTTGCAGGAAAAAACATTGGCTATTTTGTTTTTCACTTCAAAGAAAAATCAATGCTTTTTTCAGCTTTTTATTATTAACAAGTATTATACACACCAAAGTTATTACTGAGTTTTGCTTAATGAATCTTATGGGTCTATTTTTTGGTTAGAAAAACAGTTTTTTTCCGTCCTGTTGACAATTTTTTACTTCCATTGGACAAAAAATTAGTTAAAAAATTAACTATAATAGACCCGGATTTAATTTCTGTAATTAAATCAACTTCAGCAATCAATTAAAGGGATCACGATCCGGTGTATCTGGTCTGATACTCATTTTAAAAGTGTAACATTTTCTTACACTTTAACAATAAATCTTAAAATTGTACAAGTCTTTTGCGCTTTTAGAGTAAAGCAAAAGCGATTGTTACAGAAAAATACAAATTTTTAATTTTGTTTGACCGCTTGGAAAATTTAATTCCGTCAAATTTTGACAATTGTCTCAGTGTTGCTAAAAATTACAAAAAGAGCATTCAAAATCTAGTAACAAAAATTATTAATGGACTCCCTTATCATTTTGAGACAAGAGTTATGAAATTAAAACTTAACAATTTTACTAGACCTGATCAGGGCCGGACAAGCTATACGTGCAAGCTGTGCAAATGCGCAGGGCGCTGAACTCAAAAGGCGCCTTGGGCAAGCGTTAAAAAAGCCACTACTTCATAACCACTACCTACCATCTTTTTTAAGTTTCATTTCTTTTTATAGCTCACTCCAATATTGGTATTTATTATGTAATTAACAGCTGATTCTGAATTTAAAGACAGATATACATATATATATAGATATAGATACATATCAAGTTTTCGAAAAATAAGTCGATGCACAGTGTGGTATTTTGACCTGAAACGTGGCCATAAATCAATTTTGTCAACTTTCACTCTCAGGATTAAGCATGTGCCCCATAACAGGTATATAACCAGGCTACTGTTTAGTGAAGTCTATCTATAAATTCGTCACCCCCGTTCGCGACACCATCAGTTGCAACTTGCACTTGTTGAATAAGCACGAGTTTGTTTGCGATTTTTTAAAAAAAAGTGTATTTTGTGTGTTTTTTTTAATCTTAAAAGTGATTTTTGTGAAAAGATTTGATATGGATATCGTAAATCAATGTATGTATAATATTTTAAGCAAAGACATTTTTATATTATTCAACTTAAGTTCTTCATATCGATGAGTTAAAGAATGTACTTACAAAATTTGCACTTTTTCCGTTGTTTTTACCAAACATTAGTGTTTTTGAATATTGGCAACACCCCGCAACAAAGTTTGTCATATATATTATTTAACTTCTGGATATGTAGAACAATCCTGCATTTCAGAACCATTCACAAGTTTTCACCTAAGAAAAAACAAAGCATTTGAAAAAAACTCCTTTCAAGCGACCATATATTCCAGATAACTCTAATTCCACCTTGTCTCTGACCAGGAAACAGCTCCATGAGTTGGTAAGAGGAAGCTCACAAAGACTCCTTGACGGTAAACTTAAAGATTTGGATAAAAAATGTATGGATATCACAAACTGTCCCCCAGAGAAAATAGATGAACTTACAAAAATTATCAAGGCGTTCAAAGCGAACTATAAACGGAGATGGCAACTCTGCAACTGCACAGAAAAGCGTTTCTTGGATAAGAATGAAGAGTGGCTTAGCGAAGAAGTAACACTACCTGTTGGCATACTTCCCGGAAGGTCTAAAGGTCGCCCAAGCAAAGATTTCGGGGAATCAAGTGACCGAACAAAACGTCGAAAAACAGACGAACTTCGAAAGAGTGTGTCCTTTGATGAACTGACATACGCAGCACAGATGAGTCAACGAGCAGCGGGAAATATTGATGTCGCACAAGTGATGGAGGTTGGGATGAAAGATGAAGAATAAATAATAAAATAAAAACTATAAAATTAAATTAATCCTGGTCATTTTTTATTACTTGCTATAAAACCAAAGTTGCGGAAGGAAAAACAAAAAAGGATTAATCTGTTTATTCAATAATTGACCTGTACTCATAAAATATACAACTAATCCACATCTCGAATTCTTCGTATTCTGGATTAAGAGGGTCGCAGGTATTTTAGACTTCGTTACCTGCATACTGGGACATAAAATTTTGGAATGAAATTTGAACACCCGGATTAAGAAAATTTCACTCATAAAAAAAAGGAAAAAAGGGATTTTCTAGGAAAAAGTATCTTTCAGTTTTTTTCTAATTTCTTATAAACTATGACATTTATCGGAATGAGGTTTTTAGTATTTGACTAAAAATATATCAGGTCATTGAATATTGACAAAAAAAATGTCCTTGATAAACAATTTTTTTTTTTAAATAAATTAAAAACCGAAAAAAAATTTTTTTTTATAAATTTCAACTTTAAAACTTAATTTCTCAAAAACTATTTAATTAAACAACTTGAATCAAAAAACAAAACAAAGAATACAATATTAGCTTTAAAAAAAATTATAGGGCAGTGTTGTACGTGCTTTTTTTGAGTTTTAATAATTTTTTTTCTTTCGGCTAATCGGGATGGACATTTAAGTGGGTTTTACTGTACCTAAAAAATTAAAATGTATCCTTCCAAATAACTTTTTAGTCATTTGGTACCTATTTGATATGAAAAATGTGCCCAAATATTTTTGGCCAGATTTTCAACCAAAATACCGCACTGTGCGATGTTTATTTTCCTATACACACCCCCATTCCCACAGTAAAAAAAACTACGTCACAAAATCTTTACAAAGTGCGCAATTTTGTTCGCTTAACAACAGATACCTACATATTTGCTATTTTTACGTTTTACTGTTACGTTATTCTTCACATTCACCATCGCGTGTATGAGTGAAGGCATTTATTTTATTTTGTTATCCCTCCCCTATGCAGTGTAACATAAAACAGAATTTCAACAGCAAATACAGACAGTTACCAGTTTGCAAGTTGATAACATGAGCACGATGCCAATTCTTCTATATGAAATCGAAGTCAGCAATGTTACTCAAACAGAAATTCTGAGGTACAAAATTCATACTCAGTGCGCAGAATTAAAAGTTGCGTCTAGGAATTTAAACTCTTCCGGTTGAGTGTTTCTTGTACTATGTTTTAGTTTGGCACTGGCCTCTGTTTATGAATGAAATTTTATCACTGTCGTGTGTCGAGAATAAGACAAAGGGTTGAAATTATGGAAATACTTGAGTGATGATGATGCGATGATTAATGTTGAGGTTTGTCGTTAATGAGTGAATCTGTTTTATTCAATTTCTCCTTTTCTCTATTTTTTTGTTCTTTCCAGTTATTGTTTACATTTAAAAAGGGATTTTTTGACTGGTCTAATTACTTTATTATTATTATTATGGTAAAAAAAACTCAAAACAAAAGAAAGGATAGGGAATCTATATTTACAATAAAACTTGCTACGCTACTATTCCAGTAGTGTATACGAGTATGTATAAGGTTATGATAATGGTTCAAACATGAAAGGAAAAGAGGCTGGTTGGTGTTCAAAACAAAATTAAGTGTTTTGAACCAAGAGCTTATTTTGTTCAGGCTGCTTGCATTCCTTTTGGTTGTTGTTGGTTTTTAATGATTCAGCTTGCTGTTCATTGGAAGCTGTTAAGTTTTTTGACATTGCTCAATGCATACCTATAAAACTTTGTATCAGGTTCAACAATGCGTTGGGACATACATATATACAAAAAATGTCGCTGGTTTGACCTTAAAACCCCTTTCTGAAACCAGATGGGAGTAGACTAGCTCTAATTGATATATCTGAGGCTGGAAACGTTGAGAATAGAAACATGCTGTACTTAGGAAGTAAAATTTTAGTTTAAAGTTTATATGTTGCATATTAATCTAGTTTGATATTTAAGAAAAAAATAATGGCGCAAAATTTTAATTGAATTAGTACGATGCTAAAGCTGTTTTAGTATGATACTATAGGTTAAAACAATAATTTTAATCGCATATAGCATCATACTTCTCTACCCTTTTATTAAAGTTAAAATCATCGAATACCTACTTTATTTTTTTAGTATCGCGCTAGCTTCATATGACACTTTGACATTTGCAGACATCAAAAAAGGTTCGTGTACTTATTTTTTTAAACGAAATGTCGTTGTTTTAGGTGTTTTCAGAGCAATTTATTAAGGAAATTCTTTTAGTACGATACTAGTGAGAAAATGTTGAAAATTAAGAATGAGTTAGTAAACTACTATAAAGTTAGCAAATTGTTAAGTAGTATCATACTAATCCCTTAATAATAGGCTGTTTAAAATTTTGGACCAATATAACTAGTTAGTATTTACAAACTCCGTCTGCTAATTTATCTACTAAATATGCTACTAAAAACTCTTTAGTGGAAATGCGATCAGAAGAACAATTCACTAACGTGCAATCAGCTGAAGCCATAGCTCTAAATCTATAAATACCATCACAGTTTCCTCAAATAACAGTTTTTTGAAACTAAAATTAATAAAAAACTACTTCAGGACCCCAAAGACTCAGGAAAGATAAGTTGACTAGTCAATCATGGATATAGAGAAAGAGCTTGTCAAGTCATTATATTATGATGATCTGGTAGCTGAGTTTGCTAAAACAGAAGCCAGAAAAGTTAATATAGCCGGTTCTATTTATTTTTATTAAATTAATAATCTTATTATTATTTCCTACATGAGCAACAATTAATATGTTTTACTTCAAAAAATACTTTTTTCAGTTCCTAAATTTTTGTGATATATTTTTTTACTATTATTTTTGTGATATATTTTTGATTTCTTAGTTTTTAATAAAAATCATATTTATTTTAATTAAATATAAGTATTATCTAGGAATAGGCCTCTTGGGGATCCCTCGTCAAAAAAACGCATTGCAAAGGGTACCCCTTGGGTAATGAGGAAATGACTTTTTCCGCCAATCCAATCCAAATGAGAGGCGCCACTGATATAGCTTGCGCAGGGCTCTAATTTAGCTCGGGCCGGTCCTGGACCTGATGCACCAGATCATGAATACTCCTATCTTTGTATTGATCCAAAAAAAATTACCACCGATGATCCTATTTACTACATGTAACATAATCGACAACATTTTGATTTGACCATAATCTACGAACAAAGCCCATTTGTGTTGTTATTCGTACAGCTATTCGATAGTACCAAACGCGAAATAAAAAAAACTCCATTTCGTGAAGTAAGCAATGAAACTATCTTCCAGAACGTGGAGTAGGCAGATAAGAATTACTATCAGATAATATAACTAACTATATGACCCACATATTAATGTTCGTTGATTCTTAGTCCTTCTATAAATATTCCTATTGACAGCTCAGTTTGTTTGTCCTTTAAAAAGGGAATGAAAAGTAATGCACTCAAAATGTTTTTGGAAAGAAATCTGTTCTATTTTTGCCCCCATTTCAGGCAGCGTTAGTGGTATCTTGATAGACTGATCTTAAAATTTTAATCATTTTTTTGGGAGATTCCAAGTGCAGTCAATCTATTAGAAAATGCATTTCTATTAACTATATCAAAAGCAGCTTTAAGAACGAGAGGGCAGCTTATCCAGTTGCAGCTTGACACACGTTAAGTTTTAGATCCGGTCAACTGTGGAGTGTTTTTGCAATATGCTGCTTGTTTTCTTCAACCCAAACTATAGCCTATTATGAAATTTAAACATTTTATAAAGTGTACGACAATTTGTTAGTTGCCTTTTTCAATGAGGGATATATGTTATAATTAATGGTTTTTACAATGTAGGCATATTACTATTTAAAAAAACATCCCTGAATAGCTTATACATTTCATCAATCATTGCTTGAACCATGGCTCGTAAGGGAAATACGAGATTGATGAATTGTTCGAATCTTGGGACACAAATAGGTGATTTACCTTTCCTCATCATGTCCTGAAAAAGGTTGCAGTTAACTTACAGATTTAATTTAAAAACACCTCACACAGTGCAGACACTATCCACCACCCCCAAAAAATACAATATTTGGTCTCTGTTTTCATCGTCCTAAATTTGACAAAGTCAGTTTCCTTGTTTTCAAGCTATGCAAATAAAATCAAGGGCTTTCTCCTTGAAATGTAAAGCCTTGTGATCATTAATTATTATTGAATTATTACATTTTTGTTTTATTTGTCACTCATGCGAGCTGCCAGAAAATAAATTTTTAGTAAATCTAACACATTCCTCTGCCGTGTATGAGTTACAACATTTTTTATCATTTCCTGCATATCTTGAAGTTGAATATCTATCTGTATTATATTTTTAAAGCAAATCAAATCCATTCTAGATCGCGGGTAGAAATGGGTAATTCATTTTACTTATTTATGTTGTTGCCCCTGGTTTCGACATTTTTAATTGGTACAATGGACTAACCTATTTTAATATGAGAAAATTACTAAATTTCAAACTTAAAATTGTATTAATTGTAAAAGTAGACCGAAACTTGGAATATTCGCTGATATAAAAGATTTCATTTAAATAGGTATGAAGATATTCTTTTAGTAATAACAATCAACTATAATTTCGGTAAAGACAGAACATCGTAGCGAATATAGTTTTTTGTATTAGACAATAGTGCGTTTACTAAATATTTTATTCAAGTGTAGGCATACTCATTTCTTTTGATAAACCATTTTATCTCCATGTATTATTGTAACAGGTATAAGATGAATTCTGTCAATCTCGACTTAAAGAGAGGATACAATTTCCGATTATTACCATTTTTTGTTTTCGTTAAAGAAGTATTTAGCGCTTTTTTGAGAATGCTCTTTGAAGAATTAAGCACCTAACCAACCGAATTATATTCTAATTGTCTCCAAGTATTAGGATTAAAAAAAAAAACTAACCAAATTTTCCAATGATATACTTACTTATTTTGAAGTTTTTAAATTCTGAGTATTTTGTCAATTCCTTCTGGTTTCTGAAAAGGTATACATTACAGATCAGATTTATGGTCATTGAAAGCAAATCATCTGAAAAGTATACTTGGATAAATTTGCAAATCAGGTATGTGTTGTACTCGAAAAACGTGTGTGTTTCTTCTATAGAATATAGCACCTTCATCCTTAAAACCGTAGATAAAAATCTAAAGTCGTCACAATGTCAGTTCTAATAAAGCTGCAAAAGTTGATATTTGGAAGCCTTTGTATGTTGAAAAGGATTTTTTTTTAATTTGAATCTGATGTCCCTATAAATTGTATGCCTACAATTTACTCGCCCTCCAAATGTAACACGGAAGACTGATTTTTTATATAAATATGTGTGTATTGTATATTGGAATACAAAAAATGTTGTATTCAGTTTATTTATTGAGCAGTGAAAAGGGTACGAATGAAGCTCTATTCTGGGAGGGTTTGATGAAACCAAAAAAAAAAAATAGAACGAAAAGACGATGCAAAATCAAAATCAGTTTTATTCATTCCATACAAATATGGAGACTCTTAGCAAATATAAAATCTGTAGGTAGGTATTGGGCTGCTTGTGCCAAGTTCTGAGAAACTCTTAAGCGAATACTTAGATATGTAAATAACGAAATGGTGAGAATAATATCTACGAGGTATTTATTTGAAATAATAATACCTTCATTGTGATGCAAAGCATTCAAATCATTTTTATCTCTTTCGAGAAACTGAGAAAATTTGGATGACTCTCTCTTGCCATAAAAAGTACTTCTTATCTTAGCCGTTCGCACTTAGCAGAAAAGTTTAGGTCCCCTCCATTGTTGCCGATATTTGAAAGTAGATCTAAGGCACTTGGTCTATATAACTGGAAGCTCTATTATCAATTCTAAAGCAGAAAATCAAGTGACTTATAAGAGCACCTTCCCATATGTGAAGCAAATACTACAACCTTAGAAGAACAAAAGAACAAATACATTGGTCCCATGTTTGATTTCCTTAAAAAATAAAATGCAGGAATGTGTCGCACGCACTCTTATCTATTAGAATTTTAAAAAAGTTTTTCATAGAAACATGGATGATTTAAAAAAAAATTTAAGGAATGATATTAATTTTGTTAAATTTCTAAAACTCATTTAAATGTTTGAACTTGATTTCTTAAGCCAATATAAATTTATGCCAGAACAAATAAGTTTATATATACAAAATTCTTTATTTTAACGTTTTAAAATATCGAATTTAAAATTTTTCTGACATTTGAAAATCTAAAAAATATAATTTTGTAACCTTTTAAACTTTTTAAAAGCTTCTGTATAAAAAACAAAATTTTCTAAATCAGGTTTTTAAAAATTTGTAATATTTGTACAATGATTTTTGAATAAAAAGCTACATTTTTTCTTAGTCTTTTAGACAGTGTTAAAGAACGTATAGGTACCAAATTTCAAAAAAGTCTAGTACATGGTTTTCGAAATATTGAGTTACCGAAAAAAATGTTTATGTTTTCTAAAATTAAAAAAAAATAATTTGAATACACAATACTTTCAAAGCTTTATGGAAAACAATTTTTTTTCAATCATACCCTTTATTTTTACTAGAAAACAATTTTGAAATTTTTCTACAAAAATCTGTTTAAGTTTTGAAGAAAAAAATATTTTCTTTAATTTGGAAAACAATTTTTATGACAAGTAGTGTTATTTTTGATTTAAAAAAAAAATTAAAAAAAATAAAAAAAAAGGATCCGAAGGAATAATAGACTATGAATTTTAAAAAGGAATGTTGTTAGATAAAACTGTTCATAAGGATAAAATTAGTTTTTACTTGCGATATAGGTACTATAGGGCAAGTTCTGCATTTGGAAAAAAAATCGAACTCGAGATTTTGATCAAAGTTGACATTATAGACTAAGAGCCCACAGCAATTTTTGGGTGTGAGTGATAACAAAAAATAATTAGCATAATTAGATAGGCCTTTTATAGTTATTTACAAATGTGAAAGTCTTTCATTCTCTAGTGGGAGCAATAGTGCACAATAGTGCATCGACTATGTAGTTCTTTCCAAGTCCAAATAATTGTGATAAAAACTTTGCCAAAATGTAGAGTTAAGCCCCCTGATTGAAAATATCGAGGTCCAAGACGTTTTACATGCAGCATTCTGCCTGCCAGACGCGATAAGAATAGGCTACTTCTTGCACTAAGAAGGCCACCTTCAAAACGTCTTGGACTCGATATTTGCAATCAGGGCACTTAGCTCTTCATTTTGAAGTTATGGCTAATTTTGTATCCCAATTTTTTAGACTTTGGAAAGAACTGCATACTTGATGCACTATAATACACTATTGCGCCCACTATGCAAGACGTTCACATTTATAAATAACTATAAAAGGCCTTCCTAATTATGCTAATTATTTTTTGTTATCAATCACACCCAAAAATTGCTGTGGGCTCTCGGTCTATTACGAAGATAGCGAAGACGAATAAAGTGTCTGTCTGTCTGTCTGTATGTCTGTACCTCGATCTAGAGCCTAGGCCACTGGACCTATTTTCTTCAAACTCGGAAGTTATGGGTCTTCGGTGATTCCCTAGAGGGGAAATTGAATTTTTTTTTTTAGCTTTAAAACTAGCACCCGTAATGCAAAATCTTATTTATCTCGAAAACGGCTCTAACGATTTTAATAAAAAAAAATTGGGTGTGATATTATGGATATGGACAACGTTTTGGTAAAAAAAATTAGGGCAAAATGTTATTAACGGTACCTGTCATAGAACCGTTTTTGTGATTTTCGACTTTCTCATTAACGGCTCTAACGATTTTAACCAAAAATTTTCACCAGGAGTCCCCCTAAGTTTAAAATAATATTGTATATAAAATTATTCCAAAAATTATTTGTTGGGTTTTTTTGAAAAATCAATATCTTCAAAACCTATGAACGATTATATTTTGAAATAATTTCCTAAAATCAATATTATTTAATACTTAAAATTCGCATCCCACATTTTTTCCTTGAAAAATTTTAAAGAAATTTCTTACATAAAAAATTTATTTATATAGATAATACTTAAACGATTTTTTAAAGTTTTTTTGCATAAATTCATACTTTTCTAGAAATCAGACGGCAATTTCATTTTAAATTCATGTTTTATATTTATAAAATGTATCTTAAATTCCAAAGTACTTTTTCATAAGAGCAAGTAGTAAGAGATAAAAACAGAATGCTTTGCAAATATGAATTTATGCAAGAACAAAAATTATAAGCCGACGTAGTGTTTTCATTGAAAAAATAAGCAACAAATTTTTTAAAAAATTTTTAAGAACAAAATTTGGTACGCCAACTTTAGGTTTTCATTACTGTACGAATGAAAATTAAATTTCCAAAAAAAAGTATTGACCCGTTTTTGAGATATCGAATTTTCCAAAAAAATGACTCTCTTTCCACAACTTCAAAAAATAAGTTTTGAAATGCAATGTTTTTTAAACTTTTTAGAAGCATCTTATAAAAAATTTCATTAAAAAACGTTATGTCGATAATGAGAAAATCAAAATTCGAAAAAATGGTTCTATGGTAAGTACAGTCAGTAATATCTTAATTTCATTTTTTTTTATTAAATTATAGACCGTAAGAATTAATTGAAAGGAACAAAATTTTTTCAAAATTCTCGGACCCGTTTTCGAGAAAAATACGAAATACGAAAACCATTTTTAACATTTGTATGGTGGGTACCTTTAGTTTTAGGTAAACCAAATTTAATTTCTCAAACCTTGTAGATTGTATACAGAAACTCTTATTTATAAGGTTTGAAAAAAAATCGAGCGTGGGGCTTTCGAAATATTAAGTTTCCAAGAAAAATTTTGAAAGTTTTTTAAAAATAAAAAAAAATTGAAAATTTGAATACGCAATAATATTCAAACTTTGGAGGAGCTTTAGCATAAAAAATGATTAAAAACGGTTGTACCATTTTTGAGAAAATCAAAAACAAAAAAAGGGTTCCAAGAATATGAAGAATATGGGGGTACCAAAAATAATAATTTTTTTGAATTTTTTTTTTTAACCATTTCCTAACTTTAACTTAATGAAATTTTTAATTTTATTTTAAAATAAAATGCACGACTGGATCGCACGAACTTGCTCTTATGTAAAAGTACTTTGGAATTCAAAATACATTTTATAAATATAAAACATGGATTTAATGAGATAATAATGTTCAAATGCATAAAATTGCCGTCTGGTTTCCGGAAAAGTATGAATTTATGCAAATAAACTTTAAAAAATAGTTTTATTATTAAATAAATTTTTTATAAAAGAAATTTCTCTAAAATTTTTCAAGAAAAAAATGTGGAATGCGAATTTTAAGTATTTAATAATATTGGTTTTAGGAAATTATTTCAAAAAATAATCGTTCATAGGTTTTGAAGATATTGATTTAAATTTTTTTTTTTTTTTTTTTTCAAACCCAATAAATATTTTTTCGAATATTTTTATATACAATATTATTTTAAACTTAAGGGGACTCCTGCTAAAAATTTTGGGTTAAAATCCTTAGAGCCGTTAATGAGAAAGTCGAAAATCAAAAAAACGGGTCTATGGCAGGTACCCCTAATAACATTTTTCCCCAAATTTTTTTTCACCAAAATATAGTCCATGTCCATAATATCACACTTAATTTTTTTTATCAAAATCGTTAGAGCCGTTTTCGAGATAAATAAGATTTTGCATTACGGGTGTATATGGGCGGTACCCTTAGTTTTGGAGCTAAAAAAAAATTTCAATTTCTCCTCTAGGGAATCACCGAAGACCCTTAACTACCGAGATTAAAAGAAATAGGTCCAGGGGTTTAGGCTGTAGTGAGAGGTACAGACATACAGACACACTGAAACATGTTTTTTGTGTACTAAATTTTCCTTAAAATTTTTATAAAAAAAATTGATATGCAAATTGTTAGTATTTAATAAAATACATTTTAAAACGTAATTTAAAAATTTAATCGTGTATCGGTTTTCAAGATATTGAATTTTCAAAAAAAAATTTGTATTATTTTTTTAAAAATCCAAAAACTATTTTTTCGAAAAAAATTTTAGTTTTTATTTTTTTCAAATGCAAAACAGCTCCTGCATAAAAATTTTGGTTAAAATCGTTAGAGCCGTTGGTGAGAAATTCGAAAATCAAAAAAACCGTTATATGACAGGTACCCCTAATAACATTTCCCCCCAAATTTTTTTTTCACCAAAATATAGTCCATGTCCATAATATCACACTTAATTTTTTTATCAAAATCGTTAGAGCCGTTTTCGAGATAAATAAGATTTTGCATTACGGGTGTATGGGGGGTACCCTTAGTTTTGGAGCTAAAAAAAAAATTTCAATTTCTCCCCTAGGGAATCACAGAAGACTCTTAACTACCAAGTTTGAAGAAAATACCTCCAGTAGTTTAGGCTGTAGTTCGAGGTACAGACATACAGACATACAGACATACAGACATACAGACAGACAGACGGAATTGTCGGACCCACTTTTTTCGTCTTCGCTATCATCGTAATGTCAACTTTGATCAAAATCTCGAGTTCGATTTTTTTTCCAAATGCAGAACTTTTTCTATAGTATCTACCTATATCGCAAGTAAAAATTTATGGGACAGTTTTTGAGAAAAAAAAATTATAAAATTTGAAAAAAAATCGTATGGCAGGTACCGTTATTTTTGGTCCTAAAAAAAAGAAAAAACGTGTGGGGGAAAAAATTCAAAACGATATCTACCAAGTTTGACGAGCCGCTTAAACTGTAGTGGAACGGACAGAATTGTGACACCCAATTTTTTGGTCTTCGCTATCATCCTAATGTCAACCTTGTTCAAAATCTCGAGTTCGATTTTTTTACGAATGCAAAACTTACCTTATAGTGCCTATAAGTCGCAAGTAAAAACTCCAGCTATGAAGCTTAAGCAAAATCGACCGGGCCGGTAAGGCTGTATTAAATCATACCACTATTTTTGTCTTCCCTTTCATCTCAAAGATCAGTTAAGTACAAATCGTAAGTAAAACTAGAATGAAATGTAAAGTTCAATTAAAAGTTTCTAAATCAATCAGTTGGTGTCCGTTTTCTTCAATGGTAACAAATAAATAAGAAATGAACAAATTCAATATTATCTTTATCAGATTTGTATCAAAAAATTTCAACAATAACAAAAGTAACAAGAGTTTTGTATGTATAATTAAACAAAAAGTTTAAATAGTGGCCTACGCCATATGCATTTCAACCCTTCCCCCTAATTGAAATTCTGCGTACGCCTTTGTAGAGTTGCTCAACTATTTCTATTTTTCTCTGTGATCTAGTTGAATTTTCCCAGTTTCTAACCCAATCTACAAAAAATACCATTTATAAAATGTTCACATCATTTATTTATTCATTGGGTGTAGAAATTCCATTTAAATTTTTCCATAATATTTTTATCTTTTTGAAATTCTAAATGCTTATTCATATGTAAATTGGTTATAAATATTATTTTCAAATAAGCAAACACTAAAAGTATAACCATTAACAAACTTACTTTACCCGAACCCACATTTTTGTTCATTTCCGTTTGATGAAATCCCTTCACGTGGAAATTCAAAGTTTCCAGGAGTAAACCACAGTTTGTTGCTCTCTTTGTTTTGTTCCAAACAAGCTCTTGCATACTTTGTTTTTATGGAGCTTTAAGATTTGAATATGCCATACAAAACAAAAAAGGGCAAACACAAAAATGTAAGGCAATCAGTTTGGAAAGTCCCTTCGACCTTTTTGAATATCATTTTGGGTATGCTTGTCAAAACAAAAACACCTTTCATTGTTTACTTTAAAAAAAAAAATTGTTGAACCATAATGTGAAAAGATATATATTTTTTTGGAGGTCTTTTATTTATTTTTTGCTTTTGTCAAATTGAAAAATTCTCAATTATTTCCGAAAATACTAGACTAACAGTGAAAGGGACTTGTATTGTTTTTTGTTTTATTATATTAATTGAAATAAATAAAGGTTTCAAAATTTACCGATGCAAAAAGAAAAGACAAAAGATACTTTTAATTAAGACTTCTCTTAGCAGGTTTATATATTGCCAGTTCAAATTGTGACACACTGAATTAATAGCAAAAAAATATCTTACGTCTTCTTGTGGTTGTATCTCATGTAAGTTGGTTTCAATTTCACTTTTTGTTTCGCAGAAAAAGACTTGCGGACAATGTGAGAAGACCAGAAAAAGGGCTTCTGAAACACACCCTTTCACTTTTTGCTATAAAAGCCGTGATATACAATAGAAATGGCATCAGTATCTATTTTCTTTCTTTTGAATAACAAGTCAAAATAATAACAAATTTAAATCAAAATGCTTAGCTTGGTAAATACAAAAAAAAATGGCAGTGTCTAAAGGAATTTATATTGAAAACATTTTTCCCTTCAGATTGGAATCTTCACCCTCGTGACTGTGGTTGCCGCCAGACCCGGGATACTCCAATCTCAGACATCCTTGGAAGCAATTGGATCCATTGTGAATCACATTCCCACAGCAATCACCCACCAAAGCAAAACAGAAATTCACAACCAACAGCCTGTGATTAGTTCAATAATAGCACCAGTTCTTCATACCATTCCTGTCCAGACAATCTTACCACCAACTCCAATTATTTCGTCAGAAATTCAATCGCCGTCAGCACTTCTTGCAAACCAGCAACAGCTTTTGGCTACTGGTCAGGGATCTGTCATTAGAGGACAGGCTGCAATTTTAAATGACCAGAACGCAATTCTTCAAAACCAGGGATCATTGATTAGTGGTGAAAGTATTATTGTTGGTAACAACGAAGGGCTGATTGAAAATGGTGCTTCCATTATAAACGCTCAGAATTCGGTTATTGAAAGTTCGGGATTACAGTTGAATGGCATTGCAGTTCTTAGTCGTTAAGTTCGTTATTGTTAATTTTTGTAGTTTGAAATTTGTATATAAAAATAAACGAAAAACTAATTGACTGTGAAAAGCAGGCCTTTTTAAAAATTTAAGCGAACCTTTACGGTCTATTGATTGTTGGAAGCCATTGCATGTTTTTCTATCTATTTAATTTGATTTATGTAAGTGAAGAATTCATTTATGATCGATATCGATACTATCACATGAAATTGAACATCAATCGGATTGATGAATGCAGTTGCTGGATTGGCGTACTTTAGAAATGAAGGAAAGTGATCGAGAATTTTCAACAAAAACAAATCTACATACATAAGTTCTCTTTCTAAGATATAAATATATGATCTTGATTTATCGATATTATAAAAATAATAAAATAATATAGCAATTTTAAATTAATTTTCATTATTTTATTTTCTACAGTCGCCCAAAGAACATAAAAATCTAGTGCTGACGCTCACAAATCAAAATTATCTCGTAGTTTTTCAAGAGAAATCTATGTTTGAAGTGAAATCCACTAGAAGACTCAAAATAAATAGAACCCCCAGCATTAAGACATTAAGATAGTGCTGTTAGTTTTTAAAATTAGTTTGTACATTTTTGCTCTGATTAATAAATAATAATAATAAATAAAACCATTTTTCTGATTCTTCCAAAACGGACCAATTAATTTTTGATCAAATATTTTATGGAAAAGTTTGGAGAGTCGATATTCCATTAAAAATCCAAGAACGTTTGATTTAGCTATATATTTAAAATTTTAATTTTGTAATCGACTATTTATAATTAATTATAATTATTAATCAAAGAAAAATGGTTTGCACCATAGTTTTTGTTTTATGTTTTTTATCTAACAATGAGATTTTTTATTTCGCAAAATCAAATATTGTAAAATATTTGATCATATTGTAAAAAAAAAAAAAACAAAAATGAAAACAAAATTGAGATTTATATTAACCTAACACTCAAATAATAATGAAATGTCAAAATCATACACATCATACAACAATACAAATGTCATACAACACTTCCAGTTAAATCTGAGAAACAGAATATTATTTGATGTGTAAGATGTATGAAAATGCTGTATGAAATGTATGATGTGTATGATCTGAGAAACAGGCAAAGGTTTCTTCGGCGTAAGGTATTCATGAAGAATTGACAAACCAAACTAACCTAAAAACAACCGAAAACTTTCAAGACCGCTGTCACAGAAAACACTGCTGCTAATTTAAAGTTCTTCGCCTCGAAGAAATAAACGCCCGTCACTAGTCATTCATCAACTAATTTTAAGTATACTATTTTCGTTGAATTAATTTTTCACTAGATTTTTCCTTTGAGCGTTTTCAGTATACTTTATTCCCTTAACTACTTTTTCAATCGTTCAATTACTTTTTTAACCGATAATGAAATTGAGCGATTTCATTCATTTAACTTTCCATTTTGTTTTTTTTTTTAAAACTACTATTTTGAGTTTATATTTAAGATTAATTCTTTTTTTTTTGAAGGACACAATGAACAACTTTTTACTTTATTAGGTGTTTTTTAATATATCAACATCGATGCCTTCCTTAGATGGAATTTGTCAGTTAATGTCTTCACAAATAAGGGTTACGTTCTCATGGACGTGCATACAATATTTCGTTTTTAATACAAGCAAAATCTTAATGTTAAACAATTTTTTGAGGGTTTTTAATCCATCTATTTTAATCAGATCGATTAGTTTAAATACAAAATTCGTTCGATAGTTCAAATTATGTCCTAAATTCGATGTGTAAAAGTAAAATGGTTTACATATATACCAAGCATAAAAATATACCTTCAAGAGAAGATCTCTCAGGCAAGTACAGAAATCAACACAACGTGGAAAGGAAGTTTTGGAAATTCATATGTATCCCAAAGCTACAAATTCAAACTTCTTGGAGCAGTTTCCAAGTTAGTCTTACTAGATGATGCACAAATATTGGGGCATGAAGACGTATTAGAAATATTAATGGATACTGTCTGAGCCTTTCGCATACCTTCGAATACTCCAAATTATTTACTAATGATTGAAACTAGCTTGTCCTCCCCATTTTACTAATTTTACTAAAACTCCAAATATATTTCATTCTAAGAGTATTAAATATGACTGATATGTCAGGAAGAAATGTTAAGTCTAAATTATATGACGCACAGAGATGACTGACCGTGCGTGTGCCAGCTGTGGAATCTAGAAGAAAGAGGAGATATTCTGATTCTGAAGTAGTATTATTGAAAAGAACTGATGCTGATGTATGGCCCTTTTAAATGACATTACTGTCACACAACTCTACAATTTTTCAAACATTCCATTAATGTACAGAAATAGACAAATGATTGAATGGTTTTGAAAAAATTATGAAATTGACTCTTGATTTGCTATTCAAGATAATTTATTTTTGTTATTTATAAGTTCAATAATAGATTTAAAGATTTTTAATTTACATACATACATATCGTCGCTGTAGATCGAATACCTCGTAACCCAGAAAAGTCGATTTTTCAGGAGAGACAAAAAACTTATTATCAAATCAATGAGAGGCAATGAGAGACGTGTTGTTAATTATGGGCGTGGCTCTGCAATTATAGTTTTTAGATTCACAGGATATTTTTCATTAGATCCCGAAGTTTTTTTCACAATATAATTGCATCATTACCTAAAAATCGTTTTTTTTTTGGTTACGAGGTATTCGATCTACAGCGCCGATATGTATGTATGTAATTTAAACTTACTCCCCGTTTGAAAGTATTAGTAAACAAAAAACCTGTGTTCATCACTTACCATAGACATTAGCTTAGTTAATAGTTAATATTATCCCATTATGGTAAATGATGTCGAAAATACTAAAACAAAGCAATTCTTCTCTGAATTGCATATGAAAATTCAATGCAATGGAATGCAATGTTTTAAGTATTTTTTTTACAAATTTTTGATAATAGCTGTGTTTTATTTTTCCCGAGATCTGATCCAGATTGGATCTTCATTCAAAATTACATGTATAACAAAAACAATACAAGGTCCTGTTTTGTTTGTATTTGTTGTTTTACATGTTATTTTGAAAACAAAATCCAATCCGGATCAGATCTCGGGGAAAATAAAACACAGCTAATATTAGTAAAGCCATGAATCAAAAATACTGGGTTAATAAAAAAATTAGACAATTTTCGGTAATTTTCCTGTTTTCGTTAAGTAGGTTTTTCGCTAAAGAAAAAAAAATCAGTTTTTATTAATAACAACAGTTGCTCCTAGATGATCTGGAATCCTTCTAGTGAATCACATAAATAATAATATGGAGTAAAATCGAAGCAAATCGGTTCACCCGTTTGCACACTAGTGCAATAGACCGATAAACGATATGACGCAAGCCTCATTTTTTGATTTCTGGACTATAGCAGTGTCAAGTTTAGAAAAATATAGATTTGTCCGTATTTTTCTGACGCAAAACTAATACTTTTTCTACAGGACTTCAACTGACTACTTCAATTGAACATTGCATTGTTGATAGAAAAAGCAATGATTCAATGAAAAAAAGGAGACGTTACGACGATGTTCAAGAAAAACAAATTCTCCGTAATGGATGTGTCTCCTATAAGCTCTAGTCTGAATTCTATCCAATAGGCTTAAATGAGTAATGGGCCACGTCGAATATATGATCGCTCCATAAGAGATGGCCATTAACGCACATATCGATTATGGAAAGTTTTTCAGTTTCTTTGATACAAATGCCATTCATGGATAATGACATGGAAGGTATATTTTGCATGACCGACAGAAGACAGCTTTTCTTTTTGAAGCATTAAATTTCATGTGGTTATTACTATACTCGTACCTCATTGTATAACGCTGTAGAGATCGGAATCTAATGAGCTTAGCATACGCTGGCGTTCCAGTCCCACAGCCGAAAAACAGGGTAGTGAGTCTGGAAACGAATATGTAAAGCTGAGGGTGTTGTCATCAGTGAAACAATGAAGTGGATTAGAAGTTTTAGACAAAAGATCATTTATGAAGATAAGGAAGAGTGTCGGAGACAAAAAAGAGCTTTGGGGCATACCAGCATTTATTTTATGAATATCAGACTTCAGGCATAACACTAACAACATGTAATTGAGTTAAACTAGTATGCCCAACAAGGATGAACACGAATAAAATAATGTGAATTATAAGCGACATAGAAATAAGACACGGCATTCTCCGCTTTAGTTCAGCCGCCATCCCTGGAGATAAAATATCTGAGACAACAACCTTCAGTCTCAGAACATCGTGCCACACATCTTTCCTATCCTTCTTTCTCTTCCGTAACTTCACGCCCGCGCTGTGTTGAAACATTTAAAGGGTAATCATAATCCCTTGAGCGCGGGTAGATTATAAAAAAAAAAAAAAAAAAAAAAAAACACAATTTGTATTGAGCGTTCCGAAAGGTAATTTCTAATCGAACGAAGAAATATTTAGAAATATCAAGTGTAATTACCTTTATTTCTCCAAAATGATGTAAGGAATGGTTCCACTTTTCGATGAGATATGCCATCAGATCACCAGTGCACATTTTGCTACGAAAGCCATACTATGGGACGTTTAATAGCTTTCATTTTTCGAGATATTGTTTTTCAGCTTTTTTATGATCTTGTATAGAAGGGACGTTCGTGCAATTAGTCAGTAATTGGAAGAGGAGGAATATTCGTTTTTTTAGGGACCGGCTGAACAAATGCTGTTTTGCATCTACTCGGAGAGATAGCCAGCTTTTTCCAGAATTAAAGGGGATATACAATCTGGACCAGCGGATTTATGTATTTCAAGATCTTTGAGGACTCTAGCGACTGTCCGAGTGCGAAAGAAGGTTTATCCCATAGAACCATTAACGCTCTCGAGTACAGGAGGAGTCGTAGCACCGTGCAACAAAGTTTAATTGCTAACAAATTGCGTTACAAGCAAATCAGCCTATTCTTGCCAGCTGACAAATGAAGTGTTATTCTCAACGAGTGTTGAAATTATTAATTAAGAAGAGTTTTTAACATTTCTTAGAAATGTCCAAAAGTTTTTACTACCTGTGGGAAATTGTAGTATTTTTGACGTATATTTTTTTTCTGTAAGAACATTGTGCTTCGAATTTGAGCAGTGCAAGTATTCCTCGCCTGTCTGAATTTTTTCGGGTTTCTTTTGTAGAATCGGAAGCTTAACTCTCTCAACCTGATAACCTTTTGCAGCCATAGTTGCACCATAAATTCACTTTGGAGCTAACTGCTTTTGTCCTGTTAGGGATAGAAATTTTCATTCCATTGAGAATAATGGCCGTTATATATCAGCACTGGAATCTATCGAAGAAGCATAGTAAGCAGTCAAAGTTTCGAAAAAGGTTATTTAGTCCGTCTCAATTGGTTTCTCATATTTCCAAATAGTTTTTTTTTGAGTTTTTCAGTACAATAATTAGAGGCAAAATGGCTCACAGACAACCTGTACCTAGTGACTTGCAACTCTCAACTATTCTTGTGTACGTGCGTTCGGTCAGCAGTAATAGAGAGATCTCACCACTGTCTGCCAAGACTCAACGGCTAAGGTGCGTAGCAAATTTCATGACAAACTCTTTTTCGCTTTATCTCAAGAAGAAGGAAGAACCCCCCAAAAAAGCGTGGTTCTTTCTAAGGTGACAGCTACGGGGATCGAATTCAAAACTACAGCATGATAGTCCAACGAACTGTCAAGAGCTGATTTATATCGCATTTATATTACTGAATCAGTTGAATTTAAGATTTGTTTGTCTATATTAAAACGGCAATAAGATGGTCAAAAGTCAAAAAATTAATTAAACACCTCTTTAATAATTTGTTTAAACTATTTTCTCTGAATTTATTAATCCGCAAGTCTCGTGCACTAGATTTAAATCACTCAATAGTTTTCGTAATCCTTTTTGCACATTGACTATGATTAGTTTTATTTAAGACCCCCCAAACTACAATAAACAATAGTTTTATTTGAATTCCAGTAGTAGTCTGCAAGTAGTGTGTAATAAAATTGATTTTAAAATGATAACCCTTCCCTAATTAATTTGCGATTGTGAATATAATTGAAGACCAGAAGATATGTTTTCCGCTGGTGCGGTCTTAATCAATTTATATCAATTATTAACTGCTTATGAATTTAAGGGACTTGGGATAATTTCATTGAATTTGAATGACTTGAAATTCATTTTCCTTGAATGTATAATTTCGCATATCAACTTATACCCCAAAGACATCTACTGGATAAATTAAATTACTTTACCTATCATTTCTAAATCTAAATCCTTATCTATTTAAGAGAATTCAAATTTATGCAGACTTTAATACACTCGCTATGAGTACTTATACATGGTTCTTTTTTATTATTTTAGGCGTGATAGATTCCTATTTTAAAAACAACTTGAGAGGTGTTGGAAAAAAAATATGCCAAAGCATTGCGGAGCAACTTGTTCGACAGTTCTTGAATGAGTTTTTCTTTTGTTAAAATTTATCAAGTTAAAATTATTTTGCCCAGGAGTATATGTATTTAAAAACCATCAATTCTCAGATCGTCGATAGAAAGGAAAACAAAATCTCCATCGTGAATCCTTGATTTTTTTTTTTTTTTGTTTAGATATCTGAATATTTCCGACATTCTTTGAAGATGTTTTTCCTTCCGGAGGAGTTATTTGGGCTTTGTTGAGATTGATGGTATAGCTTAATGATATTCTATTTGAAGAATTTTCAATTATGTAAATGATTACCGAAATTTTGTATCTACAAAATGGATCTAAACTTGTAGTAATGCTGTTATTGGTGGTTGTTAAATGCCAAGATAGCCTTTTGAACGAAATAGTAAGTACGTAAAAATAGGACCAAATTATAATTCTTACTTATTTATTACTAATGAAAAATCATAAGAGTGAAAGAAAGATATCTAGGGTCAAGGTTTTTTTTGATGGTGGTAATTGTAGATTCCTTAAACTTAAAATGTATGTTAGCAAAATAGAAGTCACCTTTCTCGTTGCAAGTAGGGGTTAAAAAATATTCAAAATAAGGATTTATAAAGAAATAAGTGTACAACTGTTCTTATAGATGTTATTATAATTCAAGTAGTTGAGAATTTTAAAGATTCACGGATAGAATAAAGTAAAATGCACGACTGGGTCGCACGAACTTGCTCTCATGTAATAGACTAGCAATTTAAAAAACGAATGTAATTAGAGAAAACTGTTCATAACGATAAAATTATTTTTTTTGTAGTAAGAGACAAAAACAGAATGCAATTATGAATCTATGCAAGAACAAAAATTATAAGTCTTTGTATTGATTTCTTAAAAAAAAGCTTTTATATAGGTACAAACTTTTTAAAAGATTTTTAAGAAAAAATTTTGTTACGCCAATTTAAAGTTTTTATTATTGTTCGAATAAAAAATAAATATACAAAAAAATATTGAGCCGTTTCTGAAATATCGAATTTTCAAAAAAAGAAAAAATAGATTTTTTTCTTCAAAAATTCAAAAAATATTTATTTTAAAGTTGCAAAGTGTTTAAGAAGCTTCTCTATAATAAATTACATTAAGATCCCTTATGTGGATAATGAGAAATTCAAAATTCGAAAAAATGGTTCTATGGTAGGTAAAAGCTTTAATATCTTAATTTCAATTTTTTTTATAATATTAAAGATCGTTAAAATTAATTGAAAAAATAATTCGTATTAAAATTCCAGGCGCCGTTTTCGAGAAAAATACGATTTTTGAAAACCATTTTTTAACATTTGTATGATGGGTACCTTTATTTTTAGGTAAAATAATTTTTTTTTTTCTCACATCTTGTAGATTATATTAAGAAAATTTTATTTATCGAGTTTAAAAAAGAACTAGCGTGGGGTCTTCGAAATATTGAGTTTTGAAAAAAAAAATTGAAAATTTGAATACACAATTCTATTTAAGTTTTTGGGGAGCCTTAGCAAAATTAAAATGATCAAAATTGGTTTTAACGGTTGTTTGAGAACATCAAAAACAAAAAAAATAGTTTCATGTTTTTTTTTGTTTTTATTTTTTAAATCTGTCGAGCAGTTTTTGAGGACAAGAAATATTTATAAAATTTCGAAAAAAATTCGTATGGGAGGTACCGTTATTTTTGATTTTAAAAAAAAAACTTCTGGTGAAAAAATTAAAAAATGATATCTACCAAGTATAAAGAAAATCGGCCAAGCCGTTTAGGCTGTAGTCGAACCGACAGACAGAATTGCGAGACCCAATTTTTTGGTCTTCGCTGTCATCGTAATGTCAACTTTGATCAAAATCTCGAGTTCGAGTTGTTTACGAATGCATAACTTGCCTTATAGTACGTATAAGTCGCAAGTAAAACAAACTTTATAAGTGAAATGTGATAGAAGTATAAGAAAACATTTGCATCTCTCGCGCACCTTCGCAATTTTTCTTGTCTTTCGTTATTTTACCATTATTTTTATAATTAATTTTCTAATGAAATAGCCTGTTGAATTTTTTCATTTAACAATTAATTCACGGTTCAACATTTCCCTCTCGTTACGATATTCAGACATTCAACACCCATGTGCATCGGTATGTGCTTTTAAATCCTTTTTAACTTTTCTAAAGGTTCACACTGTGCTCAAATATCATACACTTCTTACCACCTTCTGAGTTATCCAAGGCAGCCACTTTTCATACGACAATATTAATATGGTCACCAAATATTCCCATTTCTCATTCAAACCTTAACACAGAAAGCTTTTTAGGACCATATTTTCGGGAAATAATTCTACTCCTTTTGAAATGCTTTTTAGTCTAGTATCTCAAAAATTGATTAGAGCTAAATATCACTTTTTTAAATGTATCAGATAAACCTCCCATTCTCCTCCATATTTTACATAATCAGTACATTACCGCCGATTAGTCTATTTTCCACCTTGGAATATTATGCCACAGAGAGTTTAATTCCTGACATTTCTCGACGATATATTTCATAAAACCAACTAAGGAAGACATATGAGACGTAAAGAATTTTGTAACCTTACTTTACGCCATGTTTGTATACTCTTTCTTTGAACCAGCATGTCAAATGTGGTCTTCTATCAACATACGCACATCTCTGTAGTTGAGAGTATTCAACGTCATTTTCTACGTTTTGCCTTTGGCGGTCGGACTTAGAACGATCTTTTGATCATACCTCCATAACAAATCTATCTTTAACTAATTAATTAAAAAAAATGAAGAGAAATCTTCGATATTGTCCTCTTTATCGAGTCTATTTATATTCTGTTCTTGCACAAGTCTTTAGAACTTACCTACTTAACAGCAGACCCTTCCGAAACATCGGGCAACCCAATGTATCCATTTGTTTCATTGCCGAAATTACAGAGACCAAAAAAGCCGAAGGAAAGATTTCAACTCGATTCCACTCATCTTATTAACAATCTGAAATTTGTTGTACAATGAACCCCGTTTGTGTAAGAACTACTACCTTTATATGTAACTGAAAAAGAATCCCCAATTTAAATTGGAATTCATTCAACTCCGAAATAGGGTACTTGATTCAAAGTCGTCATTACACTTCCTTTATTATAATCCAAACTCTTCTAAGAAAGACGCACTTACTTAAGTGCTTTGAAAAATGATTCAAGGGAATGATTTTGACTTTAAGCAAATTATATTCGTACAAGTCCTGCGAAAAAATCACCTAACTCAAATCATCTGGACTCCATTGTTTTATATAGAGCATCTATTTACCTAGTGTCTTCAGATCCGATATACATAAAGTAAGTTTAAGTCAGAAAAAACTCAATCTCTTAATCATCTCTGTCACGGTAACATATTTTTGGGTATCTGATGTAAGTCAAATCTCCCCTGGAAAACAAATTTTATAATGCTGCCGCACAGTGTCGATACACAAAGGTCGATACTAAAGGACAAACAAAAGAACACCCAGAAGGTACAAATGGCCCATAGCATCTCATTTCACGTAAAATAAAATTTCAAAATAGGCCGAAAACTTGCTTTGAAAATTCAATTTTTAAGACACTTGGGAGGTTTTATAATAAATCTTATGATATATTGCTTTCGAGAAGGATCCGGACTCGATTTGACGAAGATACATTTATCCACAAAAAATTAAAACATGTAAGTAACATTCTCATAGCAACACTAACAACATAAAGTTTTATTTTCCAATACTAAGTACCAGGTTTAGTTTTCACACAGGTATTTGTTTTGAAATAAAATATAAGATACATGTGTAGAAGCTTTGGCAAACAGGACACTGATATGGGTGTCTCTCTTGCGAATTTTTTGACATTATGAGGCTCAATCCTCAAGAGTATGATAAACCTGAAAAACAGTCTTACATATTTTGTTCATTTAAAGTAAACTTTAAAATGTCATTTTAATAAATCATTGATAATGATCAATCAACATAAATGTACATTATGTGACATTAAATATCTTCACCTGTCTTAACCTTCTTTAAATGTGTGTTGTTTAAAATATGGTCGTTTGTTCCTACCATGTTTCCCAAAAGACTTCCTTTTTTCGAAAGAGTGATGTGATGATGTGCAAAATTCGGTTCAGTTACTACAGAGAAATGCTAACTCAAAAAAAAAAAAAAATGAATGACTGGGTCGCACGAACTTGCTCTTATGTATAAGTCTAAGAATTTTAAAAATTAATGTTATTAGAGAAAAACTGTTCATAAGCATAAAATTCACTTTTCAAATGACGAAAATATCTCCTTGAGTAGTTGGAGCTAAAACCAGGATGCTATGTGATTTATCAAATATTAGGTTATGCAAGAACAAAAATTACAAGTCGTTTAATAGGTTTCTTAAAAATAAGCTTTTATATGCAAAATTTTTAAAACATTTAAAAAAATTACAAACCAATATGATTTTTGGCTTAAAAAATTCAAAATTTTTTTTTTAAGTTTTAAAATGCAATATTTTTCAAACTTTTTAGAAGCTTCTTTATAAAAAAATTTAATTAAAATCCGTTAAGCCCATAATGTATTATTTTTTTGCATGCCCAATTCGAAAGGTTTTAAAAGCTTGACCAATGAATCCATCAAATTTTAGTCAGTAATCATTAAATAATAAAATTTCTCTATTACATTGTAGCTGTTTCAATATTATTCTACTTGAAATATTCGGTTCGGTATTAAACCTTCATGAAGTAAGAACTTGGCGTACTTTTAGATCTCAGTACTTTTCACGGCTTAGAGAAAGGTTTTTGTATAGAAGAACTTGGCTCTTTTTTAACATTTATGTTTTTGGTCTGATGAATTACATCTTCAATTTCTCTAGCGTTGCAAAGACTACGGAAAGGCTCTCGATGAGGTATCAAATTTAATTTTATTATTTCGCCTCATGCGCAAATAACTGTTGATGTTTGGGGAGTACTAAGCATCGAAGTAAAGGAGTTTATTTTCTGGGGGTTAAGTTACATATACAAAGTGATGCGTGTACTTGAGTTTTCAGGCTGCCAGAACAATAGTTTTTCCTTCCTATAAGTTCCTGTTCCACTTCACTTTTGTGCAAGTGATCTCCATTGGGGAATATTATTTTCATTTAGATGAAGCTTTATGTTACAAACCTGGTGTCGATGTTCATTCAATCTTTGAAGAAGAGTGTTTTTTTTTTCTACCAGCTCTTATATAATTTTCAACATCCATGTATAATTCGTATAATTTTAATTTAAGCACAAAAACTGGTGCTATTCAGCTTTCACCATATTTCTATTTTCCGGTACGTGAAAAGCTTGAATCAGCTAAGATCGTCGTAATTCTAACTCCTTCTACTTCCATTCCAGAAGATAAGACTTCAGAAATATCATCCAGAACAGGAAAATTACTTAAGTTCTTAGGAGACATCGTTATCTTACTCCGGTTTCTATTTAAAACGATTCCGATAGTTCTTTTCCATTCTAAATTACCGATTCACGGATTTCATAAATTATTTAGAGTTCTTAGAAACTACGATGAATATCTAATTTGAAAAATATTGTTGTGAACAGAGCTTTATACTACTACAGCGCCATCTGTTGGAAAATTGCATATCTAATTTATGGAAGAAACAAAAGCTCTTTTCCAATGCCAAATGTATTTCCCCTTATTCCAACCATCTAGAACATTCCAAGCATTGACTTATTATACATGGACTGCCAGAGCCCAACTTCACGATGGTTCAACTTAAAACTATACGGAACTAGCGCTCTTGGTGCAAACTCGGAAAACATAGTGTAACTTTTGGTTTTGGTATTTGATATATCAGTTTTTGACATATTTGAGTTTGTAAAGGGTGTTGAGCGGGAATTATTTAAGTTTATTATTAAATAAAAACTTGGGGGCTATTTTCATGCTTTATTTGCCGATTTAAGAGTCATAGTAGCATTTATCATAGACAGGAGAAGAGCATTACTTATATCAATTTGTAAACACCTTATTGTTTAACACAAATCAAAATTTCAACTTTTCATTTCAATTTATTGTGAACATTGTGTTCAAATCATGATAAAAACTATCTAGTAAAAAATGGATGCGATTCAACATGAAAAGATAAATTAAAAAGTTTATATTGTTCTACTTACATTTATTTAGATAGGAGATTTTTTTTAAATAATAGCAAATTCACTTATAGACAGATAAATATAAAGACAAATATGCCATATCCATTTTAGAATATAAATATAAATTTACGAAGAACCGGTTCTACCTTTTTATTAGGTTACCTATCAAAACCTTACAGCAACAATCGCTAAGCAATTCAGGCCCTAGAAGACAATATCCGCCGTAAAGCGGTTTTCATTAAACTAAATGCTTTGCTCTCGCGTGTTCACAAATTTCGCTGAACACCCTTTATATTATTGTTATTATTTTGTCTTGGATAACGTTAAAATGTAAAGTTCAAATTGAGATAGATGGCTATAGTTTCTATGGGAAAAATCGTAGTTCAGGCCAGGAGCCAAGAGATGGCCTCTGGAATTAATATTTATTTTTACCACTTTTGCACCAACAGCTCTAATGTTGGTAGTGAGAAGTTGAACCATATTCACAGAGCGTTTGTATGGAAATTTCATACGACTAGCAGTCCATATATAATACGTCAATGATTCCAAGACGAGAAGCTTCGCGAATTTTCGAGAACAACTAACATGAGTATATAAGGGAGTGTTCGCGGTGAGCACAAGACAGTTGATTTTGGATTATGAAAGTGTGCAAAAGTATTGCTTATTGCTTATTGGATTGTGTTATTAAACAAGTGTGATTTAAATTTGAATAAAAGTATTTGAGTTGTTTATAAATTGAGATTTACTGTTTTGAATTGGAAAGTGTGAATAAAGTAGAAATACTACAAAGAGTAATAAGTTTTATTTAACGAACCTTAGTAAAATATTACAATATTATAAAAATACATTTCTATTTCTGAATCCTGTCTGAAACTGTCCCATCGTATTATATATTTTCAACCATTTTGTGAGTCGCACTTTCAACAAGCTATTAAAAATTTTAATTCAAGTGTTCATAAATGAGATCCCTCGACACCAACTGAATATTCGCATTTTGACTAGATGACCGACTTGTCTATTAAATTGAGGTTTTTGAGATCCAAAGCACATTCCCAAATCACACACAAATATGATTTGTTGGACAATTCCATAAACTGGCAATAATCAGGAAAGAAAACTAATTAAAATTAAAAATCGCTGTAAGAATATTAACAAATATTTGAAATACTCAAATAGTTTTCTGGATTAGATCTGGATTAGGACAGTGCCAAGCAAGCTAGCTAGTGGTTAAAGTTATTAATTTAGACGAGGAACGTTATCCTTAACTATCAAAGTGTTACTTCAAAAAATTACGTGTGTTTGTATCTTCAACATTATTCTTAAGCTTATTCAATTATAAGGCTTCACATAATCTTCACACTGTATCATTAATTTATAAAATTTCATATACATATGTACTATGAGTATTATTCCTTATTTGCTTGAAAATATTATCTTAGAAATATTTCAATGGGAATTGATCAAAAATATAAAAGAAGCCCCATGAATTGCAATTGAGAATATTAGAATATATCTTTTCTGATTCTTCAAAACATTCCATTCTTAATCCATTACAAACACTCAAGCAATCAAGAAAAACAGGACCCTACACACACTTATCTGTCAATATGAGTGGGTGGTGATTTCCAAATATACATATATTATGTATAAGATTTTGTCAGATTGAACCTCTCGAGGGTTACATTTCTGTTAATTACTGATTGTACTTACCTTCTACTTATGCAGAATTCAGTCAAGTGTAAATGTATACGATTATTGTATTCAAGATCAAATTCATTAAGGTATTGCAATTCATACGAAAATAAAACTAACAATTTCAGTTACTGGATATAATATGTATACCACGGTTGAAAGTTTACGTGTAACCCTATCATCATAAAATCTTATTATACACATTTCGAGTGAAAAGGAGTACCTACTTACTAACTTCACAGCTAATATAAAATTACATATCAGATAATAGTTATAGTATCTCAAAAACAATTATTATGTTATAGATTTTTAAGACTCATATGAAACAAGATAAATAATAAGGAACTTCTGTCTTAAAATATATGTGAAATATGTATATATATATTTATGTTGAAATGAAATAATGACAATTAATTAAATAATAATTAACAAAAATTTTTGTATGCCCTGCACTGACGCAGCCGTTCAAAAATTCACACCAAACGGTAACTAACTTTCTGAGGATGAATTGTCACCTGGCGAATGTTGTGTGGGTTGTTGTCGTTCCATATGTGGCAATTTTACTTGTTAACACAGCCATTTATCCAAAAATGTCCCTCGTCACTAACGACGTCGTTTTGGCCAAAATTCGTGTCCGCTTCCAGAAGATCTGAAGCGATACGAGTATCAGCGAAGAAGGTCAGCTGGATCTTGTATGGACTTAGAGCCCAAGTGTCGACGCAAAATTTGCCAAGTTGAAGTCTGCTAAAGGAAAATAAGCCTTTCCAATGCAAAAAGAATTTTGTTGCTTCCTCAAAAACAACTTGTTTTGATCTTTTTCAATATCTACCGGCACTTATTAAAAAACTCTTTATATGGCAAGTTATGAAATTCGTTAACAAAAAATAGTACTCGAAATATTTATAAGACTTGAAATTACTCGTATTATGATAAGCCAGAAGAAAAAAGTGGATCTCGCCATTTTTTCAATATGTCATTTAGTTAAGGCTACTTAATGGTTGGAAAAAAAATCCAAAAAATGGTTATGAATGGTAGCTTCCATTGAACAACTTTTTTTGTTTTAGATTTTCTAAAAAACGATAAAACCGATTTGGATCTTTTTTATGCCTAAGCTCCTAAAAAGATTGAATAGTATTGTGAATTCGAATTTTTATAAAGTTTCTTCTACATAGTTTAATTTTTACGATCTATAAATTAAGTTTAATATTTTATAATTAACACATTACTGACAGTACTTACCATTAAACCATTTCGCAATAACGGATTTTAATGAAATAAGGAAAAATTGGCGCAAAATTAAAGTTGAATTAGTACGATGTTAAAGTTGTTTTAGTATGAAACATGGTTAAAACGACGATTTTGATAATTTTAATGATCCTATAATACTATCTCTACTCTCTTATTAAAGTTAAAATCATCGAACACTTATTTTATTTTTTTAGTATCGTGCTAACCTCACATGACTCTTTGATAATTATAAGCCCCACAAAAGGTATATTTACTTAGCTTTTTGCACGAACTGTCATTGTTTTGGGTGTGTTCAAAAGCAATTTATTAAAAAAATTGCTTTAGTACGACACTAGTTAGATAATGTTTAAAATTAAGAATGAGTTAGTAAGCTACTTTAAGGTTAGCAAATTGTTAAGTAGTATCATACTAATACCTTAATTATAGGTTGTTTAAGATTTTGCGCCATTGCATAAACGTTTGTTCTTAAGAACTTAATAACAAATATTTTTTGAATTTAAAAAAAAAATCTAACTATTTTTTTGGAAATTAGATAATTATCTCAAAAACGGCTTTTTCTTTTTTAATTTAATTATTATTTGTACAGTAATAAAAAAAGTTTTTCTTAAAAATGTTTTAAAAATTTTGCATAGGAAAGTTTATTTTTTTTAAAAACCACTGCACTATGATTTATAATTTCTGTTCTTTCATAAAGTAATATTTACTTGAGAAATCACATGGCATCCTTTTTTTTGACTCCAAATACTACAAAAGTTGTTTAAGTCATTTGAAAAATGAATTTTGTGGTTATGAATATTTTTCTCTAGTAACATTAATTTTTAAAATGTTCAGTCTTTTACATAAGAGCAAGCTCATGCGACCCAGTCGTGCATTTTTTGTTGAACAAAAATGTAGACCGAAGTACATCTTGGCATTGGACTGTCATGCAGAAGATCTTGGGTTCATTTTTCACCCGCTGCAAAAAAAAGTTCTTCAGTTTGCGAGGAACTGACAAATCCTCTAACAGTATCTCTTATCATGAGAAATGCTGCTTATTAGCCGTTCGGAATCGGTAGAAAATTGTAGGTATCTTCCATTCCTGGTAACAAGCACACACGATTGATTAAGAGTTGTATGTGACTAGATTAAGGCTCTTTACGAGCCGTTCTTAACTCCTATTTATTTATTTTCTCAAAATGTAGACCATACCTAGTACGATTGTCTTACAAGGATATATTTTATTTAAATTGAAGCGCGGTTTTCGATGCACTTAAATAAGCTTATTTTTAACGATTGTATGCAAGGTACTGATATTTTTAAAGCTTAAAAAAATTAAATTTCCCTTGTCCACCTTATACATAACTTCTTGATAGCACAATCAATTTTCTAGTATTTCATTCCAATCTTCGATATTGACCCGATGTTGCAGCCAAGACCACCATGTTTATGTACTCATGTCTTCTAATCCTCACCAATTTTGTCCATCCAAATGTTTAAAGTTATTATTAATTCTGCGAAATAATTTGAAAAACTCTGCCATCAATAACGTGCGTCGGTCATAACATAATTCCCATTTCCTTTCTGAAACAATCAGTTGAATTATTAAAGGTCTTCCACGAACCCTTATACAAAAGATTTTTTTTATATTAAATTATTCGTTGGCAAGGCATCCCTTATTCCAACAAGTCTGATGATAAGCCGTTTCTTAGCTTTTAAAATGTACCCATGGTATTCTGGCAACGTCCAGAATTCCATTAAATATTCAAAAAATAAAAATTACGTTGTGAAGGAATACTCTTAACACTTCATCAAGTCAAAATGAAATACAAAATTAGGCGCGCAATCGTTTTAACACCAAACCAAACCCCTAGAATTTGGAATCTCTGAACATCCTAAACCTTCACCGAAAACAAGCTGGAGGGTATGATTTAATATACAATTTATTAAGATTTTTTTTTTATTTTATAGACAAACGCATAAAGGAATCGTAATAGAAAGGACCTTGACACTGAAACACAAGATGAGTTCCACTTTAAACGACTTACACATTTAAATAGGTGAGTTGTAACAACTCTTGTTGAGTCTGGTTGTGTATATATTGAATGCTTACCTTATCTTCAAAATACGAATGCTTACGATTCTCATGAAAGAGGTTTTATCTTCGTAAATGGTTGCAATTAATAAAAGTACCGTACCAGACAGCTTCAATATCTCGTTTCATGACGTATTTTGTTCAGAACCTCATCATATAGGTATTCTTGGCGTAAGCGAAAACTTTTTCGCTATTTTCCCACAGGTGTAGTTTCAGATTTTTTTCCGCAACAGCTTTTGAAAAATTATTTTAAAGCACGAAAGGCAATTTTTTAAATCTGTGCAAGGGTTTTATATAGGGATTAGGTCTGATAAATACGAAGGCTGTTGCAAAACCGATACATTACACTGATGATACCATCTAGTCAACACCTTGGGGCACGTTATCTTGTTGGAGGGTATGAAAACATTAATATTTGCGGACACATTTCTATATTCCTACTATTTTGTATCTTAAATAAAGATAGGACCTTGTTAATCAGTATAAAATACCACCTCATATGTTACCTGAAGTGGCAACGAACTTATTTGCCTTTGTGGTATTCCAAGGATTTTGTTTTTCGATTTTTTTCCTTTTGACAGATCTCAGCAAATTAATCTTCCTTTCGTCAATGTATATCGCCGTGTGAATTTCCTTCTGGCAAATCGATTGATAGCCGATAGCTGTTGATAAATTATAGATTTAGATGTTGTTTGTCTGTTTGATATAATCGATGTAATTTTGAAACGTCTTCTTGGTATATTCATTTTGCCAACATTAATCAAACGTAATTCAATTACCATGATTGCGAAGAGTAAAATTTGTTTGAAACGTCACAACGATATCGGCCAAACCATTCCCACGACTGAATAATACAAATGGTAAATTATAACAACAGGTGAATTTTTGTATCTTTTCAATGACTGGTTTTAGATTTTCACTATATGTATGTATAACACAGGGTGTCCCAAAAATTAGATTATCTTATTTACCTGAAAGGAAATGAGTTCCGGTAAATTATGACAGTTCATGGCGGCCATTTTACTTTACCCTTTTGTTTCCTATTTTTTAGACAGTATAGAAAAATCTCTATGGTAAGTAATAGAGTCGTCAACTCTTCGCTGACTGGGTTCTGGAGCAGTTGGAAGTGTCCTCGATTTCAGCGAAAAAAATTGTATTCAGCTAAGAAGCTCCTTGAACGGATTCGACAAGAAGCAAAATTGGAATGTATGTATGTATATGTATTCCAAAAGCCACTGATTGCTGTGGATTGGGGTCCGGTGACATCATTGATCTGTACTTCTTCGGCAGTGACAATGACATTGCAATTATAATCAACGCTTGATGATAGTAAATTTTTGTTATACCAACATGTGATTTTAGCCAGATAGGACTGCGTGCCACATAGCTCATGCCACAAAGGATATTCTGCCCGCAAAGTTGACGTGGACTGTTCACCGTAATCGTGCGATTAGATTTTTAATTATGAGGTATCCTTAGGTCGCAAATCTAAGCCAGTGCCCTTAAAAGCATCATAACATTGTCCTTGAATGACACTTGCATCGAAGAAACCGAAAATCTCTCAGTACTTGGTTTGTGTGTCAATGACATTCTTCATTGGAACGACCACATTCTCGAGGCCGCCAAAAATGCTGCTAAGTGCTTAGGATTTCTATATCGATGTAAAAAAATGTTCAGAGCGTTAAAACTTATAGGAAACAGACCTAATTCTTGAGCACCGTCAGAATGTTTCATGTATTTCTTTGTTTTATCGGTTCTTTCACAATCAATGCTTGTTCAAAGTAGCCAGCTGCATTCTTCCCGTGATTGCAGTGAAGTTGCTCATTTTTCTGAAGGATATCCGCAATCACACAGTTACAGATTTCATTAAAGCAGTCACCGAAAGCGTCTTCGCTGATTCAAAGCTTCCCAAAATTCGTTTGTTTGGTATAATCGATGTAATTTTGAAACACGCCAGGATTCACCAAAGTTTTTTCGAGACCCGAAATGGCAGATAGTCAACAATTGACACCTGTCGGATTGATTTCAAGAAATCTTTGGTCAGATATATCAAAGAGAAAAACAGCAAACCTCAATTGTCTCTCTTGGTTAGAGTCCTTACGGGTCACAATACTCACAATGGAAACCCCACTGAGCAGAATGGTTATCAGCACATCTCACTTATGTAGTAGGTGTCGGAACAATGTGGTGGAAGAGGGCTCTTCTCTCTTTCTTTGCACGTGCCCTAGCAGAACTAGAAGTAGAAAAGATACCCTCGGAGAATACTTTTCTGACGAACTGAGAAACTTTTAAGGTTTTCGCGGTTGTTGGACATAATAAATAACTATTTTTCGGATTATCCGCGGATAATCCGAAAAATACTTATTTATTAGAACTGAGAAACGTCTCATTTTTCCCATAAAAAATCGTCCTTAACTTCATTCAGAAATCAGGAGGTTCAGGAAGGCATTCCATATAATATAAAACCTTCAAGTTTTTTTATTTCTATAAAATTCACTCAATCATCTAACATTCGTCCCGCGGGCCAGACATTTGTTGCATTCACGCTCTATGTAATAAAATAGACTTCCTTAAATAAAAGAACCTATTTTCTTCCATTGACATACTTATTGGGGTTTTGAATTGTCTTAGGATCAAGACTTCTTCTTCCTTTGATTCGGCGCTGTTATGATCTCGATGTCGAGGGGATCATAACTCTCCCACGTATCTGCTTCACACTAGTGATCCGCCTGTGGGGTTCGCCGGGTTGACCTCAGAAATCGGCGGCAAGCCTCCCGGTTTTGTATTGTTCCATTTCTGAGGCCAACTGAATGCTGGTGTTTTTGCATTTGTTTGTACCAGGAGTGTTTAGGCCTACCTTTCTTTTTATTCCGAATTGGAACGTTGTATGATATTGCCTTTTTGACGGGGTTCTCAGGATCTCTCCTTTGAACATGGCAATACCAACTAAGTCGGTCGTGTTCAATTTTTTGGGAAATGGTATTCTTAACATGAAGACTTCCTCGGATCTTCGTACTTCTAATTCGACTTAATGTGTGAAAGTACACAACGAACCTAACAATTTATTTTGTATTATTCTTCAAATTGTGTTTACGTCACGATTTTACGTACTTTACGCCCACATTTCTTCTTTTATCTGAATATCAAAAATTAATGGCAAACTCGAGAAGAGTTGAAGCTAAAATGGGTCTCCAGAAACCATTAACAATGGAAAGTAGTATGTGTGGAAATGTAACCATTTTTTCACAAAAGAGAATCCGTTATTAGAACTTGATTAATTCAAGGTCTTAAATAATTTAAACATTCGTTGATTAAAATAAACTATTCCCTAAATTATACTAGGATTTATTTTTTTCTTAGTTTAACGTCACTACAAGACTATTGACCTTTATTTCTGGAGAGCTTCCTAAAAAGAAATGCCACAGATGAAATTTCTTCAAACAGCCAACATCGTTTGAAGTTTCACACTAAGCCTAATCTTCCACCATTGTGGTTATCGCCTGTCTGGCTACCCACATTTATTTTACTTACGTACATATATTGAATCTCTTAAGAACGAATTGCCAGTTTTATCTCACGTAGATTCTACTTGAATACGGTTCAAAATAAACTGAAGTGTCTAGGACTTAAATTCAAGGTGATTTTGAAACTGCAATAGACAAACACTGATAAGAAAAGAAAAAACAAATGCTTTTTTGGTTAAAAACGATGGCTATTTATTTTGGGGTTAAGGGTTAGAAATAAAAAAGAAATATTTTATATTTTGTTCGCAGAAAGAAAATTTGAAGATTTTTAAGGCCAATTTCAGAATTTATCACATAGTACAAAACCTAGAAGTCACTGCGTTCACTCAAAGAAAGGCTAATACTTTAAAACAAGGAACAGCTTTTTTAATTACATGTCAGTCGATAATGGACTTACTTCGTAAGCTCAAAAAATAATCGTTCATGCGTTAATGAATTTTTATATACACAACGAAATGTCTGTTGAGTCGATGTGATTGTTCCATTAGTCAACATTCGATTTAAATTTAAAATACAATCAAGTTCTTATGCCCGTAACTGTCATTTTGAAACTCTATTAAAAAATGTATACATCCATACGTTTTTGCGATAATCTCTATTTTTATATTTTTGTGTGAACTCATAATGTAATCCTTATAATAAGCCACAAACAAGTAGAAAGTTAAAAAGAATTTTTTTTTGTTTTCACTTAAGACCTCCACCATTGCCATAATCTTCATCATACAAAAAATCTTATGCAAATTTGTTGTCTTTGTTCGAGAAATGAAAAGCAGTATTTCTGGTTGGTTGGTTGGGCAAATCTGAAAATTCCTAAGAATTATATTTAACGTTCAACTTCAAGATCTTGGAGGCAAGTCGTTTTTTGTTATTTCCAATCCAAATAAATATATACATCTTTTAAGACTTATCCTTACCTTAACTTTATGGTTCTAAGAAAATGAAATAGAATAATATGATTCTCGATGTAAAATACTAGCTCAACGTAGGCACTGCCACAAAAGAGATTAAATAAGACCAAATCGTCAAGTTGGTTAATTATTTTCATAAATTATGAAGTTATTACAGAAAATAATATCAAGGTTAAAGGCGTTGTCTAGGAGGTTTTTAATCTGTGTTTAGGAAAATTCGACAAATATATTCTTAACCGAGACAAAATGAAAGCTTTACCATAAATATGTAAACCTGCATAATCTAGGTAATAGCGAATATACACAGTCTTATTTTCCAGTGAAAATTCTTTGCGGAATAAAATCCTGGGAAACATTTATTTTCCATTGGGATATTAATATCACCTTCGCGTGAAAAGTGATGACAAATCCTAGAATCTTGAGTAATATGAAGGAAATGTTTTACGGAAGATATAAAATTGCTATTACGCTAAAGCCCTATTTATAGAATTATGGACGAAATAGGAAGACAAATTAAATACTATGCGATAATTATTCCGAGATCCTCCGGTTTGTGTAACAGCTGATGCCGAGTTATGACAATTGTAAACTCAAGTTAAAGACGAATAGAAATTCAAGACAAAAAGGAATCATTTCTTGTTTTAATGTATTATTATTATGGAATCATTTCTTGTTTTATTAAAATAAAGAATCCTTTTTGGCAACGCAAAAGATGTACATATATTGTTATTCAATATTTCATTTGAATGGGTTCTTTATCACCACTGTAAAATGCTGTCATCATCAGAAACAAATGTGCTTATCATATCCTTACCTTATAGTTCCCCATACGACATACACGTATGTGTCTCTAGGAATGAATTTGAAAAGCTGTCAAAACTGTTGACAGCCAAATAAATCCTTCGATTAGAAGATTAGAAGGCATGAGATTATGTATTGTATAGTTTATATGTAAGAAAAAAATATAATCAGGCCTGAGTGGGGCACACAAGGCTCCATGGATTTAAGACTTGAAACCATTACGTTTCTTGTTGAGCTATTCGAAAGAGGTATTGAGCTATTCATGAGAAGCAGATTTTCATATTTTGCTTACGAAATAGGGCCAAGTCTTGCATTTGCAAAAAAATCAAATACGAGATTTTGTTCAAACTTTAGAAAACACTAAAAGCGAACACGAACAAATTGCGTCCCGCAATTCCGTCTGTCTGTCTTTTTGTACCTTGACCTACATCCTAATCCGCTGAAGCGCATATTGAAAATTCAATATCTTGAAAACGTGTGAACGATTCGTTTTTTAAATTATTTCCAAATGTTAAATAATTAAAATTGGAATTCATAATTTGTTTGCAGACAAATTTTAAAGAAGAAAAATTTTTTCCAAAAAGAAGAAAATTTTTCCAAAAATTGTTATTAATGGTAATTAAAAATATGTAAATAAAGTTGGTGGTGCAACAGCCCCAGGACGTAGTGACTTACAACTCTCAACCATTCCTGTGCGTTTTACCAGGAACGGAGGGGACCTACAATTTTCCGCCGACTCTGAGCAGCTAATGAGCTGCACTTTCAATTCCTCGCAAGAGGCAGTATACCCCTGAAAAACTTTTTTGCAGGGGCTGAGAATCGAACTCGAGACTTTCCTCATGACAGTCAAACGCACTAACCATTATACCAAGGGGTTATTAATGGTACCTCACATATAACCATTTTTAAAGACTGTATTACTGATATTGATAATTTTCTTATTGTATTGTTTATTCAAATTTGTTTTTGTTTTTGTAAACTAAATATATCAAAAACCACATCCTAGCTATTTTTCAAGCTTGGCAATTTTAGTTATTTAATATTACCCACAAGACGTTGGAGCAAAAAATTCTTTTTCGCTTAATTTTAACGATTTATAATTCGATATAAAAAAATTGAAAAGAAAAAAATTTTGAAATATTTTGACTTTCTCATTATTGGCATAACAGAAGCTTGTAAAAATTAAAAAAAAAAACTTCACCTATCAAAACTTACGAAAAAAATATCTTAAAAATATGTAAGTATTTCATTTTTTCTTTTTCAAAATTCGTATCTTAAGCACAAATCAATATTTTTTCGTAATTTAATTTTTATTTGTACAATAATAAAAACTTAAGGTTGGTGTTCTTAATTTTACTTGCGATATATGTAGGTACTATAGGGCAAGTTCTGCATTTGGAAAAAAAAATCGAACTCGAGATTTTGATCAAAGTTGACATTACGATGATAGCGAAGACGAAAAAAGTGGGTGCGACAATTCCGTCTCTGTATGTCTGAACCTCGAACTACAGCCTAAGCTACCGGATGTATTTTCTTCAAACTCGTTAGCTAAGGGTCTTCGGTGATTCCCTAGAGGAGAAACTGAAATTTTTTTTAGCTCCAAAACTAACGGTACCCCCCGTACACCCGTACTGCAAAATCTTATTTATCTCGAAAACGGCTCTAACGATTTTGATAAGAAAAATTAAGTGTGATATTATGAACATAGGCTACATTTTGGGGTAAAATGTTATTAGGGGTACCTGCCATAGACCCGTTTCTTTTTTATTTTCGACTTTCTCATTAATATCTTCAAAACCTATGAACGATTATTTTTTGAAATTATTTCCTAAAATCAATATTATTTAATACTCAAAATTCGCATCCCACATTTTTTTCTTGAAAAATTTTAGAGAAATTTCTTATATAAAAAATTTATTTAATAATAAAACGATTTTTTAAAGTTTATTTGCATAAATTCATACTTTTCCGGAAACCAGACGGCAATTTTATGAATTTGAACATTTTTATCTCATTAAATCCATGTTTTATATTTATAAAATGTATCTTAAATTCCAAAGTACTTTTACATAAGAGCAAGTTCGTGCGATCCAGTCGTGCATTTTATTTTATTTAAAATGTGTTAATAATTTTATATATGTACATATATATAGATAACCTCATTAAAAAAAAATAGGAGCGAAGGTTTATACATTTTATTCTTCCATTACTTACTAAGGTTGTTGTTTAAGCTATTTTAAAACATTTATACTAAACTTTAAATCATCAAATAGCTATTTCCTTATTTAATATCGTGCTAACTTCTTATCACTCTTTGACATTTCCAAACGTCAAAAAAGGTCTTTTTAGTCTTTCTCCAAAAAGATGTTTAAATAAGTTCAACTTTCAATCAATTTATGAGTTAATCTTTGTCTGTGATTTGATTCTTAATTTGATAACTAATACAGAGTTTCCCTTCATTTCAGAAAAAGGGACGTAACAAATGCAATCAAAAGTTTGAATGAGACTACGATTCGGGCAAAGTTAAGTAGAACAGATGGGGTACTTACTACATAATTAAGTCTATACAATTGTTCAATAGCAGCTTAGTTCTTATATATTTTTTAGTTCCTATTATTCATTCATTCATACAATTCGCATTCACTTCATTTGTTCACTCAATACTAGTATTGAACGTTTCAGTATCGAAATGGGTAAAGTTAACCCTAAATTCGATTTTTATTGGATAAACCTGAATTGCTTCCCAAATTTCCAAGCATGCAAGTAGATCGACTTCTAAAAAAAGCTCTTCTTTAAACAACTCAATAGAATTTTAGCCGGAATTGGCTTGAAACAGTGGAAAGTTCTAACATCAAAATGGACGAGAGTGACATTAGGAATTGGAAGCCGTTGTTATACAATCTAATTGAGAAGCTGGACGAGCAGGCTAGACAATGATATCTCGAAGAAGCAAGAGGTTCAGAAGTTCATTTACAGCCAACTAATCTATGTCAACGATAAAATCAAATGTGAAGAAATTTCGGACTACAGGAACAGGCCAGTCGTTCACTTGCAGCTTATGTAATCTGAATGAAAGATAGAATATTTTGAATCAATAATTCAACAAAACCATTAATAGTGTTCTACTTCTACTTGGCTGATTTATTTCAGTAGTATATAGAATTTGTGTTATAAAACCTTCATTCAGAAAGATAGAATCTATTTCAATCTTGAGGAAATTTTTTTAGTCATTTGTTAAAAAGGCACGAAATACTACTTCGTCTTCGGTTCCTACACTCGTTTTCAATGATTCTCTTATGTCAGAAAATGTGAATTTGGTTGCTGCACAGTTTGATGTCAATTCCACGCTGTCAGATAGTGTCATAATTCCTCCTGGAATTGATAGCGTTAATAATTTTATGAGACAAATCTTCTTTTGCACCCGTTCAGATGCAAGAGTACTGAAAGATCTCTATATTCACAAATCCGCTACCCTGGATTCTTGCCCCAATTTTTCTGAAGGTGTTCTTATACGCTGAGAAAACCACTGCGTAAGCTTTTCCATATGTCCTACTCTTCAAATCTCTTTCCGAGTGTACTGTCGAGCCTGGACCTAAAAAAGGCGAATCTTCTTCCCCGTTTTACTATGGCCAAATTGCACTTACATCCCTTCCTCCAAGTCCATGGGAGCGCTTATAAATTATCAGCTCAAGGAATATCTTGAAGAACGAAAGCTTCTCAATGACCGGCAGTATGGCTTTCGTAGCAATAGGTCTTCTGGTCATCTGATGGTATATTTCACCGAACAGTGGCACAAATCTTAATATCGTTTTGGAGAAAGTAAGGTTTTTGCACTTGTTATTTTAAAGCATTTGATAGAGTTTGGCATCAAGCTCTCTTATCGAAAACTCGTGTTTTTTTGTATTGATGAATCTCTTCGTTATTCGATTAGAAATTACCTTCCAGGCCGCTCAATATAAATCGTATTGGATGGTCTCAAGTCTGAAATTCATAAAATGAATGCTGGTGTACCCTAGGTCTCCGTTTTGTTTTTGACGCTCTTCCTAATGTTTAACAACGATCTCCTATCTGAAATTTACAATCTATCAAATTGTTTTGCTGATAAAAATACCCTCAGCTTTTCACTTTCCTTTCAGGATTAATTTCCTTGTTCTTCGGAAGTGGAACTTGAACGGCAGCGTATGATAATACTTTACCTTATTTAAATTCTGATCTCGATAGCATTGTCAAATGGGGAACCATAAACCGCGTAGAATTTAATGCTTCAAAAACTCAATACCGTCTTCTGTCGTTAAACGCAACCCAATCCCCATCCATTAGCGGCACTTGCATTGAGGAGACTGAACAGCTCTCAGTTCTCGGTATGTGTATCACAGATCACGTCTCCAAAAACGCTTCTAGATAAGTGATTAAGTTTCCTTCGACGTTACAAGAAATTTTGTACCCCTTCTGATCTGGCTGTAATCTTTATGGCTTTAATTCGCCCAATGCTCATATTTGGGCAGGTGCTGCAATAACACACTGGAGTCCCTTGGATAGAATCCAAAAAAGAGCTTTATGTGATAGGTGATAGAAGTATTTATATTTCTCGAACACCTCGCAAATCGCAATGTCAATGTTTCTTGTCATTCATTATTTTACCGTTATTTTTATAAACAGTGTTCTATTTAAATAGACAGTTTTTAACAATTTTACTGAAATACTCGCGCCTCAGGGAATGCACATCAGTTTTTCCCTGAGTCCAACTTCGGACGTACAGTTAAATTTCATGGATTCTTTAAGGATAGTCATAATCCCTTTAGTGCGTGAAAATTATGTACAAGAAAAAACCTTGACATTTTTAAATTAAATTAAAAAAAATAACATTTGAACGTATTGACTCATAAAGTTTAATATAAAAAGCTAATTCAATCCATCAGTAGACTTCGAATTTTGTTGTTTTTATGTTCAAATGTAGTAACTTAATTTCGAATATTACTTTTGCATACTTAAAAATATTCGAAAATAAAAACAGGATCTATGCAAAAAAAAATCACCTTCATTTATTTGATCCTTCCATTTGAATTTACTATATTTGTTTCATTTTGTGTATTTGCCAAAATTCCATAAATTATATACAAATTTCATCATGAAAAAGACAATTACTCTATAAATAAAATGAGTATTGGAAAAATATTCGAGTACAAAAAATACTTGAATAAACTAAAAACTGATCACAGCAATATAAATCAAATCACATCAACTGCAGGCGTTTTTTTCTGTTTTTGTATCAAAATCAAAGCACACAACCACAAAATATAATAAATTTACAGTATTAAACCGCGATATCAACAGACAGAATAATAAATTCCGAAAAACAAATTGTATTTTGATTTTATTGTTCAAACATTGTGTCAGAAATATATATGTATGTAGATGAAAATAAAATAATGCGTTGGTGTTTTTACGACTAGACAGTCAAGCTTTTTGCTATCGACCTAAGTCAATGGGACGAGGGTGCTTTAACAAAGTATTAAAGGGACTTATGAGTTTGTCCGTATAATTCGAAATGATTTTTCCATAGCCAAATAAGTGGGTTTTAAATTTAAATAGGATAAAGAATTTTATTTCACTGGAATCACATGCAAAAGAACAACAAACACAGAGTAGATTATAATGATTTAGGATTTTGCAGTTTGAAGCAGGGCGGTTTCGCAAATTCGTAAAAGATTTTAGATGGATACTTTTAAAAGGAATTATGAGGTTATCTACTTCACAGACTGAACACTTATGTAGTGGATTTCTAAAAGGAATCAACAGCTTAGAGTCACTTGCGTGAAATCTTTCTCACACCAGTTAGCTTTGCATTTTAAATACCTCCGTTTAAAAAATTATCATCCAATCCCTATTCGGATAATATTTGAACTCTGTCCCTAAAGTCAAATTTTCCTTAATTCTTACAAAATATATATTCAACGCTTTTTGTTTGATGAGTCTTCAGGGAGTTGTTGAGTCGGAAATATTATTCCTATTCCTCGTTTAGTTTGTGCAATAGAAAACCGCAAGCCGTTCGCTATCCAAATGATTTCGTCGAGTCGTAATGACACAGAAGATTTGTTACTTGACTTAGACGTGCCAATTTAAGGCTCAGTCTAGGTAGCATCCTTCTCTTTTTATGTCTTTATAAGACCATTAATACCTAATTATCTAACCACTGTTTCCACAAGAATCCTTCTAATTATCGCTGTGCTATTCAGCTTCCAAATAAAAAGCCTAAGGTCTTATAGACATATTAGTTAAAATTATTATAAGAACAAACATTGATTACAAATGATTTTTTTCTCGGTTAGTTCGATCACTGATCTTAAATCTAAAAATATTTAAAATCAATTTCAATCAAAGTATCTTACTAAGGTTAAAGTCGAAACAATTAATGTTACAATAAATCCTCCCAACCATTCGAGTAATAGGGTGGGCAGAACCAAGAGACGAACGTTTCTTATATTGCGGGAATAATTATGGAAAGTGATGGAATTGTAGAGAGTTGTGAAGACAACAGATCCTGAAAGTAGTCGATGAATGCAGCGAATGTCGCTTGTCCAAGACAGACCACAAAGGGCAAAACGTAGGAGAACTTTGAATGCTCTCAAATGCGGATACATCTATGAACTTTTTGATAAGAGGACAACTTGATAGGAGTATTCAAGAAGAGGCCAAACAAAGGTTATGTAAATTGATCGCGTCGAGTAGGAATCAGACAATTATTTGGACCCCCACTTCGCAAAGCCTAGTTATGAGTGTGCCTTAAGTATAATCTCGTTGATATGTGTGAGATAGTTATACTTCGGCGTAGGGTGAGATATGGGAATATTTGGTGACCCTTTCAATATCATTAATAGAGTAAATATGAAAAGGAGATGTCCTAAGTGGCTGCCTTGTGGGACTCTGGAGGTAGCTAAGAAATCATTGGAGAAGGTAGAGCTGATTCGGACGTTTCAGATAAATATATAGAAATGCATTTTAAGAAAATGGATTCAAGCCCAAGGGTGAACAGTAGAAATGTATAACTGAAATCGGTTGAGAAAACATCGCCTCCTTTCTGTTTTCTAAGGCTGAGAAGCTAAAGGATACGAATTCAATGAGGTTAGTCATTATGGACCTACGATTGAGGAAGTCATGTTGTCCAGGCCAAATGTGAGAATTACAACGAAAACTTAAAATTTCGTACAAAATGCTGTCAAATATGTGAAATCTTAGTAACTAGACGGTAGTTTATAACTTCACACTTTCGGACCTTTTAACTTTCTTTTATTTTTTAACTGAGGTAATTCTCCTTGAGATAGGGATTAACTTAAAATTTTTGAGAGAAGAAGAGACTAAGTGGAAGATCCGGGCCGGGAATATTCTCATGACTTAGTTGATGTAGATTATTTTCGGTGAGAAATGATTTTATGGAATGAGGAAAAAATGGGCCGAGGGAGAAGTTCAGTAAATAATTGAAATAATTACAATCAGGAATAAAGGACTCGTCAACGAATAACCATGAGATTTACACTCAGAAAAATACTCGGTTAAAAATTACGTAGTTTTCGTGTAAAATTAACACAATGACACTGTTAATATAGCGCCTGCAAACTCTCTCTGTTAATTTTACACGAGTTAACTCGATTAAAAATATTCTGTAAATTTTACATAGTTACTCAGCTATTCTGTACTAAATTGTTTTTACCCATTTTGGGGGTAGTTTTTAGCAATATTTAACGTGTTAATTTTACTGTTGAAGTCTGTAAGAGCAACCTATTAAATAGGTTATTTTAACAATCATAGTCTGTTAAACTTACTAAGTACTAAATCTTTATTAGGTAATTTTTACATAGTAAACGCAAGTACTAAATTGCTTTTAGCAACCAACTCGGTTATAATTACCTTTTCACGAAGAAAAAAAAGGTTTTTCTAACCGAGCAGAACGGTATTTCCAACTGAGTACTAGGTAAATCCAACCGAGTAAATCGGTAATTCCAACCTAGTGAAAGGGTAATTCCAACCAAGTGAAAGGGTAATTCCAACCCAGTAAATAGGTAGTTTCAACGGAGTAAAAAGGTAATTCCAACCTAGTGAAAGAGTAATTCCAACCAAGTGAAAGGGTAATTCCAACCTAGTGAAAGGGTAATTCCAACCCAGTGAAAGGGTACTTCCAACCCAGTAAATATGTAGTTTCAACCGAGTAAAGAGGTAATTCCAACCTACTAAAAAGGTAATTTCAACCTAGTGAAAGGGTAATTCCAAACCAGTAAATATGTAGTTTCAACCGAGTAAAAAGGTAATTCCAACCTAGTGAAAGGGTAATTCCAACCGAGTAAAAAGGTAATTCCAACCTAGTGAAAGGGTAATTCCAACCAAGTGAAAGGGTAATTCCAACCCAGTAAATAGGTAGTTTCAACCGAGTAAAAAGGTAATTCCAACCTAGTGAAAGGGTAATTCCAACCAAGTGAAAGGGTAATTCCAACCTAGTGAAAGGGTAATTCCAACCCAGTGAAAGGGTAATTCCAACCCAGTAAATATGTAGTTTCAACCGAGTAAAGAGGTAATTCCAAACTAGTAAAAAGGTAATTTCAACCTAGTGAAAGGGTAATTCCAACCCAGTAAATATGTAATTTCAACCGATTAAAAAGGTAATTCCAACCTAGTGAAAGGGTAATTCCAACCGAGTAAAAAGGTAATTCCAACCTAGTGAAAGGGTAATTCCAACCAAGTGAAAGGGTAATTCCAACCCAGTAAATAGGTAGTTTCAACCGAGTAAAAGGTAATTCAAACCTAGTAAAAAGGTAATTCCAACCTAGTGATAGGGTAATTCCAACCCAGTGAAAGGGTAATTCCAACCCAGTACATATGTAGTTTCAACCAAGTAAAAAGGTAATTCCAGCCTAGTAAAAAGGTAATTCCAACTTAGTAAAAGGTAATTCCAACCGAGTGAAAAGGTAATTCCATCCGAGAAGAAATTTTTCTGCTCGGTTGAAAATACCTTTTGACTCGGTTTGAAATACCCTTCTTCTCGGTTGGAATTACCTTTGTACTTACTCGGCTGAAAACAAATTTTGCTGGTAAAATATTTAGTAGACTGAAAAAACTATTCAAAAATTGTATGTTAAATAAAATACATAGTTTTCAAATTTCAATCATTTAAAAAATATTAAAATAAAATTTTTATTATTTCATTATTTAATAATTTAAAAAAAATTATATTTTATTCTTATTTTATAATATAGTATTCTTAAGTCTAATAAAGTATACAAATACATGATTTTTTATTATTAATATTAGAAAATTAAAATTTCTTACATTATTTAAATGAAATTAAATTGAAGTTAGTATTTAATTTCAAAATTGGTAGGATAACAAATTTCTTAAAACTATTAACATATAATTGTCTTCGATTCTTAAGACGAATTTATTCATATATTTCAAAAATTGCCTTCTTATAAAAAATGTTATACATATATTTCTTAAAAACAAATTAATAAAGAATTTTAAACATAAAAAAAGTTGTCCGCATAGAACGGAAACAACAGTTACATATATAGGAATGAATTATAATTAATAAGGAATTGAAAAAGTAATGGGTATACTACTTTAATATATTGAAATAAATTTCAATAAATAAATACCATGAATAAATTTATTTATTGAAATAATTTACAAAATATTTAAGTGAGGCATCTGGCAAATGTTACCAAAATTGGTGTCGTCTATAGTAATATTGAAGGTTAGTTAATGGAACCTTTATTTCAATGAAAGTTTTGGAGAAAGATGAAAAAGAAGTTAATACATATGTACATATATGTATGTATATGTTTTTTTTTTTACAATATATTCATGAATAGATAGTTATGAATTTATAAAGGACTTCTTAAAACTATATATTTTTTGCCGTTTGAAAGGATGGTTCTTGTATTAGGAATAGTATTAAGAAAGGATTCAAAAAATATTGTGACCTCTCCTGGAGTTTTTGGATTTTTTACTTCGTAAGCAAAATAATGTTCATCAAAACCCAAAGTTTCTAACAAAGTGCAAGTGAAGATCAATGTTTCAAGATTGTATAAGTATATTTTTTTCAAAATACAGAATTCGTAATTGTAGCCATCTATTCCTAGTTTAAAAACTAATATCGACCCCTTTTCATATCGAACTGAAGACATCATTGCCCAACTTATTTTGGTCAACGTCTTTTCGGTGTCTAATTTTAGTTTAGAACAAATGAATTCTTTTTCCAATAGCAATATATCCTTTTGAGGACCAACGGAAAGTATATTAGGTAATTTTCCTTTAATAAATATTTCATTCAATTGAAGTTGATGTTTCTTTGCTAATGTTAAAGTAATGTTCATTCGATTACAAGATGCTCTAGCAGATACTTTAGATTGTCTATGTTTAGCTTCAAATCTCATTGACCAAAATGAAGAAAGAGGACCAAATTTAGTTAGGGCCGTATGATAATGAACGAGATTGTGAAACTTTGGCTTAAGAGGTTCTTTGCTAAGCTCAATATATAGCTCATTAAGTTCCGCAACTAATACCTGCAGTAAGGAATCGGTCCCATTTGATAAACTAACGCTGAAAAGGATATCTAAAATCTTCCTAAGTGTAATAAATAATGTCCAAATTTTATTTTTCCGTGGAACAAAATCACCTACAAGGAGTCCAAAATAGCGAAGTAAAGTTATCATTTCTCCAGAGGATAGACGAATACTTTTTCGTTTAAGATGATCTTTTTCAATTAAACATGGCTTATTTTTATTGTCAGGCCCATAATGAAAAGCCAAGAGCCTTTCATTAAAAAGATCTAAAGAAAAAAACTTGAAAGTTTCTGTATATTCTAAAAGAATAAAACTTAAAATATATTTTGCAACGCCTTCAAGGACATCGTGCATAATATCAGCACCTACTTGATTATATATATCAAAGTTTTTAATTCGGAGAAAAACGCATTTTTCTTTTATCCCAGTTGAGGATATATCATTGAGAGCTAAATCTGCATCATACGTCGACATTTGTCGGAGAAGTGCGCTATCTTCATATAACTGCTGTTTTAAAACATTTTTTGGGACCTTACATACTCTACACGAAAAATTTGCAGAAAAACTCTCGGAAAACCCTATCATAGAATGTAAACCTAGGTTATCACCGAGGATTAAAGCAAGCTCAAAGTATATTTTTCCATTGAAATTTGGGATATTAATTTGTATACCTTCTTCGGACAGAAAATTGAATTCATCAATTAAAGGTTGAAATATTACGTTATTACCAAACTCAATTCTGTCCGAAGAATGAAAGAGAAGGACTAAAAATATATTTGAAAGGACTGACGAGCGCCAAGGTGGAAGACAAGCAATCGATACGTAAACTGCTCCTAGCTTATGGATGCCAGCATGACTTCCAAGAACATTTCCTACTTCATAATCATCGAAATACATATATAATGGGAAGACTATTTTATTGGAATGATGAGTCATCCGCATTTTCCAATATGAACCTTGAATAAAGTTTTCAACAACTCGTTTATTTTTGAGACTATCCAAGTATTGAAAGGTTTCAAAAAGTATAGCATCTAGTGAGAAAAAAGTCTGTAAAACATTTCTTAAGGAAATAAAATGTTCTTCGCAAGTGACTGGTCGCAAATGCGTTATACCTTGTTTTTTAACTCTATCCATTCGCTGACCTATAACAATACTTTCAGGCTTAATATATGATTTTTTAGATATAAAATAATTAATTCTTTTGTGCTCCGTTCTAAATAAGTCTAATTGAGAAACTATTTGAGGGGAAATAGATTCAACTAAAGATTTTGAAACATTATACGGCAAGGAGTTTTCTAAGCTAAATTTTTCTAAGGACATGTCAATCGATACACTTAGAGAATTTAGAAATACCTCAAAGCCGCCAATTACGTTTTGTACAATATTTCTTGGTAAAAGCGTATTTCCGTACAAGGAAGCTATAAAAATTGACATAGCCTTATCTACGCTTGGCATAGTCTTTTTTAATGGAATTTCTGGTATACTTTCATTCATTGTAAAGGATATTTTTTTTGGTTTAAAAGTCTGAGGTACATGTTCTTTAAATTCTTCAAATAAACTGTTTCTACGATAGTGATGTTTATCAAAATGTCTCTTAAAGGAACTAAAGAGCTGAAATGATCGCCGACAATCTTCTTCATTACAATTATACTGCATAAATTCGTGGTCAGAATGTACAAATGAAAAATGTTGTCTAAGACACCTCAAATCTTTGACTCTTGCGCCACATATGAAGCAAGAAGCCATATTTATTTCTTGATGGATATTTGAATATAAAAAAGTGGAAAAGTGAAAACAGTGCAATATAACTAAGAAATTACTGAGAAGGACTGCCCTGGAAATGCAGAAAGCATAAAAACTGCTGAAATAGCAAATAAAAATTAAGTTAAGATTTGAGGGCCTCTAATTATAGAATCTTGAACTTTGTAATGATAGGCAATAAATAAGCATAAAATAATTGATTGGAATTATAAAAAAAAATACTCCAAGGAGAAGTCAACAATGAGGAAATGTATAAAAATAAATTTCTAAGAGATTCTAAACTACATACGAATAGTTTATATAATTTATATGATTACATACATAAGTATATATCATATAAATTATATTTATTATTCAGTGAAAAATATGTTAAAGATAAAGTGAGTGTAAAAAAGTAGTGCAAACAAAACAAAATACGTAAGAAAATTAAAATTAAATTAAATACCAAGTTCAGTTAAAAGTGTGCTGGTGGTTGTGGGTGTTTTGTCAAAATTAGTTTTTATTTTATAAAAACCTTGTTGGATCACCAACCAAGCACTTCGACGGTTAACTATGAATACCTCCTAACATACATTTTTTGTGAAACTCACTTTTTGATGCAGATTCCTTAATAATTTACATCTGCTTCGATGAATTTTTAAAATTTAAACTATTTCACATCATAGATATTCAAAACTGATAATTATATATAAAATTTTATTATTATGCGTTTTAATTTTGAGACTATAATCAGTTTTTTTGTGTCCCCTTTCAAGTTTACAAAATGCGACATAGGAGGTATTCATAGTTAACCGTCGACTTGTACTTTCTTCTGAAAACTTAGCATTTAAAGTGAATATTATTTTTAAATAGGAGTCAACTGCATCAACAATGTGATTAAAAAAGTATTTTGTTGTATTTACAACAACCATATAACTTTGCACTTCTTTGAGTGATTCACCTACTACAATTATAAGTGGCTGCAGGGTCAGGTTGAATGCTGCTAATTTAGTTTTCCTTTTTATTATCTGTGCTTCGATGTCGGCATCACTCCTCACATGCAGAATAAAACCAGCCCTTACTTCGGATTTGGAAGGCCTCCACACTTTGTTGGCGCAGCCCTTCAGTCTAATGGTGCAGACTGAAAGAAGCGATGGAATCAGCAGAAAAGCTGCCAAATTCTCTACCTTCTCGGAAACTGAAAATAAAAAATAATTCGTTTTAGTTAATCATACATCAAAAAATATGTGTAGGTATATATTTCGTATACTAACCATTTTGAAGTGAAAGCAGGATTTTAGTAAATTTATCTTTATTCGGCCGGTTCGATGCAACTTTAAAAATTTCCTTTTTGTATGAAGGAAAATTTTCAAAAAGCCCGTTAAAATTTGTTGGATAGCATGTTTTGAAATCTTGTAAAAGCTGGAAAAAAATAAATAAATATACATACATATTAAAAGGGGAATAATGCAAGACTTAAATTCATCAAATGCTTTTTAATAAAAACTGATTTAACTTACCAAAATGTAGCCTGTTGGTTTTTGTAGAGCTGGATACTCTTTGAAGTACTCGTCAATACTCATGTCCTTGAGGTGGCTTAACCGAAAACTTGAGGTTTCCTCCCATTTTTGTTCTACAGCTTCCCAGGGATGGCTTGAATTCTTAAGCCACTCAAGGCTTTCGCTGCATTCTTTTTCAGCCTCAAAATCAATAGCTTCGAAACGGCTTAATGGCGATGATGGTGATGCTGGTGATGATGGTGATGATGGTGATGAGCACCGGGATGAAGTGGGTGTTGTTGGTGAGTCCAGTTTTGGTCGCTTTGAAATTATTCCCGACTCCCTGTATTTTCTTTTTAGGTTGTGAATCTGGTCTGGGAGTTTTCCCACTAACCTGTTGGTGATACCGCGAGTAGATTCCACCAATTTTGTATGTAAATACACAGCCCTTTGCTCTTTTGTATATAACTCAATTATTTGATTCGTCCAGTAATTGTATATATCCGCTGTTACGTTTCTTTCCGGATGAGTTTTCAGGATGTGCTTTCCAATTATACGTACAAGACGGATTCGTGACAAGTTTTCAAGTGGATTGGTTTTTGAAATATTGAGCAAAGCTTTTCCCTCCAAACTACTTTCAAGCAATTTTGTTAAGGTCTGAAATCATACATTTTAATTTTGCATTTTATTATTTACTACTTGAAAAGTTATTCGACTTGAAAACAAAGTATTTTGAATTGTATTTGTTGATACTCGTATTTTATATCTTTACGCTCTAATACACGAATTATGAACAAAATGATACAAACATTTTAAATTTGCACATACAATAGAAATATTAGCTTTAAAAAAAGCCCCTTTGTTGAAATAGTTGAAAAGTGGACTTATTTTCACAAAATATTGATCTACTTTTGCAAAATAATGGAATTTGATTCAAACATTAACATAATCAAAAAACCTTACACGATCTTGTATGCGTTACAGTGTTAAAAAGAGATTTACGATCAACTTCGGAATAGAATTTTCACAACAGTAATATAAAGGATCAGTTAATAATTATAACAAACTAATTTACAAAATGTAAAATAGACAAAACCGTACAAGTGTCTCATTCTTGCTTGTGTCATCAGTTCGCTTTTCAGTTCCGCTTGCATCAGCGATATAGGAAATAAGCTCATTAAAAGGAAATTCTTGAATTGTTGTAGCTGAATCTATTGTTATGTCGGATAATTGTGTACCAAAAAGCTGAAAATTGTTTATAAAAAATTTTCAATAAATTAACCTAATAGTTTTTTAGGAATAAAAAATACTAACGGAGCTACTATCGGAGTTGTGTTCATTTCTTTGATATACGAGTTTTTTGTATTCTGCTAAATTTTTAGTGAACAAAACTCGGTTTCCAATACTTGGAAATAATTCTTTAATTTCCTCACTTCCAAGGAGAGCCATTGCCATGGATGTTATGTTGTTTTCTGATAAGGAAAAAGAAAAATATATATTTTCCAAAGTTAAATGACTGCAAATTCAAATTTAAACAATTGAATTTAGAAATCTATCTCCAACACTTCAAAACAAATAAAAAAAAAATCTTTTCAATTACAAGTTTTTTTTTTGTGAAATGCTGAGAAATGTTTGTATCTAGTTTGATTGCTCAAAGCGGAAAAACGGTTCATCGTATCGATGTAAGACTTCAACTTAATACAAGAAAATTTTATGAACTTTAATTATTAACAAAAATTAAAACCACAAAATGCGGACAGATCCAGGTGGAGCTTCGATTGCCATCTACAAAAACGGTTCTTGGCCGATATCTCATAAAGTATTTTAGGCCAAAGTTTTGAAAGCCATTATTGTAGAGAACAAAATTTCGCATCTTTTGTTTTCCATAAACTTTTTTGTAAAACTTACAATTTATGACCCATTTGGGGAGAGTACGATAACTTAGGCGCCAAAAAATGATAACGGTTTTTTGTAGAGCAGTTCAATACAAGCATTTTTTACTATGGGAGGGGGGGGTCTATCTCGCCCCGTTTGGGCAGGAGGGGCAATTTCATAAAAAACGTACTAAAAATGAAAACAAAAATATTAAAAAATAACGGTAATACTTACTATTAAGTATTATACCTTTTTTTAAAGCCAATACTCTGTTCTATTAGCTACTTTTTATATTAAGTAAAATGTATGCTTGTTTTATAAGAAAAACGGGTTTTAAACTCAAAATTTTAGAAAAAAAACCTACAAAATAAAGTTTAAGGTGTAATTTTTCAAAACTATAAAATTAAATAATTTTTTTGTTTTTTTAATTCGTTGCTCTTATTAATTATTAATCAAAAACTGAAAACTAGATGATTTTATGTCTTCTAGTTTTTGAGAAAATTGAAAATTACCAAATATACTTTTTATTAGATTTCTATTTATTGATTATTTTTCTTTGAGGATTATGAAAAAATTAGTTCTTTCTAAAAAGTATAGTACCCGTAAGTCATTTAGCTTTACCCAGAATGCACCACGAGGAGGTAGACTTACATTGCATTCCACGTCCAAGTCAGTCAGTTTGTCAGTCAGTTTGTCAGTCAGTTTGTCAGTCAGTTTGTCAGTCAGTCAGTCTTAGTTAGTTATGTCTTAAAAATTTATGTTATTTTCGTCCATGAAGTCATCGTCTGTATTTTCGTTTGTGTCAAGTTCGTAGAGTTCGTTGAGTTCGTCGTTGATGGTGATTAGCCTAGGCTGTTTGGGTGGGATAACAGCCTCTAAGTTTTCACTTTCAACGGTGGGTGGATCAAAATCTTTAAGCTGTAGTCCTACACATTCGGCTCCATCGGCAATACATGGGTACACTTTTTTCATATCCATCAAGAACTCCATAATTTGAGAGCCAGTATCTTCTTTGTATTTCTTTTCGAGGCAATGTTTTCGATAGAAAAACAGGGCCATGTATTGGTGAAGGTGGTTTGTTGTTCTTCGGCACAAAAGGTTTTTTTTTAATATTCTGTTTTGATTTTCCAGATCATTTATGGTATTCGTGTGATCGTTTTCATTAACATATTCACCTTTACTGTGGTTTGTGGTGTTATGAACCGTGCTCCCAGGGAATATTTTCTCAATGCCTATATATTGACGAGCGCTGTCAGTGCAAATGCGACTCGTACTCCGGTTAACGTACTTGTGTATGTAGGGCCACAAATCGGCTTTACATTTCGAGTTGACTTTGAAGAAAAGTCCGATTTTATCCTCTTTACAATACAAACCAAGCACAACGATTGTCATTTGTTCAGTTATGCGGCCTCGATGGTATTTCCTTTTTGTCAAAAACGTTTCGTCAATTTGAACTGTTTTCCCTTCGCCGCCGATGGTAATATCATGGTGTGAAGCTATTATTTCAGCTATTTCTCTGCAATAGTTGTAATAATCTATTACAGTGGATTTACTCAGCTCATTTTTGGTATCATGATGGCGCCAAGCGAGTAAATTCTAAATTAATTTAATCAAAATTAATGTTAAGAAATAATTTAAAAAAATGTAATTTATGTTTAAGATTTTATTAATTTACCTGAAAAACTGTGTTAACTGGAATTTTAATGACGAACGAGATAACAACGGCAAGAACTTCCCGAATCTCTAATCGACATTGTGACCCATGAAAAAATGTGCCAATGGATGGGTTGATTGATTTTCTGCACGTTCTGTCACCTTTTTTTTTTGAACTTTTTGCTGAGCATCGCCAAACCCAGCCCAATTTACAATTGGTATTATTTTCTACCTTCATTGGGATGCTGCAACACGATGGAGGAGTTGATGTTTTATTAGGAATAAGTCCAACTTCTTCTAAAAAAACTATGGTTTTTTCGTTGGTCGATATTAAATTTTCGAATGAACAAAAAATTGAAAAGTTGCTAAGGTTAGGATGAAGCAGTGGATGTTTAGCCGCCATTGCTTATTAAAAAAAAACACGTTTTACTATCACAAAGGCTGATTAAAGAATGACTTTCGTTTATATTAACTTGTAACACATCATGTGCATGACAAAAAAAAAAAAAATAACGGGACAAATTTGAAAGTTTGTGCGGTTATTTTTCTATGATGTATTATGTACAGTCCGTAACACTTGAATAGCCTCACACACAAATTATTTTTAAAATAACTTAAAATTTTTTTATGAGATTTTAATTTTTTGATATTTACGGTGATCTCACTTTAGTGTCGAGTGCTTTAAATGCAAAAAAACTTTGTATACACCCAACCTTACACCTACCCCAAATCCTATAGTGTGCCCAAGCAGGGGGGTTGCAGGGGGGCAGCATGCCCCCCCATACAAACCTCATTGTTTATACGCCGTAATGCGTAAGCGAGCAAAAAAACAAATATCTCAAAAAAAGTAGTTTTACTTATTTTCAATTTTCTCAAAAACTAGACGACATAAAACCATCTAGTTTTCAGTTTTTGATTAAAAATTAATTAGAGCAACGAATTTTAGGAAAACATATTAATATATAACTTTGCAGTTTTGAAAAATTAAACTTTAAACTTTTTTTTTGTGTTTTTTTTTCCCCAAAATTTGAGTTTAAAACTCGTTTTTTCAAAAACTGTGCATAGATTCCACTTGATTTAAAAATAATCTAATAGGTCAGAGTATTGGCTTTAAAAAAAGGTATAATACTTAATTGTAAGTATTACCGTTATTTTTTAATATTTTTGTTTCCATTTTAGTACCTTTTTTTATAAAATTGCCCCTCCCGCCCAAACGGGGGGAGATAGACCCCCCTCTCCCGTAGTAAAAAATGCTTGTATTAAACTGTTCTACAAAAAACCGTTATAATTTCTTGGCGCCTAAGTTATCGTACTCTTGCCACCCATTTAGTGAACCGGTTTTCTTATTTAATAAAAAGCTGAAATCCATTTTAAAGATCATTTATAAAAGCATTTACAGGAAATTAACTCTAGCATATTTTTTAAATTTATTTTTTGAATTTGCATCATTATATTGTATGCGTACTTTGAAATTTTCGACTTTACGCCCGGTAGTCTAACATTAAACGTCTTATAACTCAAAAAGTATGGACATTAAAAAAAAAATTTAAGCAAAGGCTGTAGAGGATAAGCTGATCTTTAAAATGGATTTCAGCTTTTTATTGATTATTCCAATATTTTAAAAAATATCGGCCGAAACAAGAAAACCGGTTCACTAAATGGGTCATAAATTGTAAACGGTAAGTTTTACAAAAAAGTTTATGGAAAAGAAAAAAGGCAAAATTTTATTCTCTACAATAATGGCTTTCAAAACTTTGGCCTTAAATGCATACTTTATGAGATATCGAGCAAGAACCGTTTTTGTAGATGGCAATCGAAGCTCCACCTGGATCTGTCCGCATTTTGTGGTTTTATGGTCCTATGACCATTCACCTTATCCAAAAAAAAAAATTGGATCGGAAATTTAGTGCGAGGTTAAATTCTATTTTTACTGGCCTAAATGTCAATATTTCTTTTTTAATTGATAAATCTTTTTAAAAAAAAAAAGAATGTTGGCTTCACATTCTAGGGGCTTTTTTTTCTAAAGGAAACATGTATTTCCATACAAAAATGTTAAGTCTTCTTAGTTAATTTTTTAAACTTCTTTTATAAGGCGTTAATATTTAAAATTTACTCAATTTCAACCGTGCAAGTCTGCTGTATTCTTTTATTCAACTGAGTAGATGGGTAAAAAATACACATTTGCAATTGAGTAAGTGAGTGGCGCATTTTTTTTAACCGAATATATTTGTAAAAATTACCCATTTGCAACAGTGTGCTTGCTGTATACTGTTTACAATACAGCAAACTCAAACTGTTGCAAATGGGTAGTTTTTACAAATTTATTCGGTTAAAAAAAAATGCACCACTTACTGACTCAATTGCAAATGTGTATTTTTTACCCATCTACTGGGTTAAACAACACAACACAGCAAACTCAGACTGTTGCAAATGGGTACTTATTCCAAACTTAAATCGAACACAATTCACCGACACGATTATTTTTATTCAATGCATAATTTTGTAATAACTTTTTACAAAATTATGTATTGAATAAATGCAATTTAAAAATATCAATAATTTTAAAAAATAAACATTTTGACTTACCTTTAAATTTTGGAATGTAGGCTTCCAAGCCCCACTCCCTCAGGAGGCATTCCACATTTTCGTCCATATTTTTGTTTTAATTTTAGAAAAACCACACTTTATTATTTTTACTTTTAAATTTTAAATAAACCACAAATGATTAGGTTAAAGAAATTGTTTATAAAAGTAAATTAATATAAATAAAAATATAAAAGTGAATAATATAAATCACTACGAACCGCACTACGCCAGACTTGAACAGAGAATGAGAAGATTGTGAAATATAATTCATGTATTGAGTGAATTTGAGCGTTACCAATACACAGACGGTCACTGAGTAAAATTTACCCAAGCCTGTAAAAATAAATAAGTCGATGGGTAAAATTAACCTTCGATAGTTTGTATAATTAACCAAGTGATGTGTAATTTTAGCACATTTGCTGGGTTAATTTTTACCAATTAAGTGGGTAACTTTAGCAAACATTGTTCTGTTAAAATAAATAAGTCGATGTGTAAAATTAACCTTCGCTAGTTTGTATAATTAACCGACTGATGTGTAATTTTAGCACATTTGCTCTGTTAATTTTTACCGATTAAGTGGGTAACTTAAGCAACCATTGTTCTGTAAAAATAAATAAGTCGATGGGTAAAATTAACCTTCGGTAGTTTGTATAATTAACCGAGTGATGTGTAATTTTAGCACATTTGGTGGGTTAATTTTTACCAATTAAGTGGTTAACTTTAGCAAACATTGTTCTGTTAAAATAAATAAGTCGATGGGTAAAATTAACCTTCGCTAGTTTGTATAATTAACCGACTGATGTGTAATTTTAGCACATTTGCTCTGTTAATTTTTACCAATTAAGTGGGTAACTTAAGCAAACATTGTTCTGTAAAAATAAATAAGTCGATGGGTAAAATTAACCTTCGGTAGTTTGTATAATTAACCGAGTGATGTGTAATTTTAGCACATTTGCTGGGTTAATTTTTACCGATTAAGTGGGTAACTTAAACAAACATTGTTCTGTAAAAATAAATAAGTCGATGGGTAAAATTAACCTTCGGTAGTTTTTATAATTAACCGAGTGATGTGTAATTTTAGCACATTTGCTGGGTTAATTTTTACCAATTAAGTGGGTAACTTTAGCAAACATTGTTCTGTTAAAATAAATAAGTCGATAGGTAAAATTAACCTTCGCTAGTTTGTATAATTAACCGAGTCATGTGTAATTTTAGCACATTTGCTCGGTTAATTTTTACCGATTAAGTGGGTAACTTTAGCAAACATTATTCTGTAAAAATAAATAAGTCGATGGGTAAAATTAACCTTCGGTAGTTTGTATAATTAACCGACTGATGTGTAATTTTAGCACATTTGCTCTGTTAATTTTTACCGATTAAGTGGGTAACATTAGCAAACATTGTTCTGTAAAAATAAATAAGTCGATGGGTAAAATTAACCTTCGCTAGTTTGTATAGTTAACCGAGGAATGTGTAATTTTAGCACATTTGCTGGGTTAATTTTTACCGATTAAGTGGGTAACTTAAGCAACCATTGTTCTGTAAAAATAAATAAGTCGATGGGTAAAATTAACCTTCGGTAGTTTGTATAATTAACCGAGTGATGTGTAATTTTAGCACATTTGCTCGGTTAATTTTTACCGATTAAGTGGGTAACTTTAGCAAACATTATTCTGTAAAAATAAATAAGTCGATGGGTAAAATTAACCTTCGGTAGTTTGTATAATTAACCGACTGATGTGTAATTTTAGCACATTTGCTCTGTTAATTTTTACCGATTAAGTGGGTAACATTAGCAAAATTGTTCTGTAAAAATAAATAAGTCGATGGGTAAAATTAACCTTCGCTAGTTTGTATAGTTAACCGAGGAATGTGTAATTTAAGCACATTTGCTCGGTTAATTTTTACCGATTAAGTGGGTAACTTCAGCAAACATTGTTCTGTTAAAATAAATAAGTCGATGGGTAAAATTAACCTTCGCTAGTTTGTATAATCAACCGAGTGATGTGTAATTTCAGCACATTTGCTGGGTTAATTTTTACCAATTAAGTGGGTAACCTTAGCAAACATTGTTCTGTTAAAATAAATAAGTCGATGGGTAAAATTAACCTTCGCTAGTTTGTATAATTAACTGACTGATGTGTAATTTTAGCACATTTGTTCTATTAATTTTTACCGATTAAGTGGGTAACTTAAACAAACATTGTTCTGTTAAAATAAATAAGTCGATGGGTAAAATTAACCTTCGGTAGTTTTTATAATTAACCGAGTGATGTGTAATTTTAGCACATTTGCTGGGTTAATTTTTACCAATTAAGTGGGTAACTTTAGCAAACATTGTTCTGTTAAAATAAATAAGTCGATGGGTAAAATTAACCTTCGCTAGTTTGTATAATTAACCGAGTGATGTGTAATTTTAGCACATTTGCTCGGTTAATTTTTACCGATTAAGTGGGTAACTTTAGCAAACATTATTCTGTAAAAATAAATAAGTCGATGGGTAAAATTAACCTTCGGTAGTTTGTATAATTAACCGAGTAATGTGTAATTTTAGCACATTTGCTCGGTTAATTTTTACCGATTAAGTGGGTAACTTCAGCAAACATTGTTCTGTAAAAATAAATAAGGCAATGGGTAAAATTAAACTTCGCTAGTTTGTATAATTAACAGAGTGATGTGTAATTTTAGCACATTTGCTCGGTTAATTTTTACCGATTAAGTGGGTAACATTAGCAAATATTGTTCTGTAAAAATAAATAAGTCGATGGGTAAAATTTACCTTCGCTAGTTTGTATAATTAACCGACTGATGTGTATTTTTAGCACATTTGCTCGGTTAATTTTTACCGATTAAGTGGGTAACTTAAGCAAAAATTGTTCTGTAAAAATTAATAAGTCGATGGGTAAAATTTACCTTCGCTTGTTTGTTAAATTAACCGAGTGATGTGTAATTTTAACACATTTTCTCAGTGAATGTTACAAACCGAATTGGTTATTATTACCTTTATACTCATAACCAAGTAAGTTGGTTGATTTTAAACAAGTTATCTACAAACTTTACTGTTTGTAGTCATTAAATTTTACCGAGCACGAGTGGGTAAACGATAATAACAAAGTTTCTCGGTAAAAGTTACCTATTTCATAAGTATTTTTTACCTATTTCTTTTAACCGAGTTAACTCGTGCAAATTTAACAGAGTTAACTACGTAATTTTTAACCGATTTAACAGTATTTTTAACCCTTTTGCTTTTAACCCACGTAAAATCGCACTCGGTTAGAAATTATTTTTCTGCGTGTAGCTATAAAATACACAAACTGGAATGAGCTATGAGTTACCAAGAGAGAATTAGTTTGCATAATTTTTTTTTCCATTTTTTTCAAAATTCTGAACACTTTTATGACCATCTTGTAATTATAAGCATTGAAAAGTAAGAGCTAAACTTATTACATAAAATATTCAAAAAATATCAAGTAACAATTTTTTTAAAAAGTTATCATTGAAATATCTTTATTTCAAAATCGAATAAAAGTATTCTTTTTTAGTTTTTTCTTAAGTTTAAAACATTATTTATCAATGATGAATTGAGTTCGAATCAAGTTATTTTTCAATAATAAACTGTTTTGTTAGGAATCATAAAACACAAATACAATTTTTACCGCATTTTATTTAAAAGGAATTGAGATTTGTATAAGATAAACTCCATCACTGGTTTTTTTCTGAATCGTAACCATTTTTGTAGAGCATACAAATCAGATTCAACTAATGGCAAAATATTAAACATCAATTTTATTTATTTATTAAATAGTTATATATGTATGTAGGTATTTAAGTAATTATTGATGGGGTCTTTGGAAAAAGATGTCTTGCATGGAGTCTTTAAGTGTATGAATGTATTCTCAATCGATAGGCTTAAGGTTTTGAATTTGATTTTACAAATTTTTAAAAAATATTTTTGTTATGTCAGTATTATTTTTCCAAAAATGTGTCATCAAATCTAAACTTGATTTCCAAAAATAAAATTAGAAAAGTTTAAATCATTAAACCTATTAACATGGTTCAATGTAAAAATGTAGCTCGAAAACAACTTAGATATTAACAAGAGAATCGTTCATACTGTTCTTATCATTACTGTTAATATCAGTTTTTGATACAAAAAAATAGTTCTATTTTTTTCTCAACGTATTAAAATCATGCCCTCAAGTTCTTACGGATTTTGTTACTCTCGAACGTTTCTCACCGTCCAAGCCTAAATTTTAAAAATTTTAAAAATGTAAAAATATACATTCCCTCATTTTAAGAAATCGATTTTTTTTTAAATTATAAAATTGATTTATTCCATGTAAATATGTTGAAGCTTCTAGATTCAATCTAGTTAGGAAAAGAGGCCTAGTTATATGAGACTTAGGCCGATAGAGTGAGGATAGTGATATGTTTCGATTCTAAAGAGACAGAAAACGACTTATAAAAGTATATTATACTACCTTCTTTCTTTCAATGTAAATGTAAATTTTTGTGTGTAAACATAACATTTTGCAATTGTCAAACCCTAAAATCAAATCAACATAAATAAAGTGAGAATCTAACAAGGAACAATATCATAAATTCTTTTAAATATTCAGCCAATATTAGTATATGGTAAATCCAATAGACAACCGGTGGTGTCACGTTGCTGGAAATTAAAAAAGATTTCATTTTCTTCGAAAAAATGGACTGCTACAGAACCAAATCCACTGCACTTATTTTTAAAATACCTACCCCTAAAATTTTATAGTAAGATCATTCACAAAATAATCAAGTGAACGTTTGTTTGTCGTGAAATTCCCACTAGCTGAAATAACATAAGAAATTAGTTGGATGCTTCCAATCATAGAAATATCAAATTTTGCGTATTTGTTTTGATCCCCTGGACTTGAAAAACTAATGCCTGCGACACACATCTAGTATAGACACCATGATATGAATACCATATAGTATTCTCAATACCATGCTACGTGACACACTACAGAACGTAGTATAATTTGACAGCCAGTCATATTCTGGCAAACAAAAATTTTCAATCTTTCAAATGAAGATATTTAAGATTTGTGATGGATCTTTTCAGCTTAATCACATCAAATAATAATCACCCATATTCCACAAGTCGTAATTTGTCTCGTACTCGTAGTCGAACTCGAACTCGTTTCGTATCAAAATCGTTATTCTTCAAGTCGTATACGTTGCGTACGAGAAGCTTAAAAAACCAACGTATATTGTCGCCGTAGGTAATTGTCAAAATCAATAAATTTGAATTGAAAAAGTCATTTGTTGTTTTTTCAATTAAATTATTTTATTCATAATAAAATTCTGATGAGCTCCATTGATTTGAAGTAGCTCTTCTTCTATTTTATTTGTTTTTTCTTTTTTTTTTTTTTTTTTTTTTTTTTTTTTTGTACGAGTGGTGTTACTGGCTTGTGAATACTCGTTATATTCTTATACTAATACTCGTATGTCAGTTTCATCTTCAGCATTTATTGTGTCGACTACAGGAGGAGGCTTAAAAACTCCAATGTTTGATCCTTGGGGACTAACAATTTAAATTTAAAATTTTAGAAATGCACTCCTCAAATTTGCTCTAGCATATGGTTGTAGTTTCACCACCCCTGTGCCTTTAAATTGCTGCTTATTGTGATGCAGTTTCTGTTCTAACTAAATACTTTTGATCATTGCGGACCTAAAGAGGCATGTATTACAATTTGTTAAATATTTCTTACTTTAAGACAACCTGGACCATTTCGGATGGGTGGCCCAAAGCTATTTATATTTATCGAAAGGTCCGCCCAAAACTGTTAAGTATTTGCTTTGAGTTTTCCACTCCTCCACTCCTTGCTACCTCCAAATTTTCTTCCAATGCACAAACCAATGCCTCAAATTGAGAACGATTTACTATTTTACTAAATATGAACGCGTTAATTACGTTGAGTCCAAATAATTAAACCAATAAAAAATGTACTTTAAAAAATTTGGTGGTGCAACAGCTCGAAGTGAACCTGGACCTATAGTAACTTACAATTCTCAACCACTCCAGTGTGCGTGTTACCAGGAACGGAGGGGTCCTACAATTTTCTGCCGATTCCGAACAGCTAATGTTCAGCACTTTCCAAGACAAGAGATATACTCTTAGAGGATTTGTCAATTTCTTGCAAGAGGCAGTACACTCCTGAAAAACTTTTTGCTGCGGCTCAGAATCGAACTCCAGACCTTCCGCATGACAGTTTAACGCCTAACTATTGTGCCAAGAGGTACCAATGTACTTACATTAACTTTTTGTCCATTTTTATCGAGAAAAAAACAAGTCTCGTTTAGAAAATTTAATACGAGTAATAAAGTACACAAATACGACTTCAAGTAAACCGAATACGAGATTGGGAATAACGATAAAATATGAATAGTCGTATGCGATGTTTTGCGTTTCCCGATATTAGTACAAGTGAAGTCGAATGTACGACTCCTGGAATACCAACATACGACTATAGTCGAATACGAGTCATAAATACGAGTTTCAGAATACGGGTGAATATATTTTATACTCTTATCCACCTTTAAAAAATGGCGCTGTTTTTGCTACGCAAAAAACCCTAGTATAGATACTACGCTCATACCATTTTGCTCGGCTGGAATTAGTGTAGTATACCCTGACAGACATGTGGTTTATTCGTATACTATGGTGTCTATACTAGATGTGTGTCACAGGTATTACGTAACAAACAATACACCTAGCTTCAATGCTCTTGAAAATGTTATTATTTCCAAGAAAGAAAATGATTAATGTCGGAAGCCAGGTTGAGTAACCAAACAACCTGGCTTCCGAAGTACTTTAAGAACTTTTAATTTACAAATGGCGATTTTTGTGTTTTAGTTTGTATTCCTGTTTTTAAATAATGCGTTCTCGCACGCTTCATAAGGAGCTCCAAGTGGTTTACATGTTATGCAAAAAGTCCTCTAGATTCAACGTGGAATTACAATGAATCAACTTATGGTCTACAAGTGTCAACTTTCTTCTTGGCAACCTCACTTTACTTATTCATGTTTTTCTAAAATATTCCTAACATTAATCACATTAATAAGCTTTGTACTTTTAAATATTGATCTACTAAGAAAATTTTTTCGAGCTGTACCGAACTGCATAAGCATTGAAGCTCTGCCTCCAAGGTATTGAGAGTTGTACATAATTGTAGTACACTGAACCAAATCGCGTAGGTGATATTGAAGAAAATATTTTGTTAATTTTTGAAGAATCAATTATTCAAATCAACAATTTTTCATAGTATTTTTCTTCATATTGAAGACTGAATATTCAAAATGAATAAGGTTTCTTCAAATGATGAATGATTTAATATTTTATTCAAACTAATGAAATTTTGTCATATCTACGAAAACAATTTGTTAATTTTTGATGAAGCAATTATTCGAAAAGACAAATTTGTATTAAAAGTTTTTTTTTACTATGTATTTATGCAGTGGCGGCTGTACCTTAAGTGCGCTCGTGCGCTGAACCACCAATTCAAAAGATTTAAAAATTACAAAATATTACTGCATCTTTATTTTTAGATTCCCATATTAATATTTATTTTTTAAACATACAAAAACACAAACAGATATTTCCAATTATGACGAAACAATGTAAGCGCTTTGCTTTACTATTATGACTTACTTTCCCTGCAAGTAAAAATTCTCGTGCGCTTCGGCTAGCGCACGAGGACTGCTAATATAACTTGTATGAGTTTCAAGCAAGTATCCCTGACGCGTGAGACAAAAGATATTTCATTGAAGTGTATCGAGAAATTAGCCTGCTCTCGTGCAGCGCACGAGAACCGAAGATTAACTACAGCAACAGCAACCGATGTTTGACTAGAATGCGCTGCGCCTGCGAATATGTAATGTTGTTTCGCTCTATCCGTGACTGGTTAAATAGTGTAGGTTTGTGGGAGTTAGGTTAGTAATTGTTTTTTATTTTGGTTTTGGTTCGATTCTGTACTGTGTACGTACAGTGTGTGGTGTGGGATAAAATTAACAGTGATTAGGTATATTAAATATCGTCAGTTAAAGTGCAGGACCTCGTAAGTATTTTTAGCATGTTTTGCAGAAATCACAAAAAACTTCTTAAAAAAATAATTAAAAAAAAAATAATAACAAAGTAATTGATTTGTGCTATTTATTAGTTAATTGATTATATTAATAAAAATGAATGTCTTAGTAATGCATTATTCTCATTTAACGGGCACTTACGAGGTATTGCATTATTATATTCAATTTTGTTTTCAATACGTACGAGGTAATGCAGCTTTTTCGATTCCTGTCATTTTAAAATTGTATGGTTTAAAAATAGAAATCAAAATAATTAAAACTCCTTTTTATTAGTGAAACATTTAATATTTAATTATATAAAATCAAATATTTACGATATTTCATAAATTAAATGTTAAAGTGCAATTAATGCACAACAAATAAAAAGTAAATTTATTTAATAAAAAGAAAGGTTATGTTATTAAAAAATAATTAATAAACTAAAATTGCACTTCAATGGCAAACAAAAATGCTTTGCAAATTATTGAGCCGAACATTTCACAGTAGTAAGGAACAAATAATGTAGATAAATCACAAAAAAACTATAGAAAGAAAATAAATAATAATGAACAAGTAGATAATTTGCAGCGAATTACAAATAATTTTTTTAAATTACTCAATTGTCTTTAAACTGCAATGAATCGTAAAAGGGCCAATAGTCTCTCGGTATAACTGCTTTTATTTCCTGCAGATGGCAAAACTTTTTTTTTGGAATTTTCAATGCTGATGAATGCAGTTGTTCGAAACTAGCTTCCAACAAATTTACTTTTCTGGGCCTTGTAGGTAAGTTTTCGTACTGGTCATCGAAATCTAATTTGTATGAAATGGTTCCTTTGAAATATCGGTAAGATTTTACATTCGTAACACACGGGTCATTCGTTTTTTTTCCTGGTCTGATCGAACTATATTTCAAAACTTCTTTAGCTCCATAGTTTTTAAAAAAATCAAAACTAGGGACTTCAGTTTGGTAAAACGGTTTGTTCACTTTCGCTTCTTTTGTCAACCTGACATAATCATTAGGGATGTAGATTTCTTTATTTTTTAACTTGTTTTCAATTGTGCTGTGGACACTATCACATTCCATTTGAGTATGTCCTTTTGTTAAATATTTCTGAATAATTTCAACTTGATATTTTTCTGATATAAACAAAAGTGCATTGCTCATAATACTGTTACGATTCTGTGCCGTACAACCATCTGAAAAAATAATTATAGGGATCTTGCTACCTGATTCCAAAAAGTTCTTTTCTAAATAATGTAAAAGAAAAGATGCGAATGTCGATGCTTGGCCATCTGAAACTGTTTCGTCGAACCAATAACAAGTAGCAATTTTTGTAACCAAATTATAAACCGTAAAATTATGACAGCACAATTTCGTTCTATAGTATAGTGCACTCGCATTTATCGATGGACATACTTTGACAGCCTGAACGTCTATTGTCAGGACATGGCACAAACTATTTTCGGCATTAGTTTTATCTCTTTCCTTTTCTTCCCTAGAACGGTTTTTGTCCTTCAAATGTTGTTCATACTCATTTTCAAGTAGCTCTCCACTCTTGAATTTAAAACAGATGTCGCACCAATCTTTTTTCGGCCTATACAGTCCAATATTTGACTCCTTTATAAGTTCTCTCATAACGATGTGAGAGAGGATCTCATTTTTGGTCTCATGACATTTCTTGATGTAAGCCCTATAAACTACCATAACACTCTGAAAATTTTGTTCGAGGTATAATTTCGCAGTATTCTTTCTGCAGTAGTGGGAAGGCAACTTATTAAGGTTCTGCAGAAATTCTTGCATGAAGCATAATCGAGAATCTTTGGGTTCAAGAGGTCTCTCTTTAATAGAAGTTTTGTCTTTTATTCCCAGTTTGCTTCTTTTTAACCAATTTAAAACTGACCATTCTCTTATCCCTGTAGTAGCTATGTACATTTTTTTACATACCCGTATTAAACTTCCGTTTGAAATTTTTAAAAAATATTGTAATGTATTTTTTCTTCGTTGTCTTTCCGTTTCATTTATGAGTGTAACTGTTGTACACACGAAAGCTTTCCTTTCTTCCCAATTTAAATTTTCCCAGATACGGTCAAAAATTATTTTCCTTTCATCATTAGATACTTTGTGGCATTGGGTTTTAATACCCATAGGTTTTACCTTACATTTGCAGCGCTCTCCCATTACACGGGCTTCCCTGATTTTATTTTGGATTGTTTTTTTCTGTGGTTTGGATTTCGAAAATCCCAAAAATGCCTTTCCTCTCATTCTGAGCTCTGCGTTTTCTTTTCTAGTATTTTTCTTGGGCTTCCTAGACGGTCCCGGTTCATTAATATCTTATATAGGAATAAACAAATAAGTAATCGAATTAAATTACTTTATATAAATTGTCACCTTCCGTATTTTCCAGACTTGAAATAAGATCTTCGTCTTCATTCATTTCGAGCATTGTAACTTCGCTGGAACATTCTTCGTAGAAGGTAGTAAAATTCTGATTCTCATTGGCCGGCTCTTCGTATGAGATATTCAAATTTTCACTCTGATTCTCGTTTAAAATACCTTCGCAAGAGGCAATTAAATTTTGATTGTGTTTCTCTTCAGCGCTGGGAAAATATTGAGATTCCATCACGTCATTAACTTAAAAAGTTAAAAAAAAAAACACTTAATAATCACTGTCTTTTTCAAAAATGATTCCCAAGCCATTGTGGCTTGTAGTTACCGTTGTTCAATAAATCATCCAACGAGTTTTGCACAGCCTCATCCATAAATTGACTGCTTGAGCTCGAAACTTCACCCTTTTTCAAGGCTAAGCTAAGCATTAACCTTGCACGAGAGGTCATTTTTCATATGCAGCACCTCGTACGAATGTAAAATATTTTAAGGTTATCAAAAGCAGGACCTCGTATTTATTTGGTAAATTGAAATCTGCAATAATTATGGAAATGCAGGGAGATATTTCATTAATTTTTATCTAAAAATTTATGTAAACACTTAATCTCACCAGTTTTAACTTCGTCTTTAAAATAAACGGTCTTTAATTAAATGAAAACACATAAAAACTTTACACCGATATGAACATCAATCAATTAACTCTGATAGTGGGAGACTTACGAGGTACTGCTTTACTTTTGGCGCGGAGTTTTATACGAGGTTTAGATTTTCTTTTTTTCTACAAAATGTTCAGAACAACATTAGTACACTAAAAATGCCAAAAGGTGGCTCTTATTTTTCTGATTTTTTTGATATAAAAATATTTTTGTTGATTTTTTTGACTTACGAGGTCCTGCACTTTAACTGACGATATATATATTAATAAAGTTATCTGAATCCACGATTTTACGCATTTAAGTGAAAAAATAAAAAAACATGATTCCTTGCTAAATGTAATAAACGTGTCAGTTTTATACATGGTTGAAATTCTTCGAGCAATTATACAAAATAATAAAAAATCGACATAGGTATACATACATGTAAATTGTTGTTTTTTTTGCGATTTCTAATCTTAATACCTATACTTAGTGAGCAAGTAAAGTGCACCACCTGTTCAACAACCCACCAGCCGCCACTGTATGTATGTATATCAACTTAAAGCAAGAAAAAAAATAAAACCAGTTTAAAAAGAAATCATTTTTTGAGGAAATTTTCATAAAGGATACCTATTAATTATTAACTAAATTTCAAGAAAGAAGGATGAAATTTAATCAATTTCACAAAATTTTGTGGATTTAACACCATAACGAAAAATTTTATGCATTTCTTCAAAATGACAATATTTCTTGAATATAACAAAATTTTCTTCAAAACAACGGATAGGTTTCATTGACAGTATATTGATCCCTTTCCTTCAATTCCACCTACTTTTTCTTCAATATGACTACCAAATTAGGTTCAGTTTATATGAAACACAGAGTTTCAATTGCGGGAAACGACTCAGGAAAGAAAGTTATTTGGACAAAGAAGGTCATAAAAAAGAATCAGTGGTTGTTCTATATTTGTCCACTATAAAGATTTAAATTTTTATTTTTTGAACTTGGTTTTTGTTCAAGTGCTACGAGCTACAGCAACAATTAAAATTGAAGATAAATATTGAAAACTAAAGTCCAAAAAATTCAAGACCCAATAGTTACCAAATGTAAGGAAATAGATAAATAGATAGAATATAGGGAAACTTAATAATACCTAGTCAATATAGCAATGTTTAAGGAACTTAGCTTTGTATTGTTATTGTCTTACAAAGTGCTTCTCCCCATTTCATCACCTTTTTTGTGAGCCTTTTTATTTTAATCAATTTTTCTATTTTTAACATTTGTTGTTATAAGTCAGACTCTATGGAGCTAGTGTCTAAAAAATATTGGACAGCGATATGTCCATGCCGTCATTTTTTTACTTGAGCGATTTTTGGAAAGTTTTCCACTCTCTGTAGAACAAACTACAGAGAGTGGGACCTATAACTATAAATTTTCACAATTGAGAGGCGGACAATTCAAAAGCCTGCCTGTTACAAATTTTTGTGATACAGATCCTATTTTGTATTTTGCTTGACTGTACTAAAGTCGAATATGTCAAATCGCCCATAAAATGTTAAAGGTAAAAACATAGATGTTAAAGCTTTTAAGTTTCCGTATACATGTGTATTTTAAAAAAATTGTAATAAACAAAACTGAACCCAACTCTCTAAAAAGACAAATCACGCCGCGAACATTATTTTCCGTACAACCCCAAATTTCGGTCGAAGTGAAATTTTTTTCAGCTTGGACGTGGAAACTAATATTTTGCTTTATTATTAAACTATTGCAACTCATTTGCAACTTTTTAAATTCAAAGATATCAACACAAGTTTATTTGTCCAAAAAAAAAAAAACATTTTAACACTTTCAATTTCAAAGAAAACATCTTTTCAAAAACTACTTTTGCCATGCTCAAACAAAAACATATCGACGGTTAACTATGAATACCTCCTATGTCGCATTTTGTAAATTTTAAAGGGGACACAAAAAACTGATTATAGTCTCAAAATTAAAACGCATAATAATACAATTTTACACATAATTATCAGTTTTGAATATCTATGATGTAAAATAGTTTAAATTTTAAAAATTCAGCGAAGCAGATGGAAATTATTAACGAAACTTCATCAAGAAGTGAATTTTACAAAAATGTATATTAGGAGATATTCATAGTTAACCGTCGATATGCAATCTATCATCTTGCTCACTTCGAATCATTGCAGACGGCATGGCAACTTCTACATTTTTCAAAACCCAAGGTCAGAAATGTATATAAACAAACAAAAATGTACTTACCTTAGTTTTTGTTTAAACTAAATCACTCGAGTGCAGTGTAAATTTCCTGCACAATCTCTGTGTTAATGAGTGATTTGCTGAAATACACTCTCCCCGACACAATTTAAATAAACATAAACACATCCTCGCACATGGCGCCAAAATTAAATATTCAAATATAAATGTTATTATGGTCGTTGATAAATTCAACACGTAGGCGTTGTTTTAATAAAATTTCCGAGGTGGTTAATTATTAATTTACAATATTTTCACACACAATTATTTAATTGATATTTAATGACAGCGGAACGCTTTGTGACAGTTATAGCATTTTTTAAATGGCAGTGCATCCGGTAGAACTTTAAAGAAAATCAATAACAAACGTTTCTATAATTCATTCAAAGAATTCAAAATTCAAGTGGAAAATAAAAAAAATTATCATTGAATAGTAATTCAGTCCGAATGGCACGAAATGAAGAAATCGACTGAATATTCACTTCGGATTCATTTATTTGAAAAACAGACAGACACCTTTTGGCCTTGTGGGTGGCTCAATACTAATGCGGGTGAAGAGATGCTTTGGTATCATGATTTTGTATGTTAACTTGAGTCGTTTATTTGTATTCTTATTGCAGTTGGATCCATCTTGCAAAGGATATGGATGTTTTTGTATTTTGTTTTTGAAAGCAATAAAATTACTGACACCAAATATACATAAGTGGGTTATCATGTTCCAGTTGAGCATTCGATATCATTAAATACTTCGTACATATCTTTTTATTATGAATTTCATTACTTATTTTCGAAAGCCGATGCTCCTAAGGGATTCTGACAGTTACGGGAATAACATATTCACAGTTTTATTAGTTACTCAACTTTCTATTTTTATATTTCAACTGAATAACATACGAGTACATACATTAATAATTGGCATTTCCTCCCGAGTTTCTTGCCTTTCGGAAACAAAACCCCCAGATTGGGAAAACTGAAAATAAAATAAAAACTAATTTAAAGTCATAAATGTATAACTTTTTAAAGACTCAAGTTAGGTATAATATTATTCGCCAAACATTTTATTAACACGACAAGATGGAAATCCTGCAGCTGTCACGGAGGACTATTCTAAGTTTTTAGAGCTTATAAAAAAAGTTTAATTTTAGAACTATAAAAAATAGATATAAATTCCAATCTCAATAGAGTTCTTAATAAAGACCGGGTTTTATATCCATTTCAGCATGTTAACCTGGATTAAAAGCACTATTATATTCGAGATAATACTCGTAGAAGTTAAAAATATGGAATTTGGAATACGAAAGTTGGAAATTTTATGTTACTGTTGTGATGTGCTTTTTGGTTTCGCCGGTCTCTCCAGGGTCTTTCTAAAGAAACACAAACTTCAGATAAAAGGTTTTTCAAACCTTATAACAAAATCTTGAGTAGGAAACTTTTATATATATAATTCAAATACTTTAAAGATGGATCTTTTCTGGTAAGCGACAACGTATCGGCTTAGGGGTATTCTTGTACTTTGTGTTTCAGTCTAAGAATCTGGTTTCAGATGAATTCCGTTCGTTATTTTAGTCTGATGGTTCACTTAATTCAAATTCACTCCTGATGTTCTTGTAGCGGGACAACTGGCTTCGGATAATTCTGGTAACAGTGGACAGGTACTACGCGCCTGACGGCACTTCAGAACAACTGGCTAAGCGCTCTGCTACATCAGCAGATACCTACTACGCTTCTGGTGGCACTGACACGGCAGGCAAAACGCTCAGGTATATCAGCAGATACAAGGCCCCTGGTACCAAAAAACAGGCTGAACGCTCAGGTACGAGTAGATTAGCAGGTACAAAGACCATGGTGGCAAAACGGCAGGCGAAACGCTGTGGTAGATCAGCAGGTATAAATCCCCTAGTGCCAATCAATTTATATTGATTTATAATAAATGTTAATATATACAATTGTAAAAAAATTAAGGATAAAATGAATGAATAAAAATTTGTTGGCACAGAGGGGGCCTAACTTATACAATGACTTATAAAACTCATAAAATTAAAAAAATTATAAGATACATGGTGAAATATTTAAAATTAAGATTAAGATATATTGGCCCTTAGTAATAGACATTCATAGAATCGGTTTTAAAGTCACTTTTTGTTAGATGTAGAAAAGTTGCTTTTAAAATTTCGTAGTAACAGATCAAATTTATCAACAGTCTTATTTATAAAAAAAATTGTGACTCATTTTCATAATTTCGTTATTGTGAACTGATACACAAACAGATTTCTATGAACCAGATTCGTAAAGTTCTATATTGTGATTCTATCATTTTAAATTTAACTTAGTTACAGGAAAGCCCCTTTTAAGTATTTATACTTGAAATTTGTTTTATTTCTACGAATGTTTGGTTAAAATCGAACTTAGGCTAGATTCGGATCTATTACTCAGGGCCATTGGCTTGGTTTTTCTCTCGGGTTGTTCCGTCCCGGTTGTCCAGTTGGTGGGGTAGTTTTCGTCTGCCAAAACAGTCCTTATTATACCATATTTGCGTCAAAACTGAATTTGAACAGTAAGGCTGATGAATGCTAGTGAACGTGAATTATATTGATAACGTTCAAAATTTGCTGGCGTTCGGCTGGTGAGGACTTACAAGTTAAAATAATTATGACATAAAGTTCTGTGGTTTGAGGGTAGAAGAAGATGTGACGGTTATTTTTGAATATTTACTACTTAATCAGAAAGCAGAGATGTCAGCTGCGAAAATCATAGGGGAATGAATATAATCCTAATTTGTAAGTGCCTTAAGTCCGATAGAAGAAATTAAAGTAATTGCTAAGATCTTCTTAGATCGGAAACACATTCTTCTTGAAAACTTTCTTACCCTTTCTTTAATAGGTATTAAATTTATCCCTTCAAAAAGACTTCTTTAATACTTCTTGATTCTTTCTAAGAGGTTTGGTATTAAAAAAAAAAACGGTTATTTTTTTTTATTTTTAATCTTACGTTTTTACTTCTTGTTTTATAGAAAATATTTTCGCCTCCTGTAAGCACATTAGCGCAAAAATTTTAAAAAGCCTAGTATATATAAAGATATAAGTATTTTACTACTCAGCAAGTTGCTAACTTTAAAGTAGATTACTAACTACTTTACTACTACTACTATCGCGCTTAGGCGATTATTTTTAATAATTTGCTTCTGAACACCCCTAAATGAATGACAGTTCATGCAAAAAACTAAGCGACCAGACCTGTCTTGACGTTTTATAAAAATGTCAAAGGGTTAGCACGATACACTTAGATAAAGTATGATGCTATATTCGATTAAAGTTAGCAAAATTGTTGTTTTAACTTAGTTTCATACTAAAACAGCTTTAACATCGTACGAATTCAACTCAAATTTTGCACCACTATTATTTAAAATTCAATCTTTAATCATGATTCCAACTCGAGTTCTCCCACAGTTCCTGTGTGCTACTTACTCAGTCGATCTAATATACATACATATGTGAATGCTAGTCTAAAAACCCGAGTTGAAAGAACGTTTTGTTTCAGTTGTGATAAGCAATTGAATATTTTTAGAGCGCTTATAGAAGTATTAAAGAAGTATTAAAGAATCACAAAAACACCGATTCAATGCCTTGAAAAAAAAAAAAACATTTTTAGAAGGATTAAAGAAGTATTAAAGAAAAAAATAAAGAAGTATTTAAAAATACTTTAAGAAGTGAATATAAGTTCTGATACTATTTTGTGGTACTTGTTAGTGGTGCAAAGTTAAAGTTTTAAGTTAAGAAATTCAAGCTGAGTCGTGTGGTTTGAAAAATTAATTTTTGAGAAGAAGGTCATATTATCTAATATCCTTTTTGATTATTAAAAGTTTCCATTTTTTGTTTGTTAAAATGGGTGTAAGCTTCATTTGGACATTCAAAATATCTACCTACTGCCTGCTCTAAAATAGTTTTAAAATCTACATCAATCTTTGCATATTTTGTGTGTAGGAAAACTTATATTTAATATAAAAATTATTTATTTTTAACGTGATTAAATAGACCATGAGTGGTCATTTGTTTTTAATAATATTAATAAATATGAAGGGGTGTACATTCAATATTTTAACTTATAAAAGTGATTTCTGTTTTCTTGTTTTAATTACATAAAAACATAAACATATTTGTGATGAAAAAATGCCAAGAACAAGGAACAAAATGTATATATGTATGTATGAAAGTGTAGGAAGCAACTGCTTTCAATGATTTTTTAATGGTCCTGTGAAGTGTCAAATAAAACGTCAATATTGACATTTGTTCAGTTTATCACGTTTATTTCTTCTTTTCCTGTATCAAATTCGTGTGATAAGCTTATCAGCCCCGCAGAAAATGTGTCCCATGCAAATTTTGACAGCTAGTTTCTCTGAAAATAAGATTGCCTGGTTTCTTAGATTTATTTGAATTTTCAGGGCTTATATGAATATTATATTTGGGATAACTTTGAGGTCTAAAAATGGTAGAGGCATAAAATACATTATTACATATATTATTTATAAGATTATTTCCCAATAAAAGGTTAAGATTATAAACGATATGAAAAGCTATCTCACGTAGATGAGAAGGTATACAGAGTTCAAGTGAAATTGAACTACGTTTCAAGACCCTTTGAATCGACACATTGTTGGCAATGGCGGCATCATTAATATTGTACAAAAAAATCCTGATGAACAAAGCGCTGGTTGCTAAAAAAATTATATTTTAACGTGATTAAAAAATAAAGACTTCAACAAAATTATTTATATTTTTTTTTCTTATATTTTCTTAACTTAAGTGTTAAATATATTTGACTTCCTTTCACTGTTATAAAATGTCTTCCCGTTCTATTTTTAACCTGAAATTTTAAAGGGATAAGAAAAACTTTAAAAGAGTTTTTCTTCTCATTTTCCGACACTGCAAAACATTGCCCCTCTAAACTATTTTTCCATTTGTACTAAGTTGCCATCAAACCGAAATCTAAGATTGCACCTGAAAATGGTGATATTTCTAATAAGTGTAGCAAGATTTCATTGAGATTTCGTTGAAATCCAGAGATTTCATTAAGATTTCGTCGAAACCTCTATGAAATCTTTTTTTATCAATTTGAAATATCAAAAGTAGGGAGCATAGTATTACATACATTGTTGGTTGCTCTCAGTGTACAAAGTACACCGAAAATTTGAAGCTCCTTTGAATTGGTTCGTTCTTAGTTTGCTGTTCCATTTTATTATTCATACCTTCGTTGTTCTGCCTAAGTAGTCCAATGAGGCTAAGTAGGGAACTTTACGACCGACACGCACGATACAAATACTTTGATGAATGTGACAGATACAATATCGTAAAGTAAAAGTAAAAGGCATTTTTGAAGTAAAACTTCTTTTCCGGCGTTGGGGGTAAAAAAATTTCTATGCAGCTGTCAGTGACATGTCAAACCGTCACGCCATCCGTCAAAGACAGCGACATGTTTTTAGAATACAAAGTAATTATAACATGAAGTTGGATACGATTTAGAATTTACATATTTCAAATGGCTGCATTCAAAGATGAACATAAAACTATAGATTCAGACGCGCAATGGCTATGCAACACGAATAATTATTGACAAGCATATTGCAATCCAAATAAATTTTACCAACACCTAACCCTCGCATACAAAGTACTGGCCAAAAAGTTGGGTATATCCACTACCATTTGTATTCTTGCTGTCATAGACGGCATGCCATATGACCATCAGGTTGCCGGAAAGTTTTGAAATTATACTTTTTAATAATATTTATTCGTTTAATCGCACACGCCACCGACATTTGTTTTGGTATATATAAATTTGAACGTCACCCGACTAATCAATCAAATACTTTAGTAATTAATTTTACAAGAGTGCTGCTGTCAGTGTACTTGCTTTCCAAGTTGCCTGGATACTGAATAACTGAATTAATGCCAGGTGACTACTAAGTTGCTCGGGTTTGTACGGGTTAATAAGAAATGCTTGTGTACATTACAAGATTACAACATGCTTGCCAATACTTGCACGTGCAGCCCTAGGGTAATACAAACAAAGCGAGGCAACTTGCTTGTCAAGTGGCATGGGAGTTTTGTACTTTTCTTCTCGATTTCATTTAAGGCTAGGCGCGCACATTCAATTTTTTGAAGTAAAACTTCTTTTCCGGCGTTGGGGGTACAAAAATTTCTATGCAGCTGTCAGTGACATGTCAAAACGTCACGTTATCCGTCGAAGACAGCGACATGTTTTTAGAATACAAAATGTTTGTTTGTAGGTTATAATCTTACAGAAGCTTTGCTTGAGGAAAAAGAAGTTTTACTTCAACCGCGCGTACGTCAGTACACACAATCTTTTTTTTATCATTAATATATCACACACAATTTCTGTATTTCTTTTCAAAAAACAGATAAACAAATGGTAGCTTCATACTTCTAAGGATTTATTAAAAGGGACACTTCAAGAAACTTCTTATATCTTTTCAGTTTTTACATTCCTCAAGTGAGCTTCGGATTGATTCAGAACCAATACTAAACTGTTAATGTGTTGACACATGTTGAGATGAGAAACACACTTTTTTTTTAAGTTTTGTTTAGTTTTTATATATGTATGTAATTTCTTGACATTTGTTTGTATGGATTTTACATTATCCAATTTTTGCAGTATCGTTTATGCCTATTGTTTTAATCATTTAAGATTTTGTTATGACATATTCACTATAATTTAACACATTTTCCTTAATCAACACTGCAAATCTTAAATCCGAATATTTATCATTTATAATTAAATGTAATTATGTATGTTAGTCATATAAAACGAAGCCCATCTCTATTTTACCAAAACATAGAAAGCAATCTTACCTATGACAATGATAAGCATTTAAGCAAGTTACACGACGCGACGAGATAATTATTATATTTGCTTAGTTCTATCTACGCTGTTAACCAGCTTCAAAATAAATATTTACAGACGTTAATTAATTCCGGGCTCCGGAAGCGGGATTTTTATGAGCTTGCCAGGTGCCACATTATCACAGGAGTAAGATAGGTATGGATGAAGAGAATACCAACCTCAACTGTTTGAACATGTTACGATCACTTTAGCTTATGTTATGTCTAAACATACTATAATATGCTATAATTATATAAAATTAACTATCGTAATGATTTTATATTACAGACAAAATGTAATTTTTGGGACTCATTAAGTCAATTAAATGATTCCATAAAGTCTTGCCTCAGCACAGTGTAAATTTGTTTAGAGGAGAACTAAATGATGTGGTTTAAGAACTAATAAGTTTTTTTTACTCAACGTGTTGCGTAGGGTTAAAGAAATCATTCTTTGGGTTCGTTTTTATATCCTTACAACATACCATTTAAAACCTTGGCACATGTCAGAAATGTAGTGACAAGAAGAATTTTGATTCCAGTTTTATTATGTACATTTTGTCCACATTATTGAAAAGAAGGTTCTTACAACAGGCTCTGGGATAGGGTTATATTTTTGAGAGATGTCGAAAAAATCCATATCTGAATGTATGAACTCGCAATCAAATTCTTTTTTAATATATATGTAATTTTGTCGATTTATTTATAGTTCTTATTGTAAAATTATAATACCATATGAATTTTTTTAGGATTATTGACTAGGTATATCATTAAAAAATATTTAAACGTCACCTTATCTGCAAACGTTTCAATTGAATTGAAATGATTGGCAAAAAACAGGACTTTCTTTTCTTTGTAAAAAGACAGCCTGGATCTTAGATGCATTGTTCTTTGTTTTCCAATTATCGAAATAGGTTTCAACAGGAATCAGAGCAGATTCAAAATTGTTTTTAATATTTAAACAAATTAAATCTAAAGAAATTATGAATGTATCATCTGTAAATTAGCAGGCTTACAGTTTTGCTCATTAGAATGTTAAATCGTATTATGTAGCCTAAAAGCGAGAATAAGAACTATCTTCACAATATTCCAAAATAGCTAACTTCCTTTGTTCAAGCTATGAAATTCAAAGTTTTTATTTCTTAAACTGGTTACTGAAGATTTAATAACTTTGCTCATTACCTTCATTTTACCAAGAAAATAAATACTAGTCCACATCCAAAAGATTTGAAATCTATTTCTTTTGTTAATGGCCACACACCACACAAACCGGAAAAGCATTATCTTCATTATCTCTAAGTTTCACTTTTTGAAAACTAATTGGTCTACACTTTCAATTATACTGAAGTTTTAAGGAAACAGCTTCCTCTATTTGTGTTTCTTCATCATGGAGATTAATTTCTGGGATAACTCTACGTTTCAAGTTACATTTTTTTTTTTAACTTTTTCGAATTTGTATTTTGGAAATCATAAGAACTATTTTTTTTCTCTACAGGTTGAGAATTAGTACTTAAATTAAAGGACACGTGGTTTCACGCTCAATAGTAGGCTGGCCAAACAGTTCATGCGTGTTCATTAAGTTATAAATCTACAATAGTAGGATTTATTCTAATATTCGTTGGAATACAAGTAGGTTATTATTAAGTCACTAAAAAAAAATTTCAAAACGCAAATTCAGTAAAATCCCAAAAAATATAATTTAGACTCATTATGCTAAAATACTTATCCGGGTAAATTTATTGACTAAATAATAAAATTAAGCATGCCAAGTTTTTCATAAATAAAAGGGTTATATATTATATTATTTCGTATATAATAAATTAATCTATCTATGTATATAAATAAAAATAAATCGCAAAATGTGTTGCTAAGCGTAAAACTTGAGAACGGCTGGACCAATTTGGCTAATTTTTATTTTAACTTTTTTGTTAAGGCACAAGGATGGTTTTTATGGAGAGAAAAAACGTAAAAATTACAAGGCGGTTAAGAACTTTCTGAGATTAGCGATTTGGAACAAACATACATTTACATTTTTATTTATATAGATTACTGTTAGTCAATGTTCGAAGCCCAATATCATTCCAACATTTACGAACTGTTAATGGTGAAATATGTGGTTCTTATAGAGAAGCCTGCTAGCGTTTACAACTGTTAGAAAATGATGCTCATTGGGATCAAATTTTAAATGACGCTGTAATTTCTTCAAAAGCTCAACAAATACGAACATTGTTTTCTATAATTATATCAACATGCTTTCCGTAAAACCCAATTGATTTATGGATCAAATACAAAGATGATATGTGTAACGACATCTTGTATCAAATGCGCAATAGAACAGGAAATCAACATTTACAACGAGGCGTTGATATCAATTAAAGACATGTGCTTGATGATGTCGAACAAAGTATTATCTCAATTAGGCATGGCCGCGCCTAATCGCCCAATGAACGACGGTTTTAATTAAGAGTTGCAACGTGAAAAACTGTTCGATCTCGATTCTTAAAGGGAATCGGTTCGAAAATATGTTCCGCTGTTGAACCTACAACAAAAGTATTTCTGCGATACACTTATGAAAGTTGTAAATGATGGATTTCATTGATTTTAGCAACAATTCCCTTACAGAACGGAATTGCACTCGCATTTGCTTCCTCTTATATTGCAGCTACATTGTTGGAAGGGGGTCGAACATTTCGAAGAACTCTGCAATGGCAAAGGTTTTGCAGCAATGCAAGTTCATAGTATGGGATGATTGCACGATGGCACATACAAAATCTTTGGAGGCATTAGACAGAACTCTGAAAGATCTGTGAAACAATCAAAACCGATTCGGTGGATCGATGCTTTTTTTAGCAAGAGATTTTCGTCAAACATTACCAGTTATTCTCCGGTCCGCACCAGCGGATGAACTGAATGCATGTTTGAAGTCCTCCATTTTGTGGAAAAAAATTAAGATACTAAATTTGGACAAGAATATGCGTGTCGAATTGCAAAATGATTGATCTGGAGAAATATTTTCAAAACAACTTATTGACATTGGTAATGGTAAAATCGCTGTAGATGTTATGACAGGCTGCATTACATTTCCTGTACATTTTGGTCAGTTTACAGAATCAAAAACTGAGCTTATAGAAAAGCTGTTCCCAAACGTCGCTCAAAATTACAGAGATCATTGTTGGTTGAGTGAACGAGCTATATTACATAGCTGCCAAAAAACGGACGTAAATGAAATTAATTTCAAAATCCAAAATGAAATTGCTGGTGAATTAAGGACATACATACCAGTTGATTGTGCAACTAACCAAGATGATGTTGTCAATTATTCACCAGATTTTTTAACTCACTAGATTTACCAGGATTACCTCCCAATAAAATTCTATTAAAAGTAGGATCGGTTTTCATAATGTTACGAAATATCAACCAACCGTGACTTTGTAACGGCACACGGCTAGCAATGAAGAAGTAACTGAACAATGTGTTAGAAGCAACCATTTTAAAGGGAAAATATAAGGGAGAAGATGTGTTGATACCCCGCATCCAAATGGTACCAACTGACGTACCGTTTAAATTTAAACGACTGCAATTTCCAGTGCTGAATCTGGAAAACCCATGCTTCTCTCATGGAAAGTTGTATGTTACCTACTCTCGCGTCGGAAAACCGACAGCTTTATTTATTTACGCGCCAGGTAACTAAACCAAAAATATCGTGTACGATAAGGCATTATAATGAAAATACCACATTATAACCTACTACTACTACTAAAGTCTTGCAATGTACAAAATAGAAAACTTATATTATTTGTAAGTAATCGTTGTTTATTATAGAGACATAAATCTATAAATAAAGTGATCACTCTAAAATATGTTTTATTACTGCGAAGGGCCAATAACTTTTGACAGAACAAAGTCTCTCGGAGAGGAACTATTAACATAAAAAATCAATGTTATGTTGTTTTACAGAAAAAGGGCAGAGCAACGTCTGCCGGGGCAGCTAGTTAATAATAAAACTGAATTTTTTTTAATTTGTTACCAAAAGTTCAGAATTAAGATGACATTCTATTTTTTTAGCTCAAACTATTAAAGAAGTAAATTTCATGCATATGAACATCCAAATTGCATCCATGGTTTTATTTGACAAATTTTAAAAGTTCTAATGCTCTTGTACATAATTAAGGCACATACATTACAGCATTTTATAATTTTAATTCTTACGCGAAGTTTTAGTTATACAATTTTCAATAAGAACTAATTGATTTTTTTTTCTTGATTAAATAATTATTTACTATAATTTAATTCCCCTGGTAGTTTGCTTAGTTTTTCACCGATGATGTAAAGATTGAATGTAATCAAAACTGGCCCTTAAAATTAAAAGTATTATTTATTTATCTAATTAACTATGTACATACCGTAAGTACATAATTTCAAGTTCTTTTTTAAGTTCATTACGATATACTTATACACAAGCTCTACGTGGGGTATCCGTCTTGGTGATTCATATAATTAGGGAAGTTCTACCAGGCAGTTATTTTTTTAATTATCAACTTATCAACAAAAAACTTATCGTCAGTTCTTCGACTAAGAATTTTTAAGTTACTCTATGATATTTCAAGAACAGTTCATGCTATTGTGCATATGCCATAGCATTTGAGTGCTTCCAATATTTTCACCTGCCTTATCAATAACACATATTTTATCATTATTTCTTGGGTAAGATTATTTTGTATTTGTATTTTTGTATTTATTTCATTGAAAAACATTAGCATTATAAAACAAAGATAGTTTTTTTAGAAATACTAAGTACAGCGTGGGTAAACAAACAACATTGAAAATTACTAACAATTAAGTTTAAAATTAGAGAACAATTTAAATATAAAGTGAAAAACTAATTATTTACATTATTTAAGAATCAATTTACATATTTAGCATTTTAAAATGATCATATAAGGCACTTTTAAATCTATAGCAGTTGCTGATCCTCCTCAATACGGCAGGTAGAGAATTCCACAGACTAGCAGCGTAAACAAAAAATTGTCGTTGAGAAACAGTATACCTAAATCTAGGGGAAATAAGAACCCTGCTTCTGTCCGACTGCGAGAAGACTAGTTTTTCGTACAGATATTCAGGTTTTTCAGCTTGCATCAGATTAAATAAAAATATTAGTACTTTAGTATCTAAATAGTCTTCAAGGCGCATGTTGACGATATTGTTTGCAAATCGTGAAATATGATCAAACCTGCGAAGCCCGTACACAAACCGAACAGCATTATTAAAAGCTACACGCAGCTTTCGTTCACTCACGCTATCTAATTTGCAGAAAATTAATGATCCATGAAACAGTATCGGTAGTAGAAGAGTTTTTACCAATGTTATTTTAACTTTTATTGGTAGGCAGCTGCCAGCAGCATAGAGAGACCGAAGGGCACCATACGTTTTCCCCAGTGCATATGAAACGTGATCATCCCAAGTAAGTGTTTGGTTGAATTTTATACCCAGATTTTTTACGGATGTTACGTAATCCACCGTCGAATTACCCAGAACTACTTTGGGCAGACAAGACGTTTCAATAATATTTTTGCTGACAACGATGGCTTGGCATTTTTTGGGATTGAGTCGCAATCTATTTCGTTCAGACCATTGAAAAATCCTCTTTAGGTCTGAGTTCACGCGAACTGTTGCGTCTTCGACCATTCCAATAGGGTAGCTCAGATATATTTGAACATCATCAGCGTACATGATAATGTCACAGAATTTAAGGATAGATGGAAGATCATTTATGAATATTGAAAATAACAAAGGACCCAAAATTGAACCTTGCGGTACACCGGACGTTGTTGGGAGAAAATCGGATAGCTTAGAGTTTACAGAAACAGCTTGAGTTCTCCCACTGAGATATTGGTGCATGAGTTGCGCAGCTGATCTTTGAAAACGAAAATTGTTCTTTAATTTTCTCAAAAGAATGCTATGAGGAACAGAATCAAAAGCTTTAGAGAAATCGAGTAGTACCAAGGTTGTTGCCCGCTCTTTATCAATTTGTAGCCTTAAATCATCAACAACTTTCAGAAGAGCTGTAGAACAGCTATGATTAGGTCTAAAGCCAGCCTGGACTGAAGAGAGCATTCGGCTAGTCGATAGATATGATGATATTTGCTTACTCATAATTTTCTCTAATGCTTTTGAAATAAAGGGTAGAATGGCAATAGGTCTATATTCTTTAGAGCTGGGGGAAGAATTTTTGAGAACCGGAATAATTTTTGAAACTTTCCAAGACTTTGGATAACAGGAGCTAGTAAAGATGGAATTGAAGATATAGGTAAGGTAAGGTGAAATAAATGGGTAAATTATCTTTAAGAACTTAGGATGCAAGCCATCCAGACCAACTGCCTCAGATTTAATTTCATGGACTGCTCTGAAAACTTCGAATTCTTCCACTCTGCGAAAACTGAATTCACCAAGGTCCCTTTCTGCGGTGTGGTCGAGCAAAAAGTCAATGTTTTCCTCAGTTGACAAGTTTGAAGAAGCATTTACAAATTGCTGGTTAAGTTCATTTGGATCACAATCTATGGTATTATTTGTCAGCTTCTTGGAAATTCCCATTGACTTTATGTTTTTCCACATTTTTTCAGAAGTGAGATTTTTAAATTTTGAAGCATAAAACCTCTTTTTTGATTGTTTTATTTCAGAGTTTACAAGATTACGTAAAGTCCTAAACCTTTCATGAAAAGAAGGCAATCTGAAGCGTTTCCATCGTTTGTAAGCCAAATTTCGTATTCGAATAAGATCTTCAATCTTATCGTTAAACCATTGGGTGGCATTATTTCTAATAGTTAGAGTTTTAATAGGGACATGTAAATCAAAGAGGCGGTTAACCAGATTCGTGAATAATTGTACTTGTTCATCAACCAAAGGTAATAGATAAATATTCTCCCAGGAGCTACATACCACATCTCTCAATAATTCATCTACTTGAATGGTCTTAAAATCTCTGTATTGGATAGTTTCTATTTCAAAAGACTGCCTTAAGTTAATATGGTAAAAAACAAGAACAAGATCATGTTTAGAAAAACCTGGAACATCAAGCTGGCTGTAAAAGTTAATTTTATCAGGTTCATTAACCAGAATCAGGTCTAAAAGTGTTGAACTTGTTGCTGTAAAATGAGTAGGCATCGAAACATTCGAAGAAAATAAATTAAGTGACGTCAAATGGCTACAAAATTGTTTGACACAACTGTTACGAAAATCAAGCAAATCGGTGTTAAAATCACCGGCAATGAGAATGTGGTTGTAATACGGTGAAACTTCTTCAAGGATATTCGTGACAGTACCTATGTCATATAGACTAGGAGGTTTATATATTTATCTTAAAAGGCCGTAACTTATCAGAACTCAAACACTTTCCCCTACAGCGGACTTCTATTGATTGCAAAGTAAATATGGAAAAGTAAAAAAACGGTTCTATAAAACCTTATTACCCGTAATTTAAAGAATATATACGCAGGTGCTTTCCAAGAAACTACACACTCTGCAGCTATAAGACAGCCAGACACCCACATCAGACAACAACCCTCAAGCCTTCGAAGAGTGTCACTTCGAACAATCCGTTGTTGAGCAAATCGATAAAAGTTGGCATAGGTAGGTAAAGCAGGTGCCTGTTTGTGCCATACATGCTTATCGCAATCTTCTGATGAGTTGTAAGTACCTTCGAGTGCGCATTGTTTTGGAGGTTAAAAGTAATCACTATACATAGCTTAAGTTGAATATAATTAACATTCATTTTATCCTTGAGGTATTTGTCTATTTCTGGAAAGTTCTTAAACAAGCATTGATTACACATGCTATTTGCATAAGAATTCCGACTGGATATCGTAGAGCACGTGTGTTTATCTTCCAAATCAAATAGAGTATCCGAATTAAAAAAAGGAACCATTTATACCAGTTATCCTGTTTTTGTTTGCTCAGTAATTAATTTTCTGAGAATTCTGAAAATCCTATTTTTCAATTTTCCAATAGCAAATACCAATTTTAAAGTAGCGACATTAATATTTATTCCTACTTTATGAACAAGCTATTGCATTTTATTTCCAGAATCCATTAAAACTAGTTTTATTACCATCATGGCTGAAATAACAAGCTCTAAAATCGAGTAGCCAAAACACAAAATAATTGCATTTGGTACATGCATGTGGCTTGTACTGTCACAACCACATCCTTTTAAACGGTTCGGCTTTTTTGTATCTAAAATAGCTTTCATTTATGTGTGCGGTGAAAGAATATTGCCGAATCGAGGTTAGATGATTTATAATTTGATTATGTTGATGCTGGAAATTTTGAGTTAATTTAAAATAAAATAAAACGGTTTGGCTGAACAATAATGTTGAAAAGATTAAACAAAATTTCGATTTATAAATAGATTTAACATCATTTCCATTTTAATTGGGAGGATTTTGTTTCATTGACTTTGGCAGTTAAAGTTCCTTAATGATTCCTGTCCGGAGGAGCAGACAATTAAGATAACTTGACGGTTGGGTGCCAGTATGGAAATATTTAAATAATTCCATAACGCAAGAAGATATAATACAAACATAAATACAGGGTGTCCGGTAATTCGTGTGCCATACTTTGGGATATGATTTTTGGTCATATTCTCAGAAAAAAATTGTTCTACAGCAAAGTCTGATTTTCAACTTTGACATCACTTTTTCACGAAAAAAGGCTAACTTTGGTGTACCCTGACCAGACCCATGTTAAGGTCAATTTTTCTGTCAATACCAATGATAGGGACCTCATTTTGAACTTTTTTTAGTAGAAATATTAGCCTTAACTACGTTTAAATTGAGCTAATATGTTTTTAGGGTTTCCAGATATTCAATTTTAAATGGTGTTCAATTTTTCTTGCCCGAAAAAAATTTTGAGGTCAATTTTTTTCAAAAAATGCGTAATAAAGATAAAGTTTTCTTATTCTTACCTGATGAACAAAACAATAATAAAAAAACTCATTAATAAGTGCACAAAAAACCCATACTTTTATGATACTTGGGAAAATCTAAAATTGGTAAAAAATCGAATTTTGGGTTTTTTACCTACTTTATTGCAGCACCTGGCAATTGGAGTGGTTTTCCAAAAATTGATAGTTTTTAGATAATTTTTAAGACTGCGCACTCCTCAAAAGGCTTAAAAGTGTACTTATGCTTACTTGATTTGCTGTCAAAATCCTAATTACCTTACCTCTTCTCAGGGAGAGTTAAATTTGGGATATGAATGTTTAATGGGTAAATTAACTAAATAAGTGGTAGAAAAGATTAGAAAAACAAATGCATTCATCAGATCATCAAGTTAAGTCACGAATACAGTTGGATAAGAGCGCTTTTTGAAATGCCTTCATTTACAAGAGAAGAATACGCAGACATTTTATTCGCTTATGAGTTGCGCAATGGAAACTCAAGAACAGCACAACGAAGATGCCAGGAACTTTATTCTAACAGACGACTTCCAGTTTATAAACCATATTCTTTGGACAGACGAATCTCAATTCACAAGAGATGATATTTCGAATTTCCATAATCTCCATACATGGGCCTAGAGCAATTCACATTCAAGACGGCAAAGATCATTTCAGCATACAGTCAGTGTCAATATGTGGGCAGGTGTAATTGGAAATAAATTCATCGGGCCTTTAAAATTACCATCCCGACTTAATTATACTAACTATCTGGAGTTTTTACAAAATAATCTACCAGACCTATTGGAGGATGTTTCACTGCTTCAACTAGCTTCATCATATTTCCAACAAGGTGGTGCTCCGGCCCACTATGGTCGTGAAGTTAAGGATTGGCTGGATGAAGAATACTGTGACCGATGGATAGGCAGAAATAGACCAATTCATTGGCCTGCAAGATCTGCCGATCTCAAAGTACTGGATTGTTTTGTATGGGGACGAATGAAGGAAATCGTTAACTCATATCAAATAACAACTTTAACTGAATTAGAAAAACGTACTTCAGAAGGATCACTAAAAGTAAGGCAAGAGTTATCGTGAATAAACATTCAAAATGAAATCCAAAAACGCAGAAGGGCACTTTGAGCACTTATTATGACGGAATTTGTGTGTACATAAAATAAGAAATTACTTAAAACTACACAAATTATTGTCCTATTCAAACCCTTTACACCTCAGGGCTAAAAATGATTTTTTTTTTTATTTAACCCGTTTTAGATTTTCCCAAGTATCATAAAACGTATGGGCTTTTGGGTCCACTTTTTCATGAGTTTTTTTTTTTAATTGTTGTTTTGTTCATCAGATAAAAATAAGAAAACTTTATGTTTATAACGCATTTTTTGAAAAAAATTGACCTCAAAGTCAAAATTTTGCTGGGGCAAGAAAAATTGAACACCATTTAAAATTAAATATCTGGTTACCCTAAAAACATATCAGCTCATTTTAAACGTAGTTTAGTTTTCTTCTAAAAAAACAGTCCAAAATGGGGTTCCTTTCATCGGTACTGACAGAGAAATTGACCTTAACATGGGTCAGGGTACACCAAAGTTAGTCCTTTTTTCAAATCGTCAAAAAATGATGTCAAAGTTGAAAATCAGACTTTGCTGTAGAACAATTTTTTTCTTAGAATATGACCAAGAATCACATCCTAAAGTATGGCACACGAATTACCGGACACCCTGTATAATACAAAAATCATGATATCTTTAATTAATACAACACAACTTTGCTGGGAAGTATCCAGATGGTAATGGTCTCCGCATTAGTAGGACAAAATTGTACTTTATTTGAATATTGAAAATGACCTGAAGTCATGGTCTGATAAGAACAAAGAAGTAACCAATGGTTCAAGGTCCTGGACCTCAGCTTCAGATACTGAAGGTAATGTAAGCAAGCTACTCGTTTTTTTTTTTTTTGCTCCTTAAATTCTAAGAACTAAAACGTCTTCGACTCAAGCTCTAATCAAATCCTGTCTGGCCTTCATCCATGAAAGAAGATTAGGCGCGAATCCAGATGTCTATCTATGGACTGCAGAGATATCGATATAGGTTTATGTGTGTACGTACATATATTGTATAGCTTTGTGCCATGACATGGAAGTGATTCCAATTTAGCCCACATTGTACCTTCTTAATAAGATAATAGTTATAAATTAGATGAATTACTGGTGTCAATGTCATCATTTTCTGCGATTTTGTAATGGAAAACATTAATAAAAGACTTTTTAAATAATAACTAAAATAAATTTGGTGATGCAACGAATCGTGGAGGACCAGGGTCTAATGACTTCAAACTCTCAATGCCGATCAGCATTGGAGCCAACGCAAGAAGAAATAAATCTATTTTTTTTTGGGTAGGGATGGAGGAGAAGTACAATTTTTCGTCTAAGCTGGAAGGCTATGTATAGGAAGCAATTTTCCATGACAAGAGATACTCATCTAGGATTTTTCACTTGCCGGTAAGAAGCTGAAGGGGCTTAGACTTGGGGTTTGAGACCTCGACCTTTGTCGTGACATTTCAACGCTCAAATCATAACTAAATTTACATATTAAGATCTAATATAAATTCCATATAGTAAATAGGACCTCTTTGTAAAGGTGTTAAAACCTAGAGGCTTCTTTTTCTTTTTTTTTTCCCTGATTTTTCGGTGAACTTCAGTTTATCAATACGAATTTTGAGAATTCGGATATTCCGCTGGTGGCTTTAGAATGTTTTCAAAGTGTTATGTAATTAAACTTCACTACGAAACTTTTTGGGGGGAGGTTTAAAACCGTATTCAAAAGTATTTATTTTTTAGTTCTGCCGTTCAAGACAGGTATCATGTCAATTTGACTAAAAAACATGGGTGTTTTGTCAGAATTCCTAAAAATATCAAATCGTCTGGTTTTTTTATTTGGACTGACTGATATTGTTAATTTTGGGCAATTTGCAATAATTTAAAAACTCGCAACATGAAATTTTATATTTTCTCTCAACATAATTTAATCTACCTTTTTCGGTTTTTCAGGAAGGACTGGTCGATGTTGACGGTTCTTGGCAGCCATGTTTTTTTCCTTTATTATCAAAACGAGTGCTTCCTTTATTATCAAAATGAATGCTCGTAAGCTCAAACGTTGCGTCAGTTTTACGGCAGAAGCTGTAATCACTCAAAAGCGATTCTTATAAGTTTGGTGGACAAATTTGAGACAACCAGCTCGGTAAGCAATAAAACCAACATCTTTTGATCAAAGGAACACCAGATCGGCTGAGAATTATGCATTAGCACCTGAGGCAGTCAATTCCTAATAAAAAAAAATGTACATAAATTAGGTCACTTAAAGAATATCTAACCGGAAACAGGTTATTAATTATCGGAAGCACATTTGAAAGGTTATGTCATCACAGATCTAATGCATGTCATAATATCGCAATTAAGATTCAACCCTCTGAATAATCAATGATAAGGTTCAATATTGTGTGGTTTGTTGTAAAGCTCGTAAAAAGTTACACCACAGCTAAAATGTGTCAAGTAGCTTTCGTGAAAAGCAATAATACACCTTTGTGGAAATCTTTTAAGCCCATAAGTAATTGCTCCATATTATTTATTCAAGCCTTTGGTAAGCTCGAAACAATTTTGTGGAATGATGCTGTTTTTGCTTAAGGGCTGATATTTTCTTTAATTTGAGAGTTTAAAATACCCAACAACTTTCATGTGGTAACTTGTAATTTTATTTATTTTTATGAGATATTTAAATTAAGAATATTCAAATAAAAATGATATAAATAAAATTCGTTTAAAAGAAATTTGTTTGACTATAACAGTCCTGCCCCGCTGTACAAGGTTGAATGAGATTTTTTTCTAAGAAATGCCTCCAAGATTTTTGACAAAATTTATTCTGTATGTTTAAATTAGTTATGCCATGTAACCCCAGTAATAATTTTAGCCATTTTTGACGGAACCTACACCATTACAATACTTTATGTGAGTTTTGACTATCAGTCGATTTAATTAAATTAAATTTAAATCGAAAGTAGCATCAATTTAAGAATCAGTGTGGTTGGAAAAAAATGTTTTCAAAATTGTATTAATAAAAACTTTTTTTTAAGAAACCGCTACAACGATTAATAATTTTTTTCTTTCATAAATTCATATTTGCTTAAGAAATTGCATTTTATTTTTATACCCAACTACTAAGAGAGTTTATTTAGTCTTTAAAAAGTAATTTTATGCTTAAGAACATTTTTCTCTAATAGGATTTATTTTTAAAACTCTCCACACAGTCGTGCATTTTTTTTTCAAATACCAAAATATAAAAAAAAAAACATAATTTACTTTCTTCAAATAAAGAAACATTTACACTAAAGAAAATATATTTCACAATAATTTAGTAAGAAAATGGTGGAAATTGTACCTGAAAACGAAATAACTGTATAAAAAAACATGAGCGACATTTAGCTTCTTTTGCAAACGAAAGCTCGCAGAGAATTGAGATTATTAATCAAAATATCATTATGAAATGATATAATTAACGGATAAACTCTATTTTACCCATGCCATAATTCTACCCCGTTTTTCTCTTATATAAAAGGAAAAGAAGTTATTTGAATTTCTTTGAAGAAAATGGTCTTATATTTATTTAGATTTAGTATTGTGTCGTTTAAGAACAATTTGTTTGTCAATCAGTTCAATCAATCAAAAGCGTTAAAAAACTAATTGTGATTTTTAGTTTTTAGATCCTGAATAAACAAGTAAGTAAGTGTAGAATTTTCCAATCTTTGTAATACTGTCACATAAATACAAAAAATTGACATAAATTAATATGAATAGCATAATACAAAGATTTTTTTTAAGAATGTACAAAACATTACATCTTAAATTTTAACTACAATACTATAAAATAACACAACTAAATATACATAGTTATTTATGATCAAAAATGTAGTTTTGCATCTTAGATTTTTTATAATTTAATTTTCGAACTTATTCGTTATATCTAGTTATTTTATTTTGAAATGAGTTTGGTTGTTTTTTTATTAAGTTTGAATGTGTAGGTCATTAGCACCAGCCTTTAAAGTTCCATAACAAAGATAGCACTAACTATGTAAAAAGGTCAAGAAAAAGGATTTAAGGAAATTCTTTTCAATACCCAGTTATCTCGAATTCCCACATTAATGGCAAGAGTTAACGATCTGATATAGTCTCTCAATCTCCACTCAAGCTCATATTACTGCCTAAATCGAATTTAGTATTTTTACCTACCGTAAATCAACTCCAACTGAGAAGGTAGCTGGGAAAAACGTGCTTGGCATTTCTTTTAAAAGGTTAAATTTAAGTTTATTAGGGTATACTTGTATTCATCCCAAAAGCACTAGTTGCTCTCTTTCTGTTTTGTGACTTCGTTTTTTTTTTTTTTTTTGATTTTATAACATTAAAATAATTGGCGCAAAATTTAAAAAGATTTAAACCTACTCTAAATGAATTTTAGAATGGGAGTCGAGTCTAAAAATTATGTTTCAGGCGAGGGTCTAGGTTTTGATAAATTTAAATGTAATAAAATATACTTCAACGTTAAATTTCTCTTCTAACTTTGACAGCAGCAAATATGTATCTACCCTATCTATTACATGAATACTTAACTTAGAAAGACAAGAGTCATTTCATACCAAAATCATAAGCAAACATTTTTAATAATATTTTATTTAACTTTTTTAAAGATTTTGTGCTTCGAAAAAAGACTGAATATTGAAAACGGGAAAAAATCCTTCAAAAGACCATTCCGATCTTTAATTTTACAATGTTCCAGAGATGTTCAAATGGAATACCAAAGCTGAGTTTTTAGTTTGAGAAATATTTATATACATTTTCTGCATATAGAACAATGTACACATATTTTATATAAGGTACTAGCTATTTTCACCGAAAATATTTTTTTATTTTGAAGTTATTGGTATTCATTTTTAATTTTCTTGTGTAGTTCTGATTGAATTGATTATCTGTCAAATTTAGGAGTGTTCAATGTTACGTTTGGAAACGCACATTCCTTACAATTGTTGTTGAGCCCGTCCAAAATTATGGAAAAGTAGGACAAATTTTCGAAACTAAACCACAGCGTTACTCGGTGCAACAGGATTAAGTACTGGCAAGCAAGTTAAAATAAATTTTTTACTAACCCAAACAACCTCAAACCTAAAGAACTTGCTCTCAGTTGGCATGGAAGTTCTAAAGGCAGTAGCTATAGGTAAGTTGAGAAGCAAGTAAACTGTATTTGCACCTGTAACTTTTTTTTAAGAATTTATTATTTGATTGTAGGTTTGACTTTTTTCGGTGGTAAATAAATATGAAATATAATAAAAAATTTGAAAAATTGCAGGAAACTTCCTCGTCAAGTGACGTGGCAAGACTTGCCTTCCTTAAACGAGTCATTATTTCTCAGAACATAATAGTTATGACAAATTATATTTTAAAAAAATATTAAAACTTAAAGCCGGATTTGCGAGAGTTTCTTAAGACCTTCATTAGAAGTTGTTAAACTTATCCATCCGAATCCCTAAAGGAATTTAAATCGCTGCTTAATTTTTTCTCCGTTACAGTTTTTCGCAAGAAAATATGTGACCTTGTGTAGTTTGGACTTGAAGAATAACATTGGGGTCGTCACATTTCCGCTGACCTTCAAGTTATGACTGCGATAAAATATTGGAGCTGGAATGGGGTAATATATAATTATTATGCCATTACAGTACAAATTTCAACATCATTACCATTTTTATAGATACAAGATGATAAGACAGATAAACATGGATTTAGACAAGGGCCAAGGACCTTTTTTAAAGAAAACGCAGGTCAAAAATGTGCAAACAATAATTTCAGAGCAAATACAGGAAATAGAAAGATTCAAAGAAATTCCTAGTAGTACTACATTAACCGAAAAGGGTATTGTTCTCTGAATACACAGGTGATTTGTGATTCCGCACTTAAATTCCAAAGATCGTTTGTCACTGGCGAGGGAGTACTACGATTCAGAGATATTTAGAGAGAGAAAGAATAAAGGAAATAAGTTATAGAGGGGAATTCAAAGGAATTTCACTTGGGGATAAGGGTCATGCCTGCTTCAACATTTTATGTAGTCCTCTACTAAATCCCCGAACCCATTTTGAAGAGTAATATAACATTTCACATAAGGTAATACGCAATGTCGTAAAAAAGTGTTTAGGTCCTGGAAAAGCCGCTTCAGAATCCTTCTTACAGGCTTTCGATGCTCTCTTGAAAATACAATGTGCTTTGGCTGTTCTATACAATTAAGCTATAGATTTTTTCGGATAATACATCAGTTAATAATAAATTAGTAACATTACATTAGTTGAGTTTAAATATTAGACCAAAATTTATGTTTCTTTTTAAGATGAGAACAAAAACGACGACAACTGTCTTGTATAAAATGTAGTCGGTTTTGTTTTTTTACTACATTCGTAGATTCTTTTACGTTATGGGACACGGCCATTGCACGACCAGTCTATTATAGATATGAATTGAAGTTCCAACATTTAACGGCGAATTAAATATTTAAGGCTGAAGTAAAATATTGTTAACTCATTTTAATTTCAAAATTTGTATTTTTTTCATATTTCTTTCAAGACATAACTTCTATCATTGCCATTGGTCATTTGATGTGTAAAGTTCTGCATGGGTGTTATTCCTTAAAGAAAACAAATTCCTTAAGAAAATTGCTGTCTACATTAAAAAATCATCTCCTCAAAACTACAAATGTACAACTATGTATATCCTCAATAAAACTTCTTCTACTTTAAATATAAGAATTTATTTTTTAATGGGACTCTTACGAAGGTTAGACCTTAAATTTTCAGTCAACTTTTTCTTCGGCGATGAGGCTTATTTTCCACTCGGTGAATTGAATACGTTAACAAAGAAAATTATGTCAATTGAGAAAATTCGAACTTTCGAAAGACCATTGCATTCACAGAAAGTCAATAGAAATGAATGGTGAATTCACTGAATAAAATTCGGGGTGGTGGTGTGTTTGATGTAACCGTCTTCGTTAATTCTCATCGCTTCTGGATTTCTTTTTATGGAGCTATCTAAAAGATAATGCTTATATGCACAGTCCAAAAACCCTTAAAGCGTTCAAAACGTATATTCTCTTAGTTGTGACCGAGTTATTGCCGGATATATGTTGAAAATTCATCAGAATCGGGTTCTGCAAAAACTCCCACCAAAACTTGATGATTGCTTGTTAATTGAGTTCTTCTCGAACATAGATACTGTTATTTTTTATTTCAAGCCCTATTTCAAAATCTTCATTTATATACTAGAATTTTTCATATTCAGTTTCGGTTAATTTTTTTCTTGAAGTGAAAGGAACAAGTGCTTTTGCAAATAACCATTTACATCCATTTTGAATTTTCAAATGTAGTTCCAGATATAGCTAATGAAGGTTTTTTTTATAATACAAACTTTATTTACTTTTGAGATATGTAAATCAGGCAAGTAGAAGTTTTGAAAAAAAAAACATACACTTTATGCATCTATGGGAAATTGATATTATTTTAAATTTATGCATCTAGTTTCTATAAAGCAAGTTCTGCATTTAGAAAAAAAATCTAACTCGAGATTTTGATCAAAGTTGACATTACGATGGTAGAAAACCTGAAAAAAGTGCGTCTGGTAATTCTGTCCGTGTGTCTGTATGTATTTATGTCTGTACCTTGTCCTACAGCCTAAACTACTGGAGCTATTTTCTTCAAACTTTAAACTTAGGGGTCTTCGGTGATTCTCTATAGAGGAGAAATTGAATTTTTTTTAGCATCAAGACAAAGGTACCTCCCATACAGCCGTTAAGAAAATCTTATTTATCTCGAAAACGAATATAACGATTTTGCCAAAAAATATTAGGTAGGCTATTATGGTCAAAAAATTTGGTTAAACATGTTATTAACGGTACCTGTCATAGAACTGTTTTTTTTTTATTTTTGGCTTTCTAATTAAAGCCGCTAACCATTTTGACCAACATTTTTGAACAAAAAATAGTTTTTAGGTTTTAAAAAAAAAAATGGATTTTTTTTGAAATTTCAATATCTTTAAAACTTGTGTACTATTATTTTTTTTGAAATTATTTTCTAAAACCAATATTACTAAATTACTTAAAATTGGCATCACAATTTTGTTTCTTAAAATATTTTAAGGAAATTTCTTATATCAAAATTCATTTTTTAATAAAACGGTTTTTAATTTTGTTTGCATAAATTCCTACTTTTCTAGAAATCCGATGACAATTTTATGCATTTGAACATTTGTATCTCATGAAATCCATGTTTTATATTTACTTATAAATAAATTTTAAATTCTAAAGTACTTTTGCATAAGAGCAAGTACATGCGATCGAGTCCTGCATTTGATTTAAATCAAATTTAAGGTTTGTCTTTGAAAAAGTTTATGTGTGCTGCATACGAGTATCACTGGACAGTACCATAGCACATAAATTACACTGAATTTGATTTTTTTTAATTTTAAAATTTGTTCTCTTTCTTTTAGTGTTTTATTGCGAAAATATATAATTTTTTCTTACAATACTCAACTTTCAACATCAGCCATTAGATTACGTTTTTTTTTTTTTGAGTGGACGTGTCAAAAGGCGAAAGGGAAAAACCTTTTTATCGGTGAATTGTTTAATATAAAAAATTATCCACAAAATTTCCTAAAACACATCCGATGTTGTTTATATCTAGTTTTCTAAAAACGTATTAAGAGTTTCATCAAAATCGGTTAAGTGATTAAAAGTTGATTTAATTAAGAGGGGAAGACAAGCCAGAACCACACTATGGTTAAAATAAGTTAAAAGCCAATACTCGTTCTATTAATTAATCATTATTTATTTTTCATTTCTTGCAATTTATCTCTCAAAATAATATTACAAAAATAAAACACATTTAAGAGCAAATATTAATTTGTTCTGTGTTTTTAAGGCGGCTCCTTCTGAGAAGCAAGTCATGAACACGTAATTTTAGAACTTAAAAATGGGAAGTTAAGTAATTATGGTGTTGATACACAAAATAAAAGGTTCATGAAGCTACGTGCAATGTGTAATGGGTTCATATGGCTCATGAGATAATTAAAATTATTTAGTAAACATTGAAATTTGTTTGGCAATGCAAGACAAAAATTAATTTTTGGATGTGTTGTTCATCAGCGTTGCCACAGTTTTTAATTTTTTTTTGTTACTTTTTTTTTCTTTTTGTTGCACTTTCTTTCATAAAATATTTGTCTTGAATTTTTTTAGCTTGTAATTTTTTTTTTTAAACAACTGGCGGCAGTTATTTTATTTTTTTCACAGATAATCCACGTTTATATCTATGGTTAAAGTGAGCTTAAACTACGTTTTCACCCATTTGTACACCTGCATCGAGTGGAAATTGGCTTAGTTCGACTCGATAGTGTTGTCGAGTCGAAATCTAGATATGTTTCTCATATCTATCTTATCATATTCATAGCCTTTTAAAAAGTTTAATTTCTATCATACGGTAATTTGCACGCAATTTTTTTTAATTTGTTATAATTGTTCTGCTTTTTGGCAATTTTATACATACGTATGTACTATTGTACATGCAATACAAAATTAGAACTAAATCAATTCAAATAGATAATGCATTTAATTTATTTTCTCCCTACTAAAGAATTAATTTGTTTAGGTGATTCCCTGATTTGTTCGAATATTTTACTGCGTGCACAAAAGTGACCTTCGACTATAATAGGTCGTCTAAATATTTGAAATAGCTTTTCTATAGAAATCTTCTAACATGTTTCACTTACTGGCTTTACTTTTTTGATCAACCTCTTAAGGTTTTACGACATAAGGAAACTAATAAATCGATGCGGAAATAAATACGTTCTCTGGATCCCGAAGGCTAAAAAAACTTCCATACAAAAAGAAACAAAAGTCTTAAGTGAGTAAGTAGTTACTTGATTCTTGCTCTATAAATAATCATTTTGTTTGTTTGTTTTTATTTCTAAAACAAGGCTTTAACAATTTTATCTACAAGAACTAAATCTAAGAATGCGAAAACGCTATAGACTGGAAAACAATAGCTTCTATCTGCATGCTGCATCCAAATTCAAGTTTAAATCAATTTTCCAGTCATTCTCTCCAAGTAGGGCTTCACGCTTCGGTGGTGCTGCTTCTAAACAAGTGTGCGAGCTGTCATTCATAAAGATAATAGAATTTAGATTTTTTTGTGTTGAAAATGTGAACATTAATGAACTTTAAAATGAAGACAAGACAAAACAAAAAGTAATAAGTTATAGAACACGTGAGACAGTACAAATTTTGTAAGTGACAGACAGCATACATTTAGGCTTTCAGTTGGTTATACGATCGCCTGTCAACGGTTGCGCCTAGTGACACACAAATTGACTCCATTAGAAGCTGATTTATAAAATCACATACTATAATCATAGGCATTAAATGGTGATATCATCAATAAAAAATACAAATTCCAACACTTAATCTAAGTTTAAACACAGTTTAAATATTTGAAGCATATAAAATATTAGTCATAACCTCGATACACAGAAAGCTGCTGCGATGGTGATTTATAAAAGCCATAACGATCTGTATCAGAATGATAGCCATAACCAAGGTTGCGTTTTCCATCATACCGGGGGTTATTGTACCCATTATAAGTATTGAGACCTCCATTACCTCCATAGCCACCGTAGCCACCTTGGTTGGAAGATCCAGTTATTCCATAGTCGCTAGTTGTTCGGTACCATGGATTCGAAATTGGATAGAATGATTGACTGGGATAGCTACCAGCCCCATGTCCCAGAATATTTGTTCCAGATGAAGGATAATAGCCAGAACTGCCACTGCCACTGGGGTAGTATCCAGAACTTGGATAGTTTTCCGAACTGGGATAGTATCCATTCGAGGGTTTGTATGAAGGATAATAGCTACCACTAGATGAAGGGTAATAGCCGCCACTTGATGAGGGATAATAGCCGCCACTAGATGAGGGATAATAACCTCCGCCAGATGATGGGTAATATCCACCACCTGTTGAAGGATATCTGCCAGGAGTGTTAGAGGGGTATGTGCCATAGGATGGAAAAATTCCTTTCAAGTTGAATACTGTAAGAATATTCAAAATAATTTAAAAAATATTTGGTAATATTAAACAAAACATTAAAAGGTTGATATAAAAATATAGTTTTTTTAAAAATTCACCATTACAAAAAAACTAATATATTTGCTTACGATGTATAAGTTTTACTATTAGTTTGCAAAAATAATCTAACTCTATATTTTGATCAAACTTGACACGGTCACGACCTCCGATGGAATCGTTTTAACCTGAGATATAGGAAAGGTTTAAATTCTTAAGAAAAACCCAAACAAAGTGGTTCTGGTTGTTTTGACTCAATTGTCTGTCTGTACCTTGATCTTCACCTCATGAAACGATTTTTTTTAAACTTGAGACCGAACGTTTTTTTTTTACGCTTTAAGCGTGGATATAGTTTGTTTTGATTTCAAAATAAAGGAACCTGTATATAACTTGAAAATAGTTATTCATCTCAAAACAGCTATACCGATTTTGATAACAAAATTTATGTATAACTCTAGGTAGGTAGGTATGGACCATATTTTGGTAATGCAAAATGTTATAAGAACTGTTATTAAATGTTCCTCTCACAGGACCATTTTTTTTACTTTCGACTTACCCATTATTGGCTTAACTCATTTCAATTAAAGTTTTAAAGAAGAAGCTATTTGAAACATTTTTTTGAAACACTTAAAATTGGCATCCACACTACATATTTTAAATGTTGAAGAAACTTCTTATATAAAAAAATATTTTCCTATAAAAATCGCTTCAACGATTTTTAAATTTTGTTTTCATAATTTTATATTTTCTCAAGAAATCGGTTAGCATTTTGATATTTGGGCTCTAAGCAATTCAAGTTATACAAGTTTTGGCAAATCAAATAATTAATAAACATTCTTTTTTGTATTTTCTCTATGTATGTACATCCATTTTTCAATATAAAATATCTTTAAAATTCTAAGCCTTAGAATCATAAGGTCAGGTTTTTATTGATTTTTGACTTTATGAAAACGGTGTTAATTATTTTGATCAAATTTAGTATGTTGAAGCTGTTAGAAACTTTAAAATTTTCAACTGCTACAAAATTGTTAAGGAAAATAACTTACGTTACGATTTTGATCAAATTATAACGATTTACTATTCAATATAAAAACATTTTAAACTAAGCTTTTAAACAGAGTCTGCTTCCTATAAAATCAGTTTTTACGGTTTTACACTTTCGAGTTTCTCTTTCAACGAATTGAAATTTAATTTTGTATCAAAAAGTTTCTTAAAAGTTTCTTGAAAATCAATTTAGATTAAAAAAATAAAAGTTTAAAAACAAATCAGAACTAGATTTTTAAATTTAAACATTCAAAACTGGGTTCATAGTTTACTAAATTATTTGCTTATTTTAATTCATATTTCCTAAAAAAAACAGACAAGAGAACAGTCAAATGCAAAAAAGAAGTTGGTGATAGGTATTATTTTATTAGAACATTTTAAATTTTTGTGTTCCACTTTTTTTTAATTTTTTAGTTTGAAAATATATTTTTTTTAACTATTTAAAAATCAATACCTATTTTTTGAGATAACTATAGAATAATGTCGTAAGACTTTTCATTGTTTTTTAACAAAGACAACAGGGAAATTGATGCAAATTAATTAGCAGTTCAGGCAAACCAAGCATGAGGATTGTTCTTGGCCATGCAATTAAATTTTGATATCATTATACAAACATCATTTAATCTGAGTGATCGGAACAAAAAATCGCTCATGATAAAATGTTGGTTAAAACTCTACATTTGAGAACTATACAGAATTCCCAAACGTAGATCGATTTAAAAGAGGATTAATGGTATCATTTGGAAGACTGTAATGTTGAATAAAAAGTAATTGGAAACAAATCTACACATAGGCACTTAGCTTTGATTTATTTGAAAAGATCAAGTGAATTTCTTATTTTTTCTTATTAAAAAAGATTTTTTTTTTGTAATTTTTTGGAATGCAATTTCTATCAGTTAGAAATATAAGAATTTAGGCAATTGTCTCAAAATACATCAAAATAAATAAATGGCTAAATGCTGTAATGAATTGGCCCGTTCTAAATGACCTTAAACAATAATTCGAATATTTTCTCGAAGGACTTGAAAAAATGCTAAATTTAAAGCAACTCGATTTACCAGCAGCTTAAGCCCTAAATCGATGTACAGTGGACATATAGACGATCATGATCGACCGAAGGTATGACGAAATTCACTGTTTTGAACTCCGAAAACCCTGAATTTCGTTTACACTAAACGAATATCTGTTCCACATATAAAGTAAAAATTAAGGAGTGAGCATAGATCGTGCTTACATAAGTAAAACACCGTTATGATTTCAAAAAACTTTCAACTGATTTAAGTGACATACATTTTCCTTGTTTTTTGTCGTATAAATTCCTCTTAAATGGATATCATCAAGCAACGCAAACAAGGGTTCTCTAGTTATTTATAGATAATTTATCAATACAATAAAATACGCGATTTTACAAATTACTTCATAAGTATACTTAGTATACTTTTTTTATACAAAACTTTAAGCCAAAGTCTTACATTTTCCAACAGTTTCTGATCCTTCCAAGTCTTCAGCCTTATCGGATCCAACATTTTTATAAATTTCACTCACTTTAGAAGTTTTATTGTCTTCACTGGATAAAGCAGTTCCATTTTTCAGTCCGATGCACTAGAAAAGTTGAAATAACTATTGAGTTAAAAGTTCGTTAAATATTCCAAAACGTCACTAACCACAAAACACAAAATCACCAAAATATTTTTCATATTGAAATAGCGTTTCCTCGAAGTTTAAAAAATGCACAGAATTAAATGTAAATTCACCCACATGGAACAATATTCAGTTTAACAATATTTCAACTAACCATCATGTGTCTGTCATTTATATCTTCTGTTTGTAGTTCTGAGACGAGCTTTAACTCTGAGATACAAATTTAGCATGATAGCTTTTTTGTTCAATGCAAAAAGCGTGAAAACCCCAAGCAAAAAGACAATACCTACAGAACAAAATTAAAAGAAGCAAAAAAAATACCTTCTGACTTAAAAGTCGATTGTGTGTAAACATAAACAATTTCCCATAAAGTTGTGTAATTGGGTTCGAATCTATCCGCTTAAAATACACAGATGGCTACTCAGTTTAATGCACCTAAATATCTATCGAAAAAAACAAAGTGTCAACAATTACAAAAACATTGTGCGAGCAAAGTCAAATATTTAATAATTATGTTTGACATTCAAAATTATCTTCTTGTTGTTAAAAGTCAAATTTGACTTTGTGATAAGGTGTAAGTTTTGCTTCGCACCCTCTGTTGTTATAAAAAATAGTAAGAAATTGTACTTAACTATGTTTACAGAAGCGTGACATTTTCGAAACTGAAAGCGTGAGTCAAAGGGGCCGATTCGGCTGTTGATGTTATGGAGGTTTATCCGATTTGCATGGTTTCTATAAGTTGAGCTAATACAAGGCGCGGTGACTCCTCCATTCGAATTGAAGCTTTTTCTTTGTGAAGTGAACCAATATCAGGTAAGTTGTCTTCTAATAGTTTGAGGGCTTTTTTCAAACAGCCTTGACATTGACTGAGAACATCACCAGTTAAGAAGTTCATATTTTAAGTTTGATGCCAACATTTATTCTGTTCAGAGGGAAGTTTGAATTGAATAGAGTAAGGAATGAAAGAGGTTATAAAGATTTGATTGTTGTATTGTGCGTTTTTAATTCTTAAAATACATAGTTGATGCATTAGCTTTAAACATACAAATCTTAAGAAACATTCCCAAGAAATTTTTAAGAAAAAAACAACAATTTTAAGCGGAAATTTCTCCTCCATTAGGTAGTTAAATTTAAAAATCAAATTTGAAAAACATCTTAGCACATGCATGTTAAATCAAAATTTTTGTTCTTGATTGATTGGATTTACAACAGCATACATTTAAGAATTTGAATACTTAGTTGACTATGCAAAAATATCTTTAATTCGAAGATATTAGTTAAAACAAATCGAAATTTCGGTTCATATGTTCACAAAAATTTAAAGCTAAGAAAGAGGTTTTTAAATTTGCTTTTTGCTTGCTATGGTGGAGGCCAGGCACTGGTTTCTTAAAATAAATCAAAGTGATTGTAATACATCTTCGTTTTGGTTTTCTTAAAAATCTTAACAAATCTTTTTTGAATAATATATTTTTTTTTAACATTTTCCTGTAAAAATGATAGTAACAATAATGGTGTGGGCCTTTTTTCACGGGAACCTATGTACTTCGGATAGGAAATAAATACAACATTAATAAGAATGACTGACTTTTGTTTGTGAACTAATAAACCGCGAAGCGAGCCACACAAGGTAGTGTTCTTCTTTCGAAGCATACAATTTATTCTCGGTGAGTAGTAAATGGTTCTGCACAAACTTTTAAGATCCTAAAAATATAAAGGTGGGAAATAATTTCAAAGGATTCTAAAATGAAATTATTTCTCACCTTAGGTGATTCAAAACGAAAATGATCATCGGTTTGTTCATTTAAATTCTTTTCTTCAACTTTCTTAAACGTACGCACAGCGCAGTGTGTGGCTAAAAATATAAAGGCTGATAAAATCTATTGACCGCCTTACAAAAATGTAAGCAACTGATTAAACAATTACCAGAGAAACAATAACATCAGCTATGATTCCTGAACGTTTTGTGTCAAGATCATCTTTGAAATACACACATTATTCTTCGCAAATGGGACCGTGAATAGATATCTGTTATTTTCGTTTTTAATGTAAGGGACAGCACTTTTAACACCCATTGAATTTTCTTTCAAAAGCATAAAACGAACTTTGAGTTTCAGTCCTCAGCCTTATAATAGTCATTGAAGTAGGAACAAGTGGAGCTTTTTATAACAATATTGCATACTTTCGTGTGGGAAGCTTTTTATAAGTTGTTACTCTAATTTAAATGTTGTATAGTTTTAGGCATAAAAGCTAATTTTTTTGATAGAGTGGCTAAGGGTCCAATATTAAGTCGATTTTATAACAAGCTAATCAAGACTCCTTAACTTAATTCAATTGTTAACTTGCCCAAAATTTACAATCTTAGTCGAAAATCTTTCAAAGTTCATAAGAAAAATAGTAGAAATTGTCAGTTTTGGGAATTAAACGAGCGGATCTTTTAGTGGGTTCTTTCTCTTACATCTTTTGCTCCACAGAAACACACAAACTATAAATTTTATAAAACTTGAGGATTAGTCATCTGAAAAAGGTCAAAACTACATAGGTGTTTTTCTCTTTTAGCTCCAAGGAAAATCTAAGCGAATCGGGTAGTCTAATATATTTATTCAAGTTTATGATGAATTGATTTTTATTTTTTAATTTAAATTACAATTTTCAAAATGTTAGCTTTTTAAAAAATCGCATAAATATGACATTGCCGTCTGCCCGATTGAATTGCTTTAAATTATGTTATAAATAATTGTAGTTTTTAAAAAAAGAGTGTGTGTGTACTGACGTACGCTCGCTAAAAGTAAAACTTCTTTACCCTCAAGCAAAGCCTCTGTAAGATTCTAACCTATCAATCAATAAACATTTTGTAGAAACCAACATTAGAACTATAATTGTTGATTAAGATTATAATGAATTTACAAATTGGTGATAGAGCCGATTAGTTTTCGAATCGTTAAAAAATGAAACAATTCATTCCTCACTTATCGTCTCTAAAAAAAAATGAGTTTTATGTGACATATGTATGTAGATGTAAAGTGTTGTATGTGTGTCTTCCCCTTTTGACGATACGGAAATTTTCTTTTCTTTAGTTTTGACATTAGCTTTCAGTTTTTTTCGGAAACATAAAATTTAACACTAATCAGTCAGCGCGTGAACCTTCAATTGGAGATAGGTTTTTTTTCGATTTGACGTTCAATGTATTTCCCATAAGAAAAAAGCAAAAAAGGGTCAGAAAAACATTGATTTAACTAATCAAATTTATATAAACCGGTATGCATTTTATGATTTTAAAAGAATAGTAATATGTGTTCATTTCTAAATCAAGTTGAAAATATGGTAGGAAACTTATTTAATCTTTTGTAACTTGTCTTCAAAAATCGTAAGCATATCGTATGTGAATGACAGATGAAACAATTTTGTTAAGAAGCAATTTGTTTGATCTTCTTTGACTAACCGTATTTTAGTCTCAAGGTAGAATCTTAAATCAATAATTATCTATTTAATTTAAAATAAAACAAACATAAAACTCCTGTGTGGCCTGGCCAATTCTAAGTCAGCAATTTTTTCAAGTGTAATCAAATTACTATGTAAAGAAAACAAATGTAACAAAAAAAAAAACACAGTAAAGTTTACTAATACTACTTCTATTAAGTTTTCAATTCGATTCGGTCGGTGTACGTCGTTTAGTGTTTTCATGTTTTGTGAAAATTTTTATTTTTTCTTGTTAACAAGTTTCTATGATAAAAAAGACAAATTAAAAAGCAGGAAAATGTAAGAAACTTTGTTATTATTGTGGCTTAATTCAAAAAATTCATGTTATCCATTTTTTTTTAAGTATTTGTTGTTGTTTTCTTGCATTTTCTTTACTTTTTTTTTAGTACAAATTGCACAGGATTAATTATGTTTTTGATATATTTTCCACCTGATTTAGAAATAAACACATATTATTATTCTGTTAAAATCATAATATTGATACCCGTTCATATCATATAAAATTAATTAGTAATATTTATGTTTTTCGAACCCCTTTTTGATTTTTCTTATGGGAAATACATTGAACGACAAAGTGGTAAAAAATTCTATCTCCATTTGTCAGTACACACACTGACTTCCAGGTGGTGTGGAAAGTAACTTACCAGGTGCCAATAGCCTTGGAAATGGAAAGTTGTCAAATCACTTAGATGGCGCTTTTTTTCATGCACGGATGTTGCTCTTTATGACGCACAGATGGCGCCTTTTTAACGCACATGATTACTAAATTGGGTGCACATCATAAATCGTGAAATGACACTGACATCTAAGATATCAAAATTTCAATACTACCTGCTTTTTAGTGCGTTTTTATCTTCGTTTAAATTGTCAGATGGTTACATTAAAATCCAATTGAAAATGACAAACAAACGTTATTACACTTATGTCCGATTCGTAATGTAAAGAGAACACAAAACGAGAGCGAGATACATATGATTTACTTTCAACTTTTGTAGTTTTAAAATCGTCCCGCAATTCCCAATGTCACGAAATTTTTCACGACGAGATTTAGTTAAATCATATTTTTTTTCTTATTGGCACTCATTTGATCTCGAAAAAGCTTCAAAAAGTCGTGAGTCAAAAATCGTCGTAAGCGTTTTTGTCAGATATCGACATTAAAATCCAAATGAAAATGACAGACAAAAGTTTTTATAATTATGCTCGATTCATGATGCGAGACATGATACTGTATCCTTTTCGTTGTTATAAATTCGTTCCGCAATTAAAATGAAACATATGGTAAATATATATAGTAAAATGAAACATAAACCCATATGTTTCATTTCAGAAACAAAAGAGATGTGAAACTAAAAATTGAATGTGCGCGACTGTTTTTACTTCATTTATTAATTTCGTTTAACGTAACGACGAGAAATGCTTGATTACGTATATATCCTCATCTACGTATATCACATCTCTTTTCTCTTATCGCATTCATTGTGTTCGAGCCAAAGGATTCTACTAATTGTAGGCAATGCTAATTTAACTTTGATACTGAATTTAAAATTCTTCGCATATGGCAATGCTAGTCTATATTTGACAAGATAAAGCTGAAAGTTTATTTACAAGTGTTTTTTTATATTTTGCATTAATTATCTTGTAAATTTTAGTGCTTAGTTTTTAAGATAAATAGTTTATAGATATTCAGTGTTGGTGAGGGTAAAGTGTTTAACGTTTTAAGCAAATAAAACTATAAAAAATATATATTTGTTTTTGTTTTTTGTACAAAAGGGAAGTGGTTTTCGATCGAGAAATTGTTCGGCCACATAATTCATTAAAAAAAAAAAACTTTTATTGTGTATTTTTTTAATATAATTATGTTTTTAATTACATATTTTGTTGATCAGTTGTTGTAGTTTTTTCATTAAAAAAACATTCTCTTTCGGCGATAAAATGTGTTTTAAAAAACCTCGAATAAAGTTCGAACAATAATTGAAAAGAACATGTCGCTGTCTTTGACAGATAAGGTGTCGTTTTGACATGTCACTGACAACTCCATTGACATTTTTTTACCCCCAATGCCAGAAAAGAAGTTTTACTTCAATAAAATCTTGTCCGCAGTAATCTGCTAATTCATTTAACTTTTCGAGCTAAAGGAACTAAAGGCTTTTTTCTGGATAATATTCATCACAATAACTAGGTAGTCTGTCATCACACAAGTTAAACTTTCTTAAAAGAAAATCGATATGGAGTCCAAGTATTTTGATTAAAAGTGGTGATAGCCTGGTTTCAATAATTATCATGTAGTTTGGTGTATTTTTTGGAAGTTGGAAACATCGTTTTACGTAGAATCTTAGTAGATTTTACCAATTTATATTTTCTGTAGCCCAATCTTGTGCTGCATACTCATTATAAATTCAACTACTATTGTCAAACAGAATGGTTAGCAAAACAGTTTTTCCATGATCAATTTGTCCTTAAAATGGCTTTTCATTTTAGAACGCTTGTAATAAGTACACCAAGGTATTTACATACATATATGATTTTACAACGTTGATTGGTTGAAATGCTATTGTTCAATTCTAGCCAATCTGCCACAACAGTTTTTATGCGTCATCGCCTGCTTAAATTGACCGTTAAATTCCACAAGGGAATTCCTTTTGTTTTCATGATCTATTCAAATTAATAATTATTGAATCTTATGTGCGCTTCACATCTTTCCTTACTTTTTTAGTTTTAAATTAATCGAAGTTTCGTTTGTGGTTCTGTACTTTTTTCAGTCGTAATTAAAATGTACTTATATTTTTAATAAATATAGCTAATAATTACAAACAATCGTTAAAATTATTTCAAATACAAAATTTTAACACAGATTTATCAAATTACATACAAAAATAGCAGCGTTCAGTTGTTTAATCAATGCAAGGCCGTATCGCTCTTCTTCAAGAAAAAAATTGAGTTTATACGAGTATTGAATATTTTAAGTATTGATTTATCAATAAATTGAATGAAAGACTGATTTAAAAAAAATATATATAATTATTAATTATAATTATTATTATAATTATTAATTATAATTAATGGAAAACATTGAAGTGGTCATCTTTACCAGAAAACTTCAAAATCACATTCCTGTTATGTTTATTTTCAGACAATTTTACTTCAATCATTGGACAGTAAAAGCAAGAAGTCATTTTAAAATCTGTAGATGCTTTTTGAGAAAACTTCAACAAACTTAAATCAGGAATCCTGGGATTTGAAATATAAATGAAATTTATACCTATATATTTGCATTTCTCTTCTAAAGAATTTATAAAAAAAAATTTAAATCAAGTCCGTACTCCTTTTAAGCTTCCTATCTTCATGCACACATAAACACAAGGACGCACCGAACACAAGCGGTATGATGAAGCCCATGTCGGATTTCTTCGTTTCTTCATAAAACCGAAGTACATATACATATTTACATAGCTTACAATCTTCAAAGTAAATAAAACTCAAAGAGAGTCAGATCTAAGACATATAGATATAGCATTCAAAATCGGCTCCTTCGATGGTAGCGGTAAAATTTACTCCAAGCCAAAATCTCTACTAATATGTAATCTCGCGTTTCTGACAAAATTTCCATATAACGAAATATCTCGTTGCGTTTCTAAAATTTTATAAAATATACTATTTCTACGTGGTGCTATAATTTTCAAGATCAAAAGACGTGGCATCTAGTCATATTTAACGTTTTGTATGTTTTTCATCCGTCACAACGTTTTTTGGAACTGTCATTCTTTTATTATCCACGATTGTCATCTAGAAACTTTTGAATCCCACAATACTGTAAATCCGTCTGGGAATCGAACCCTGAAACATAATAGTTAGTGTGATAGTCTTGCTCTGGTACGCTACCTACGCCATTTTGACATCGAATGATGAAGAAGAAACGAAACAAGTTTCTACCGATGATGAAGAAGATTTATGTAATTTCAAAGAATGAAAATTAAAAGGGTTCAAAAACCTTTTAATCTTTAAACATTTGTGCCTAAGCAGAGTATCTATATTTTTCTAAGCTAACTAGGCATTTATCTTTCGTTTTTATGTTTGGTCGGTTAGTATGCCGTATTGCTTTGTGTCTGACAATCGCTTCAAGTCTACGTTACCTAAAACCTAAATGATTTTTCGGGGTAAACATTTAAGTGACCCAGGAAAACTTCAAAATAAAATTCCTGTTATGTGAATTTTCAGCCAAAAACCTAAATCTTAGAAATTTAGAACGGCAACGTATTATAAGCTCATTAAATTCTGGTCTCGAGCGCTTTTTTAAAAGGGGAACCAGTAACAGTGAAGAATTTAATGCTTCAAAACCTCAATGCCGTTTGCTGTCGTTAGAGCGGAACCTACCCCCATGCCGCTATCTATGAGTGGCACTTGTATTGAGGAAACCGAAGAGCTCCCAGTTCTCGGTATGTACATCACAGACCAACTTGTGTGGAATGACCAAATGTTCGACGTCGCCAAAAACGCTGCTTCCTTTGACGACGCAAGGAATTTTTGAAGACTATATGGCTTTCAAAGCTCGAGTACAATTCCCATATTAAAAAAACAAAGTGCCACAATAACCCACTTGAGTCTCTTGGATAGAATCCGAAAAAGAGCTTTAAAAAGAAAGATAATAGGAGTACAACAGAAACATTTAAATATCGCGAGCACCGCCCGCCGCCGCAAAGCTGCTTGCATTTCAGTATTTTACACTTATTTTTTTATAAATAGTGTTCTAGTGAAATAGACAGTTGCACTTCTCACCTTAAAGAACTCAACCGTTATTCTCGCTCTTCATAAAACGACCATCAGCTTACCCTTGAGCCCAACATAGGAAGTACTGTTAAATTCAGAGATTCCTTCTTTAGCCGCACTACACGAATGTGCGATGGTTTACCCGGCTCAATATTTCCCTTCCATTGCCATATTCAGATCCTTTTAAATCATCTCTTCATGTGATTGCATTTTTCTTAAGTTCTTTACTTTTCCAATAACTTACACTCAAAGTATCAAGCCTTATTTTACCGTCTCTACACAAAATCCGCTTACAATATTTGCTTACCTCTTTGTACTATTTATACATTTCCAACAAACCAAAAAGCAAAAAATAAAACATTATAATTTTTTTTTTTGAACAATTTACATATTACATTTTTATTACAATAATCAATTTAAAAATTAAAATCTTACAAATATACATAAAAAAAATTTACAAGCATAATGACAGCTACATGAGTATTTTGTATTTATTTAAAAGCATATAAAACAACAAAAAATAATTTTAAGAACACATAACATAGGAAAGGAAAAATAAAGTTTATAAATTAAACGCAAGGATCTTTTAGATTTAAGTTTTTAAATTAAGAAAGATAGTATTATTAGTTAGTTGTGTTTGTGTATGTGTGTTTATAAGTGAAAGAAAGGACGAACAACGAAAGCATCAACAACTTAACTTTCACTTCGAAAGTTAAGTTCTGTTCCTTTTATTTCGCCGGAGGTTTTCTTTTAAATTCCTATTAATTGAGCGCTCATAAATATGCAGTTTAAAATTGAAGGTAAAGGCTTTTTTTAATTAAGATTATTTTTGTTATATTTTAAGCAACATTTTAAACTGCATATTTTTTGTCCGAGTTTAAAGTGTCCATCAACCGATCTATCATTAATTTAGTGTTCATGCCCATGCGAATGGCCCCCCTGATGGTGTTCATGGCGCTTTCCGGGTTTGAACGTTTCTTATTGTTTCTTAGGGCTTTCGGTGCAGGAACATGGGCACATGCACTGTTCGTTAGATTTATAGGGAGTTGTGAAGGCTGCCGGTATCACAGGAGTTGTTTTCTGATCGCAACCTTGCAGTGCGCTGACAGAAGGAAAGAAAACCACTGGCATGAAAGCAATTACAGCCCCTTCGGGCAGATCTTTAGGAGACAGAGTGCTTGGACGTCCAGGTTGTTGAGGATAAACCGGAATTTTATCGGGTAGTGCAGCTGGCATTACGTTATTATAGATCGATGAGCTCCTATCGGTGCATTTATTTGATGTTAGTGTGGCCTGGGGGCAGGCACATTTAGCGTCTGGGGAAGGAACATTAATATATGAGAATGGGGAAGTAGTGGGAGTTTTGTTTGTAGGATAGTTTGTGAGTTTACTTTTGTTATCGACAAAATTGTTATTTGTGATTTGTTTAATATTGTTAATATAGTTTTTATTTTTTGGTATGGGGGTTATATTTTGAAAAGGTTTAGTTGTTGTTGTGGTTGTGTATAATGGAAAAGGGGTTATTCTACTACTAGTGTTCTTATTATTTGAAATACTCAACCCGAATTTTGATGGACGGCCAAAGGCATTTGGTCCAAGGGAACCTGGTTTTGGAGTGGATGAGGATGGAAAATTTTTATTTTTTTGTTGTTCTGGAGGAGGAAATAGACTAGGTTCGTAGGAATTACCTAAGTTATAGGGTTTTGGGGAGTTCAGGGGTGGTAAATAACCCTCTGTTTCACGGTCTGATTCACGGGGATTATAAGGGCGGTTTCCTGTACCGGGAGTTCCCGGTGTACCTGGTGTTCCGGGAGATCCGGGTGAACCATTTCCTGGTGTTCCCTTATTACCTGGGCTTGGTTTTGCTGGTGGAGAGCCTATAAGAAGATTATTTCAATTAGATTTCGTCGTAAAAATATCGAAATGATGAAGTTAGATATTTTTTTTAAAGTGGCACTACATTGTTGCAGTTCATGGGTATTATTTGCTTAAACAAAATATTTAATATCAACATTATACATACACTGCCGCTCATCTGAATAGGTTCACTGTTTTTCGTAACTTACTGTAAGACTATCTGCATATATATGGCAATGACTCGTCTGTGTTATGTATGTAATGAAAGAACATTATTATGCGCTTAGTTTGGGAAAAAAAGTTTTCTCTTAAATCTTACCGTTATTCTCACACGCTAGCTAAACTTAATTCATTAAAAAAAACTAAGTGTTTTTTTGGCTCATCTGGATAGGTTCGAAAGCAAAAAAATCATTTTTAATTGATGTGCGCGGCGGATGTGTACTGAAAGTTAAGTTTTTTGGTAAATCGAATTGTTTTAAACCGTTTAACAATAAAAATGGGTCGCGGAAAATCCTTAAAATAGGAAGAAAAAGGCAAAATAAAAGCATTTATTGAATTAGGGATAAGCCAAAGAAAAATCGCAAGAAAAAATAGAAAGAAGCGAAAATTTAGTGGGTAAATATTTGCGGAACATCGAAAACTACGGGAAAAATATGAAAGGTTACACTTATAAGGCCACATCAATGGTCGATAGACGCGCAATCATAACAGCTGCTTCTAATTCGCATGATTCCGCGTCAAAAATTAGACTCAAAACTGGTGTTAAGTGTAGTTTGGTGATGGTGAAACGCGTTATTAAGAGTACTAAGCATTCAAAAAGAAAAAAAATACCGAAAAAACACCTTAGAACGAAAAACGAAAAGAAAATCGTCTCCAATTTTGCAAAAAAAATACATGTCGTTGAAATCGGAGTGGAGGCGAGTTATATTTTCAGATGAAAAAAATACAACTTAGAGGGCCCAGATGGCTACAACTATTACTTTCATGACCTTCGTAAAGCAGAACATTATATAAGCCGTCTGCATAGCTGTGAAGGCAGTGTCATGGTGTGAAGAGCAATTTCATATTATGGAACCTTTGAGCTGCAATTTCTTACATCGCGAATGAATATCAATGTGTACAAAGTTGTGTTTGAAAAGGTCTTCCCACAAATCTCTGACCTTTTCAGAACAATACCATTGTCATTCTAGCATGATAATGCCCCTATCCATACAGCGAGGTCGGTAAAACAATGGATCGAGAACCAAAATGTAGAGGTGTTGGAATGGCTTCCATACTCACCTGACCTTAACATAATTGAAAATGTTTGGGGACTTCTTTTCCGTAAGGTGTATGAGTCGGGGAGACAATATGAAGACAATTTGTCCTTAATCGAGGGAATTAAGAAAGCGTGGGCAGAGATTTCGCTGCAATATCTAGAAAAACTGTATGACTTCATTCCAATTCCAATTTTCGAAACAGTTTCAAAAGAAAGGTGGCGATACACATTATGAATATGAATTATTATGTCTCTACCTATTCAATGTGCAAAATAAATCATTTAATTACAGTTATTTTTCTTGTTTTCCTCCATTTTTTGCTTTTGAACCTATTCAGATGAGCCAAAAAAACACTTAGTTTTTTTTAATGAATTAAGTTTAGCTAGCTTGTGAGAATAACGGTAAGCTTTAAGAGAAAACTTTTTTCCCAAACTAAGCGCATAATAATGCTCTTTCATTACATACATAGCACAGACGAGTCATTGCCATAATATATGCAGATAGTCTTACAGTAAGTTACGAAAAACAGTGAACCTATTCAGATGAGCGGCAGTGTATATGATATGCAAAAAATATAGTTATTTTTGATCTTCAACTCGAATAATTGATTTGATGAAATACAAATTTCTGAGTTAAAATTTGTTTGAATTTTGAAATTTCATTGATATAACTTAAAAAAAAGGTTTCCTTCATTTCAATGCATCTTAGTTCTTATAACCTTCTATTTAGAAACAAAATATTACCTGGGAAAGGTCCGGGAGGTCCTGGTGGTCCGGGGGGTCCAGGGGGTCCGGGTGGCCCATTTGGACCATTAGGTCCTCCTGGTCCACCGGGTCCTCCTGGTCCGAATCCACCATTTCCTCCGAATCCTCCATTGCCACCTTCGCCTCCGAAACCACCTTGGGGTCCCTCGACATGGTCATAAGCTAGAGCAGCTGGGCCCTTTGGTCCTTCCACGTGGCTATATTTACCTGAGTCATCATGATAATACTTGCCATCATCCACATCTATATGAGGAAATAAAATAAAAATTAAATCATCAGAAACGTTTTCCTTAATAAAAAATAGCCCAAACTAAAAAAGGGGAAAACCCATATATCGTTACTTACGACGGTATTGACCGTCACCAAGATCATCTCTAGGTCTATTATATGTATTCCGATTAGTATTAGGTTTATAAGCACCTGGGTCTGTAAATGGAAAGAATAATTTAGATGATCAGTAAAACTGCTTCATGGGCATTCCAATGCTTAAAAGATCCAATTTCAGGATAAACAAAATAAAACAAGTGCATTTCAAAGCATATGAAGCCTTATATTAAGGGCTATCACCACCACCATAACACAAACAATATTTCAATATTATAAAAAGCTTAAAATTAAATGAAAATGGTGGTTAGTTGTTTTTTTTTTGTTGATGAGAAATCATAATGAAAAATAAAAATAGGCAGATTGTGTAGTCATTGTGCTGTTACGGTTAACATTATATACGATTAAAACGGAGGGGTTAACGGCCATTCTGGAAGAGATTTGTTATTATTGAGAAATATTAATTAGTTTTAATTTTTTGTTTGGCTATGGTATACTAATATCAAAAGTATTCAAGCTTGTTGGCGAAAAAAAACGCAATCATTTTAAAAAGTGTGTTTTTATAATTCTGCCATCAAGCATGCATACCTTCATTATAAAAGGTTAAAAGTTAGAGAAATGTTATTAGTTGCATTTAAAACAAAAACCTACAAGAAATTGGTTTCGCACAGTATTCTTGCTAACCTGAATCCTGTGCGTTGAACCCAGGAAAACCAGACTGACTTAAGAATTGATATTGGTTGTCCTTTGGTTGCTCGTAAGGACTTCGTAAGCCAGTTGATGAAGGGCCTGGAAGACCTGGTGGTCCAGGTAGACCAGGATTCGATGAGCCTGGTTTTCCTGGGAATCCGATGGGTCCGGGCCTCGAATTATCAGCGTGTCCTTGTAGTCCTACTGGTCCGGGTGTTCCGCTTGGTCCTGCTTTGCTGGGTCCGGTCGAACCTGGAGGTCCAGGAGGACCTGGTAGTCCAATTGGTCCTTTAGTTCCTTGTGGTCCAGAGGGTCCTAATGGTCCTGTGGACCCGTTAGGTCCATTAGGGCCTAACCCGCCGTTTCCACCGATTCCGCCAAAACCGCCATTACCACCTACTCCACCTTGTCCCCCAATTACATGTTTATAAGGAGCAGCTCCTGGACCATGGAGACCTTCATTATGCTGATAATGCACCGAAGAGTCAACGTACAGTCCCGAGCTTTCCCCTGATCCAATTTTTTCTGTAAAAATTAAAAATTAGTAATTTTGTTTTTTTTTTTAAACTAAATTTTGTCATTACGGAAAGCATGATCTGTTGATTGACCGGTCAATAGAGTTACTTTTTTCGATGTAGGTTCATTTGGCCCTTGCGACTTTGTTATTCCGCTAGGACCATTAGGTCCAGATGGCCCTGATAAACCCTCAAAACTACCTGTTCCCACTCCTCCGGAGCCCCCATTGTTACTAACTCCATCAAGTGGATGATTTACTTGTGCACCATGAGCACCTTGTATGTGCTTATTAGGTACAGAACTGCCTACATATTTGCCAGAATTATCTTGCGATTTCGGATTGTTAACTAAATAAATAAAATTAAAATTTTCATGTATAAGCCTTTCAATTTTTACTTACGATTTGATTGAATATTGCTTCCTTGTCTGATTGTGTTAACTGATGTTTGTGAACCTATTTTACTGGGACCTGATAGTCCAGGTGGCACAGCTGGCCCCTTTTTACTCGGTCCTTGAGATCCTGGTAATCCAGGTGGCCCAGCGGGACCTGATTTACTTGGTCCTTTTGGTCCATGTGGACCTACTGGACCAGGGGGTCCGGGTGGTCCAACTGAACCTGGTTTACTCAATCCAAATGGGCCCGGTTGTCCAAATGGACCATTTGGTCCCTGTGGGCCGGGATTTCCAAAGGGACCATTCGGCCCTTGTGAGCCAGAAGGCCCAATTGGTCCTCCAGGGCCTCTTGCCCCATTACCTCCAACACCACCGATTCCACCGAATCCACCAGCACCCCCTTTTCCGCCGACGCCACCTTCTGAACCAACAACATGTGCATATGGATCAGCTCCTGGGCCATGCACACCTTCATTATGAACGTAGGGTACTGGTTTTTCAATATATTTGCCATCATTATTATCACCTTTGAATTTTCCATCGCCAGTGTTTTCTGAATAGAAGATTATTTATATTTCTGGAATTCTTTTTTTCTGCTTCTTGTTTACTTACGTGTTCTTTGGATGTAGTTTCCTTCTGAATTATGTTTGGATAACTGCGAACCTGGTCGGCTATTTGGCCCAGTTTGTCCAATGGGACCTAATTTACCTGGTCCTTGAGGTCCATTTGGACCTAGTGGGCCAGGCGGTCCAGGGGGTCCAGGTGGTCCACCTGAACCTGGTTTACTTAATCCCAGTGGCCCTGGTGGTCCAAATGGACCATTTGGTCCTTTTGGGCCGGGATTTCCAAGGGGTCCGTTTGGCCCCTGTGGGCCTGAAGGTCCAAATGGTCCAAAAGAGCCTCCTGATCCACTACCCCCAACACCTCCGACTCCACCGAAGCCGCCAACTCCTCCACTACCTCCGGAACCACCTTCTGAACCAACAACATGTGCATACGGATCGGCTCCTGGCCCATGCACACCTTCAATATGAACGTACGGCACTGGTTTTTCAACATATTTGCCATCATTGTTATCGCCTTCGTATTTTTCATTGCCAATATTTTCTGAATAGAAGTGCATTTATAGTTCTAAAATTCATTTTCCTTTTCTGTGTACTTACGTGTTCCGTGGTTATAAATTCCTTGCTGGTTAATTTTTGAAAATGGGCTGACTGTAGATGGTGATGGATTTGATTCTTCACCAAGTTTATTGTCATCTTGAAGACCGAAATCGAAAATGTCTAATTTGTTGTTATTACCACCGTTAGGGCCGTGTGAGCCTCCTTCTCCTGTACTAAAACCGCCTTTGGATCCAAATAATCCACCGCTATTTTGACCATTTTGTTGTCCGCTTCCATTTGATTTAGCTGAAGATATTTTTCCGCCTGTTACTAACTTATCTCCAAATGATCCTCCGCTTCCTTGTAGGTCATTTCCAAAGCGACCATTATTTATTTCTAATATGGATCCGCCGACACCTGATGATCCACCATTGCCTCCGGCTCCACTTCCATTGTAGTCACCTTTTCCAAAAGATCCATTTTGACCTCCTCTGTTAACTCCATTTCCAAATACAGAATATGCACTCTGACCTCGGTTATCTCCACCTCCTAGCCCAGAGGATCCACCTTGACCTCTGATTATTCCATCTCCAAGACCAGTCGATCCACCTTTGCCATTTTTATTGCCACTTCCAATTGCAGACGAAACTCCTTGACCTCTAGTATTTCCAGTTCCAAGTCCAGACGATCCACCTTGACCTCTGGTTACTCCACCTCCAACTTCAAGTCCAGTCGATCCACCTTGGCCATATTTACTACCACTTTCAAGTCCAGACGAACCTCCTTGACCTCTAATATTTCCAGTTCCAAGACCAGTCGATCCACCTTGCCCATTTTTATTACCACTTCCAAGTCCAGACGAACTTCCTTGACCTCTAGTATTTCCAGTTCCAAGTCCAGACGATCCACCTTGACCTCTGGTTACTCCACCTCCAACTTCAAGTCCAGTCGATCCACCTTGGCCATATTTACTACCACTTTCAAGTCCAGACGAACCTCCTTGACCTCTAATATTTCCAGTTCCAAGACCAGTCAATCCACCTTGGTCATTTTTATTACCACTTCCAAGTCCAGATGAACCTCCTTGAACTCTAGTATTTCCAGTTCCAAGTCCAGACGATCCACCTTGACCTCTGTTTATTCCACCTCCGATGGCGGAAGATACACTTTGAAGTCTGTTTATTCCATCTCCAAAACCGTTCGATCCACCTTGGCCAGACGAACTTCCTTGACCTCTAGTATTTCCACTTCCGAGTCCAGAAGATCCACCTTGACCCCCGTTTATTCCACCTCCGATTCCAGAAGATATACTTTGAAGTCTGTTTATTCCATCTCCAAAACCAGTCGATCCACCTTGACCACTGTTATTTGCACTTCCAAGTCCCGACGAACCTCCTTGACCTCTAGTGTTTCCACTTCCGAGTCCAGAAAATCCACCTTGACCTCCGTTTATTCCACCTCCGATTCCAGAAGATATACTTTGAAGTCTATTTATTTCATCTCCAAGACCAGTCGATCCACCTTGGCCACTGTTATTTCCACTTCCAAGTCCCGACGAACCTCCTTGATCTCTAGTATTTCCACTTCCGGGTCCAGAAGATCCACCTTGACCTCCGTTTATTCCACCTCCGATTCCAGAAGATATACTTTGAAGTCTGTTTATTCCATTTCCAAGACTAGTCGATCCACCTTGGCCACTGTTATTTCCACTTCCAAGTCCCGACGAACCTCCTTGACCTCTAGTATTTCCACTTCCGAGTCCAGAAGATCCACCTTGACCTCCGTTTATTCCACCTCCGATTCCAGAAGATATACTTTGAAGTCTGTTTATTCCATCTCCAAGATCAGTCGATCCACCTTGGCCACTGTTATTTCCACTTCCAAGTCCTGACGAACCTCCTTGACCTCTATTATTTCCACTTCCGAGTCCAGAATATCCACCTTGACCTCCGTTTATTCCACTTCCGATTCCAGAAGATATACTTTGAAGTCTATTTATTCCATCTCCAAGACCAGTCGATCCACCTTGGCCACTGTTATTTCCACTTCCAAGTCCCGACGAACCTCCTTGACCTCTAGTATTTCCACTTCCGAGTCCAGAAGATCCACCTTGACCTCCGTTTATTCCACCTCCGATTCCAGAAGATATACTTTGAAGTCTGTTTATTCCATTTCCAAGACTAGTCGATCCACCTTGGTCACTGTTATTTCCACTTCCAAGTCCCGACGAACCTCCTTGACCTCTATTATTTCCACTTCCGAGTCCAGAAGATCCACCTTGACCTCCGTTTATTCCACCTCCGATTCCAGAAGATATACTTTGAAGTCTATTTATTCCATCTCCAAGACCAGTCGATCCACCTTGGTCACTGTTATTTCCACTTCCAAGTCCCGACGAACCTCCTTGACCTCTAGTAATTCCACTTCCGAGTCCAGAAGATCCACCTTGACCTCCGTTTATTCCACCTCCGATTCCAGAAGATATACTTTGAAGTCTGTTTATTCCATTTCCAAGACTAGTCGATCCACCTTGGCCACTGTTATTTCCACTTCCAGGTCCTGAAGAACCTCCTTGACCTCTATTATTTCCACTTCCGAGTCCAGAAGATCCACCTTGACCTCCGTTTATTCCACCTCCGATTCCAGAAGATATACTTTGAAGTCTGTTTATTCCATCTCCAAGACCAATCGATCCACCTTGGCCACTGTTATTTCCACTTCCAATTCCCGACGAACCTCCTTGACCTCTAGTATTTCCACTCCCAAGTCCAAAAGATCCACCTTGACCCCCGTTTATTCCACCTCCGATTCCAGAAGATATACTTTGAAATCTGTTTATTCCATCTCCAAGACCAGTCGATCCACCTTGGCCACTGTTATTTCCACTTCCAAGTCCAGACGAACCTCCTTGACCTCTATTATTTCCACTTCCGAGTCCAGAAGATCCACCTTGACCCCCGTTTATTCCACCTCCGTTTCCAGAAGATATACTTTGAAGTCTGTTTATTCCATCTCCAAGACCAGTCGATCCACCTTGACCTCTGTTATTTAAACTTCCAGGTGATCCACCTTGGCCTTTACCGATTGCTCCTCCAAATCCGGACGATCCCCCTTGACCTCTGTTATTTTTATTTCCAAATCCAGATAAACCATTTCCACCGCTTTTGGTCCCACCTCCAGTGCCTGTATCTGTTCCAGCACCAAATCCTCCACCTCTACCTGGAGGGCCTACACCTGTGTTATCTCCTGCACCAAATCTGTCTCCCGCACCGACTGGTCCAGGTGGACCACTTGGTCCATTTGGCCCTTTAGGACCGGTTGGCCCATTAGGACCATTTGGCCCATTAGGACCATTTGGCCCATTAGGGCCATTTGGCCCATTAGGACCATTTTGACCGTTGAAACCATTTGAACCATTAGGACCGTTTGGTCCATTCGGTCCTCCATTAGATCTATTGGGACCATCTATATAAAAAATAAATTAATGTAATGAGTGACTAAATGGCAAATGAAAGCGAGTGCCTTGTTTACCTGACCCAAAGCCTCCTCCCGATCCTGAACTACCGCCGGATCCAAATCCACCGGCGCCACCATTTTGGTCAATAATGTGATTATATGGATCTGCTCCTGGGCCTATTCCTCCGTCGACATGAGTATATTTGCCCGAATCATTCGAATTGGAGCCATCATTCTTAAAACTACTACTGCCTCTTATGCTACTAATTCCACCAGCTTTATTAGCACCACCCTTGCCTGCATTTCCTTTATTGCTCCCATAGATGGGTAAGCTTTTTTCAGCAGATCCACTTATTACAATGGGACGTTTTTTGTTTGTATCTTGTCGTATGCTGTTCGAGCCTCCGATTTCAAGTGCACCTCCCGTCTTCACGGGCTTCGTCTGTGCAAAATTAAATTCACCTCCAAACGAGGGCTTCTGCTTCTGAACAAATCAAAAAACAAAAACATCCTTGAGAATTGACTACCCTGAACACATTTCATTTTTTAACTCACTGTGTCAACTGCTGGAAATTCAAAAATTGGAAAATCCGGTCGAGCTCCGCCTTCAAATTTACCACACCCAACTGGAAAATATAAATCTCGCCAATCTATCATAATACCAACTCGTTTAGCTCGTTGTTCGAAGCTCTGCATAGAGCTATCACCAGCCTCAGGGAACACCTCTACTGGTTTCTCAGGCTCAACGGTCCTATAGCCGTGAGCATCAGCTACATAATGCACTACCCTCAAAACGGTATATGGATCAATCCATCCATAACAACCGTACGTAACCCCATCTGGGCCACGAGATTCGTGATGAAAATTACCGGTCTCACCGATATCGTAACCGTAACGGTAGGCACCTATTCGTACACAATAACATGGCCGTTTTGGATCAATTTAAAAGCAAAAAGCGTTCAAAAAGCAGCGGGCTAGAGTGTTTTATGGATATTTCCAGGCTCCACCCGGGTCCGTAACTTTTTATATTCTTTTTTTTTTGAGTTATGATTGGTTACCGTTATATATATTTACAAATCAATGTTGCTTGTTAAAATTTAATAATTATAAATGTCTTAAGTTAAAGTTTAAAATAAATATTTACAATCGCTAAAAAATATCGTTTAGGCTTTTTCTAGTATTTGCAAGAAATCTACTACTTTAATTGCACCAAAAACTTCACCATTAAAATTCCCCAAATTTTGGTTTTGCGTTGTGTTTTGTGAGATTATGTTTTTTGTTTGTGTTTTATTTTTAATATTTTGTTCTATATATATATATATATAATTGTGTGCTTTTGTATATAAAGTAACTATATTCTTGTTTGTACTTACTTGTGTCAAAGTTTGAGGTATAGTATTGAGAATTTGTAGTTTTCTTGTCGTTAATATTTAAGATCAACCTGCGGTTCTCTTTGTCAACTACTCGGGCGGCAAGAATTTCTTGCAAAGGCAAGATGGCGAGCACCTGTAAGACAAAGCAAAAATATTTACTAAAATAATAATTAATTTTTAATGGTTTTATTTTTGTGTTTCAAAAGATTGCAATCCAAACAATTTAATGCATTCAGCGAATTCAGGTTGATAGTCTTTTTCGAGTGATACATTAATGTTTTTCAAAAAATTACTTTATTGAATCTCGTTTAGTTGATTGCATTCTTTGAACGCAAAATGAGTTAGAAAAGTTTTTATCAATCGACAGATGGATACAAATAATTTATTGGAAAATAGGACAAACCAATTTTTATTCTCAATTTTACTTTTAAAATCATCGTTTAATTTGGAAAATAAAATCACTTAATAACGTGAACAAATTTACTTACTGCTTGAACCTTCAAGCTTAAGAAAAAATAAATAATACGAAACCTTCCATCGTTAAAAATTGAATACAACAAAATTCACTTCACGAGAGTTGAACAGCTGTTCAACATATAAAAATCAAATAAAGTATTAATATGAATTCATAAGTTCAGTCGTCATTGAATGCCATTTTACTTAAAAAAGAAAAAAGTCAAACATAGGTACTTATAAGTTAATATATTCAATGATTGTGGCAATGAAAATAAAACAAAACAAAAACTTGGATTAAAAATTCGCGACAGAAAGTAAAATGTCGAAAGTTTATTCAGTATTTCAAATGTTGCGCCTACACAATGTCTTAGACAACACCTTTTGTGGCTTTGAAACTCAGGGCAACAACCGGATCTTGATGCAGGCTTGGTAGAGTATGAAAGCAGGTTTGTGGTTTTTCTTCAGAAAAAAAAATTAAAATTAAATTATCAACCTTTTTTTGTTAAATGGGATGAAATTAAACGGTTGATAATTTTTACAAGGTGCAACTGCTAATTTTGTTGGTTGCTTCATACATACATAATATATGAGACTAGAATACTCGACTCGATTTGCTTGGATACAATTAAATGAATTTGTAAATTGAAAAATCTGTATAAACATAAACAATGTTGCAATCGAAGGCACATCTTAGCAAAACTGTAACTAAACTTCAGTCTGACAGCTGTTTTTTTTCTTCAAATTTCATACAATTTGGAGATTTTTAACACGCTGCTTTACCTATACACAAGACGTTACTGTTTTTCATAACTACATCCAAAAAACAAAAATCAACAAAAAAAATTTAAATGAACAAATTTTACCTTTAAAATATACAAAAAATCCATAATGTTCTTCCACTAAGATGATATTTATATTGAATCAAAGTAAAGGTTATAGAGTTGTCAAAACCAAAACGCCTTATGTTATAAAAATGAACATTTAACCACTTAACTGAACAAACCAAAACTACAATATTACAAAACCATTTCTGCCACAAAAGTGGAGAATTAGGTTTCATAAACTGTCACTGCTAATTGAGCATGAGTGTCGAGTTATTTTTATAAACTTTATGTTATTATGTTCTTCATCATAGCCATGATTTTTGAAAAAGTGATGAATAGCTAGTCAGCTAGTTTTAACAAGCAGACAACAACAAAACTTAAAGTGAATACAATTTCTGCCATTGTCAAAGCGAATATAAATTTTTGAAATGTTGAGAGTTTAGGTGGCGCTTAGTTCCAATTGTAGACAAATGTGAAATGTGACATAAAATAAGTCACTGATTTTGACATTGAATTATCATTGACTTTATCAATAATTTTGAATAAATAAAAGAAGTTTATATAAAACACAGCATAAGCGTTTTATGCCCTACAAATTGCTGTGCTGGTTATAAGTTTCAACCAAGCTCGCCTAATGTATTCTATCTGTAATAAAAAAATTTTATTCTTAAGCGATATTTTTATTTTAACATGAATTTATAATTATTAGAGCTTAAGTTGAGATAGAGATAAGTTCTAAAGGTTTGTTTTGCATTCATAATAAAAATTCAAAACTGCAGATTTGAATCACACATGATCACACAGATTTGAATTCAAACCAATTACCTTTAAACTTAGATAGACATCTGCTAGTATAAGGAGAGGACATTCTTTTTTGAAAACGTGCCCAGTGATTTAGATTACAATTCTGTATATCTACTATTGTAGATTAATCTTTAACTTTTTTTAAATCGATTTAAAAATAAAAAACCTTTATTATCGATTGAAAATTAAAATACATACATATACTCGTACAATAGATACATTTATTTAGAATATGTAATTTAAATCTTTTTTTTTAAGAAAGTTTGTTTTTTTGCAATTAAGAAAATCACTTTTATATTTTGTTTAATCTCACAAAATATTTGTTTTATTTGCAACAGTATTAATATGAAAAAATCTTTAAAAAAATATCTAAAAGTAAAAGTAGATATGAGCGATACATTCGTGCAATTCTTTGCAGTAAAGATATTATACATAATAACGCAGACTGTTTCAATGGATTAAGATGATAATTTCAAATTTACTTTTATATGATTTTGTCATTCCTCTTAAAGTTTATGGCTAATATTCATCATCATACATTAATGAAACTCATTCAATTTATCAGCAAGAATTTAAATTATGCCATTTGTCACACATTGAAGTTATGGTTTGGCGATGGTGTGAATTATATGGTAAAACATTTTTAAAATAATCATATGTACTTTTTTATAAAATAAATTTCAACATAAGACATTGAATACACGGTGAACTTGAAGCACATTATATCAACGTCCTTGATAAGAAAAAGAACATTAATCAAATTTGATGTGTTTTCTTATTGATTTTCTTTGTTTGAAATTCTCTTGTATCAGAATTATGCCAGGGATGTCTTTAAAGAGTAGGTTCAGAAAGCTTAGACCCATTTTTTCAATGATGTTTTACCGAATTTTTTAACTAGTTTGCTTATAGTTTTAAAATTTCGATTTATAAATAAACAATAATATGTTTATCCATAGGTGGACTCTTGTTGGTAATTTATTTCAACGTTTATGTAATAAATTATTCTTTTTTTAATATTATATGTATTTATTTGGGCTTGAATGATCAATGAAGTGGATGCAATTAATAAAAAAACTAATTCATCTTATGTTACCCTACGTTTCGCTGGCTTTTTTCCGGCTTCTTCAGGGGTTTTTATTAATCTAAAACAACCAATTATACAATATTATTTAGAATATTACTTATGGACATATGTAATTATTATATAAAAGTGAATATGGAAAAAATTTTTAAATTAAACTTACTTCTGATGTTTAAAAATTAATGTTTTACATTATGTTTTGACTGGAATTGAAATTTAAATTTAACAAATAAACAATTTAACATTTAAAAAATTGACATTAACATTAACACTATTAGAAACAACAAAAATTAAAACTAGTATCACTTGGTATCACAGATTGGAAATGGCAACGCCATATATCGAGCTGATGTTGTCAATTTTTGTTAAATGAATGTAATCGCAAGTACAGCGAAATCAGTATTTAAAATTTTTACGGGCTGGATGTTTGGGTTTTATTATTGTTCAATGTCTAAAGCAATCAAAATAAATTTTGGGATTTCCCCCGTCAACGACCCTCATGCTATTTTGACAGTTTCATAAGAATCGACTTATTCCTAATCTTAATTTTGTCGAAAAAATATTATCTTTAGTCAATATATATTCTGAACATTTCTTGATAGAGAGGGCAACATAGTTTACAAAAACCAATTTTGTTCAGAACAGTGATCTGTGCCTTCTATAATTTTGGGCACTAACTACAGTTGGATTTAAGGGTGAACCGATTGGCATACGAGTATTACGATGGAATTTTCTTAGGAGAAGAATGGAACTCGATATTTCATTGAAAAAGTAACCATAAAACAGGATGAGACAATAGTATTACGACGATGCTTGAGAAAGATTTTTTAACGACAGGGGACAGCTTTGACTTAAAAAAATTAAATTAAACCTGGTTTTCATTCCAGACTCTACATGATGTCCAGATTAGAATTTAATGCGCTTATCATATGCTGCCATTTAAGATCCACTTCTCAGGCATAAGAATGTGAGTGTGAAAACGAATATGAATAGCTAAAGGTATTTTCATATGCTAAAGAAACTTCAGACAAAATACCATTTAAAAAGAAGAAAAAGAGTCGGAGATATAATGGAGCCCTGGGGAATATCAGCATTTGCTTGGTAAATTTCAGATTTCATTGCTAACCAGACATCTATGGATACCAAAAGCTCTTGGTTAGTGAAAACAAAATTTTAAAATGGGACTAGGTACAGAAATATTATTTAATAAATGTAAAACGATCAAAATTTTGTTGTATGTAGATATATAATTTATTTAATTTAGTTTAAAAAATTTTGTTTTTCAAGAAGTTAAGCCCGATGATGGATGTATAATATCCGAAACGCGTCGCTTTAAATAAAATAAATAGTATATTTTATTTTTTTAAACTAAATTAAATAAATTACATACATACATACATACAGGGTGATTGGCATAAGGTGTGACAAAAAGCTAGGGCGTGTAGGTTGGACTTAGACAAGAAAAAAATCGTATGGGAGGGGGGGGGTCTATTTCCCCCTGTTTAGGCGGGAGGGGCAATTTAAGAAAAAAATCACTTAAAACAGAAAAAAAATTATTAAAAAATAACGGTGATACCTACAGAGTAATGCTATAGCATTTTGAAAAGCCAGAAATACATTCTTTAATTTTGTTTTTAAATAAAGTTGTTCGAGTGAATAGTTTTTGAAAAATTAATTTTCAAAATCAAAATTTTGAAAAAAAAAAATTAATTTTTTTTTTAAACAATTTTTTTTTCAAAATTTTACGTAATTAAGTATTATTTTTTTATTCAATATTCAATGCTCTTATTAATTTCTGATCAAACACAAAAAACCGGATGTCAAAATGTTTTGTAGTTTTTGAGAAAATCAAAAATAACAAAAACTACTTTTGTTCTAAGAAAAGCCTTTTATTTTAGTTTTTACGTTTTTGGATTCTTATGTAGGTGAATTTACGATTGAAAGGATTAACTTTCTTTTTACTATTCTTTTAATTATCGTCTTATAAGCATACAATAATGTGACAAAGTACTGGATTAACCATATTTCACACATTTTTTCATTGAGAACACCTGCGTGAGAGCATTGGTTTAAAATTGACCTGCCACTTTTTTATTATGGTGGGGTCGGCTTGGCTTAGGTGCATTTACGAAAGAAAGGATTAACTTTAAATAAACAGTAATTATGTATTTTATCTAAATATGCATGTATTTATTATTTAAATTGATTTCAAGATTCAGGAACATTTTTGTTCTTATTTCGCAATTGCATTTTTCTGTCACTAGTTAGGGCGTGTAACGCTGCATTATTTAAAAAACATTCGCAGATCAATATTAATCCAATGCTCTCACGCAGGTGCTCTCAATGAAAAAATATGTTATTGTATGCTTATAAGACTGATAATAAAAAAATTTTACAAAAAAAGTTAATCCTTTCTTTCGTAAATGCATCTAAGCCAAGCCGACCCCACCATAATAAAAAAGTGGCAGGTCAATTTTAAACCAATGCTCTCACGCAGGTGTTCTCAATGAAAAAATGTGTGAAATATGGTTAATCCAGTACTTTGTCACATCATTGTATGCTTATAAGACAATAATTAAAAAAATAGTAAAAAGAAAGTTAATCCTTTCAATCGTAAATTCACCTAAGAATCCAAAAACTAAAATAAAAGGCTTTTCTTAATACAAAAGTAGTTTTTGTTATTTTTGATTTTCTCAAAAACTACAAAACATTTTGATATCCGGTTTTTTGTGTTTGATCAAAAATTAATATGAGCATTGAATACTGAATAAAAAAATAATACTTAATTACGTAAAATTTTGAAAAAAAATTGTTTAAAAACAAAATTTTAATTTTTTTTTTCAAAATTTTGATTTTGAAAATTAATTTTTCAAAAGCTATTCACTCGAACAACTTTATTTAAAAACAAAATGAAAGAATGTATTTCTGGCTTTTCAAAATGCTATAGCATTACTCTGTAGGTATCGCCGTTATTTTTTAATAATTTTTTTTCTGTTTTAAGTGAATTTTTTCTTAAATTGCCCCTCCCGCCTAAACGGGGGGAAATAGACCCCCCCCTTCCGTACGATTTTTTTCTTGTCTAAGTCCAACCTACACGCCCTAGCTTTTTGTCACACCTTATGCCAATCACCCTGTATATACAAAATTTTAATCGTTTTACATTTAATAAATAATAAGCACACAACATGGAGACTACTACACCAAATAACAGCAATATTATATTTGTAGTCGATAGATTTGTTTAAACATAAAAAGTTTAAGAATCGGTATATAGTCCTTTAACATTCCATAACGGATAAGTAGACATTTAAGGAATAATTTGTCATAAATCATGGTGATGATTTCTGGGGTGAATTGTATCTTGTTGAAAAGAATATATGTAGAAACAAATTTTTATAAATATTTGAGCAATTTCTTATTCGTGCTTTCTTTATGGCGGAGGAAATCTTTGAAAAATTTTAATTTTTCGATTAAATTTTTCTGTGGTTTTGGATTTTTAAGGAATAAAAAATGATAGAAATAGAGAAATAGAGGATGTGCCACTTCCTAGCAAGAGGCAGTATACCCCTGAGAAATATTCTTGCAGTAACTGAGAATCGAACTTAAAATCTTCTGCTTGACAGTTCAACGCAATTACCTTTATGCCAGGGGGTATTTCTCGAGTTATAACCAATTATTGGTGTTCACATTTTGTTTTAGTCAAATATATTTTCTTTAAGATCTTTCAAAAAATTGAAATTTATTATTACTCTTTAAATACTCAAAGTATTAAAAAAAATATCATCTATAAAATTTTGTAGAACTCGCCGTGTCAAAAATGATAAAGGTTGTTTTTTTTTCGATAAAATTAAAAATACGGCCATTACTTACGAAACACGCAAGGTTAATTTAACTCAAGCAAAGATTTTACCCAATGAAAGTATTTCAAAACTCTTTTTTAAAATTTATTTCCTAATTGCTCGCACTGTGTATTTAAAATTATAAAGGTATTCATAACCCCTTGAGCGCACTCAAGGAATAATATAATAAAAAAAAATAAGTAATAATTTAATTCCTGCCGAATATTGAAAAACACGAATTAAACTTTTTGTAAACAACTTTGGGGTACAAAAATGTAAAAAACAAAATTGCTTAAACCAAAATCTACAAAACTGAACATTTTTAATTATTTTACACAAATTTTCAATCTTTTCTGTTAACAAACCCAAATATACATCCCTGCCTTCTACCAAAAATATTCCGAAAAAACTTCGTCTTTGGATGCCCTTAAAGTGCTTATTGACATACCAGTATCTTTTGTGCGCCTACGTCACAAATTGCTTTCAATTCATTGTGAAAAGAGTGTGTGTGTAATAATGGCATTGTCTTCATAGTGATGACAATTTTTTATATTTCCTAAATTCCGCTGCTGTCAGGCATATTTATTAACAAAATATGACCTTTAAAAATCAAAAGAATTATCATAAAATTGGGTAGCATACTCGTACATCTAGAAAGAAACTAATATTTTTTGCACATACAGATATTAAGGATGAACGTTGGCCTAATCAGGATGTGGTTTAGCTTTTTTGAAATTTATGCCCTATTTATGTATTTATGTTCAATTTCAAATCGAAACAAGTTTAAATGTAAAATACATTAGTTTTAGTTAATTTAATGCTGTACAGTGGTTAGAAATTTTGTAATTTTCTCTTTTTAATTCTCATTTTAATTTGTATGTTTTCTTAGAGCTAGTTTAAGCAAATAGATACAAAAGTTCAAAACGGGTTTCTATACTTGATAAAAAGCACCCATAAGTATTTATTTTCATGCTAATAAAGTTTTGATTCAATCAATGTCTGATCACAGTTTTTTTGCGGTTCTAAAATAAAATCTACGAATAACCAATTAACAAGATCTAAGAATACACTTCCGTGAGCTATATCAATTTATTTTTTTTAATCAAACCGGCAGAATTAGAGTAAATTATTCAAATTAAATCCATTTGAAAAAAAATTCAGAAGTTAGATGTTAAGGTAACTCTAGAGGGGATTCACCATAGCTTTATTTAAAGAGATCTTTTGAAATCCGGCATTTGGTTGTTAAGACAAAATCAGAATAATATTTGAATATTTATTAATATCAGTAAATCACGTACCTTTTTTATCAAACATTTCTAAGTGAAGAGTAAATTGTACATGAGATGTAAATATCTCATACACTGTTAAAAAAATGTATTACAATTTAAAAATTTTGTAGTCTTAATAAAATAGCCAAAGTTGTTCTTTAAGAATTAGAATACAATGGCGCAAAATTTCAAACAGCCTTTAATTATACATTAGCATGATACTACTTAACAATTTGCTAACTTTAAAGTAATTTGCGAGAGGAACAGTTGGTCAAACAATCAAGGTAGCGGAGCACGAATTTGAAGTGGTGCAATCCTTTAAATACCTTGGGTCAATAGTAGCAGCCGATAACAATATAGAAGAAGAAATACGCGGGCGGCTTCTCAAATCCAACAGAGCCTACTATAGTCTGTCAAAGCTCTTCAAATCCAGAAATCTCACCATAACTTCAAAACTGCTGCTGTACAGGACCATGGTCCTGCCAGTACATATGGATCCGAGACTTGGGTGCTTAGCAAAAGGCACTCCGACCTCTTAGCTGCGTTCGAGAGAAAAGTCTTAAGGAGAATTGTTGGCCCCGTATGTGAGGAAGGACGATTCCGGAGACGGTACAATCATGAACTGTACGCAATCTACCTTGAAGCAGATATCGTGACAAAAATTAAGCTCGGTAGACTCCGGTGGGCAGGGCACCTAGCTCGCATGAGCGAAGAGGAGCCTGCTCGGAAAGTTCTTTGTGGTACATTCTATGGTAGACGACAGCGTGGTAGACCATGCTTGCGGTGGAGAGATGGCGTAGACCAGGACGCCCGAAGCCTTGGGGTGCGCAACTGGATGGCGTCGGCTAGAGACCGGGATAGGTGGAGAGACTTGTTGAAAGAGGCCAGGACCGGAACCCGGTTGTCGAGCCGATGATGATGATGATGAAAGTAATTTACTAACTCATTCTTATTCTTAAACATTTTCTAATTCGTATCGTACCAAAAGAATTTTCTTGATAAATTGCTTCTGAACACACCTAAAACAATGACATTTCATGTAAAAAAGTAAGTACGCGAACCTTTTTTGATGTTTGCAAATGTCAAAGAGTCATATGGAGCTAGCACGATACTAAAAACATAAAGTAGGTATTCGATGATTTTAACTTTAATAAAAGGGTAGAGAAAGTACGAGTATTATGCTATATTCTATTAAAATTTGCAAATTCGTTGTTTTAACCTAGTATCATACTAAAACAGCTTTAGCGTCGTACTAATTCAACTAAAATTGTGCGCCAATATTTCTTATGGTTGTGTTCAGAAAGAAATGGAAAAATAAGGTGTCTTATTTTGTTTATTCAAAGAATTTGAAACCAAGATTTTTGTATGCTTACTATTTATTTCCAAAATTGAGAATTCCAACATTATGGATTAACTTTATTCTTATTTAATGAAATTGAAATGAATTTAATGAAAGTTGTTTTTAATTTGTCAAAAATTGTCTCCAGATAAGCCGGGTGGGTGATCGTGCCTAGTCGGATCGATAATTTTTTTTTAGGAATTTTGAGTCATAATTTTCCTTTTACCTCAAATATAAAGGATGTTTTTTAAAGGCGGCGAAATTATATTTGAAATTTATTTAATGTCCATGAAATTGGCGTTATTTGAAAGATGATTTCTTGTCATTTATGTTTGAACATGTTTTCGGGCATGTAACCGCCACGACTTATGCTTACATGGATGACATAATCCAATGTTCACAAACTCAAAATTTTCCATAAAGTGGATGAGCACAAGCTTAATTATTTGGCACGATGAGGAATTGACACATTTCGATCATCATCAACATCCGGATGTTCATCATCAGTCACTTGTTCGAAGTCTTGCGAGATGCGTTTTGACGTTTAGAGTGAAGGTTTTGCGAAAACCATCCATAGTTTGTCGAAATAATTAATAATAATTGAATTGAACCATGTTTTTCAAAAACAAATTTGAACAATTTTTAAACGTTGTCTCGGCGTAAGTCTATTGATGATGAACTGCCAAACGAAACTAACCTCAAAACCATCGAGAACTTTCAAATCCAATGCCAAAGAAAACTTTTTTTTTAACTTTTTTAAGTTATCCGTCTCTAAAAAACATGGTTTTTAGGCCTGGGATTATCAAGGCTAGGATAAATATCTACTTAAACTTCATCACTTGGACTTGCACATCCATGCATTAGAAATCAACTGGCTGTAGATAATTAGTCCAGTCTTTAATATTCAGTTTCACTTAGTAAAACCCTTTTCCATTATGTTGGAAATCGTTGAAAAAATCCTTTCACATTTACAGTCCTACCTACTGTTTACACTCTGTATGGATAAAATACAAATTTATAAAGCTCCCAAGCCCTAAGCACCCCCATTGTTTTGATTGTTTTGATTGTTAACAACTGATTAGTGTTGTGTGGCACGAAAATTGGGCTCTGAAATACATATGTAATACCTTCTCTGTTTTCTTTTACACAGAAATATAATGGCAAAGAGCAAGTCAATTTTTGAAGAATTTATTCCATGATGCCTCGGCAACCCAATCCGTTTAACAGATAACGTTTGACAATTACTGTCATCAAAGCCAAAAGCTTCCCATTGTTTGAGATAAATCTTCTTAACAGAGAAGTTAAAGAAACAAATAGAGGAACACACTGAGAAGACGTTATGAAATTCATTCAAGATAATGAACATCTGAACACTCCCCTGATGGAATTTGAAATATGGATTACGGCCCTCCGCGAAAAAAGCGCAGACATGCCAGGCATAATAATGATGATTATGATTTAAATTTTTTTTTTTTAAATCAACGAGTTATTGTTATTCCCAATATTATTGCATGGCAAGTAGGGGAAATATTATTTAAAAGAGTTCCCGAACGTGCAGTCTTTTCTTGTCTTATAGTTTTTTGTTTTTTTAAACAAGGTATCGTGCGGAGAAATTCAAAGTTAAGTCAGTCAAATGATTGATTTTATTATTTAGCTGTCAATAATTATTTTGATCTCGATTTAATGTTGAAATTAAGGTCAAACTTGAACAAACTTTGCAACAGCAACAGGGAATTCATGTTGACAGACTATGGCAGACAACTTGTAGTTACTGGGTTATGTAAGATATGCACGCATGTAAAATGGAATGACAACCGCGGTGGTACAAGGCACCTTTTGGGTGGTACACACAAGAGCATCTGCATCTGCGCACATTGCATCTTCAACTTTAACAAGTTTCAAGTTGCGAAATCGAGATTCAGCGCGGAGAGCTTAGAGACTTTGAGGTTTGCCATTGCATTGAGACAGCCGATGACTTGACGATAAAATAAAATACACAAGTGTGTGGATGAGCACTCGGTAAATAAAAAATGAAAACGAAGGTCAGAGTCATCAAGTTGAGACTGGTCAGTAGGTTTGTTATTACTTTTTTATTTATTTTTTTTTTGTCGTATGTAATTCCTACCAGCAGGCATTCGATACGTTTAACGATTGTGGAAGTAAAACGAGGGCACAAGTCGTCTGAGCAGTTCTCAAAGTATTAACTGGGGAGTTGAGGACAAGGATTCCAAAACGATCACGAAAAACGATGAGAGTAAACTTAATAAAGGGCCTCCCTTGGAGATTGACCTCGTTATAAATGCGTGTCCAGTTGGATGTATTTAATCGCAATTTCTTGTCCGACAAGCTATACTTTTTCAAGGAATTTCTCATGAGATTGCTATAAATTTCGAAAACTTCTCGAGAAACATCTGTCTGAGTTATGTAATGGCTTTTTTGAACTTTTGCGCTACGCAACGGAAATGTCAAAATCAAAGTTATAGTAGGTAAATGGAATTCCTATCAGGGGGTATTCAATTCCCTTTAAGATCTTGATAATAAAACGAGGCTCCAAGTAACTTGATCTTGGTAGTTCGTGAAAATGTGGATTGGACTTTTGGCAATAAGTATTTGAAGACGGCCACGAAAAGTGATAATGAAATTTGGACTTTGAAATACAGACTAAAGCGGAACTTCAAAAAATGTATGACAAAATATATTCAAGCAACCGAAAAATTATCCACATTATGGCATTGTATCAGTCGTGTAGCAAACCATTTACGCACAAAATCAAATAATGATGTTCTGTCAGCTCACTGGCATTATGACTCAAGAGAATGAAGAAGCTTATGTTAATGATTCAATACAATATCAATGCCAATCGGAAGATTTAAGATAATTTTTCAAAATTTAAAGCCCCTTTTAGACGATCATTTCAGTTTCAGTTTCAGTTGAGCTATCAGTTAAGCTTTCAGTTAAACTGATGTCTAAATGTAAGAACCGAAGCGTTTAACTGAGACTGAGACTGAAACTGATGAAATTCCCATAAGTTTTCAGTTCAGTTATCAGTTAAACTGATGTGTAAATACTATTCAGTTCAGTTGTCAGTTCAGTCGTCATTTCAATTTTAGTTTGCGGTGATTTATCAAGCGATAAAACTATAGCTATTGCAATAAGGCTTTCATTGTTCATTACGCAATTTATTTCCTCTGATTTTCGACTGCTTACAAGTAAAATGAAAGCTCAACTGAATACCGGACTGATCTTCTAAATACACTGCCTTTTTTAACTGAACTGACAACTGAACTGAAGGAACAACTGATCGTCTAAAAGGGGCTTAAAAATTCGAATGCCAAATGACAGTTTTTGTTATTCGTTCAAATCCGGTATCAGAAAAATTCCTCCCTTGCCAGTGTCGAATTGGGTGGATTCTCTGTCCAAATGTATGCGTCCATTTCGATTTCTTTGGTAGCCTCTCTAATCAAGTAGAATTATTTATCTGACAAATCGACTTATGAACGTTTTTTCTAATATTTTATACTCATTTTATGTTTATTACAAGACAAGAATATGGCAATAAATTACTAAAATATTGCAGTAATAGTGGCATTTTGTCATTCGTGTGGATAAAGCATAAGTTCTATGTTAATGTCTTTTTTGAACTTTTGCAATTAACTAGAAACGAAAATGCCAAACTTGATGACACGACTTTTGTCGATAGAATATATTGCCTGCATGGTAATATTTAACACGATATTGTCTTTAATGTAAATAAAACAAGTAACCCCCATAAACAAAAATATTTAAGCACAATTTTATCGTGCTCATATTAATTTATCTCACCAAAATACAAGAATCTCATTTCATTCATTTAAAATTGCTGTAATGACACTCACCTGAAAATAAAAGAAAAAAAAATCATTTAAACAAAATTCATAGCATTTTTAAATGTAAATTTATAAAATGAAAAAAAAAAAAAAAAAAAGAACCATGCGAAATTAGCTACGCAGATTTTATGGCATAACTTATTGTTTTGTTAATGAATTCCTATTTTGTGTGTCATGTTAACTTCCGAAAGCGTTGTGCACGTTCGCCGTAATTTTTTGGACACTTTATGTTGATTTTTGTACTCTGTTTGAATTTAAATTTTATTAAAAATGAGACAAAACAAAAAAAATGTTACACGACTTGCGACTGTAAGGTTTCGGTACGAAAGTTGAATTTATAAACTGTCTTAAATAGATTAAAATTTGCTTGGATAATCATGGAAAGGTTCATCAACTTGTTAAGTACATTAAACGGTCTCAGGTTGGCTACTGAATAAAACAAAATTCTTTGGCACAGTATTATTACACGTGCAAAAACGTGTGCGTCAGGGTTAAACCATGAACAGTAAAAACATTTAAGGAACAAAGTTTATACATACTATCAACAGGCATAAAAGAGTGACAGATCAATCAACTTTGAATGAAGTCGAAATCGAAACTGAACTTCAATCTGAATCGACTTATTATATTTGGATTAACTGATAGGGGTGCTGTTTCTAAGCCATTTTGAGCAAGTTTTTCAGTGCTGAGTTACAACAGAGTATCTGAAGTTAATTCAAAAGTATCTAACTGTCGTTTCTGGAAACGCATTTGGTTGAAAGAACTTTCGATTGAACTTCATTTATTTATACCGTTCCAGATTTTATTAAACAAAATAGAAAATTAATGTAACTTAAACACAAATAGATTTAACCCAAACACAAACAGATTTAACGCAAATACAAATTTATTTTAACTATTAACAAATCAATTTAAACCGTTAAAAAATCAATTTAGATTGCTAATAGTTTAATGTATTTGGTTATAATTTAAATTGATTCGATTTTTGGTTAAATCCTTTTGTGTTCTTGGGTTAAATATCTTTGTGTTAAGGTTAAATTGACTTGGTATTTGGTTAAATTTGCAACGGAATAACTGTATGTTTTTTATATATCTCATTTTTACTTAAGATATACATAGGTAGTATAGGGAAAGTTTTACATTTAGAAAAAAAATCAAAAGCCATCAAGCCATTATAGATAATATAAAGTTTATCCTTCAAATAAATTAAACGCAAGTTAAACAAGTTAAATTCGCAGCAGTTTCTCAGTGAAGTATTAACTATAACTTCCAGCTTTCAAATATCAGTGGGAATCGCCCTTTCGCTATCGAAATAGAGAAGGCCAAGTTTGTTGATTTAAGTCGAGATCTAACTTGACTGAAATATATGTATTCAGGAGGTGCTTCTGTTGGATCAAGGATGATCTTTTTAATAGCCTGATATTATTTTATGGCCAACCTGCAAGCTGTCACATATGGATTTTATTATCAACATCGTTTGAAAGGAATGCGTCCAGAACTACTTATAGCTGCGTTCAATTTTGGAAAACTATTGGTAAATTTGTTGATAATGTGATTAATTTCTATACTAACCACTATGACCAATTACTTAACTGATATTTATTAAGATTTACGCCTAATCTTGTATAAATTTCGAAGATTAACCATAGGTACAAAATTAAATCATAAATCTAGTAGATTAGAAATTAATCTTGATAAATCATCATATAATTTTAGGAATCGAACTAACCTAAGCCCATATCGAGCTGAATGCGTTCACTGCACAATCGCTTTTTTGCTTCGTTTATCATAATTGAAACCTTCTGCCTCACCTTTACTTTAGGGATAGCAAATTGAAACACCATTTGTTATTGAAAGGTGATATCAAAGGTGGTATCAAAGATTCAAAGTTATACTCTTTGTCTGGTGGAAACACTTAATAGATTTATTTAATCTAAACTAAGATATTCCTTTGGTGGAAATATAGCATAAAGTGTAATTTTTGAGAACAGAGGATGAACAGGAAAATATATTTCAACAAGCTGCCGACATATTATACTTTGTGTTATTTTTTTAATTAAATAAATATCTGCAGTTGACACATCTCATCCCATTTTAGTTGGTATTGTTTTAGAATGTTCCGTAGAACTAAGAACTCGTATTTCATATCAAATCTCTGGTTACAGTCTGGTAACTATTAAATAGTACTTTTTCATATAAAATAGATTACATATTATGTACATATGTATGTGATTATCATAATTGAAGCAAGAAATTTGTTTTCTCAATTGGAAGTGTATAAACAAAAACTGTGCCCATTGTCACTTTGATGAAGATTGAGAATATTTATAAGCACGATTCCTCCTCAATAGAATCAGAAAAACATTTATATGTATCATTTCTCAGAATTAAAATGTATTCTCACGTTTTAGCAGAAATAACTTGAGACTTTCTTTTGAGAATTCTTATTCCTCGTCAAATTATGGAAAAGTGTGAAAAGTTAAAAAAAAATATTGTAGTTACATTTGTACTTTATTAACAATTCACATAACACAAGTGTCATCAAATCATCCATCTGATTGAGTCAATATTTTTGATTTTCTCCATTTGATCTTGCTATTCAAGTTGTATCCTTTATTGATATTTATGTAAGCATAATGTCTGATATAATTTAAAAATAAAGAAACTAGTTCTTTTCAATGAATACTCGTATTAAAATGAAGAAGTTGGGCATAATTTTGTTATATAAACATGAATCCAGTTTAAAAATCTAGTGCATAAATTTATCCACAAAAATGCAGTTTATATTTTAGTTGCTGTATTGTTTACCGTTATTTTGCCATTTGTATGATATATATGTATGTATAGGTATAATACATCTCAGCAATAATTTACCAGCCCAAGGTTCCAGTTTATCTGGAATTGCTTTATCGTTAACTATATATGTACATCTGCATATTCATACACATACAATATAGATTTTCTGAAATATAAATTTATAATTTATAATGGTCGTTGTTCCTTAACTTGTTATTCTGGTGAAAGACGTTGGTTTAAATCCGCTATTTAAATTTTATGTCTCAAAGGTTTATTGAATTTTGTTCAAAAGAAATGTATAAAGTGATAAATAAACGTGTAGGTGAAAGTTATTAAAATAAGAACCTTGGAAGGAATTTATTTTTATAAATACCGTTACTTTTTAATTTTTATGCAAGAAATTAGTACTTATTCAGTCAATAGCATGCACAAGCGGATGTGGGAAGAGACACTTGACCACTTGACTCCCAGCTTCCACTAATGAAGATTTGTTTTCTAAATCTTGTTTTTGCTGGAATAACAATACAAATTCTAAGAACAACTGCTGATGTTGAACTTTTTATTACAACTCTCAAAATATTTATACATATGTTTATGTATATGTGCCTAAATTAAAAACAAAATTTTTTTATTTTTTTATTTAAAAAATAACAAAGAATGGGTAACACTTTGTGTACTTTTAAATTTTTGAATGTGTCTAAAAATTATATTTTTATTTATATAAACATTAAAAATTTTCATTTTTGTCAAGGATTTTGACGCAGTTTTTTGACAGTATCTTTTTATATACATATTTAAATTACTAAAAAAAATCCGATATATCAATTTTTATCAGTAAAAATCGAAGTTTTTATCAATAAAATTAATATTTAAGAGAATTAGAATGCTCGGAATACATCATAATTAATTAATTATAATTAAATGTAATATTCCCCCTGCACAGCTTCGATTGCAATTCTGCGTACGCCCTTGCACTCTTTTGATTCGCATTCAGACGTTGAACATTTACCAGAGTATGATAACTTCATGAGTATTCTACTCTTGAGTCATACACAATTGGATTTCAAATTAATTCCTTTCCAATTATAGTGATTTTTGACCCAATTTTCACGAAGTTCGATTGCAAGTTATTTAGAACACTAAATCGAACAAATATTCTTTCAGTAGGTACTATTTCCAAAATTAATGAGCGAAAATGTCAAAATTGACGAATAAAAAGTCAAAACATGTGTAAGTCTCTTGTCAAATGAAATTCAATGCAGGTGTACAAAAACTTCAAAACTGGAGTTAAAAACAAAGATCAGCTGCCAAATGTACTTAGTTCTTGTTAAATTGGTTCACTTCGACTTTTCAATAAACAAATTCGCTCAGCGTAAGGTGATTGCCACATGTGATAATCACATTTTTATGACTTTTTCTTGCGAAACTTATTTTGTTGTCATTTTCACTTAAAATTCAAATTTGTGTTTCAAATGTAGGTGGTTGCAAGACAAATGAACACGTTTTTCTCTGTGAATTTATTTTTACGACTTAAAAATAGGGAAAATGGAAACTATAATTATAATAGAAATGTCCGACTTTGAAAATAAACCTCAGAAATTAATTAAATATTTAAGAATTAATTTTTAGTGATCCCCTTACACAGAGGGAACATTTAATTTGATCACGTTTGATTTTCACAAATGTGAAAATCACCACTCACATTATCCCATTCCACCCCAGTGATTTTACCCAGAAAATTCTTATACGTATGTATGTACCATAATATCTGTTCATGCATACTTACATTAATCGATATTCTATTATAATACGCAAGACCGTTTACTTCATGGCTTTAAGCAGCTCTCTAGGTATTATCTACATATTTGTTTATTCATATACCTGTCCACCTAATATTTCGAAACTCTTCCAATATAGGTACGTAATCAACTTTGTCTCTACCTAAAACTCCACAAGACACTCGAATTAATCAATAATCAAGAACCACGAAGAATAGGTATGTACACAAGAGAAATATTTATTTGAACACTCTAGAATGTCTGTCAGTTACGCCAAACTTAATGTAAAATTTATGACATCGACAACGCTGACGGTAACCTCAAGCATTTGAGATAGAAGTTCTTGGAAGTAATTCAGAAGTCTGCTAAAATGACTATAAGAACAAAACCACCTGAGTCAGAGGCTATGTGTCAGCACAATTTAAATAACCTGCATGAATGCTCTGTTCAGGACAACAACATCAAACCGTTATTCGTAATTTATAACGTAGATTGTTGAAACGGATACGAAATGTCAAATGATCACCCGACAAACAAAAAAGTAAATTAACAGTAGGGGATATGCATTGTTCTTCGGAGTAGAGGTGTCGTTAAGTATTATGACAGCAAAGGTCATTTTTTAATCCGTTTGTTATTGTGAATTCTTCTTTTTTTTCGCACACTGTGATGCAAGATATTCGCATATTTTTTAGATAAATTAAGTCAGCAGATATTAAGTCGAACGAATAATATTTTGTCCAAAATGTTTGATTAGCACCGATCATAGAATGATGGTGTATTTCTTTCAGGAATGATTCAATTTTTACTGGTTGTTTGTTTTTGTGTTTTTTTATAGACCATGACATCAATTCTGGTACTGGCACAAGCTGATACAATATACGAGTATACAAAGTTTATGGACGTTTGATGACTTTTTAATTTTTCGAACAGATAAATATGCAAATAAGGAAGTCTGATCATGTTTTAAAGTTAAAAGATTTGTATATACAAACGTGCATGACTTCAAGGTATCAATTATTCTAGGCCTATAACTCTGTGGTTATAAATGAGTATCTCTAAAACAAAAGTCTCGCTTTCGATTACTCATCGGTTTGATGTTCAAAACACTAAAAATTAAGTTCTTATTCAATCTATCACAGAATTTTACTTCCTTATACAGAAAATAAATGGAAATTTAAATCAATTTGAATTTGTATATTGATACTCAATAACCCATTAATCTAATTTAAATTTGTGTTTAACATGGGATTATGTAATCTTAGGTTATTCAATGAATTTTAAAATATTCTAAAAATATTAGTGATCGATAAATTTAAATAAAAAAAAAATAATCCAAGCTGGCGCTCGCTTTTCAAAGATTTAATTAAAATATTTAAATTTGAAATCGATTTAACTAACAGTATAATTTATTATGCTTATCATCGAACTAGAGATTGAAAGATCATAATCATTTATTTCGAAAATCATATATCGCAATATATACTTTGCCTCGAAATTTGGAAATGTAGTAGGTAAAGAAGATCATCAAATTGATTGAAATATGAACAAAATCATCATTTTGTTTGGAGAGTTTAGGGTAAAAGCGGGAGAAATGGTTTGCTTTTTTTTTATTCTTTCCAATACATATATTAAAAAAAAAAACAAAGCTAATGTATTATCAATATTACACAAATACATTTTTTTAGATTGCTGAATTTAGAGCTATTTTTTTACCGTACGGCTTGAACCTAATTACGTGGCCAACTTTACACACCAATAAACTTGAACTGTGATTTCACTTCACCTTTATAAATTAAAATGTTGGAAATTTTATGCTCTAAAGTTTCTATGGCAGGGACAAATTATGTAAGCTCCTGAATGATAACAGACGAATTTTACTTTGGTTTGAGTAACTTTTCTGCTAAGATCATATACTATGAATTTATCGCTAGGCTCATGACATCCCAAAAACCTGGACTTAAGCTTTTTTAATAGCTTTCATATATGCAAAAATCCTGTAAGGAGGAAACAGATTTTTAAAAAAAAAATTCCATCGGCAAATTTTGTCTTTTCTAATATAACACACTTATCGTGATGAATGCTTGTTTCTTTGATTTAAAACGACAAACCACACAAAAAAATAATGTAAAAGTAGGTAATTTTTCACCCCATTTTGCCCTATTGTGTCGTTATGTGATATAATAATATATCACAATTCAATCCTAAACTCTATTTATGGTATATATTTTTTTTGTAAAAAAAAAGCCTACAACGATTAAACGAGAAAACTTAGACATAAAAATGTAATTCCGAAATAACTACGAGACGAATACAGTTAGGTATGTCAATAGAAATAAAGTTTTTTTTTTCACCCTAAAGGATGGCAATTGCCCGCCAGACAAAACAAAGACATTCTTTTTGACAACTAGGAGTTAATACGAGTATCTACAAATGCATAACAAATTAGAAAGCCTAGGAATCATTTTCCAAATGGAATAAAGTTTTGTGGATTCGGTCATTATCCTTACTACCGAATGCGAGTTTCTAAATCAGCCTCCAGAGAGCAAATGACCTGTTATAATCAATAGAACATCATCTGAGATTAGGTAAATGACCTTGTCTATTTGTAGATATTGTCCCTTTTTATAAGATAAGTTAATAAAATATTTATTGAACAATCTTAAAGGCTATAAAATGGACAGTTAAGTTGTTCTAACAAGTTTGCCAGTGTCCGTTTCCAATCAAGAACTAGGAAAAGTATCTGCACAAAATACGGATTTGATAAATAAATATATTCTATTCACAACAACATCTCGATAAGAATAAATTAGCATTTTGAACTAGTCTTGCCAAAGGAGCAACTTTCAATTTCAACTCTTAAAAATTTACTGGAACTGTTTTGAATGTTGAATTCTAATTTATTAGGTATCTCTATACAAACTATATATTTAAATAAGTAAGAAGAATATTTTGTTTCTAAATTAAATGTTTAAATATGTATGTAGTTTTTGAATATGTGTTTGGTTTTTATATGGTTGTTGTCCTTGAAATTTAAAAGAAGCCATAATATTGCAAATGACACAAATATACGACACGCACATAAAAGGCTAAACTGAACATTTTAAAGAGTCATAAACTCAACGTCAAGGTGTTATACCGCATTTCAATTGTAAAATGAACACAAAAAAAAAACAGCGAAGACGATCTTAAACTGCATTTGGTTTGTGAATGTCTTTTTAAGTCTTCTAATACCTGGTATTTATAATGACTCTCTTGAGAGGTTCTTTTGAGATGAGGCAAAAAAAAAACCTTTCACTAATTTAAACCATCTGATGAATTCGAATCCACCCATCAAAGTAAAAAAGTTAATTTGACGAGATGACATTTGAAAAATTGAGATTATTATGTTATGGATTTTTTTGTTTTCGGTCGCGTATTTAATGAATTTTAGTTAAATAATAATAAAAGAAGCAAATGAACTAATGAGAACTTTAAATAGAAATTAAATTCTGTTATTTCTTATAATCTGTTAATAGCCAAAATCATTCGAATAACTTTAGAGGACAGGAAAGGTCAACATTGATAGATGCACTTAAAAGCATAAGTATCAGAGATTGTTTGCTTTTTTAAATAAGTATTAGGAATTTCTCTTGAACATTTTGTGATAAGTAAAAGAATAAACATCGAAAGTTTTGAAAAAGTAAGTGCATAGTTAAAATGCGTTACCTTTCATTTCTAACGATCCAATAACGTGAAACCACCATTACGAGAACAGAACTCAAACAGCAAGCGTCTTGTTTAAGATTTTTTTTAACAGAAAAATAGAACATATGTGCACGGAATCATGTAAGAACCGTTCTAGTTCTAGTAATTTAGAAATGACGTGGCTTATAGTTTCAGGTCAATCCAAGGGTCAACTCCTAAGCTCAAAAACAACGTTGAAAGGTTCTTTTGGCAGAAAAAGCTTGACATTTTCGAAACTATTTATTAAAGCCTTAAGCTTTAGTTTGAAGGTTCAATTTGTTTTAATTTTTAAATATCGATCTGCTTGCAAGCTTTCAAATAATTATAAATATAGGCAATCTTTATACATGAAGAAGAAGAATATTGTACATAATGTTTAATTGTATGAGACGCTTTGAAGCCAGACTGTATAAACACTTTTCCTATGAAAATATTATTCAAACATATGCATTTCTCTTCAAGTTTGTTTCAATACCTATTCCAAATAATAGTTTTAAGACGAACACTGAATGTACCTGTGTTGTGTTTGTGGGAGTTGGGTGGGCCATATGGCAAAACATTTGTTGACACCAAGGGAAGTTTACTCCGAACAATATTGAAATTTGTCTTTCCTCCTCGGTGGTCTTAAAATAGCTTAGCTATGAAAGTGTCATCTGTGTATATAGTAATTTATAAATTCGTAATAAATCGACGTTAAAAAACGATCCCCTAATTCTGTCTGCCTTTTTCAGTTAAAGCCTTAAGGGTTTGGGGGATTTTTTCAACTGGGCTCTTCCGAATTCTGCAGTTAATTTCTTTTTTTTTTTTTTGATATTTTTGGAATCAATTCATAATTTTATTTTCGTTAAGAATAACCGATCGCCTACTTTTTGTTTTTGGTAATTTAATTTCTTCACAATTCATCCAAAATGATGGAACCAAGTATTTATTCAAGCTTTATTAAAATTCTCATGCTATACTTCGAATACGACAGCCGATTTTTTTAACTTGAAAATAAGCTTCTTTTCAAATCCTGAATTACTTGAAACCAATAAATCCGAATAAATCGAAAAAAGCGCCATTCTTTTCTGCGATAAGATATTGTTTTCGAGAAGATGGAATACTGAACTGAACTTTAATTTGTTTTTTTGAAATTTACAACAATGAGGAAATGCTCACTTGGAACATTTTTTGTAATTCGGTGCATCAATACCTATTGAAATAAAATCTTTGTTAGGACGGATTTTATTATATTTTTACAGAAAAGTTTTCTTCAAAAAACCGCTTTACTCATTTTTTAATTTTACATTATACTTGAATCAATCTAGCAATTTTGTTAGCTTTTGAAACTTTTTTATTAAAACAAAATACCACAAAAACAGTTAATTACTACAAAATGGTTTGATACCAAATGGAAGAAAGGATTCAAAACGTTCTTATACCAAATTTTTATAAATTAAAATTCAATAGGACTCATCAAAATTGATTCAGTAATTCAACTTTCAAAACTTAACAAGCATAGAATTATACATCATTGTGAATTTATAACTTTGGGCATTTTCAAAATTTCAATAACATCATCATAACTCCAACTGTCATCTGGTTTTTAGCCTCAAATATCAAACCGTATGGAAGCTGAGTAATGAGTTTGCTATTTAATTGCAAAATATCTATAGTTTCAACACTTCACAAAGATACATCATCTATCATAGCTTGACTATTTTGAAGCAAACCAATCAATTATCACGTTATCATTCGATATGTACCTATGCACTGCCAAGTCGGCCATAGCCAAATAGTTGTTGTTGTGCACAAAGTAGGTATATGTCCAATTGAAATAATATTTATTTTGTAAAGCACTTTGTGTCTTTATATGTATGTATTATTTGTATAAAAAAGCCTTAAATAAATTTATAATATTTTGATTTTATCACTCACCATGCAAAAAACTGCACGAAGACTCATATTGTTCGTTTTGTTTATTAACGTTCGGAAAAAAATTAGATTAAAATATAAAAATATAACTTTACACACAAAATCACAGCCAATAATACGTAGATGTTTGATTAAATCGAAATAATAAATAAACCACGATCACTTAACGATTAACGAATCCTGTATAGAAAAAAAATTAAGAAGAATTGTTATAATTAAATTAGTCCTTTGGCTAGGTCTCTCCTAAGAGTGACGAAACTTTTTCTTAAGCCTTACAGTCTAAGGTCAGCAAAAAGAACCAAAAACAGATCGTACAGTCAAATCAATCTTAAGCAACTGAAGACGATCTGCGCAAAACTTTTTAATATAAACAAGAGGAGCCTCCAAAAGCTGGTCTTATATACATATATTACTTTGTTTTTTCTTTTCTTTTAATTTTTGTTGTTTTATTTAAATTGTCGTCATCGAAGTCGTCGTTTGACACCAGTTTTAGATCCAGCTTCAGCTAGTGGTATAAGCCAAGTTAACAACTTGATGAGTATAGCACGTACACTGTAGTATCTCATGGCAATGACGAAGATGATCCATGGGTGCGAGTAGTGTTGGTATCTGTCAGACAGGTTTAATGAGCTTTTTTTCTTCCAAGTTAGATACTGTACGTATCCATATAGGTACGGAACGCACTATAGATGAACTTACGTTGCGTGTGGGATAGTCCCAAGAATTTATTGATTTATCATTCAAATTTATCAATTTCACAAAATAAGTTTTGAGCCGGTGATTTTGAGAGCGAGAGAGATGTAGTAGCTGGTTGAGATTTAAGTTAGAGATTACGAGTTTTTTTTTTTTGTTATCTATAATTAAGTGTGCAAATATTTTTAGCCATTTTGAACGGGGAAGAATATGATTGAAGTTCCTATTGATAGATTTTTCTCGTTTGATATACAAACATTTTGAAAGGTGTGAATTCAAATAACTTTAGATTGCTAATTTTCTCTTCAGGTTTCGTATTTAACAAACCTTATTTTAATTGATCAATTAAGTTTCAGTTACGAACAAATACATAAATGAATGTATAGGTACAATTTTTGGAGAGAATGAACAGACTTTTAGTCACCATTTATCGCTGAGCGTGTGATTTGCATTGATGGCAAACTTTTAATTTATGGATGAATATACAGTTATTAATAAAGACTCTTCTTAAAGATCACATTGCAGTTTCTTAGATCAGCTTTATATTTTAAGAAAAACGGTATTTTTCGAGTCCAGACCCAAGACACGTTCCATTCCTCCACAATTGCATACAGGTCGTTCAAAAACTTGATATTTACCCCATCCAGCCTTAAATCGAAAAGTGTCATGGTTAGGTTTTATATTTTTAAGTTCTTCTTTTCTCAGAGAATGTTGTCAGTGCCTATATGAACATACGAGTAATAAAATCGCACAAGACTGTAGGTCATTTTTGGTTAAAAATAATTACAAAACAATTTCTTTATGCTTATCATAAATATATCTAAGGCTTACTGATCTGTTATGAATATCACTCGACTTTGTTATGCAATTTGCATATTGTCAAAACACAAATGGTGTTACACTTTATATGGCTAACATGATAGCCATTAACTCACCTATTTTTTACCCGACTTGTTTGGAATATGTTCATACGAAGAGTTTTCTGATATAATTTAGGTAAATCCATAGTCAAGATGAACTCGTTAAAAAATGTCTAAAATTATTAAATTACTCGTATATGTGACATATTGGGAGGAGAATGTGTAGAAATAATGAAATTTGTGTAACGTAATCTATGGACGGCCCTAATTGGGTCGAAAATTTGTAAAAACAATGGTTTGCTTAAGCTAAATAGACGATGACCAGACTTTTATATTTGTTTATTTGCATAAATAAAAGGGCTTATGAAGAGCCCAGTTCATAAAAAAGGTGAAAGATAGTTGGATCTAATATCTAGCACTATTAAACTAAGAGAAAACATGTGTCAAAATTTTCACATCAAAAGAAAGGTTAATTCGTGGATCATTTAGCACTGAAAATCAAAATAATTTACCGTATGTACTTAGTTTCAGATATGTATTCAACTAAATATTTGTAAGTATGTTTAATTTTAAGATAATTAGGTTAAAAATATGTCAACAAAAACAGTGTACATATATCTATAAAAGAAAACAAAAATCCTCAAAAAAAGAAAAATCTTCAAAATTTCGTAGCAAATTAAAATGCACCCACTCGTTTGCATGTGCTTACTCTTGTTGTCCAAGGCTATAATATAGATAGGTAAGCATTGAATTTGGCAGGAATTTATTAATGATATTGTTAATAAGTATTAATGAGTGTTAATAAGTGTGAAAAAAATGAAAAGCACTGAACAAATTTAATTTTACATTGTTGCTTGCTTTTCATATCTTAAGATCAAGGATTTAAAAATACTCTAAAATCATATACAACACTTCACACTTAGAGTTAAATAGAATTCAAATTAAACACTCTCACGCAAAAAAATGCATTTGCCACCCTTGAAAATTATATGCTCCCTTAATTATTCAGTCTAATTACAATTGACACATTTTTAACAACTTTCATCAACGGATCATCATTATTACAATAATTTTCGAAGGGGTTTGGGTATCAGTTCCACCCTCTTGAACTGAAAATAAAGTTTTCCGTACATTAAAAGAACAGTACATGTTCTTAAAGTGCTCGAAACTGGCTTTAGTTATCTTTAGATACAACGAGTCATGTATCTATATATTGGTATCTTTTCATTTGTATGGTAAATGAAAGAGGCTACATTGAAGGATTAAGAATTGTTTGATTTTAAACTTTAAAGGCAAACACATTTGCAAAAACTTCGAAGCAATATTATTTGTTTCCAAAATTGAAAAATTGGAAACAAATCGGTCACCAATACTAGAAAAACCGTAAACTATTTTCGATCGACGCAAGGCACTTCTCCAGTATAGAAAATTTCCCCAAGTTCCGCTCGACCCAAACAATTAAAAACTGAGAGGAAGTTCGAAGTTGGAGTTGGGGAGCTTAATCGCAAAAGATCGCTAGGTACTTCTTTGATAGAATCTCTAACTACTTCTTGAGAAATCCTTTGCCACGAGCATCAAGTATTGGAAATCAGTAGCAACACTATCGAGCAACCATTGGAGATATCGCTTCAATCTGAGTATTGTTTGGCCGATCCTCAAGAAAAGAAACCCTATAAACTGCGCCAACTACAGAAGCATCATTCTTTTTAACATTGCATATAAGATCCTCTCTACTGTATTATGTGATCTCTCAAGGCTTTTGTCAACAACGTGATAGGCCCATATCAATACGACATGTAAGTTCACAATCGACCAAATATTCAAACTACAGTAGATCTTGGGGAAAAACTCAGGAACTTTACATCGATTTCTAAGCCATTTATCATAGTATCTATACGGATGAGCCAACTTCCCTGTTCGTTCAAGTTGACGCTAGAGAAGGCACGATACTCCGTGCCCGTCTGAAAAGATCCCACCGATGCTTTTGATGTAAAAAAAAAGGTTTTAGACAAGGCGATGCGACTTCTTCAACATAGTTCTGCAAAAAATTGTGCAAAACTCCCGCGTCAACACTAGAGGCATAATCTTTCAAAAGTCCGTCCAATAACTCGGATATGCCGCCGAAATTAACATAATTGAAAGAAGAAAGTGAGATGTCAGTTGTCAGTTACCCGTTTGTGAGCATTGAGGCGGAAGTGAAGAAGATGGGCCTAGCATAACTAAAATTATTCCACTTGATATTTCAAAAGCATTTGATAGAGTTTGGCATCAAGCTTTCTTTTCGAAAACGACGGCATTTGGTATTGATGAATCTCTTCTTCGATGGATTAGAAACTACCTTTCTAACCGCTCAATGCAAGTTGTATTGGATGGTTTTAAATCTGAAGTCCATAAAATAACTGCTGGTGTGCCACAGGGCTCCGTTTTGTCTCCGATTCTCTTTCTGATATTCATCAACGCTCTTTTGTCTGAAACTTCTAATCCATTAAATTGTTTTGCTGATGACAGTACCCTCAGCTTCACATATTCGTTTCCAGATACATTTCGTTGTTCTTCGGATGTGGATCTAGAACGGCAGTGAATGATAAGCTCATCAAATTCTGACCTCGATAGCATTGTCAAATGGGGAACGAAAAACCGAATAAGTAGAATAGGACTCTACTACTCAACTATAAAGTCTTCATTTATAAGACTCCTATTATCCCGGTCCTTGTATATGATGCAAAACACGAACCTTATCAAAATTAGGTGATAACATTTTAAGATGTTTTAGGATGAGAGGAAAATACATCGAGTGATTTTTGGTCCCGTCTGCATAGATGGGCAGTGGAAAAGAAGATATAACCACGAATTTTACTGGTTGTTCATTAAAACCGACCTAGTCCAACGACTAAGATGGCTGGGTTGTGTGGATCGAAGGGACCCAAATGATCCAGCCCGGAAAGTCTTCGAATCCAATCAATAGGGACGGTGCAGTAAAAGTAGGCCGTGACTCAGGTGGCGCACACAAGTGTCAGAGGACCTTAACCAACTTGATGTGCAAAATTGGAGACATTTAGAGACCGAGCTGGCTGAACAAGCTTGTTGGTTGAAGCACAGGTCAAAGGTTGGACTGTTTCGCCACCCTAAGTAAATAAATAATACTCGAAAAAATAATATACATACATTATGTATGTATGTGTATATCTTGACTTTATGTATGCTCAGATTTAGGAATAAAGCTCGATTAATAAAAAATAAGCAACCACTGTAACCATTTATGTATTTATTAATAATATTGTTTCACATTTTGTAAGATATTCAAATTTTAAATATTAATGCAATTTTAGTTTTGTTTTATATTTTCAAAAAATGTAGTATCTTTACGTAAAATTTGTAAGGTATATATTTTATTTTGGTAATAATAATAAAAATATTAATAATAATAATTCGGGTTTCAGTGTATGAGTAAGAAGGAAGGATGAAATGCCAATAATATCCGGGTTCGAAGCAGCGACATTTTACATTTTAAGTGTCAATGGGCAGTCCGGTACATGGATCTCTTTCATCGTAAAAACATTCGTCGTTGGGATCATTACCAAAACACATTTCATTACGATCTCGTTTAATGCCTTGATTATCGATAGCAGAATATTGCATGCAAAAACCACGTGGACGAAAGTTTCTGATGTTAGAATCATCGTAAACAACCAGCATACTCCAATCTACATATCCTTGTTGATTTCGCTCCAGAAACCTAGCAATGTTTCTTTCCTCTTCCTGCCATGAAGAAGTGCCACCCTCGTGAGTATTTCGATTTAATCTATTTATTTGGGGCACATAATTCCAGACATTGTTCATTCCCCCACCCAAGTTCCATGCCAATAAATGACCAGTGTCATCGAATGGTCCATCTGGAATATTTATATTTGAAGGAATTGCACCCATATCTCTCATTTGCGTTGTAATAATGGAAGGAATACTTGGTCTTCTAGTGTTTGGCTTGTTGCTATGGCGTATAGTTGCTTTCAATGCCAAAGGGATGGTAATGGCCTTATTTCCCTGATTGACAACATCTCTTACTAAAACTTCATTGAAGGGAGAAGGTAGATTTTGAATAGAACGAACTGAGGGAGAGTTGCGATGGCTTTGAATAAGTTCAGCAAGAGTCGCTAAGGGAAAATTCTCCATCCATGGTTGACGATGTCTCTTTGTGCGACGTCTAGCACAAAGTTCTTTATTATTACTATGAATCAAATGATTTTTAAAGTAACACCCAGCAGCATTTGTTCTGCCAACAGCTTTATATCAAAAGAAAATGTATGAAAGAATTTAACAATTCTTAAAAATTATTAAATATTGTCTTACTATTTCTTCTAATTCGATCTTCTACAACGATTTCTTCTGATATATCTTCAAGTTTTGTAAGTTTAGATCCATGACAAAAAAAAATTGATAGACCAAAAATTAAAAAACATAAATACTTCATGTTTAAAATATAAATAATATTTATTGGTAAAAATTAATCTGGGGAACACGAACACTCTAGCCCTGGCCGCTGGTCGGTTTGAATATGATTTTGTATTTCTAATTGCAAAACGACGAAGGGTTAGGTAGACTACAATTATCATCAAGCAAATGCATTTTAATTATCGATTCGAAAAAGAAGGCGTGTAATATAATAAATGAAAACAACAATAGATAAACAAAAACCTCTTGTTTGTGGTATGAATACAGTGCTATCTGTACGTGTTTTAATGACATATTTTAATAAAAAGAAAGAAGTAAATTTTAAAGGCAAGATACAAAAAACAATAACTTTATCCGGCAAAACGAGATGCTTTTTTCTTTTTTAGAAATAGAAAATTGGATCTCGTTTTTTTTCTATTTAGAAGGAACTAACTGCCATGTATTTACGAGTATCAAGGGTCCCACAGGGTAACCATTTTGAACACCTATCATTAAAATTCTGTTTTTATTTTTTTTTTTCAATCTATTGATGTTCATACATAGTATTGTAATCTATTAAGCTTAGATTGTAGATGAGAAATATAAATAAATGAATGTATAAATTCAGAATATGTTTAAGCAGCTCTGGAATTTACTTAACAAAATTGGTTGGTTTTCAATTATTCTGGAATCTAATAGCTAAAATTTGGCTCTTATCCTTTAAAAAATCCTTTAAAAAATCTTTAAGAAATTATAAAATAATCGAATCACAATCTAAAATGAATTTGTGAATTAAATTTATTTGATTTAAAAATTCATAAGAGTTTGCTAATTCAATCTTTTATAATTCACAAATAAATCTAAGCTTCTGAACAAACCTGTCTATAAACTATATAAAGAGTTTGGGAATTAAATATTCTAAAATTCACATGTCTATTGTTAACTTTTGACTTATAAAATGAAGGCTTAACATTTAAATGAGCTTAAGCTTATGCAATCCTGGATAAACGCAAGCTAGATATAGTTATAGTGGCTATTGAGCAAGAAAGGATATTGTTTTTCCTTGAAGAAAAGTAGAACCTCTCAAATGGCCAATCTTTACTATATTTTGGTAAATATTCTTATATGACTGGAGCTACCCTAGGAAACCACGCCTTCTTCGGTTTTAACGAAGCAAATTGATTGAAAAACACGCAAAACCCCATATAGGTACTACCAGGCATCAATTACGGCAACAGTGAATATTGGAGTAAACTAGGTTACAATAACGATTCCTCGGCAGATATTTCGGTGTCGATCTATTTTGACGTCTAGCACAAAGTTATTGCTGATTTACAATTTTCCCACTAAGTAAAGAAGCCACTTAAAGCCGTCTTTGAAGACATATTATTAAAATTAAAATATTGTGTTACAAACATAAATTAAATTCAAATAATTCACGAGCAAAATATTGTATTCAATGAAATTCAGAGACAAGAATCAAATATCAACATAATATAATCCCTAACAATATTACCAATTTAAATAATATTGAATCCTTATCGATTGAAAATATAAAAATTCTTTTGATTTTGAATAAAATAATGATTTAATCAACAAAGAATCTTTGGAGTTTTACTAGTTGATTCCGCCTACGTCTATAAAACACAAACATTATTCCGGTTTTCTGATACAAATATTTTGTATTTAATGGATTTGTCATCAAAACAAATTCATTTTCATTTGATTTTACGATGACAGACATTTTTCTTTGTATTTAACAAAAGTAAAATATTAAAATTATTTTTGCTCAATAAAAACTTTATTGGTTGTCGTGCTAGCGATGGACACCCGATCTTATCTAAAGATCTCTTCTTATACACACATTTTAAACTTATCAAGTTTCCGCATAAAATTGGAAGTTTTATTATTAATTGCAACAAGCCAATAAACCTACATACGCAATATCTTTTAATGCCTTTTTAAATGCGCTTACATGAAATCCGCAAGAATCATTAAAAAATATTGATGGCCCAATTCTGTATATTAAGAAATACTCATAATATTCAATTATTAAGATCTTCGACTTGTAGAATTGTTGTAAACCAAGAAAATGTATACATTAAGACCTCAAATTGGGAATATGTCTTCAGGCCAAAATTCTAAATTATCATATTTTACTGAAACCGAAATAATCACTATTATTGTCCGCTGTTGTTTCGGAATACAAATGCAGTGATTGGTTTTTATTAATGAGCCAAGAGTTAAAATTTACTATAAATGTTTTTGCCATCGATCGATAAAGGTCATGATCAGTTTTGGAGTCACTATAGCAGACGGTTTGTTTTTTCTTTCTTTTTTTTAACGTCATTATCTTGGTAATCTGTGTAAATGCATTACAGTGGGGTATTTCAGCATTTAACTAAAAAAACTTGGTTTCTATTACTTAGCGATACGAATAATAACTTTTAATAAATTGTAGTTTGTAATTTTTATTATATTTATTTGACGATTAAATTAGGCAGAGGTTGAGTTAATCATACAGTTAAAGTTTTTTTCAAGTACCCCCAAAAAATACTCCTTCACTTCAGTTGTTTCTTTCTTCTCAAAAAAAGAGGTTTTAAATCTATAAGCATGCATTTAGTTTCATGGGATGAAACACTTAAATTTTGAGAGGTTTTCCGTAGAGCAAACCTAGTGATTCTCTTTTCAGCTTTTTCTACACTATAAACACTAAATTGCGTATACAACAAGACTATAGAATAAAAAGTTTTTAAGGCGTACGGATCTTAAAATTTTTCGAATTAAGAACCCCAACATGGAATTTGCTTTTGAAATAGCATGATCTATGTGACAAGAAAATTCATTTTGAAAAATTCTTTCTGGCTGTCAAATCTCTGTAAAATATTATTTTTGAGTTAGTTATCAAAACACATGAGATTTTGGCTTCTGGAAAATATTACTGTACGCTTTATTTTTACTTGTGATTTATAGGTGCTATAAGACAAGTTATGCATTCGGAAAAAAATCGAATTCGAGATTTTCATCAAAGTTGACATTAAAATAATAGCGAAGACTAAAAAATTGTCTGTTCGATTACAGGCTAAACAGCTCGGCCGATTTTATTTAAACTTTAATTTTTTCCCCCCACATGTTTTTTTCTTTTTTTTAAGACCAAAAATAACGGTACCTGTCATACGGATTCTTTTCGAAATTTTATAAGTATTTTTTTTTCTCAAAAGCTGTTAGACAGATTTAAAAAAATAATAATACAAAAAAATTTCATTTAGTTAAAGCTAAATAATGGTTGGAAAAAAATCGGAAAATTCGCCCATGGAACCATTTTTTTGTTTTTGATTTTCTCAAAAACGGTACAACCGATTTTGATATTTTTTATGCTTAGGCTCCCAGCAATTTGAACAGATTTGTCTATTAAAATTTTCAAAAATTATTTTTTTTTTTGATTTTTAAGAAATTTCAAAATTTTTTTTGAAAACTCAATATTTCGAAAACCGCATGCTAGATTAGTTTTAAAACTTGATAAATAAAAGTTTCTCAATATAATCTACAAGATGTGAAAAAAAAATTATTTTACCTAAAAATAAAGGTAGCCACCATACAAATGTTAAAAAATGGTTTTCAAAAATCGTATTTTTGTCCAAAACAGCCCCTAGAATTTTGATAAAATCTTTTTCCTTTCAATTAATTTTTATGATCTTTAATTTAATAAAAAAAAACTTAAATTAGGATATTACAGTTTGTATGTACCATAGAACCATTTTGAATTTCTCACTATCGACAGAACGGATTTTAATGAAATTTTTTTAGAGACGCTTCTAAAAAGTTTAAATAACATTGCATTTCAAAACTTAAAAAAAAAATATTTTTTTAATTTTTGGAAAAAAAAAGTCTTTTTTTTTTTGGGAAAATTCCATATCTCAAAAACGGCTCGATATTTTTTTGGAAATTTAAATTTCATTCGTACAATAATAAAAACTTAAAGTTGGCCTACCAAATTTTTTTCTTAAAAATATTTAAAAAATTTTGTATATAAAACCTTATTTAAAAAAAAACTACTACAACGACTTATAATTTTTGTTGTAGCATAATTTGCATAGCATTCTGTTTTTGTGTCTTACTACTAGAAGAATTTAAAAAAAAATGATTTTATCCAAATTAACAGTTTTCTTTAATAACATTCGTTTTTTTTAAATTCTAGTCTATTACATAGGAGCAAGTTCGTGCGACCCAGTGCAGTTTTGTTTAAATAATATTAAACCTTATTCGCATTATGAATAGAGTTAATGTTCAAATTCTCAGCAAATTAGTGGCATTTGGAATTAAATAGATGAAGTGGTAAGTAATTTATAAAAATAATAAAAAGCAGCGGCCCAAGATGTCTTCCTTGAAGAACACCTGGAAAGTTAAACATTTCTTAAGAAAATATATAAATGAAAATATGAAAATGTGTTTTATACTAAATACCTTTTTATTCACTTAAGGAACGAAGAATTGAAGCCAAGAACTTCAAATTTCTTCAAAAAGACACAATGTTGAGCACGTTCGAAGACGATTGAGTTTCCATAGGGGATAGACATAGTTTTTATGCTAAATTGTTCCAGACTTACAGTTTTGTGAAACTTAATACCTTTCTCGGGTATTTTATATTTACCTATAGCTATAAGTGTAGAAAAATATTATTGAGGTTTTTAATATTAACAAGATTGATTTCGGTATCATAACAGTTTGTTGGTAAAAGAAGTGATGTGTTAACACTCTCTTGAGGCATTACAATTGTTTTGTGGTGGTTCCAAGGTTCATAATGAGACTTATTAATCCGAACTCAATTTCCCTTATCTATGAAATATGCACAACTCCATACCCTGTAGTGTCTACAAGGGCATACTAATAGTTTTACGAAAAATGTAAGTCCCAAGATTGATTTTCTCTGACGAAAAATATCCCAGCAAGTAATTTTAACAAAATGTCATTTTAATATTTTTTCTCCTCTTTTTATAATGAATAGGAACTCTTATGATGAAACACCCTACTGTGTATTAATATTATGCGTTGTGTTTTCTTATAAAAACCGGTAAATATTATATTGTAACGATTTTGTTTCTTTTTTAAACTACCATTAAAAAAAATCATCATCGTAATTTGTACTTAACTTACATATATGTAAACGCAGGTATCAATTGAGAAAAAAAAATTTAAATGCATGATAAAATTCGACAGATGTCGTCTGATAACCAAGCTTGATATTTACCAATTTATTACAAAAAAAAACCTACACTTACATTAACTGCGATGAATCATGATTTAACTTAACGTCGATGAAGATTTTAGTAGCACTTTGGTCCTTTTGTTATAGCAATCATATTTATATTGAATTTGTATCAGCTTCAATTTGACTGATGAAAAGAAATGCGCGCGACAAGGTGAACCTTGAAAACTTCATTTTAATCTCTAAAACAGGATGTGCAATGAGTTTGACTTTTTCAGTCCACAGATGAATCATTTTCGTTGTGACTAAGAAAAAATAAACTGTATTGAGGATGAGTTTTAAAATTCGATGCATCATAATAATCTAGTTTGTAAGGAATTGTGGGTTTTTTCTAAACTGCATCCGCTAAGATTAATTTGTTTGGAAAAGTATAAAAATAGTAAAAGTCAATAGTTTTATAGTTACAGATAAGTATAATTTTGTACCTCAAATAATACACTGATAGAGAGACTGCAATCTGAAACCAAGAACGTTTTTCTTTTTTACATAATTTGATTTCGCGTTTATATTTTGACTCTCGCTAAATTTAAATGTTTTTCGAATGTTAATAAACCTTAAATTATAAGCAGAATCTTAACGTTCTTGAATTATTTCAATTCTTAATGAATGAAGGGTTCCATATGATACAACAGTATTTCAAAATGGATTGAACAACGCAAAAGTATAATGATCTTAGTATGAAAGGATCCTTAAAGACATTTGAATATCACACCGAGCATGAAGTTGACCTTCCAAACAATATTGCGTCAAAAATTACACCGAGATCTTTTTCTTCCACGATTCTAGCTTAAAAGGTTCCACTAACATTGTATGAAATAATTTTTGGAGTTGTATTTCGGCAAAATGACATGCTTCGACACTTCGATACGTTAAAGTGAATATAGTATAGATTCTAAATTAAAATATTTACATAATTTAAGAGCTTAAGAACCTTATTCTTTACATCTATAATATCTTTAATAAATTTATGACAACACTTTTAACATAACAAAAGAAAATATATGCGAAGACATTAAAAAAAGAGATAGCTTAGTTAAATTTTCCTAAAGACTAATACAACCTTAAGTTGATTTGAGGCAAAAGTAAAGCTTTAAATCATCAGCAGTGTAACATGAAACTGTGGGTTTATACACTGAACAAATATTACAAATAAGTTACAAATCTTTAAGAGGTCAATAAATGCTTCTTCTTAGAATTGAACTAAATTCGAAACAGCAATCAATCGCTTTTTATCATTTACGAATTTCAAAGACATTAACTATATCTTTCTAGTTAGATTTCTTACTCAAAACATTTATTCATCATGACCACATTATAAAAACCTATGATATTTTTTCACGAATATTACATCATGGTGATATTTTAAAAGCTTTGCATTAGATGAATATATTTGCAACATAATTAATTACGACAAGCGTCGTCGTTTGACAAATGTTCTTAAATATGTTGGCGACACTGATTATTATTGTTGACAACATGTAATTCTCAACTTTTTTCTACACATAATAGTATCCCAAAGGTGTTAAAAGAACAAGGTTACAATTGTCTTACCGGTGATGAAATTTTCTGTTCTGTACAGAAAATAAACTTGGTCAGAAAAAGCTTCTTCAATCTCTTCTTATCTTATCCTTGTCGCTCGTCATTGAGATGTTTTTAGGCGTGTTTTACTGAGGATCATACTCTTAATGAATTGAATGGCATCCTTTTACGCTGTACTCTGGAAAGTAAGTTAATGGGACTAGACTTTATTGAACCGACATTAAAGACTTCCTTGGTGACTTGTTTCCTCTACTGTTAAAGTTGACGTTTTAACTATTATTTTTAAAAAAATTATAAAAGTATCTTGGTTTGTACATACATAAAAAATCTTAAAGATAAAAACTGAAGTAAGAAAATGAATGCACTCCGACAATGTGTTGAAATAGAGAAAATTCGTATTCAATTCATGCTGGAAATTAATTAACAAAATTATTATATTTTACACAAAATTATTCAGAGTAGTGGCTGGGTACGTTTTCAAATAAAACTGCCTCATCTGTGGGTCCGAAATTCCAAAAATAATAGTGGAACTGCTCTTAAATACCAATAACAAATAATAAATAAAGATATGTACTTAACTATGTAGATACATATATGTACATCTGATTATCGTGATAGTAAAACAAGATTAGCTATAAACATTTTTTAAACTTCACTTACATTAATTGTATTATAAGCGAAAACTCAAAATTTTCTGACAGGTGATTTCTTGAAATGGAACCTTCTGAATTTACATCTGATACATTGTCATGCTGCTGTTTTTCAATTTCGATTAATTCTAAATCACGATGTCAAAAATTAAAAATTATGACAATTTGCCATTAGTATATATCTGAATTTAGAGAGCAGCTAGAAGCAATCCGTGAAATTTGTCAGGAAAGAATGAGTAAGTTTAATCAATCTTTTGGATTGGCAAAATTTTGTTCGCATTAAGATGGCAGGTTAAAACATTGTGACGGAAAATACTGACATATATGTATAAGTTCATCTATACGATCTCGAGAAAGAAAGAAAATACAAACAAATAAGGGCAATTCACCGGTCGTGTAAATCTGACATTAATCTAAAAGACTTTTTGTATTAAAAGCTTGTTTTATAACAAAAGGCAATATGCGACGCGCTGCCGCAGGCAGTCTGCCACTTAGGCTGACCGTGAAAATATTTTTGGTCATGCTGATTGATCTTATATCTTTCTGAAGTTCACCTTTTGCAGAAAACTCTAAACATAAATTCCATTAACATCAATAAGAAATTAATTATAAGCTTCAATAATGTTGACCCAACCTGACCGTGAATAAATAATAAGTTTTCTTATTCTAATATTTTGTTTTATTTATATTTTTTTAATAAATCAGTTTTTTTTTTGTAACACACAACTAGTGTTTGAAGTCTTTAGGGACAAGACTTAGGAAGTTAAATAAATCAATGTCACAAGTCTTGTTTTGCTTAAAACAAAAACTAGTCTGATTTTAGAAAGGCTTTCCGTTTCTAATTTAACACTCAGATAATAAAAATAAGTTTAAAAGTTTAATAAAATAAATTAAAACAAACTAAGTTTCTTATTAAATAAATTAAATTAACATACAAATTAACGCAGATAAAATGAATTTTTTATAGTTTTTTTTGTTTTTGTGGTTAATTCAAAAGCAAAAAGTAGTTTTGATAACAAATTTATCGATAACGTAGCCTTATTTATATATTTATATGTACATATTTTTAGTCTATCAAGTATTCGCAGATTGATCTAAATAATTAAAAAAAAAGAATTTTAAACAAGATTAGTATTAAAATAGGAAATTGTTGTTATATTATAACTACATTATTAATCTTAATCACTCGGGGTCGTTTGTTCAAATGAATATATAAATTTCTATATTCCACTTACCGATTAATGTTGAACTAAAACATTTGTATTCGTTTAAGCAAACGGGTTTCAAGGAGTTTTTATATCGTTTTCAAAATAATTAAGCATATGTTTAATACAAAATATATGATATCTTTTTCGAATCTAAAAATCCACTCACTTTCATATTGGCTTCTTCTTAAATAAGTATATCAAAAACAAAAAAACAAAACATTCGTAATATCAAATCTCGTTCATACCAATACAACCAACAAAAATCAACTTTAATTTTTCAATTCAGGACTGAAATTCCACAGCCTAAATGTTGGTGTTTCTTTAAATTTCAGAAAGCATACGTATTAGTTTGCAAAAACAACTTTCAATTCAAAATTCCAACTGTATAAGTCAAGAAGACATTTTATAAATATGTATGTATGTATTTCTTAAAACAAAAGTCAAATGCTTCCCCGCCCACGCTCATTTAGCAATTTAAAAAAAAACACTCAAGAATTTGATTGAATAAAATTATCGTTATCGCATTTTAACTTTACGCACAAAGATGATGGTCGAAAATGTGTTGGTCTGGTTTAGATATGTATAGATATACATAATTTGCGGTTAGAGTTAAGCAAACAACACATATCTAATAAGCTTTTATCAAAAAATTCAAATTACTTTGACACAAGGAGACATACTTGAACTTGCCCTTATTTCAATTCCTTTAATGTTTTTTATTACGTTGTTTTTCATTGGCAATTTCCGATTTCAATCAGAAATTGATTTTTTTTTAAATCAATTATTTTTGTTTCTCCTAAATTTACTTTATTAGAAAAAATCATCTCCTTCGTGCTTTGGATATGATTTTCAGAATTTATATAAATTAAACAAACTTGAGACCACATTTGCATACTGACAGCTAAAAATTGTTTTGGCATTACTGCAGGGAGAGGCTGATCCGCCGAAAAATTTAGATTGATTTTAAATCGAAAAATAAATCAATTTTGTAGCCCAATGGAATACAAAATAAATCAAAATAGGCATTTTGACAGATCTAAATCATTTTTTTTTTACCAATGGAAAACCACATTAATGTCATAGCATACCCATTTGTAGGTTGAATTATAGCTTGAACTGAAAAAAGGGTGTTTTTTATTAATTTTAAGCACACATTGCTCGGACATTCTTGTTTCTAGGGACAAAATCTATGTTTTTTCTCGAAAACGATTCAGAATATTTTGATATAAAATTTTATATGGACGTAAGTGAAGAAATGGCCAAATAGATGTATCTTCCACAGAACCGCTTTTTCAACATTTCTATCAATTCTTTATACTAAAGTTTCCGGGTAGTTCTATTAATATTACAGAAAAGAAAATTTTCTAAACACAATTTTTATTTGAAAATTAGAATTTTGCTGAGGTGCTAGTGAATTTTTGCGAAATTTAAACAGTCAGTGTTAAATACTTCAAAATTGCAAATCAACTTTTAAGCCCTTTTTGTTCTTTTTTAAAATGTTTAAAAAATTGAATATAACAAAATTATTTTTCATTCAAAATGCCTAACAAATCAAAAATAAAGCATGGTGAAAATTATTAGTATAAATATTAAATCCCTATACAAATAGTATTATTAAAATTATTGAGGTTCATCGGGTTCCCTGGATGTTAAGAGTTAAGTACATACTAAAATGATTGCAATACATAATTTTATTAACAAACAATATTATTCGCGAATCTGATTTGAAAATCCTTTAAATTCAGCTTATTTTAAATAAAATAATATACCAACTGTGAGCATACAATCACAAATTTATTTCCAAACCTAGAGACCTACGAGTAAATAAATAAATTCATTTGTTTTTTTAAACGTTCACACAAAAATCACATACGAAAATGCAACATTTACATTACATTCACGTACGATGGAACATAAAAGGACCTTAAATGATTTAATTCGATAAAAATGTGCAGTAAACGTTGACACATTCCTCAATGTTGTATTTTTTTGTTTTAATTTTATTATCTTACTGGTACATGGAAATTTAAATGAAATCGCTTTAATTTTTGTTTCAATTACTGCTTATTCAACAAATTAATTTTGAATTGGTTTAAGTGATGGGATTAAGTTCATACATAAATAGATTTTCTCTCTTTTTTTATAATTTTGTATGGTTACCATCTATTCTATAAAACGCAGAATAAAACGTATTTTTGTTTGATGTCCTTATTCATACGTATTTTTAAAGGTTCACACGAAAAGATAAACATTGATGATATATGGTAATGTTAATACATATAAAACAATTACAACGAAGTTGAAGAAGACCACTTCTATTTAAGCGTATTTAATTCAATTGAAAGTTCAAGTGACCTCAACTCGAAAGTGCGTTTCGCCTAGGTACGATAGTGTGCTCATCAGTTAGATGCTATCGCACCGTTCTAAGACGCAAATATTGATCGATGTTTACCGACTTGTATAAATATCACAGCATTTACATATACTGTGAATTTTATTTATCGAGGGGAATTTGTTTTAATTAAGACAGCTATATTTTAATAGTATAATGATGTACATAAAGATGTGAAGACATTTTAAAAATAGTCAAAATTACAAGCAAATTGATTTTCTCTCCGATTTTGTTTGTTTTAAAAACAAAATATTTGGAAAAAATGTTAAGAGTGCAATAGCCTTTGAACTACAATATGGCAAAGTCATTGGAAAAATACTCGGCAATAATCCAAAACTAGGCAACCCTATCAAAAAAACCTGATACGCAATATTATTTAAATTGCTACATCAAATGTATGAAGTTTCATCAAAATCGTTGAAACTGGTTTTGAGAACATTTGAAAAAAAAAATCAAAATAATTGTAGGGCAGCTACCCGTTCTAGATGAGATAAGACAAAAATTTGAAAATCTAATCAAGCGAATGGAATAACATTGCTCTTTACAAAATATGAAGATAGCTCCGCCACCCACTAGCTGAATTTATAATGTAACCAACAGGCAAATAACAAACGGACGGAAGTCATGAAGAAAACACGTAAATTTATTTAAATCGAGGCTAATGTTAAATTGAATTAAAACATCGGTATTTTTGTTTGACACGACCAGTTTTTGCCATAAATTCGTAGAACAAGTAAAATAGAGTGTTTTTTCAAATTAATTTGTAATTTTTTATTTTTCATTTCCTTATTTATCTCAAAATAGGCTTTAACGAAATCAAAAAATTTAGATTTGAAATTTTTTTCAATTTATTTATTTATTAAGAGTCAACCTAGTTTAACAATATATTTATATATTTATATAATATAATTATTTTATAGAGATTAGAATAATATATATATATAGATATTCTTAGCAACTAAAAGTTTTATTTATGTGGAAGGATGTTTAATTTAATGGTGTATGTCTTGAGAAAATTTTTACAAAAACTCATTGGCAATTTAACTAAAACTTATATAACTTCCTTAAAACTAATATAAAAATAGTTGCAAATCAAGCAGCAATATTTTTTAATATTAAATTATAATCACTTGAACACTTATACATAAGATTTTCGTAAATGTTTGAACAATTTTTTTTATGTGTGCATTTTAGTGCAACCAAGGAAGGTTTAAAATAGTTTTCAAAATCTTATTTTGACAAACCTGAATTTTTTAATAGTCACTCGGCACAATATTACCAACATGGGGATGTATATAACATAGAAGGTAGGAAAATTAATTTTATATATCAAATTTATTTTCTACGCTTAAATCAGAGTTTCTATTTAAAAGTGGAAACACGATTTTTATTAAAACTTGACATTTCTTTACGCTCTCAGATATTTGATTTGGAAAAGTTAAACTTTTGTCTAGGGTAACACCCAAATATTTAATAAATTGTTTCCATTGAATTGGACCACAGAGATATTTATTTGTGGCAAGTTGCATTGCTTACGTTTTCTTGTAAAAATTATGCTTGAGTTTTTAAGGGGTTTATTTTGATTTTTCATTTAGAAAAGTAGATTTGAACAGCATCAAGAGCGTTTTGCAGGTTTAACAAAATTTGTTGACAGTTTTCGGAGATGCTCTAAATACATGCATCGTCAGCCAAAACTTATCTCTTGCAATAATCTAAAGTCGGACACGTAAATATTGTAAAGAAGGAGGCAGAGTGTCGAGCCTTGAGGAACAGCCGCTTTGATAGAGTACAAAAGAGATATTTCTTGGGCTATTTCAACTTTGGCAGACCGTTTTTTAGAAGCTTATGAACAGGACCGTGATGCCAGACGCTGTCAAAAGCTTTCTCAATGTCAAAGGAAAGCATTGCAACAGATTTATTGAGTTTAAGTGCTTTTTGTAAATCTTTGGTAAGTTTAATTACCTGATTGGTCGAAGTATGTTGTCTCCTAAAACCGAACTGTTCTGGTGGAAGGATATTTTTTGTTTCAACGATTTCTGTCATTTTAAGATAGATTAATATTTGAAATACATTTTTTTACATTTAATTTACTTAAAGAACTTACTGCTATTAATAACTTCTCAGTTTAGCTAGCCTTGACAGTAAAATTTTTTTATTAGGGGATTTTAATCTTCCCCATATCGAATGGGTTCCCTCTGATGACGAATCTTATTTTGAAGCTTCCACAAGTTCACCCCAACAAGAGCTCCAAATGTTGGATAATATTATCTCTACAGATTTACAGCAAATTAGCTGTATATGAAATAATATGAATAGACAACTTGACCTTGTATTCTCATCTGACGCCGCCGTTAGTACAGTAGTGGTAGAATCTATCTCTGCTTTATCTAACATAGATCAATATCACCCGCCTCTTGACATTTTTCTTGACTTGAGTGGTCATTTACTAGAAAATAGTAATCCCCACGACTGTTCTTATACTTTTGACTTTCGGAGAGGTGATTTTCAACAGCTTTTAGATAGTTTAATTATTTCCGGTATAGAACGTTTACCGATTTCTAATGATCTTGACAAAACTGTCTCAAGCTTCTATTCTATTTTGATGAGATGCATAAATGAAACTGTCCCTAAAAAAAGATCTATTTCCTCTAATTCTTCTTGTCATACTTGGTTCACAAAAGAACTCAAATGCCTTCGAAATAAAAGAAATAAGGCTTGGAAAAAATATATAAGGTTCATGACAGTATAGAGAATCAAGTAGTTTACATTTCCCTTTTAGAAGAATTCAAAAAACTCTCTTATGAATGTTATAATGATTATCTTCAAACCATGGGACTTTCCCTGAAATTAGACCCGAAAAACTTCTGGAAATTTTTAAATTCCAAAAAGAAAAGCGACGGTTATCCTGTTAATCTCGTTTATAATGACGTAATCTTGAGTACTAGTACAGAAATCTGTGAGGGATTTGCAAATAATCTTAGCCAATCCTTCATTGATTCCCCTGTTGTTGTTGACGATAACTATTTTCAATTCTTACGAAATTGTCCTCAGGTTTCATTTAATAATATTACAATAGATCATGACAAAATTTTGGACTTTCTGTCACATTCAAAAGACGACTATTCTATTGGACCCGATGGAATACCACCCGCTTTATTGAAGAAATGTAAATCTGTTTTAGCTCTTCCTCTGCGTAATATTTTTGTTCTATCCTTGAAATTAGGTAAATTCCCTACAGTTTGGAAGAAAGCATTTTTAACGCCAGTATTTAAAAAGGGAGATAAAGCCAATATTACCAACTATAGACCAATTTCCAAACTTTCTTGCATTCCGAAGTTGTTCGAACAAGTTGTATGTGACAGTTTGACATTTATATGTAAAACTATTATCTGCAACCAACAACATGGTTTTATGCAAAAACGTTCTACTGTTACTAATCTTGTTGTCTTTTTGAATAAATGTTAAAACTCTCTAGAAAGTTGTCAAGAAGTTGATTGTGTATACTTCTCGAAAGCTTTTGATCAACTGTCTCATGAGATTATCAAGTTTAAACTTCACTCATACGGATTTCCACCACCTTTCATCAAGTGGATATCGTCATATCTTGAAGATAGGTTATATCAAGTCAAATTCAGAAATTCATACTCAAGAGAGTTTATTGCCAAATCAGGTGTTCCGCAGGGAAGCCATCTGGGACCACTACTCTTTACATTGGCTATTAATGATGCTCCTCTGTGTGTTCGCAATAGCGAAATTCTAATCTTTGCAGATGATATGAAGATTTATAAAAATATAGTATCTTCAAATGATCGGGCTTTACTGCAAGATGATATTAACCATTTTGCCTTGTGGTGTGAAAAGAACAGTCTGAATCTCAACCCGACAAAATGTCAAACTATGACTTTTTCTAAAAAACGTTCTCCTTACTCTCATGAATATGTTATCTCACGGCACATTTTAACTCGTGTCATGACTGTAAGGGACCGTGGAGTTCTTTTTACACCCAATTTAGATTTTTTTGCTCATATTAATAAAATCGTGAATAAGGCCAATTCAATGTTAGGGTTTATTAAGCGCTGGTCTAAAGAATTTGTTGATCCCAATGTCACCCGGGCTTTATACAACTCCTTGGTGCGTCCCTATCTTGAGTATGCATCGCAGGTTTCGACTCCACTTTATGATATTCATATTGAGAGATTAGAATCTGTGCAAAGAAACTTTACTCGTTTTGCCTTGAAAGGACTTCAATGGAGTGATCCTTCGTATGTCCTCTCTTATGACCAACGATTATCTATTCTTCAGATGCAAACTTTGGAACAAAGAAGAACAAACAATAATTTGGTATTTTTCCACCAATTAATAACAGGCGTCACAGATGCACCAGATCTTTTATGTTCGGTTTATTTTAATTATCGGGGAGGAGGTTATAATCTTCGAGGCCTCGATTTGATTAAGGTCCCTACACATAGGACCAACTATGGCATTCATGAGCCCTTGACACGTATGGGTAGACTTGTAAATTGGAATTCAAATATTTTTGATTTTAATATAAATAAATGTAAATTAAAAAACCTTCTCAAAACCAGTGGTCCACGCTCCTAAATGTTCTTTGTTTCATGTTATGTTATTGTTTTGTTCTTACGTAATATTATTTGTTTATTTTTCATGTTTTCTTGTGTCAGTGTTAATTGTAATAGAGTTTGCCTACTAATACTAACAACTAACACTGCACCAAATGATGAGCCGGTGGTATAACACAGTTCTCTGTGTTGGCAAACCATTGGTCGAAAGACGGAGCTTTGCTATAAGCTTTCTTCGACCAATTCTGATAGTGTAAAAAAAAAAAAAAATTAATTGAAAGCATGCCACGACAAATAGATCCTTGTCGAAATATCGGAAGAAAGCTTTCAACTAATTTGAAAGAGGCGATTATGCAAGTTAAATATAAAATCAAAAAATTGTCGGAGTGATCTACATTTCGATTAGAAAAATATTATCAAAAAGTTTATTCAGTCATAGAATTGTTTTTTTTTTTTTTTATTTTCGACTTTTTCGACTAAATCATTGTTTGTTTTTGTTTGTTGTTTTTATAGAAGAACTCCTTTGAATTCTAAATAATATTATATCAATATATTTTAGGAAGTAAAAAAGTGAACATTTTTAAAACAATGCCCTGAATTCTTTATTATATGTATATGTATACTTATATTTAGCGTATCAAATTTTTCTTAGAAACATATTAAAGAAATTTTCCATAATTGAATATTTTTTTCAAGAAATCTCTAGCATTGTGAGCTCAAACTATATATTGAATTTCTTCACCAATTTAAAGAAAAAATTCATGCTTTTGAACATTTTCCAATAGTTACATACTAAATCGTGACCTATATAATTTGTTTATTTATTTCATTCATCTATGCCTCTTACAGATTGCTTAAGCTAATAAACTTAATTTATAATTACATTTTCACTTCATTGTAAGTTAAATACACTTGTTTCTAAAAATAAATCTATATTTAAATTAAGTTTATTAAAGAGCCTCATACATCTTGTGAATGGTATATAAAATAACTTCTGCATCATACAATACCAAAAAACATTATCGAAAAATTTTAGTCGAATTAGTACCATGTCAAAATAATTTTAGTATGATACTAGGTTAAAAAGTCGATTTTTTAAGTTTTAATTGTATTTAGCATCATGTTATTTAACATTTTATTAAATTTAAAACCGTCAAATAGTTTTCTACATGAAGTGTTAATGTTTCAGGTATGTTCAGAAGCAATTTATTATAAAAAAAATTGCCACAGCCCGATACTAATTAGAAAATATTGAAAATTAAAAAAAATTGCAAACTGCTTCTAGGTTAGCAAGTTGTTAAGAAGTATCATTCAAATATCTTAACATAAAGGTGTTCAAAATTTTGCGCTATATTTTTAGACTTTGTTCAGTTCCTGAAAATCTTCTCGATTTTGTGTGAATTCCTTAAATTTAAGATTTTTGGTTTATTTAGTATTCATACATTTTTCTCTTGAGATTTTACAGCTTGATTGTACTGAAAGATGATACAAAAGAAGATGCCCGTATTTATAGCTTCTTACTAAAATAAGCAAAATAGTTAATGATACAACTTTTTAAATTATATAAAGCGGAAATACGTTTTCGAAATACTATATTTTGAAATATCAATATCAAGTTATGTAAAATTAATTAAAAAATTGAAAAACAACGTTGGGAAATATTGAAAACTTATTTCCAAAGTGAGTATTGTGTAGCGCAAACAGTGCAGGTCGAAATGAAGCATCCACCGCGCCTGTTGTACGCAAGTTTGTGCAAAAATTTCATGATACTGATATGATAGTGGAAAACACTCATGGTCCCGTTATGATAGTGGAAAACACTCAGGGTCCCCGTTATGATAGTGGAAAACACTCATGGTCCCCGTCGCCGTCCAGAAGCTAATGCATCCACAGAGTTTGTTGCGGATTGTGGAGTGTTGGTATCATTGGACCACTTTTCTTCGAAAATGAGGCTGTGAACAACGTTTCGGTCAACAGTGGGCATTACAGAGCCATGTTAACCGACTTTCTTTTGCGCATCAAATTCAAAAATCGTTATATCAGCCGTCTTAGCGATATCAATTGGCCACCTCGGAGCTGCGGTTTGACCCCTTTGGACTTTTTTTGTGGGGAACCGTGAAAGACCGATGTTATTTCAACAATCCGATTTAAACACTTGAGGCCTTTATTATTCAAGCAAGTTATAATTAATAGGAATGTTTGCTCTTAATAATAAAGCCAAAATACATGGACAAAATTTAATTTTGTTCATTTTATTGCATTTTTAAAAAGAAATTTGTAGTTGGCCCACCATTTACAATATGTATATCTGCTACAAATAATTAAGTCACTAGGATGCATCTTTCCAATAAGTTCAATAATTAGTTTCTTCGTTAGACATAGGAGCAAGGCTGGGTTCAACTTATCTCTGCTGTAAGTTGACTTGCATTCAAAAAATATTTTATTTTTTTAATAATTTTCACTCCATTTGTCCTGGCGTTAAATCGGCTAAGGTGATTGGTGACTGTCACATTTATGAAAATCAAATGTTATCAAATTACATGTTTCGTCTGTGTAAGGTGATCACCAAAAATTATTTGAAAATTTGGAAGCATTTGAGAGACAAGTTCTAACAGTTGTCATAAATCCATTTATTTTAATTTTGTATTGTGTTTTATATTGAATTAAATTAAAGAGAAGACTAGTTTAATATGATGTAAATTTTATTTATTTTTTCCATTTTTATTTTTGGTAATACTATTTTACATATCAAGAATATTTATGTATGTATAATGTGATTTTTAAATATTTCATATATCAATAAGAGAAATAATCTTAAATGGCCAAATTTGTGCTCAATGCTTTCGATTTATTCTATTTATTTTATTACCATCTTGTTATGTAAACTTTAAAGAGTAATTTAAAGATTATCTTGTTTCTGCAAACCTTTTTTTTATTTTTAACACCAAGGTCGATATATTGATGAGTTTTTTATCCTAGCAATGTGGATTTATTTCTGTCTTAACAGGTTTTCACTTAACTGGATTGAATTTTCAATTAATTTATTTGAATTCTTCAGATTTTATACTGTTAGTAAAGACATTAAATATTTGCATAAGAAAAAGCAATATGACCCCGCAAAACAGAAAGGTGGACTTCCAGTATTTAGAGAAGTTATTGACGTACAAAATGGTCTACTAGATATTGATGCACAGATATACATAAGAATGACAAGAAAAAAATATTTTATTGTACATAGGTATCACAACTCACAATATTAACATAAGGTCCTTACAAGTTATTCAATCTCCTATGAGTTGGCAGTTTCATAAATTGATAAATGGCCTACATAAATAAAAGAATACTCGAAAGCTGATAAATAAAACTAATCTTGCACGTTTAACTTTTTTTTATTTTTTTTTTGTTTGCCTTGCTCTTCGGTTAGCTTATGGCCTTTAAACAAATTAAAGGATTTTTTTTAGCAAGTTTTAGCAGCAAAAGCAGGTTATGTGATGCTTTAAGGGTACCTACCACAAGACTCTTCACTCACATAAATCACTATCATAACAGTTTATCGTTTTAAGCATTAACCTTAATATTTGTTTTCCTTGAAATCAAATACGTACGGGCAGGCAGCTCAAAAGGTTATCACCCACGCCACTCATTTCTGCCATATGTAATGTGTGCATGTACATACTATGTATGTTGAATAACTTATCGATTTTCAAAAAATGTTTATTTTTGTGATGTTAAATAGGAGAATTTGTTTCAAAAGTGCCCATCCTTAAATTGGTTTTATTTTAATAAGCCTTGATAAGCCCACAAGCTGCCTCTGGCACTGGATAATACATCGGTATTGGAAGTGGATTTATTTGAGCATCCCAATAAAAAAATTACCTTAATTGGTTAATTTTTGAGGTAATTAAACGCAACCAATGATTAATTACTTGTATCATTTGTCATAAAGAAATGAGCCATTAAGGAAGTGCAAAGTTCCTGCTTAAGTTATTTTATCGTGTGCAAAAATATGAAAATGAGATAAGTAAGATTTATCAACTTTAGGTACGTTATTTTTTACCTTAACACAGCTTTTGGGCTAACAATATTATCTTAGTAAAAAAAAATCTGCAAAATAAATGAGCATTTTTGACACTCAAAACAACCCTTCTCAAATGATGCAATAAATTTAAAAAGACTATGGAGCCGAGCATTTACAGTAACCTGGTTGATTTTTGAGGGTTTTTCAAAAGGACGAGTAGATGTTAAAATCTAATAAGACAAGTTGTATACGAGATGACAACTAATGTTGATATTTTTGAGGGAATATTGTTATACGTGCGAAATATGATGACATCGTTCAAATGGCTTCGGCGACTACTCTGAATGACGCGAATCTCCCAGATGTCTATAACTCTGGCACATACATGAGCGATGGTTTGTTGCTTTGTTGAATTTGAGTGTACCCATCGTTTGAGACTTAAGATAAGAGTATGACGGAGTCAAATCGCACGATCACTACAAGTTTCCTCTGTCAGAGATAACCATTCCCTCAATTCGGTCGTGCAGAGTTTCCATTGTGGTGTCAGATGTGTGGCATTTGGGTTAAGGGAAATTAAATATCAAAGATCGCAAGTGCTCTCCTTAAATGGTGATGGTAATAGCATCATCATTTTTAAGAAGAAAGACCGATGATAAAAACTGCACGCCAAACCATTACTTTCTGCGCATACATTACCACCGGATTCTAGGATTGCACTCAACTCGATAGCCAAAAACTGATGTTGAATTTTTGTGTTCTTAGCTTAGGCCGTAGTCTAGTTTGGGAGGGTAAATGTCATCTTTGGTAAAATTTAGTAAACCTTCAATTTTCCTTCAGCAATAACTTTTTAAGATATTAAAATATCAACAAATTTGAAACTGACATAACAGTTTCGAGGAACATGTATATCTACTTGAAAACGTTAATCAAGTAATGGTACAAGTATATTTCGTACATTTCCAGGAGCCCTTCGAGATCTTGATATAAACAAACCAACTGTCCCTGATTGTATACCCCCAATTCTTCTGAAGAAATGTTCTTCCTCACTGAAAAAACCATTGCCATCGTCAGAGTTGTGTTTGTGATTTTTGAAATGGTAAGTGATTTTTGTTTTGTGTTTACCAATTGTCAACAAATCTTGATAACAATTCAACTCTTAACGAGTTTAATGCGCTATCTGAAAACATTTTCCGAATTGTTTATTTGTACCCTCACGCTGAAGTCGTTACTGCGGGCGACTTCAATTACACAATTCAAGTTGCCTCAGGGCAGACAACACCCTAGGGAGGATATGTTGAGATCTTTGCTGAGATACACCACCTTACTCAGCTTGTAGATGAGCCCACTCGAATACCAGAATACCAGATGTTGCTGGGCAAAACGCAGACACACTCGACTTGTTTCTTACTTCTAACCCTGATAAGCAACGCTAAACTCTCTATTCGGAACTTCGGACCATTGTTTAATATCATCCAATTTCTCGTTAAAGAGAAGCATTCCAATAGCACCGTTAATGCAATACCAGAAAGCCAACTGGCACGGTCTAAATAACTTTTTTCGATTTTTTAACTAGTCACTGTTTCCTCAATAGCGCCGTTGATGCCAGTGCTGATATGATCACAGAAGTGATTTTTCGTGGAATTTGTACTTTTATTCCTAACCGAAACAAGAGTATAAATCCTAAAGAAAAGTATTTGTTCGATACAAGCTGTAAAGAAGCTATCAGGTTGAGAGAAGTAAGGTCGAGCTCTTACTGAGGAAAAACAAAAAAAGTATAGACAAGTCAGAAACCAGTACAACCCTGTCAATAAAATAACTAAATTCTTACATGACCAGGAATTAAGGCAAAAAATCTTGCAATGTTCTAAAAGCAGTAGAAATTTCTGGTCATTTGTCAAGAACGTAAAAAACTGAACTTCACCTTCGGTTCCAACGCTAATACCGAAATAAATCACCCAAGTTGAAGATTTAACTCTTTTTGATTGGATGATTTTCATTAATCATCTCTTTCCAATTTGTTAAATGTTGATTTTCCAAAATTTGGACTGTAAGTATTTCCAAACGGAGGATTCCTGTTTGTATTTCTGAAATTACGTAGATTTCAAAAACCTAAACTTGTGAATTGTATTTAAGTTTTTTGCTTAGTTTATGTTTAAAATGTTGTTAGAACAAGCAATCTAAAAATCTAAATTTTTTTGCACAAATCCCTAGTATATTTCTTTAAATTATGTAAAGATAGAGTGATCAAACACCGTAACAAACTTAACTTCCTCAAAATGTATTGCTTTTTGTTTTATACGTGAAGTCCTATCTATTTTATAGCCAATTAAAAAAAAAACCCATATGGCTTCATACACTTAAATAAGGAATTCATTAAGTGAATCTTTTAAATTAAATGAAACTCATGTTTTTATAATTTCAACTTTTTAAATCAATAAAAGTAACCTTAATTATTCAAACACAAAAAACCAGTACCCGGATTGGTAACTTTTTTTACTGTCTAGTTAACAAAACAAATTAACCTTCTCTTTAAAACAAAAATAACACCCCTAAAAGTTCTTGTTTCTATCTTATTTTTATTTTAATTGAGTTTAAAATCAAATTCAAGACTGTGTCACACGTATTGGTTCTGATGTTGGAGAATCTCTGAACTTCAAAAATTGTGGTCTTATTATGATCATTTAAGTTGCTAAAACAACACCTAAAATTGTTCGATCTTGAAAAATAAAATGCGGTCTGATGATTATGTATACTCGTATAACGAAAACAACTTTGTTGGAATTCTGGACTATCGTAGTATGAATTTTGATTCAAGCTTTGAAATTTCTGTACACCAAGCCAATACTTGCCCATTAGAAAAAGTAAAGATTTCAACTAGAAATTCCACAACTTTTAGATATGTTCCCATTTTAGTTTTGTTATTATAATAAAATTTAACAATCGAGAGATAACTTATTTAACATTTCCCTACCGCAAAATACTCATACAACCCTTTTTCGTAAATTGTTAAAAGTTGCTCTATTTGATTAACATAATAATGGCTTTTGATTTTTAGGTATGCTTATTCGTATTCGATCATTCAGTCAAATTCAAATATGCTAATATTGTTTGAAATTCTGTTTTAAGCAAAAACCAATTTACCTAGATAATCTTATTTGCATGTTGCAAAATAAGAGCTACTACCTTATAAAATATAAAATATGCGAAAACGTAACTTTATTTGATATACATTATGTTTTTTTTATTGAAGCATGAAGTAAAAAGATAGGTTCCTTAATTGCTAACTCAAAATGTTGTTTTCCTTTAGTTATTAATATCATTATTTTTGCAAAGTCGTCATTTGATCTTGTTTGAAATCGACTGCAATGAAAAATGACATTAGTTCTAAGATGACATAACAGATCATTCAAAAATTGTGAAATCAATATAGAAATTTGGATTGTCATATACATACCTACCTGGCCTGGGCTCGCCGGTTATAGCGAAGAAAAAAACGTAAAAGATGATACATCGTAAAATTGAATACATTTTTCTGATAACCGTTTATAACAATCAAGAAAATTATGTCACTTAAAAAGATGTCGACGAGTTTATGTGATACCTCAAATCAAAACTAAACAGATTACCAAAGGTTAGGATATGTTAGTTTTCTGAAAGACAAAATCCTAATTGGATAGGTCTGGTGTCAAAAATCTGCTCATACGAAGAAAACTAAATACAAATTTTTTCCTGTCTGCAACCCTTTACTCTACATACTTTGGGGAAATTCACTGCATGAATGTCATATGGAAAATGAAACATACCCGAACAATTAGGAAATCTACCAAGAAGAAACAACAATATAACTGTAGCTTTACCTATTTCACCAATTTCGTCTACCTCCGCTAGACATACGTCTCTCACCTACTGGCTTAAAAATCACAAGATGGTATTACATCGCTCAAAATCAGTCAGCAAAATCTTTAAAGAAATTTTAAAGGTTGCTTAAGCCTAGTACGCAGATCGGGAAAAATTTTGTCTCCCATATATTTTTTGTCCTGGGACGTATTTTGTCTTGGATATTTGTCCGAGCAGTACGCAGTTCATACTTTTGTACATTGCTGTACAAAATGGCTCCACTAAATTTTGCCAGTAAAAAGAATGATACAAGAATTATTTTGCGGGACAAATTTTGACAGCCATCGTATTTCCGAAAGTGATTTTTCCCAAAACTAGTTTTATGTAAAAGGTGCTACAAGACACATTAAATTAGATTTTAATCTCTCCAAATTCAAACTTTTGCGCGAGATTTGGAAATTTTGTAGAGATTAAAATTTTAGAGATAAAGTTTGTCTTTTCTCGATCTGCGTACTAGGCAAGTATAAAATAATCATGTCGATTACAGAATCCGGAGAACTCGATCCGCAGTGCAGTACCATCTTTCCCATGTACTCATTTATCATGAAAAAGAAGGAGACGACTGCACTGTGAATCACTGCGGATCAGGTTCTGCGGATTCTGTAATCGACATGAATATTAAATAATTCACATACCTCAAAGGCCTCTTAATTTAACCTTTTTCTTACATCCACCGTGTTTAAGGGTCAGCTCAAGACATTTTATAATGTACTTTGACATATATTGTCATCTTTTAAATTTTGAAGTTTCAAATTGTGAGTTTGTACCGTCTGTGGCGATATTTTAGAATTATAAAATGCAAAGAATTATCGACACTTTTGCCCTCGATTATTGAAATTTTGTCTCTTTAATAAGGTGTCGGAGGCGAATCTGTGCATGAAATAATTCTTTTTTTAAATTTATTATATCATTTTTCAAAATAAAGACGTTTCCATGGCTGAAGCATCCCAACTTAAAGATATTTTTCTTTTGTTTGTAGCGACGGAGGTGGGTGTGTGTACCATGACTTTTTCTAAATTTCACAGATTTCAAAATGTATCTTCCAAATGTTTACTAATTCAAGATATCTATCAAAAAACAGCTGTGTTCTATAAAATTAAGTAGCATTTGTTTTTTTTTTTTTTTTTTTGTATTAGATTTTCACATTCTTTTACGTTACGTTACACAACCATCGTTTAGTTAAGAACCAATGAAAACTCGATTACCTATGGATACGAACTGAAGTTTTCTAATTTGAGGGCAAATTAAATATTTAAGTATGTTAAACTAAATACGAGTAACATCTAAGAAGCAGTTTAGGAAAATCTTATAGATATCTATCCAGAAAACTTTGGTTAGAAGTCTGAACGCGGCCATTGAAATGATTTGTTCCGATTTATTGGAATTGGCGAAACGAAAAGAGAACTTGCATCAAGGAAGTAAATAACTGAACTGATTTTTTAACGAAAAATAGTTTAAATAAAATAATTAATTGAAAAGTGTATTTGCACACAAAATTCTTTAAGTTGCTTGTAATAAAAGTGTACCTCCATTTTTTATTTGAGATCGAATGAGAACACGAAAAAAAGAATAATTAAAAAGTTTTTTCTGATTTCTCTATATATTAATATTTCTGTGCGGTGGAAACACGCTAAAATTTATTAAATATGAAAGATTATAATCATTGTTTAATTTAATGAATAACTTATTTATATAAATTCATTAATGAATTATTAGCTGTGTTTTTTTGGAAAAGTTATCCGTAGTACAGTGGGATTTTATATGAATAACAAATACAACATCCACAGTAGGATCACTGCCGATACTCGAATAAACGTCAAATCTATATCCGCAGCAGGATTTCACTTCTCCTTTTATCGGCAGTGATCCTACTGCGGATGTTGTATTTGTTATTCATATAAAATCCTACTGTACTACGGATAACTTTTCCAAAAAAAAACACTGCTATTATGGGTGGACTGCATTTCTAAACAAAAGTCCAATGAGTGTGGCTCAATCTCTATACCTAGCGACGTAATATTTGTTAGTGCTGGTGAAGCAATAGATGACCGACTGTTATATCAATTCAAATTTTCATTTTAAATTTTTAAAAGAAAACAATAATTATAATAAAATAAAAAAGAGAATTTTTTAAGTTTAATATTAAGTTCGAAAAAAAAACTACAGCATTATTCTCCTATTTCATGTCATTTGTCGGAAGTCATTTTATTATTCTATATTTAGCTTGAAAAATCTCGCTCAATACCCTTTCCAAACTCAATTCTTGTTAATTGATCAAGCACCAACACCATGTTTTCCGCCTTTGCAACAATGCCACTAATTATTGTGAAAAATTTCGTGAAGTTCGGTCCTAGCAGTCTATATGCAGTCAGTCCATGCAGCTGAGTTAAATTACACCCGTTCTTGTGAACAGTTTCACTCAATGCTACATGTAGTCTATCGCTCAACGATTTCTACATTTCTATTATCAGTGGTATACCCACACACCCTGAACTTAAGTGCTACCAAATTTCTTTTTACACGCCAAATGAACGCATCCAATGCTAAAAATTCCATTTGTCATTTTAAATTCCCACACACACCCAGAAAATTTTTCTTTCCTCTGAACGTCAGCGCTTGTATTATTTAATTGTCATTGTCAATTCATAATTCAAGTTCCAAAGCCAAACAAAACAACGACAAATCACAAAGATTTAAGCCTTTCGAAGGATGCAAAAAGGTCCACAACGTTTAACGACAACTGAAGAAGTTTATACATATTCCGAGAATCGCAGAACCATCACCATGAAGCGAAGAACTTTAGCGGGGACCTGTGGCATTGGTGTCTTTGCCATCGCCCTAATTACAGTTGTTCTGGCTTTTGCCACACCCAGTTGGTTAGTCAGTGATTATCGCATCACAGGATCAAAATTAGAGCGTCTTGGACTTTGGGTCCATTGTTTTCGATCGCTGCCCGATGTGAACGACGACAGTCAGAGAAGATTCTTCGTCGGCTGCCGCTGGGTCTTCGATCCCTTCACCAAAGGCTACAACGAGATTCGTGGATTCCTACTGCCAAGCTTCGTTATAGTAACTCAGTTCTTCTACACCCTGTGTTTCCTTGGAATTCTCTCGTCTGGAATTTTGGTGCTTATCTTTGGACTCTGTGCGGGTCCTGATCAAAAGCATTTCATTCATCTTATCAAAGCCATTGGATTTTGTCTCCTCGCCGCTGGATCTTCAGGCTCCATTGGAGTTCTCGTTTTTGCCATTTTCGGCAATCGCAATGGCTGGATGCCGGAGCACGCCAACAACTGGTTTGGTTGGTCCTTTGTCGTTGGAATCATTGGAGCAGTTATGACCATTGTCGCTTCGATTCTCTTTCTGGTTGAGGCAAATGTCCAGGAAAAGAAAAGGAAGCAATTCAAGGAATCCCAGACCAGGTTCGAATTAGTTCGCGGTGGAAACGCCTAGGTAAGGTCATCACAGCAAGCCAAACCCATCCATCCATCGATCGACAATAATATTTTTAGTATAAACGATAATTTAATGTTCTATTTCAAACGAAGAAGTTTATGCAATGTCTGTTGCTTAATTGCCATTCCGATCCGTTCAGCGTATCACACTTCAATTCAAACAAACCATAGACTCTGTTGGTACTTATTTAAATAAACAAAGACGATTTTTTAACTTACCTAGCACTTTTGTGCAAGTAAGACTGAATGAAAGCCTACTGCTCCTTTTGAGACATGTGCTGGACATCATTTGCAACGCTCATAACTATTATTCTCCGTCATCATTAAAAATCAATTAAATACGAAAATAGACGACAGACTGATACGATTGAATCTTAAACAAAAAACATTCCAACCATTCTAACAACAACAACCAAATGTGCCTTAAAATGAACCAAATTCAAAAGTTCTGAACAATTGCATAAACTTATTAAGTAAGTTTTGTTTTATTTTAAGTACAAAAGTTCTGTACCTTCAGACGATACAAATATAATTCGAATATTTAATTTAAGTATGTTAAGACTATTGCAAGAGAAAAAAAATTAAACTTAACTTGATGATGTTATTCCTTATAGACTTTTGTATACTCTGCATGAATTGTTTAAAAAAAAAGTTAGAATCATTTTGTATTTAGCACCGAATTATATTTTAAAAAAAAAAGTAAGGCATTTCGTCCTGCAACAACACACACACACCGATTTTATATTCAGCTCTATCACAAATTGTATCTTAGTAAGATTTATGCCAACGATCGAGGAGGTCAATCCTTAAATCCATTCGCATCATACGAATTGCTATTTGCAACAGATTCTGTGATTCAATTTACAAATGAATTTGTTATAGAGCTGATTATTTGTACTTTTTAACTTAAAATCATTATTCCGTCCACAAAATAATGTATTTACAAATTTTTAAAATACCACACAAAACGTCCATTATATTTTAAATAAAGTTTACAATTTACAAAAAAGTGTTTTCTTAAAATTTCTGAAGTAAATACAAATACCCTAAAGAGGTGTGATGAATTTTCATGTTATAGGTAGGATGACTAGCTCAGAAACGAATAGTGGGGAATATGAGAGTCAACTTATTGAACGAAAAGAATTTGGTAGAATAATTATAAGGAGGGCATTCTCTAGGAAATTTTAACAAACTATCTTTATTACAAATATCGTTAGTGTTAGTGTATAATGGTTACGATAGCAGTTCATTCAAAATTACAGTATGCACAAAGATATTCGCTGACTAAAGTTTTGTTTTGGTGGTTAACAAAACAAATATTGAAGTAAATCATCTTTGGAAGGACATATTGGATCCTAGAACAGGGCTGAAAAGACATACAGAAGAACCGTCATAACGATAATTGACCCATAGCTTTAGTCTTCTACAATACAGGCCAAGATTTCATGAGTTTTGTCGGCCCTAGCGAGGTATCCGTTCGAAACGGAAAATTTCTCTCTGACATTATTTTAACTCACCCGGCGAACTGCGTTGAAGTGCGATCAAGTGCTTTACTTGTGAAATATCTGAGCGGAACAAATTGCGCCAATGCATTTGTGTATTATTGTTCTTTACGATAGGAAAGCAATTTGAACCTCCGAAAAAGTATGCATTGCGGACAATTTTCCGCTCCGAACGGATACCTCGCTAGGGTCGTGTATTTTTCTTGAATTAAATCGTTAGCCTGCATGTATTACTGTTTGAGGAGACAATTGGCTAATTCATTTTAAGCTTTCTTGATAAAAAAAAAAAAAAACAATGAAAGACAGAAGGCATTAGCACGTTGATCAGGAGAAACAAAAGTGTCGGTAATTAATGTATCTGGATACTATACGACAAATGCAAATGCCAGATCAGAAGGAGAAACAAAGTTTCTTGCATATTTTTTTAGAAAACCTAAGCCTATTGCCGGGTTTTAAGTTACGTCAAATATATGATATCGCCAGTAAGCATACCAAATTTATTTTTTGAACATCGGATCATCATTTGAACATTTTGAACAGAAACCGTCAAGAACAGCTCGAATAGAACGGCAAAAAATGTAATATCAATCGAGGAAGGGATTTATCAATACCAAATCCCAGGAGGATTTGTTACGATTTGTAGAGCATTATTTAAGCAGGTTTTAACATCCGAATGGAATTTAATGCATCTAGAACTTGAAGCACTGTGTGCAATCCAAAATGTGGAACTTTCATATCATTATACACTCTTATTATATAGATACCAAAAATGTTCTCTAAAATGGTTTTGAATTCCTCTCCGGAGTCGATTTTTTTATTAATAAATCAGCTGTCGAAAACAAAACGGAAGTATTAAAGAAGAGACACTTCGTTTTGCACATGATTAAGGAGAAAAAATGATTGCTTCGCACCTAAAACAAAAACCATGCTGAAATAGTGAAAGTTGGAAATAAAAACGTTCCACATAAGTGGTTCCAGTTTTAATAGTATGTTCCGATAAATTGGAATATGAAACTCCAGCAAGAAATTGTTATTAGCCCTGCCGGAAGTAAAGGTCATTAAATTTACTTTAAAGAATTAAGTCATATAATTTCCAAAAAATAATTGTATTAGGAAAAAAAGAAACAAATGATTGCTTTCACTTGAACGCCTTTTGGGTGACGTGAGCAGAAAATGTAGATATCAAAATTTGGTATATAAATAGCGTCTGAGGTATTGTTTTTGGTTTAAGTTGACTTTATGAAACAGTAGATTTTGTTTAGCCACAAGATGAATAACAGTTTAATTCAAAAAAAAAAAAAAAAAAAACAAAAAACAAGTGATTAAACTCACACTAACCCCTAGACTCAGGTTCCCTAGACACATCTGCTTCCTTTGATAGTTTCCGGCTCTTTGAGTAACACTGTGATAGGATTATATAATTTTAAAGATCCGAAATACACAACTTTTTCGGGAATTTCAAATCATATGCAGACGATTTAAGGAACAATATCACACATTATTGAAGGAAACGGGCTTATGCAAACTCTTTATTGAATGAAGCTTAAAGCATCCATAACGGAAATGATCAGTTTATTAAAGCAAGAGGTGCGAAACAATTAATAATTATACTCATTGTTATATAATTAAACTTAAAAATTAGAGATTAGTATTTTATCGACAATTAAGACATTGTTTATAGTAAAATAAGAGTAATTAGACATCCTGACCTGTGGTCAGAAGTCGAAGTGCATTTTGTAGATTTTCTATTGCAGATTTGACATCGTCGTAGTTTAAGGCACTCCCAGCGTACTTGCAATATTTCTGAGCTTTTATCATTTGCTCGGGTGTAATTTGGACGTTCACCGTTGGTGGAGTTTGCGTCTGATCAGGGACATAGGGCACAAACCCGCCAGGTTTCTCCTCATCTACCGGTGGAGATGGAAGTTTACTGGGATTCGAGAGAACTTCTTCCGCAGTTGGTGGCGTTTGCGAAGTGCTGGGTGTCGGTTCATCGGGTAGTTGACTTTGCGATTGACTTTCTGTTGGTGATAAATCCCCACTTCCTGGTGCTGGTGCAGGCGGAGAGCCCTCCCCACCATCTTCGGCATTATCTTCACCATCCTCGCCCATGGGTCCGGGAATTGGAGTTTCTCCATTCTTTAGACAGTTGTGAATGTATGCGGCTTTCCATTTGGCATACTTTCGATTGTGTTGTGCCTCTTCTGTTAATTCGCCAAAAGCTTGCATTACATCATAGAGAACTCCACATGTGTAAAATGCCTTGACCACATTCCTGTTGGAAAAAGTGTTAAATGTAAGAAATTAAACCACAAAAATTCAACATACTTTCCAAAATTAGAATCCCTGTCTTGTTTATCAGCATATAGAAATAATTTGAGGGCGTAATTTTCCATATGAGCCTGGGCAGCCACTTCATTGGTGACGGCTTCATTATCCGTGTTTTGTTTTTTTGTCGATTCCAGCCAATCCATTAGACCTACAATGAATCGTCTTATTGAAATTATTCGCGTTCGGAGGCAATTCAAGTAACTTACTCAACAGGAGCTTCGTCTCATCTGGTTTTTGTGTGGATGCCTTCAGTCCAACTTGTAAGGCATAGAGCCGAGACCAATAGCTTACGACGATGTCCCTGCCATCGTGCTCCTGCGCAATTTTCAGAAAATGTTGAATTTGTTTCAAACTTACCGGACAAGGTGGAAAGTCGGCCATAATAATTGAAAATCAATTTGTGGAAATGCAATATCGGCAAATAATAAAGTAATACGATTTGTTTTCGATTTGATATTAGAAAAATGACGATATTGATATCCAAGAAGAAAATAAAAGATGAATCATATGTTAATTGTTATCTAGGCATCACTGACAGCAAATGGCTGCATTCAAAACCATTTATTACGACATGCGTTTACAGGTAGAAGTTGGTATTTAAAGTTGCCATCAATTATTTTCATTTTTGTTCAGAAGTAGCGAAATGCAAAAAATTAAACCTCAATAAGTTCTTGATATGAAAATAATAAAATAAAATAAAATAATATTTAAAACTTAAATTGAATCAATCATCAACAGTTTGAAAGGGGTAAGATTTATCTCAAGCCGTTTTTTTATAATCAGATTTGATCAAATGGAACAAATGTATATTTTGAAAACCGTAGTCAGTAGTGTATTAAAAAAATTCCTGAAATATAAAACAACACAAGGAAAAAGATGGGTGTTTTACACTGATGTCACTCTTAGGCCAGGCGCGCACATTAAATTTTTAGTTTCGCAACTGTTTAGTTGGTAAGATGAAACATATGGGCTTATATGGTATACCGCGCACTTAGAGCAACTCGATTCGAGCAACTAAAAAGTTTGTGTTTTGACACAAACTAAACGATTATCTTCGCAACAGTTGAGCTGTTTTCTATAAGAGTAAGAGAGAAAAGAGTGTGAGTGAGAGTTAAGAGTTGCCAGTGCGCGACTAGCCTTAGGGTCCAGTTATAACTATCATTGAAATGCATCATTGAAATTTTTTATTTTCTTTTTTAAGATAATTAAACAAAGTGCAATGGCTTTAATTGGTACCAAAATAAAAATAAATACTAAATACTAAAAAATACTAAACTTTCTTTTAAATCCGCTTTTATTATTTAACTGATAGAAATCAGTTTCAATGAACAGCTGATTTTCGTTCTTTAACATGGAACACAATCGTTCCACTGAATGTGTTCGATTCTCTTTTTATTCTCAAATGTCAGTTTTCTTTTCAATGATCAACTCTAACCTCAAATGCATAGAATTGGTTATAATCAGCCACTGACAGGATCTTTTACTGAAACCAATTTTTTCAATGATCGCTCTAACTGGCTTGTCAAAAAAACAAAGTCAGCATTCCACTGATTTGTTTAAATGATGTAAACATTAAGATTATTTCATCTACAGCTTGCTAGAGTTTCACTAATATGGTGTTTCTTCTTTTTACATAAGTTATTTTTAAGTTATGTTAAGTTTTCTCGACTAAAACGTCAAAATAATTGTGAAACAGCTCTATAAGCAAGAGCTCTCACACTGTAATATATCAGTAAAACATGAGAACAATACTAGACAGTTCTCAATGTATCTTTAGGGTAAGAAAAAGATAAATGTTACTATGAAAACAAAAAAAAAAAAAAGAAAAAGACTATAAAATGAAATGAAATATAATGAGTTTCACTAATATAGTGTTTCTCCTTTATCTTAGGTTATTTTTAAGTTAGGTTAAGTTTTTTCGACTAAAACGTCAAAATAATTGTAAAACAGCTCCATGAGCAAGAGCTCTCATACTTGATAGTTCTCAGTATCCTTAGTGTAAGAAAGAGACGATTGTATTACTTATAACAAAAGAAAGAAAGACTCAATAAAAAGAAATGAAAATGTTTGAATGATGCATTTCAATTAAAGCTTTAACTGGGGCCTTAAAGTATCATTTTCTTGTTATGTGATGATCTACTGATCCATAGCGAATGTAAGAAATGGCTATTAAAGGTCAGTACCTTTAGGCTAGGCACGCACATTCAATTTTTAGTTTCGCAACTGCTTGGTTCGAGCAACTAAAAAGTTTGTGTTGTGACACAAACTAAACGATTGCCTAAAATGAGTTCGCTATTTTGTGTAACATATAATTATATGTACCTGCTCGGACATTCAACCAAATAGTTCATCTGCAACCAAGCAGTTGTGCAACTAAAAATTGAATGTGCGCGCCTAGCCTTAAACCTTGTCTCATTGAACCTAAAGGTTGGGTTTCTTTATTCATTTGCTCGAGCCAATTTACATATATAGTTGGCCACTTTTATTACATATTGTAAATATGTAATAAATCTTATGTTTATTAAAAGACAGATCAACTTTTTATTGATATTATACATAAATTTTTTTATAATTCGCATCTTTCTCAATTATCAAAACTTTTATCAATTGCGTTGGCAAATATAGAATTAAAATAAATGTACCTAACAATTATTAATTGATTCTCACCGTAAAAGGCAGAGCCGTGTTCGGACCTTTTTGTTAACATGCACATCTTAGTACAGCTGATAGAGCTCTCACTTCCATAAATCATTTCCTCCATTCGCCCTCTGGAAGTACTAGGTACCTATTTCGTTTCTCGCATGTGGAGTACTTAACCCACTTGTTTCGCCAAACTAAAGTAGCAAGAATTTCCTAGGATAATTTTAATAACATTAACAATTTAATAACTACTCCGAGTTTTAAATACATTCCGAGTTGTAAAGCCTTTTCTCATCGAATCAAATGCAAATGTGGAATCAACTAATGTGATGTCATTGTTGAATTTGTGATCATCACCTTTGATCACATTTAATTTTTTATCACCAAAATTTGGCATAGATTTAGAAAAAAAGGATTGACATTATTTGTCTTTTCGTCTCAGTTTTTCTTCTATTTGCTTTCGGATTAATTATTTGGAAATCAGATAAATTAAAGCAAATGCATTAAAATATAACAAAATCATGCGAAAAAAGTTTACTTTGCATTCGGTACCTTAAATATATACATATACATAAATAATGGTGCACAGATTAAGATTCACTAAAATAACTTGTCTGTGGTTATTATTATTCTCACTTTCAGCACTTTTGTTTTTGAAATAATTGCATCGGCCTGCAAATTCATCATTTTATATGAAAATCGAAAAAAAATTAACAAAAAGAATTAAAAACGAGTCAATTTGAACAGTCTTTCTAATTGAAAAAATGAAATGTGCATCGTATCTTTTTGATCTTCATAACACTGAATGATTTAAGTAGATTTTGTAATCTTGTTTCCAGAGTAATACGTTTCTACCTATTTTATTCAAAAGTATGTCAAAGTTTACATAAAAAAGTAATGCTAGTAAACATTGGCAGGGTTATTGAAATTGAAATGGATATAACCACCAACTTAGCCAGGTGTAGAATTTCATTAAGTTTACATGTGTTTTTGTATGTATACCTAAGAGAGGGCGGCTAGTAGCATCAACATTACATATAATACTTTGGCCTGTTAATAGCATGGAAGTTAGCTTTCTAGTTGACTAAAGAATGAGTTTATTTTACTGCAGTTCGTAGGTAGGATGTAGAGACTATTGTAAGGCAAAACTGTTTTTGAAAGCGCAAAATATTGAAGTTGAAATTGTTGTTTCACAGCCTTATTTATTAAATTTTACTAATACTCGGTTCAACCTCGGAATAGTTTAACCGAGCCGAAGCACTTAACTTCGAGTTTCGGGTTTACGCCATGTCAAACAAATCCTTATTTATAAATTATTTTCTTAGTCGTTTTAGCTACGCCGGCCGTCCTTATGTCAAATATACTGTAATATTTTTGCTAGGTTCGTTAAATAAAACTTATTACTCTTTCTAATATTTCTTCTTTATTTTTACTTTCCAAATCACAACAGTAAATCTCAATTTATAATCAACTCAAATACTTTATTCAAATAAAATCACACTTGTTTTACACTTTCCACAATCCAATAAGCAGAGTTTTGCACACTTCCGTAATCAAAAATCAACTGTCTTGTGCTCACCGCGAGCACTCCGTTATATACTCATGTTAGTTGTTCTCAAAAATTCGCAAAGCTTCTCGTCTTGGAATGTTCTAGAGGGTTGGAATAAGGGGAAATATATTTTACATTGGAAAAGAGCTTTTTGTTTCTTCCATAAATTAGATATGCAATTTTCCAACAGATGGCGCTGTAGTAGTATAAAGCTCTGTTCACAACAATACTATCAAAAATCACCAATCTAAGACTCTGGTTATTATAAACGTAAACAAACCCAAATAATTTCCATTATTATTCATTTTATTATCATTGTATGCATATTGGAAATTGCATGCATTTAAAATTAGATTGCATGAAGTTCAAAACCTATAAATGAATGTACCAACGACATTGCGTCCCCAATACCATGCAACTGTTTTATTAATGCAAAATATCTTAGTAACACACGAAAAAAATTGTATACACTCCTTTTTGTAAATTTCACACGATGTCATGTCAAAATGACATTTAGATAGTAAAACGGCCTCTATTCCTCGTGTATTTTGTTTATAAATAAGCCTTTTAGGATTAGAGTCGTAAATAAGGCTGCCAGTGTATTTCGAAATGCCAAATCGCCCTAAATTTAAGCTCATACAAAATTCTGTCATTGATTTTGGACTTTCACAGATAAACATTAAAGCTTTTTTTATCCAAAATACATGAAACAATAATCTCTGTTCGTCAAACTTCTAACAATATTTTTCGATTAAATTTTTGAGTACTTACCTAAATGTTACTATATTCTTAAGTATTTGCCTTAGTAACAACTTTCATTTAAAACAATTTTTTTTAAATAAAAGTTTCTTCACCATGTATTTCTCATTAGAATTTTTTTATTTAAAGATTTTTTTTTATAAAAAACGTATTTTCAAATAAAAATCAAAAAGTTTCTTTGTCATTTATGTGAATTCCTCTCTGAAAGGGTTATTATATTGTGCACAGAACAGAGTGAAATAAAAAATCTATATTTCTATGATCAGCACGCACAATTCTCGTTTGGCACTTAAAAGTAAAATATGCTAGTAAATTAAAACAAAGTAGCTATCACGAGTTTAAAAACTACGACTAGAAATGGGTTGACAAAAAAATTAAAATAATTCACTAAGTCATTTCGTTTTGATAAGGATTATGAGTTCTCATGTCATTTTTGTTCAATTTCTGCTAGGATAAAAAACGATGATTACAAAATCACTTAGTCCTGCTTGATACCATTTGCCTGAGCTGGATTTGCCGATGCAAGTTCAGTATCTTTTCGACATGTCTACAAAAAAAATAGATATTAATTACATTTTTAGAAAATCTATATCATTGTCTAAGAACTTACCTGATACCAAACAACAAGTCTTCCTCCAAGCATGAATGTGAAAACTAGTGCTGGACCAGATCTCTCAAAAGGATCACTAACCATGTAATGCTGATAAACTCCCAGCAACATGAGCATCAACAAAGTTATGTTAGCAGCATTTTTAACTTTATCTATGTATGAACATTTTAATGGAAAGTTGTTTGAATTTATAAAATTTTAAAAGTGTAGATCACTTACGAAATGGAATTAAAGCCATCGCCAATCCACAAACGATTTCCAGAATTCCAACGCAGCGGCGGTACCACTTTGACGGAATTTTAATTCCAAACAAGGCAGTGAGGGGGAAAACCTTAGCATACTTTACATATTCCGTTCGCTTAAATTAGAGTAAGTTTTATTTCATTATTAGACTATTAAGTATAATAATTAAAAAAATACATTTATAATAACTATTTTGATCTGATACTCGCTTTCTTAAAATATATGTGTCATTTTGTTTATTGGTTCATTTTTATGGCACATAATAAAAGTCCAAGCGTAACTACAAGTGAAAACAAGGAAGGTTCAGTCTTTATCAGTAAATATCTACCTGTCGACATAAAAAAGCCCTTAATTTTTACCTTGATGAGAGCATCTTAAATTAATAATATAATAAATAATAAATAATAAATAAGTAATAAGTAATAATAATAATAGTAGCCATCGGGGCATTCCAAAATGAATTTTTTTGCAATAAAAAAAAACAACCCTATGCCACACGTTTTTCCACGTCCGTCATATGGTTTAAACAAAAAAGTAGATAAATGTGCCTCTTTGGATCTCTGCATGATGCGTTTCACGGTGGAAAGACTAGCTGTAACACCGTGCGATTTGTATCAACTGTGTCGATTGCTCTTCTATCGTCTGCTGACGGGGCTTGGTAAGTTCCGATTTTCATTATTTGTTCCGTAGCCAGAAGCGTCTTCAAAATACTTTTCATAACGTCATGGCTTCTTCCAAGTTTTCTGCAATTTTTATGTAAGATAGTCCCTACTCTATAAAGCTACCACTTTCTCTCATTATTCTGGACTTAATGATTTTGTATGACCCATATTTTAATAGTTACCTTTAAATCTTTTACGAATTAAAAATAATAATTCCATTTATGTTTGCATATATTGGGCCGAACAAAACAAGTATTTTTTTTTCCTAATGTTATGCTTTTAAAATGTAAGTGGTTTGAAACAGATGTCACCAATGCGTCCGAAGAAATCTCAACTGGAATTTTTAAAAAGCACTAGATATGTATATTCAACTGATAGGCAGTGTATTAGCGTGATACTACTTACTATTACTACTTGGTAGTTATAAAGCTAACTTTTTCTTAATTTTAAACAATTTGTAATAGTATCATGTTAAGCCAATAATAAATAAATAAATAATAATAAATTGCTCTTTAACAAAAAAAAAAGCTAAATAAACAAACCTTTTTCGACTTTTTTAAATGTCATATGAAATCAATACAATAATAATTAAATAAAACATGTATTCCATGATTTTAACTTTAATAAAAAGATAGAGTAAGTATGATACCAAATTTGACTTAAGTTAGCAATCGTCTTTTTAACCTAGTATAATATTGTAACAGAGTTTAAACCTCGTAATAATTGAGCCAACATTTTGCGCCACGACTGGGTCACACGTACTTGCTCTTATGTAAAAGTACTTTGGAATTTAAAAATTCTTTATAAATATAAAAACATGAATTTAATCAAAGAAAAATGTTCCAATCTTTTAAATTGGCGTCCGATTTCAATGGAAGCATGAATTTATATAAACAATGTTAAAAACATCGTTTTTTATTAAATTGATTTTTTATTTAAGAAATTTCTTTAAAATATTTCTTACAAAATATGAAATGTCAATTTTAAGTATTTAAGAATATACATTTAAGGAAATAATTGACAAAATGTATCATTTATTCATTATTATTTCTTTAAATTATTTTTTAACCAAAATGTAGTCCATGCCTAAAACAACACCTAATTTTTTTATCAAAACCAAGAGCCATAGAAAAAAATCAATTTCTCCTCTAAAGAATCATCGAAAAACCTTAAATACCAAGTTTAAAGAAAATCGCTTGAGCGTTTTGGGTTGTAAGTCGAGATACAGGCAGACATGCGGAATTGGGGTACCAACTTTTTTCGGGTTCCCTCTTATCTTTAAGTCAATTTTGATCAAAATCTCGAGTTAAATTTTTTTCCAAATGCAAAACATGCCCTATAGTACCTATGTATAACACAAGTAAAAATCGGCAGAGGGCGTACCACGTGCTAAACCCAATTTACAATTTCAAGTTATTGATTTGTGCGTAGAATTGTGCTATCTTTTATCCTTTTTTATCCTTTATCGTATATTCCAATTTCCGATATCCCTCCGCATTGTTTAATTTGGTAAATTTATTCAGGTGGGTCATTCCGTAACTTTCAAAACGATAATCGTCAAAACGATTATCATTATCGTTATCGTCAGTAATTTGCTTCACGTAACTTTATCACTATCGTCTCGTCAATCGTTTTCGGTATAAGATCGTTCAGTTAATTTCAGATACTCTTATACTGTGACTGAAATGTCAAAATGAAAGACAATGCTTGTTCGATAACTTGAAAATGTAAAACCATTGCTTTATTTCGGACTTTTCATTTTAGCTAGAAAGATTCCATTTAATCCACAGGGGACATAACTTGGCTTCCAAGATATTTGTCGTTTCCGAAACTATTTTGGATAATGTGCTTTGTGCAAGAGCGAGTCCAAAATCGTTGCCTGTCAACCATTGGTACCCTCCGCCACCAAAAGTCTCAATAGTTACGGCAAATCTTAATATTGATGGTATATATGTATGTAGAACGATGAAGTATCATTAAAAAGGCTTTTGAAATTCGAAAACGTTGAACAAAACTATAATGGTTTAAATTATTTTACAACAATTAGTAAGAAAGATTACTTATGTACATATTTATGTATTGTATGTAAAAAAATATACTTACATATGGGTTGGAAGAGATAGAGGGTCTGATTCATCTCTTAATTGTCTTCGTAACCGTATTAATTGTTTTTTTTTTTAATTTGCATTTTCACTATGTATACATAGCAAAACTAAATTGCGACGAAACATTTTGACTTCAGTTTGATTAAATAGTAATAGAAATTAATGACAGACGATACCTATTTAGCTATCGTGCAAACGATATCGTTTTGACGATATCCCTTTGACGATTATCGTCTTACGTGAACTGGACTAATCAGATAATCATTTTACGGAATTACCCCCCTGCTTTCTCAGAATACATCCCTGCATAAAGTGTGATAATTTGTCAGATGTGTAATCCGGCATTATAAATGTACATAGCTTATTGCAAAATGTAGACGTACTTTTTTATGGCAGAACCTCCAATTTTATAATGAACTTGATATATTTTGCAAAATTTTTATCTGTGCTCCTACTTATTCACATTTCAAAATCATTACGATGAATGCAAGTTTCATTTGAAAGAAATCAAGGAATTTTATATGCAAGGGGCATGGTATAGACTTGGCAAACGTAGCAAAATATTGTACCTACAACTAAATGCAATTTTCTTTTATAGATATTATAAATACAAAATATAATTATGTATGTGTAGGAATGTTTAGAGCCATTCCTTTCAAGTTTCAACGATGAAACGACAATCACATTCACCTACCAAAACACTACGTACAAATTACGTAAAAAAACATCGTAATGCCTTTGTATACATACATATATCAATCGAATATTTTCCATTAATTTATCTAACATCTTCACCGAATAAATCGCCTCATATTTATCTGACGCAACGCACTATATGTACATTGCATACCTACTTATGAGAAATAACAAAACAGACTGAGTCAATGGATGTGGCAAAATAAACTTGAAATCTTTTTCATTTTCATTTTCCCAAAGATCTCCTTAGCATTCTCAGTGAGCAATAAATATATCAACAGTTTATTCTATCGATATGAGGTATTTTCCACAAATTTTACGCAAACGGATGTAAAATAGTAAAAGCAATTATTGTGTTTTTTGATCAGGGTCTTAAAGGTCACAAGGGGAAGGTGGCAGTAAAAAACACATGCCTCGTCTAGTGATACAAGTTCAACAACATCATATTTTTTTAACGAAAATGACATTGCCACCAAAATATAAAAAAATGTTTCCGATTTTTTGAAAATAAATTCAATTGTACCTATAAGTTTGTATAAAAATATCTTAGAAGAAAACACACAGATTTAAAGGGTGGGCGAGATTTATTTTAGTATCCATAATATTTTGTTAGTATATTCTATGTAGTTTAGGTATGCGTAAATTGATGTCAGCTTGAATTTTTTTGCAATGCCTTTTTTGAAAAATTATGAGCTTGAATTAATAAAAAAAAAACAATAATACACTTCCCTAATAATAAAATTTGTGTTTTACTTTAGCATTCGCATTAAAATAAACAATCCAGCACCTGTTAATTTTACGCCATGTTTCTATTCAAATTGAGAAACAGTTTTAAGAGAAAGTGTATTCGGATACATGATTAATGGATGAAGCAATGTAATCAGTGATATTTAAAATAATTGACGAGTTTATGGCATCAAGACGAAAGACCTTACATTGTTTATAAGTTGAGTATATACATAGTCGATTGCTTAAAAGAAAATTAAAAAAGTTATAATAATATAGTTTATTATCACTCAAAATATTAGTCGATTAATATTTTTTGCGAAAGAGTTTACTTCATATTTTCTTATTAATTTTTCGAAACACATATTTTTTACTTGCGATATACATATGTAGGTACTATACGGCAAGTTCTGCATTTGGAAAAAAAAATCAAACTCGAGATTTTGATCAAAGTTGATATTACGATGATAGCGAAGACGAATAAAGTGGGTCCGGCAATTCCGTCTGTCTGTCTGTATGTCTGTACCTCGAACTACAGCCTAAACCACTGGACCTATTTCTTTCAATCTCGGTAGTTAAGGGTCTTCGGTGATTCCCTAGAGGAGAAATTGAAATTTTTAGCTCCAAAACTAACGGTACCCCCCATACACCCGTAGTGCAAAATCTTATTTATCTCGAAAACGGCTCTAACAATTTTGATAAAAAAAAATTAAGTGTGATAATATGGACATGGACTATATTTTGGTCAAAAACAAAAATTTGGCAGGAAATGTTATTAGGGGTAGGGTATTTATAAAAACGGTTTTTTGATTTTCGAATTTCTCAACAACGGCTCTAACGATTTTAAACAAAATTTTTATGCAGGAGTCCCCTTAAGTTTAAAATAAAAATATTCAAAAAAATATTTATTGGGATTTTTTGAAAAATCAATATCTTCAAAACCTATGAACGATTATTTTTTGAAATTATTTCCTAAAATCAATATTATTAAATACTTAAAATTCGCATCCCACATTTTTTTCTTGAAAAATTTTAAAGAAATTACTTATATAAAAAAAGTATTTAATTCATGTTTAATATTTATAAAATGTATCTTAAATTCCAAAGTACTTTTACATAAGAGCAAGTTCGTGCGATCCAGTCGTACATTTTATTAAAACTCAAATAACAATTATTTATTGTATATACATAAGTATGTAGTTTGTTATTTTTTAATTTATATGATAAATCCGATTACCGTTTATAGACTTGGAATATACGAGAAGTTGTATACAAGAGTAGCTATCTATATTTCCTCATAATGTATTCTACATGTAACAAGAAACATTAAAAAAAGCTATGTTACCTTTTTGACACTTTTTGGACTATGACTTCAAATTAGTTTAGAGCAAAAGTAAAAGCAATCCAAATGCTTTTGAACACCAAGTTTTCAATTGCGATATAAAGAGACTATTTGGAAAGTTATGAGTTAAATATTTCTTGTTTTTTTTTTTAATGTTATTTTTTATGATGGTATGATATTGATAAAAAAGTTTGCATTTTTAAAATTACTGATACAAATTTTCAATAATTTTGCAAATCAGAATTAAAAAAAAAACATTTGTTGGATTAAAAAAAAATTTTTAATAAAATTAATGAGTGATTTTTTTTATTAAATTCAATTATTAAGTGTTCAATAATAAAAACTAAAAATTAGGATACTCAATTTATTTTTGAAAAATTTTAAAGATATTTCATATATGTATTTGAATAAAAACATAATTTTTTAGGAAAACCGATCAAACGATTTTCGATGTATGCGTTGGGGTAACATAAACAACTGTCAGCTCGATTTAATACGAGCGTTCTAATGCCAGCCATTGATACGCAACGGATGCGGACGAAAAGTAGCTGAACTTTTAAGTTTTTTCTCTTCGTTGTCAATAGTAATTTATGGTCTTTTGTTGCTGTTTGCAAATGCTTTCATCTTATTTTATTTTTAATTTGAAAATTGATATTTTCTTTGAATAAGAAAGGAGAACTTAACCTTTTAATACCACAATTTAAAGTTGTCAAAGACAAATACGTCAAATCATCCGATGGGTCATCCCCATCTGCCGTATGTAAACAGAACTATAATTGTCGCAGCACAGAATTCGGGTAGGGGCTTTAAAAGCTTAACTTTCTATCTCCCCTATATTGACAATTTTGTAATAGGCATGTACTATATAAATATATTTTTGGCTTCTTGCAGTATAATTCGCCAGTAAAATATATTTTTATAACACTTTTTATAGTGGTAACGGAAAAGACAGTCTTTGTAGAACACTTTATTCAGATCCTTAAAAAAGTTTTGAGATAAATGTTTTATTTTATTAATCCAATCGAACAAAAAAAAATATTATGAATTTCGAAGAAAATCATCTCAAAATATTAGGATGAAAATTGAAGATAGTTATCCTTAATTGAATAAATAAACGAACTCTACCTTTTTTATTGAACGAAGAATATTATTTCAGAATCAACAACACTCCGCAAACAAAACATGTTGAGAAATTAGCAAAATTTAATGCGTTCAATTGGTTTTTCGTTAGCAATTTAAATATTAAACATGACAGCCTTTCGTGGTTTAAATAATAGGGGTATTCATGTAAACGCGGAAAACCCTCGTAAACCTCGTAAACCAGATAATTTTATCTCCGCAGAAACGAGCTGTCAAAATTTGTATGGGAAAAAGTTTCTGCAAATCGCATAAAATTATCTCACAATAATGTGCTGCGGAAAGTGCAGAAATAAACCTCGTAAACTAAAGATATATGGATTCTGACTTTTAATTTGACATTTCACAGAATATTTCCCACATTTACGCAAGTATTTCTTAGGGGGTGTTCATGAAAACATGTTGCGGAAAGTTATATTTTTCTACAAAGCGGAAAATTATCTCGTTACATGAATACCCTTAATATGTATTTATCGAGAATACGACAAAAGGGTATTTTTTAAACTTTTAAAATGTTTTCGTACAACTTGTTTTTAATCAAATATCATATTAAACTTTTTTAATTCGATGATCTTAGTGAACCAACTTGTCAAATGTGGATACAGATTTTTTTTACAAAAGAAAATTATCTTTAGTTTCATGTTGTAGATTTCCATAACAGCAAGATCATGTAACGATCAGTTCGTAATCCTGTATCAAAGGAAAAGTATATTTATCAGAATAATCCCATATGTATATCAATATTTTTAGCGTTCTTTTACTTGTCCAACTTTCTAATGCCCCGCCCTATTTTTACCGCCCCTGTAACTTGTACATAATTTGTTTTATTTGTCCAAACCCCATATACCAAACAAAAATGTCATCTTTCACTTTATTCGTGACTCTGTATGTATTATTAGCTCAGAAAAATTAGACAAGAAAGACCAACCTTCAAAAATGTTTCAACAAAGCTAAATTTTAACCATCGCTTTCGAGAAATGTCAAGGCGAAAATTGCAGTTCATATAAAAAAAAAAGTTGTGTATACTGACGTACGCGCGGTAGAAATAAAACTTCGTTTCCCTCAAGCATAGCCTCTGTAAGATTCTAACCTGTAAACGTACAAACATTTATTCTAAAAACATGTCGCTGTCTTTGACTGACATCTGCATATAAAATTTTACCCCCAACACCGGAAAAGAAGTTCTACTTCAATAATACGAGTAGATTGAAATGGATATTGTAAGGCTTAGGTAAGTTTTTCCCAAACTCTATTGCTCTTATGGAAAAAGTGTTTTTTGAAATAGCTGCAGGTGTTGCAGCGGGACAGGAGAGGTCTCATTCAAATAGGCGTGGTTCTAAAGTTTTGTTTCCTTCCATGTCAGACGTCATCATGAGCTGGTAAAGTTAGAAATTTTGGTTTGCCACTGACTGAATCTACAACTTGAAGCAACAATTAGAATTAACTTCTTTTTAATTGCATTTTATCTTCGATGGATTTTTACTTATCTTCATCATTAGATTGCCAAATTGATATTAGAGAGTAGATTGCTATTATATGCTATTGCCTTTTAAAAGTTAATTAAGGAAGAACAAAATTATTAAGTGTTAGGTCCAGTTTGGTATTAATGTTAATAAGGCTAATTTGGAGATATTTTCTTATGGGTAAGTAGATTATTTAACGGAACTTTCTAACCATAACTCTACTTCAGAGTAACTGTTACAAATTTTAGGATTTGCTTTTATAAATAAATGTATTTATTCTCAAGCATCTATCTGCTCCCACCCCACCCAGCAAAACTATGCAAGTAGTAAATCTATTAATAAAAAAACTTATTATTTAAGGTATAAAATTCCCTTTCTTTTGTTTGCCTGTTAAAAAACACTGAATTCTTCAATTTTTGTATTTATAATTATTTTCCCAACAAAACAATATTGATGTTTCATGATATTTGCACACAAACATTTCAAATTCATACCACTACTTATTTCTGTAATTATAAATATAGAAACAAAAATGAGACATGAGTTTTTATTTTTTGCACAATTCGACATGGCAGTTAACCACCCTTGCGCCATATTTTATTCTATATAAAAATCAATATTTTCAAAGCCAAGTCCTTTCTGCTTCATTTTGCTTTATTTAACCTCCCCCCCTTACAAGGGGTGTAGTTTCAACAACAACAACATTAAGTAGACTCACCAAGTCTTTGTATAAATCCTTGCTGATGTGTGGTGTTAATTTAAGTGCTCCAACAAATACAAAAAATAATCCAAGAAGAACAGATAAACTCTTCAGAACAATTGTATTTGATGTGGCCATATTTAAATATCTTTTGACGTTCTCCGTTTTGATGCTTTTTAATATACAATTATTCCTCAAACGAAAAAAACCGCTAATTTTCTATAAAAAGATTTGAACACACTACTTATCCCTAGGCCTGTGACCACAATCTGCTGTGTACATAATGTAGAAAGTTTCACAAAATTAAAGGTGCTCGTATATTTTAAATAAATATCACTTTTTACAGTACAAAAAAATGGATGCAATTTTTCAACTTATCACTAATAAATTAAAAAACTTAAAAATATTATCGGTTATCAATTATGGTCACTCGAATTATCAATTTTCGTTAATTTGAATTTATTTTCTTAATTATAAACTGCAGTTGCTTTATTGTGTTGCGCTAAGAGACTAACAAGCCCTTCATCCGGAAAATCGATTCTGAAGTTCCATCAACAGAAATAATCTCTCAGATGGTGTAAAATTATTCCATTGTAATATTTGAGGTGATTCTGCGCGTGCTAAATTTCAAGGAAAGCAGTGGTTTTCAAACCACAAAAGTATTCCTTTTTTAATAGCACAAAGTGAAAGCGACTTGATTTTTACTGTTACTGAGCTGATAATAAAATTCGAAGTGGATCGAACAAAAAACTGTTTTTACATATCATTTTTTAATCTTTGCACAGTTTTAATTTTCCAGATGTTGGATATAAAATAACTTGTTTTAAATGTTGATCAAAGTTAAAATAAGGCAATATAGATAGATAGATAGATAGATAAAGTCTTTATTTTTCAATCATTCAAAAGTACAATAGTTTAGATTCAAAAAGATTTACAAAGCATGGCTTGATAAGCCGTCTGCCGGAAGAAACTCAAATAAAAAAGAATAAAAAAATAGTAATACAATAATGAGAGAAAATAATTTAAACAAATAATTTAAAATATATGCGTATAAATATATAATAAATAATAAGGCAATATTGAGGTTTGAATAATTTTTGGGACAACTGCAGCTACTTTTTCGCATTCATATTTTCTTATACTTATATTTTGTTTCCTTTTCTTCTTTACACTACTAATAACTGGATTGACATATTGCCCGAATTTCTGTTACAAATATAGTGAATGTAATCTTGAAAAGATGATAATTTGTCATCTGTCAAAGTGGATGTGAAAGTTTAATCCCCCAATAAAAATAGGAAAAGAGTGCGATAAAATGCAAATAAATGAAAATTTTTGAAAATCAAATAAAAACAATCCCTTACAAAAGAAAATAAATACTGAGTAAGTTTTATTTTCTAAGTCTCTGTAAGACAAAAAAAAGTCCATCCAAAAAGCTTAACTCTAAATGGTAAAGAGAGGAATATCTGATAATTCTGCAGAACAAGCAAGAAATGAAAAACGCCAGCTTAGTCTGAGTAATACGAAAACAAAACTCACTATGGAAACTGCTACATGTTTATGTGTTGTTACTTGAAAATTCTAAAAAAATCGAAAGCCACTTTTTTGTCACATCATTCGTAACTGATGTTGCTAAAAAGCTTCATCCTACGTACATTATGTACACTGTTTTAATACGAACTTTAATTAATGTGTCTTAGAGGTTATCAAGATCAGAGATTTAAGCTTCCATGTTATAAATTAACATACACTAAGAAAAACCGGAAAAAGTGCAGACAATCCAGGAATACCATATTCGAATAAAAATTCCGCCAAAATCGATAGGTAACAAATACAACCATGTTTTAAAGGGAGTAAAAACCATTGATCATTCGTAAGAAATATTAAAAACTCTTCTAATGTCGTTTTTATTTGGCAATCCGGAAGCCTTCCGGACTCTTCTGAAAGTGTTCAATTGGGAAAAAATGACAGTTCTGATTCTGAAAAGAAGAGAAATTTGCTTCTGGATTTGAAATCAGAAGCAAAACCAGAAGCACTCACACATTCATATACTTAAACGTCAACCTCAACAGTTGTGATTTTTGGTATCCAAATTGTGCGAACCAGGGTTGGCCGAATTAACTACACTACATTTTCTACATGATTTACTACGTTTATATGAGGTGTTGAAGCAAGCTTGAAGCTCGCTTCGAACCTTTATATACCTGTATTGAGTTGAAATGAGCTTCGTTCGACTCGATCCCAATCGCTCAGCGGTGTCGAGTAGAAATGTGGGTCGAAAATCCGACCCTAATCGAACTCGATCTTTCGATACTGCATATAAACGTAGTATTTAACTACGCGTAGTTCATTGAAGAAACTACATGCCTAATTTACTACAATTTGTTACCTCTGCTACATATGTATATAGTTAATTCATAAAAAATCAATATAATAAAGGAAAAAAAAAACAATTTTGCACTTTTATTATCTAATGAAGGTTTGTAAAAAAAAAGTTTCATTTACCATAAGGATGAAGAATTGTAGGAATAACTGAACGTTTAATTTAAAAATTCAAATTTCAAATGCACAACTGACAGTTAATTGACAGTAATGCTACAATTTGTTACATTAACTACAATTAACTACATTTAACTACATTTAACTACATTAACTACATAAACTACGTAGCAGACGTAACAAATGTAGTTATTTCTAAAAAGTGACAATTTGGCCAACCCTGCTTTCAACAAACATTTTTCTTGATTTTGATTATTGTACGCATTTGATGTTTCACATATACAATCAAACAAAACTTCAGAATCATCAGAAGCAAACAAAAGTGTTCAATTGGGATTCCGGATCGGAGAGAGATTCCGGATTGCCAAATAAAAACGACATAAGTATACAAACAGAGTTGAGAAGAGCAGAGAGCAAAGAGCAAAGCGGGGAAAACAAACACGTGTAGTGAAAGGGTAGCACACAGAGTGCAGCGTGTTGCGTGTCGTTCGAAGATTGAGCAAAGAGTCAACAAGGGAGCAAAGCGGTGATTTCCAACATGTTTGATTTCACCGCTATCATCGCTGCAATTTATCCATTTTTATTCGCAAAAGAAAAATATTTAAATAGAAAAGAATGAACTCTTGCTTGTTTACTTTTACTTTGCTCATGCTCCTTCCTCCTCACTCTTGCTAGGCTTCATACTTGCTCTCTTCTCGTGCTCTTTGCTCTTTTGTCTGATGAATTTTGAAGCTTTGCTCTCCACTCCACAGCAGTGGTACCACTTTACTTCAATTGAAGTAGATCTACTTCTTTTTTCCAAAATATTTTAAAATCTACTTTCTACTTCGCACCATCAGCAAAATACTGAAATTTACTTCGTTTTAAAAATCTCTTTTTTAATTTTACAAAATAACGCCCAAATCTACTTCTTTTTCGCTATTGCACTCTAAGTAGTAGTATAAAACCTCATAATTACCATAAAATAAAAGAACAATTACGTTTTCAACCGAGCGGTTTGATTTAAAAAAAAAACTTATTCGTTTTCTTTTCTTTTTTTTTTCTCTTTTATTTATTATTTCATTTATTATATATTAAATTTTATTTTTACATATTATTATTATTTGAACAAAAGAAGCCGCTGTCCAAAGCGAGGCTGCACTTCTTAAGTCAAGAGCGAAATTAGGACTAACTTAAAAATAATTATTTTATTTCCATCAAAGCCATGTTCATACAATATTATAGCTGATCTTGCAAAATGTGTAAACTGAACTTTCCCACGATTTAATATTTTAATTTTAACGGGATGCGCGTGTGTTGGGTGTAGAGGAAAGAGGTGTGTAACCATTGTAGATTAGTTTTGCAATGTATGCAAAAATGGCGTGGGAATCCGTTAGGAATTTATTAATGTGCCGTTAGGCAAAAAGGGGAATATGGGAGGTGTTTGGGGTAACGGTTTGGATTACTTTCGTTATTATAAAAATAATGTGCCGTTAGGCAAAGGGGAATTTCCGGGGGAACGGGATTATGGTTTCAGGTGGAGGCTCAGACGTAACTCCTCCCCCCCTAGGATTCTGCTCCGTAGAATCACTATTTTGAATATTTACCTTAATTTTACTTTTTGTGATTCTTTTTGTGGAACAAATAGTTAAAAGTACAATAATTAAAGCCAAAATTAAAAAGTTAAAACTATAATGTATGCTCGTGTATATTTTATGTTTAAATTTAATTTCATCAATGAGCTTTCGATTTTCTATTTGTTTTACATTGATTTCAGCGCTAGAAAAATTCATATCAATTGTTTTAATTTTTACGTTACTTAAGCTAGGTATTATAAAACTTTCATAGTATATAAAATTTTCGTACTTAATATTATTTATGTTTATTACACAATTTTCAAATTTAATAGCATAATTGCCCATCAATTCTAAATTAAAATTATTACAGTTTTGTTCAATAATTGTTTTAGGCATATTCTTAAGTATTATAATATTGTTTGCTAATTGTTTAATTTCTATATTTTTATTTTTTATAAAATTACAACTTGTATTTTTTTTGAAAATATTCTTAATACATTCATCATCAATGATTTTCAATTCATCTTTTCTTAAGATTTTCTTATCATCTTTATAATTAGTTTTTCCATCTGTTATAATTGTTTTGTAATTAGAGTTAAGTTCAAGAAATTCTAAATTTGGAATTGGTTCTATAAATACACGGTGAAATTTGGTATTATCATATACTGGGATCATTATAACAAAGATTATTTGGTTCTTATGAAATATACTTGAACTTTTGATATCCTTAAAGTTTTCAAATGTTATGTTAAAATTTTCTACTTCCTTTGGTGACAAAATATCTTTTCCTAGGAGACCTAATTGGCTTAGTAAAATGCTTTCTTTTACTTTTTTTACTTGATTGCTTAGTAGTTGAATGTCGTACTGGATCTGAAATGCATGTTGCATTGTGGTTATTTTGAGGTTTTCCCTATCAATTGCGTTACTTATTGTTGAAAATTGATTTTTTATGTCTGTTTGTTGTTTGTTTATGTGTTTTGTTATATTGTAAATGTTTTCGTAAAATTCAGAATTTATTTTAATTTGGTCGTTTAGTCCGTCAATTAGGTTTTTATTGTTTTGTTCGTTTAAGCTAAGTCTTGTTTTTACTTCATGTTCGTCTTCGTAGTCCATTGTTCCTGCCAGGTATTTCAAACTTGTTCCTAAAAAATTAAATAAAGCTCTTTTTTGTCTGTGTTGAGTTAAACTATTTATTTCTTGTCCTAGTTGGTTTAATCCATGTATAATAGTTGGGTATTCGTTCTTGTCTTTTATGTTTTCAACGTTATGTTTAAGGAGTTCAAAACTTTCCGTCCATAGTATTAAATTTATGACGTGCAAAATTTTATAGTAACTTTCAATGATTTTTGTTTCTTCGCCTCTAATTGTTATAAATCCATTGCCTTCGTTTAAGTTTTGAACGTCTATTTTTTGTCCACTTGTTGGTATTAAAAGTGTAGTAAGTATGACTAAGAGTACCTAAAAAAAAATTTTGCTTACGTATTTTCATATTTGTATTTTCTTTTAACTTGATTTTTATAAAATTTGCTGCCTCTCTCATTTTGTAAATAATCTTTATTTATGACTATTGGGTCTGATTCTATATGAACTGGTTTAAGTTTATTGTTACCTCTGTTTTTCAAGTATTTATGTTCTTCTTTTGTAAGATCTATGTCATTTTTATTATTGTTTATTTTATTAATGTATCTTTCTTTGTTTTTATTAATCAAATCTATGATCTTGGGATATTGATCGTTAGAAATATTTCCATTTAAGAAATCTATGGGTCTTTGTTTTGTTGAAGAATGTATCGTCTTGTTATATATTGTTACTGCCTTAAGGACCTTCTTTCTTAATGTGTCTGTGTTGTTCTCGTCGGCTGTAAATGTTCGTATATGCTCGTTTAGAGTCGAGTGGAATCTTTCGATATCCGAATTGCCTGTTTTATTATATGGGGTTGTTATGTGAATGTCAACATTATGTTCTTTCAGAAATTCTGTTATATTTAATGATGAAAATCCGCTTTCACCGTCTGTTACAATTTTTTCAGGAATGCCAAAGTTTGCAAATCTATCTTCGAGTGTTCTTAATAGAGATGTCCATGTTCTATGTTTGATTTCTTGTATTGAAACATGTTTAGAGAATTTATCAATCATAGTGACAAACATTAGATTTATATTTGCATACCAGATATCTATGTGAATTATTTGATTAGGTTTTTCGGGGGTTTCAGTTATTTTCAAAGGTATTTTATTTGGCGTTCGCTCGTATTTGGATTTGTTACAGATTCTACAATTATTAATATATTTTTGGATTTTGTCTTTGAGTTTCGGGCTATAGTAGGTATCTTTAATCTCTGCATAGGTTTCGTTTATTCCCCTATGGTTCAGTGAATCGTGAGTTTTTGATATTACTAGTAGTTCTTTTTCTTCGTCATCGAGGTCTCCTAAAAATTTTGAACATTTTACGAATTTTAAAATTTTGTTTCTGCTAAAGTATTTGATATAAACGTCTTGAAATTTGGCATATAGATTGTCGTGTCTGGAAAAAATGCCTACTATTCCTTTTGTAGGAATGAATTTTTTCATTATGTCTAGGAGGAAATTTTCATTGAAATTTTTTATTTCTATAACAATACGTTTTTTATTGAAAACATGGTATATCTTGTGGTTACTAACATTACTAGTTTCGTTAATTATTATTTGAGTTTTATAAATGTTTACAGGTGATTCAATTATTGGAATATGGTCACTACTATCCTCATTTGCACTGTGGATGGTTGCTATAATGGATTGTTGGTCTAGGTTCTCAACATTATTAGTTACATGGTTTAAATCTTCATTATGGTAAACTTCTATCCTGGACAACCCATCGGCTACTTGATTGTCTTTTCCTTTGACATATTCGACATCAAAGTTATATTCCTCCAGTTTAATCTTCCACCTTTGAAGTTTAGCATTGGGTTCTTTAAGTGAACTTAGCCAAACTAGGGGTCGATGATCGGTTCTAATTAGAAATTTTCGTCCATAAAGATATGGCCTGAAGTATTGTGTTGACCATACTATGGCCAAAAGCTCTTTCTCAATTGTTGAATAACCAGTTTCGTGTTCGTTAAGTGTACGGCTAGCGAAGCACACTGGGTGGTTATCTTGCGAGAGGACGGCACCAAGTGCAAAATTGGATGCGTCCGTTGTAAGAGTGAATTTTTTTGAAAAGTCAGGATATTTTAATATTGGATCAGATACAAGGAGGGTTTTTAGATTTTCAAAACTTTCTATGTAATCTAGATTTTTCACATCTATATTGGCACCTTTTTTTAGGAATGCTGTCATCGGCTTTGCTACTTTACTGTAGTCTTTGATGAATTTCCTGTAATATCCGGTAATACCGAGGAAGGATTTGATTTGTTTGGTTGTTGTGGGCAGTTTATAGTTTAGGATTGCTGTAATTTTATTAGGATTGGGTTTAATACCGTCTGTTGTGACGATGTGTCCCAAGAATTCAGTTTCTCTTTTAAGAAACTCACTTTTATCTAGCTGAACCTTTAGGTTTACCTCTTTAAGTCTTTGGAAAATTTTTTTTATTGAAACTATGTGTTCTGAAAGGCTTGTGGAAAATATGATGATGTCGTCTAAATAGACGAGGCATATTTTACCTATGAATTCATGAAGGACTGAATTCATCAGACGCTGGAACGTCGCGGGGGCGTTCTTCAGCCCAAATGGCATTCGAAGGAATTCATAATGCCCACTGTCTGTCGAAAAAGCAGTCTTCTTTATGTCTTGTTCTGCGATTTCGATCTGGTGAAAGCCTTTTGCTAGATCTAGTGTTGTAAAATATAACGACCTTCCTAATTTGTCAAATATATCATCTATATTTGGGATAGGAAACTTGTCGTCAATGGAAACATCATTTAGTTTCCTGTAGTCAATGACTATTCTCCATTTATTTTCTTTAGAGGCATCTTCCTTCTTCGGAACTATCCATATTGGTGCGGAATATGGTGAACTGCTCGGCCTTATAATGCCTTGGTGCAGCATCTCACTGATTTGAGATTTTACTTCATTCCTATGCACATCAGGATATCTATAGCTCTTAGTATAGATGGGAATATCATTAACTGTTTTAATTTCATGTTTAATGGCATTTGTAAATGAAAGGTCGGTTCCTTTTTGATAAAATATAGAGGAATATTCGGAAACAAGTTTGTTTATTTCGGTTTTTTCTTCTGCATTTAGATGGTCTGTTCTGATTTGATTTAAAATAGGTTCTTTGCTTGTTTCTGTATGATATATTTCTAAAGATGGAATGGCTTTTTCGTAGTCTTCCAAAGTTAATATTTCTTCTTGAATATTTTCTTCCGTTTTGTTAAAAAAAATTGGAATTTTCTTCTCGTTTATTATAAGGAGTTTGTTATTAAGGTCAATGGTTGCTTTTAATGGAATTAGGATATTATTTCCTATTAGTCCGTCGAATGTTTGGTGAAATTTAAATTCAAGGAATTCTGCAGTTTTTTCTTTGTCTGTTAATTCTTTAAATAAAGGTATTCTAACTTTTTGGTTAATATAAATGGGAATGCTAGTAGTTAGTACTTGGATGGGGTTAGGTAGTTGAATTTTCCACTTAGGGTGGCAAATTCCTGTATTTATTATGCTGGTTTCTGAACCACAGTCTATTAGAATTCTAAGTTTTATATTATTATTTGCATCTACAACTATATAGGGAAGTTTTCCACGAGGCTTGTTTGTTGAAAATCCGAATGATTTTCAATATTATTTATTTGTCTCGCATAGCTGCCGGATAAAGTATCCATTGGTTCTGTATTATAATTATTAGAACTATTCGCGTTGTTTGTATATTGTCTTGAATTCGTGTTGTTTCTGTATTGTCCTGAATTTGTATCGTTCGAATTGTTTCTATATTGTCCTGAATTCGTATTGTTTCTGTATTGTCCTGAGTTTGTATTATTTCTATATTGTCCTGAATTCGTATTGTTTCTGTATTGCCCTGAGTTTGTATTATTTCTATATTGTCCTGAATTCGTATTGTTTCTGTATTGTCCTGAGTTTGTATTATTTCTATATTGTCCTGAAATCGTATTGTTCGAATAGCTGTTGTTATTACTATTATTGTTATTATAACTATTACTATTATTTGAGGGGTTTCGAATCTGTCCAGATCCATCAGTATTGTTAAAGGGGTTGTGGTTATAGTTATAATTGTTGCTATAATTGTTATTATAATTATTTCTATTTTGCCCTGTATAATTACTCCTATAGTTTTCCAAGCTACTTTTTCTTGGGGTACTGTACCTTTCATATGCGTAGCCTGCCTCATGGAGGATGTCCATGGCCTCTTCCAGAGTTTTAGGCTGTCTACACGTAAGAATCCCCTTCATGGGCTCTGGTATTTTGTTCATGAATAGGCGTAATGCCATTTCACAGTTTCGTTTGGTTTCGACGGCGGCCATGATGCCTTTGTCTAACCTCGTTTTGTTATTTAAACGCCTCAAAGCTATTTTTATCCTATCGTAAAAATTTTTACAATTGTCTATAAATTGTGTGCTTCTCAATTCATCATACAATTGTTCCACCGACTTTCTGTCACCAAAGTACTGATACAGAGTTTTTTTTATATCGTCCCAACTTGTAGCCCCGTTATTGATTTCTATGGCCTCTCGAGCTTTTCCTACAAGTCTACTTTTTATTATATCTAAGAATACAAATTGACTATCTGCATCGAATTTTGCTAGGGAGGGTTGTACCCTATCTAACAATTCTATGAAACTATTCAAATTTTCTAGGTTCCCATTATATGTGGGGATGCCATTGAGATATTTAATAGGATCTAAATTTAAAGATAATAAGGTGCTTACTCCTGCGTTGTTGTTGTTTCCCGTCGACATGTTGATGGATAGTTTTTCAAATAGCTCGTTCAGTGAATCCTCCAGTTTTCTCCGTGTTGTTAATTTCTTGTTTGTTCTTTATAATATTCGCACTCGATCTTTGATTTTTTTTTTTTTTTTTGAAATTTAGATTATTCTTAAACGAACTTTTAGATTTAAAATTGTTCTTAAACGCACTTTGGATTCAATTTTGTTCTTAAACGAACTTATTGTTTTAAATTTATTCTTAAACGAACTTTAGATTTAAATTTGTTCTTAAACGCACTTTGGATTCAATTTTGTTCTTAAACGAACTTATTGTTTTAAATTTATTCTTAAACGAACTTTAGATTTAAATTTGTTCTTAAACGCACTTTCAATTCAAATTTGTTCTTAAACGAACTTATTGTTTTAAGTTTGCTCTTAAATGAACTTATTTATTTTTTTTTTTGCTTTTACTTGATCGCACTAATTTTTGTTTATCTGTACTTATTCGCACAATTTTCTATTTTTATTCGTACTTAGTCGTATTTGTTTATAGCACTTAGTCGCACTAATTTTTTATTTGTACTTAATCGTACTTCTTTATAGCACTTAGTCGCACTAATTTTTTTATTTGTACTTAATCGTACTTGTTTATAGCACTTAGTCGCACTAATTTTTTATTTGTACTTAATCGTACTTGTTCTTTACGTTCTTGTTCGAACAACCGACTGCGCCAATTACGTTTTTAACCGAGCGGTTTGATTTAAAAAAAAAACTTATTCGTTTTCTTTTCTTTTTTTTTTCTCTTTTATTTATTATTTCATTTATTATATATTAAATTTTATTTTTACATATTATTATTATTTGAACAAAAGAAGCCGCTGTCCAAAGCGAGGCTGCACTTCTTAAGTCAAGAGCGAAATTAGGACTAACTTAAAAATAATTATTTTATTTCCATCAAAGCCATGTTCATACAATATTATAGCTGATCTTGCAAAATGTGTAAACTGAACTTTCCCACGATTTAATATTTTAATTTTAACGGGATGCGCGTGTGTTGGGTGTAGAGGAAAGAGGTGTGTAACCATTGTAGATTAGTTTTGCAATGTATGCAAAAATGGCGTGGGAATCCGTTAGGAATTTATTAATGTGCCGTTAGGCAAAAAGGGGAATATGGGAGGTGTTTGGGGTAACGGTTTGGATTACTTTCGTTATTATAAAAATAATGTGCCGTTAGGCAAAGGGGAATTTCCGGGGGAACGGGATTATGGTTTCAGGTGGAGGCTCAGACGTAACTGAACGTCAACACAATCCAAATACACAAATGAGTAATTTTATGCGAAATTTCTTTAAAATTAAAAGAAATGTATTGACAATTTTAAAAACATATTTAATAGGTACTATGTATTCATTTAAGGAAAAAAATTTTTGTATGCAACATTTTTTCTAAAAGCAAGTAAAAAGCCATTTTGAAATCTACTTCGATTTTTCTCAATTTACTTCACTTTTTTCTTCATATCTACTTCGACTTTTTTTTCCGGAAGTGGTAACGCTGCTCCACAGTGGAGCGGAGAGCAAAGCTGCGAAATTCATCAGAGCAAAGAGCAAAGAGCTCGAGCAGCGAGCAAGGATGATGACTAGCCAGAGTGAGGAGCAAGGAGCAAGAGCAAAGTAGAAGAAAACAAGCAAGAGATTATTTTTTTTTATTTAAATATTTGTATTTTTAAAATAAAAATGGAATCTAATAATTTGAATCTGTACTTTATTGAAAACCCATTTTTAAGCGTATGATATTTTCTGAAACGCGGAAACAGAAAATCGTGTTAAGTTTCAAGCATATTTCCGAATGACCATGAAAATATTCGGTTATTTACTTGACAAAATTCAAAACAAGCTTACGAAGAAGTGGACAGATTTCGTAGCAAACCCGATTCTAGTCAATAAAACATCTTGCGGTAACTTTAAATACAAAAAACAGTTCAAAATTTCACCACTTCTAGTTAAAAATCGCAGCGATGAGAGCGGAGAAATCAAACATGTTTGAAATCGCCGCTTTGCTCTCTTGACGGCTCTTTGCTCTATCTTCGAACTACGCTGCACTCTGTGTGCTACCCTTTCAATGCACGTGTTTGATTTCTCCGCTTTGCTCTTTGCTCGCTGCTTTTGCTCACTCGCTGCTCCACTCTGTTTGTACACTAAGGTTCGTATTCACCGAGCGCTCCTAAACGACTCTTAACTTTACGAGGCTCTTAACTTGAAATTTCTGTGCGGTATTCACCAACCACTCGCAAGTGTTTTTCGAAGTTCGAAAATGAGAGCCACTCTCTCTTGTTCAGGCATACCCAAACTGTGAAATGTTGTGGAATGTTGGTCTTGACAGCAAATGGATACTCTTCTACTTGGCATTGCTCACATGGATTCGAGTCAAATGCGTGCGTGGCACACGCACAAGCGAACAAATTTTCGAAGAGAGCGCTCGTAAGTTAGGAGTGGTCGGGACCACTCCTAACTTTTAAGAGCGCTCGTAGATCTTCACTAATATTGCTTGGTGAATACGTTTATGAGCTTCTTAAGTTATGAGCGCTCGGTGAATACCGGCCTAAGTCATCCACTCCTTTTTCAGCTCTCAAGAAAAAGCAAATTTGCTTGCAGTGCATTTTGCTGCAAATTCGAATTTGCTACCCAGTACTGCTTGAAAGCATAAATGGTTCAATGGCTGCCATCTATCGTTATCTATAGTACGCTTTCCGAATAGAAGGTAAACCTCATTTTTCCAGCTGGTCGATCCAAAATGGGAATCTTCCGTCTCTTCTGTCCAAGATCATGGAAACGCTGATCAACAACCAGGTTGAGAAATATCTAAAAGAAAGAAAACTTTTTAAGAACCGGCAGTACGGTTATTGGAGCAGTAATTCCATTAGTACATTTGGTATCTATGAGTACCCTTTGTTGGATTAAAAATTACATTTCTGACCGTTCAATTCGAGTTTTTCTAGATGTTTTTAAGCCCGATTTTCAAAAAATAAATACTGGTGTGTTCAAGCCTCCGATTTGTATTATTATGTATTTTAGAATGGCGTCTTTGTAACACTATTGAATATATTGCTCCGAAAACACATAGCAGTCTTCTGTCATGAAATATACTACCCATACCATGGCACTTGCATCCAACTGAAAAGCTTGCCATTGGCGGTATATGTGAAGTGGAAATTTTGTTTCGCCTGCAGATCTGGCTTCACCACCATCCACCCAAAACTTGAGTATAACTCACATATCTAGGCTGGTGTCCCCATTATGCGCTTAAACTAATATGAAACACATCCTTCAGGGAAACTTTTGTTTTTCTTGAATACCGTGGCTTTTAACGTTGCCTGCATTTTTAATGGATTGTTTTATCGCTTTTTCTTTCAACAATGCTCAAATGAAATAGTTAGTTGCATTCCTCCCCTCAATGCATTAGAATATGAAATACTTTGCACTATAAAACACGTTGATTTGAAGACAACCGTTTTTTAAAAACATACATAATTCTGTAGTTTACTACAACATATTATTGGGCCTTACCATAGCCTGTCTCTGTGTTGAAAATTTGTTTTGAATTTTTTGCGGGTTCAATAAAGAAGTAGGCGAGTGATTTATTTAATTATTTATGCATTTCAGAAAGAATAACTGGGTACATTTAAATATTTATATCGTCAATTATGTCCTGATCGTCGAATATTATTATTATTATTAAATCAAAAAGAATTTCAGCAAAATAAATGTCTTTGTTTTTTCAAAATAACACAAAATGTCATTGCAACAAACGTCGTTTTGACACCCGAATGAAGTGAATTTTGTAAGAGATGCGCTGTGTAGTAAAAGGCGTACTTAACTTGATTATTGGTAAACGCTCAAATTAACTCGTCTTTATAGGTGAACCTGGTGCTTACATTAACACGTACTTAGCAATTAATTATTCGTAAGGCTCAAAATTAATGAAAATGAAAAATACATAAGTTTTGGAGACAACAAATTCTTCAAAGTCGTGAATCTTCGTTTCCCTGTTTTTACGTCAAAAGTATGGATTTCGTTTAATTAAACTGACGTTACTTTCGTTGAAGTTTGATTTTGATATGACTAGAAATATTTGAAAAATGTATCTGTTTCACTGCTTTAAATGCTACGTAAGACCGCTTTGATAACTTGAATATTCTTAAGAAAACGCCCGTTACCTGAACCTAACACATGGCTGTTTGACATTTAATAAACAGTTGATTGATTTGCCGCATCATTTTCAAGAACAGTTTTAGAACGTTCTTCATACTTCATCAAAACGCTTATTAACGATTGTGACAAATGCGATTTGATTGACTCGAGTTTGAACATGTGAACCCCACTTATGATAATGAAACTGAAAAATTTAATTGTAGGTTGTAATTGATGTAGCTTGTGTAGTAATACAGAAACAGGCCTCGGGGATTTTGTTCTGTTCGCTGAACTTGCTTCTGTCAACAGCTGCCTGTCATATCAAATGAAAGCAGTGACAGAAAAAGGCAAGAATACAAGCCACTCAAATTTTTGGTTATATTTCATTAAAAGTCGTAAACACAAGCAAATTTGTTAACAATTTCTTCAAATATAAATAAATAAAATGTGCAGCATCGGTGAAGATGATTTCGGTGATGAAGGGGGTCTTCATGCTATGGTCAAGGACAGTGTTTCAAAAGAGCCCCACGATATTGCAGGTAACTGTTCCAAGTGTGGTGCAGAAGATAAACTTTTTAAGTTAAAATTTCGCGAGCCAGAATGTTCGAGCTGCTTTTTGGCCTATGCATGTCACAAATTCCGTGCAACACTTGGTTCATCCAAAATCCTGCCCAAAGGAGCTGAAGTCCTTATGCTCTTCGATGGCAGTGCTGAAAGCATAGTTCTTTTGGATATGATGCACTGTGCTCAAAAACAAAACACTTTTAAGCGATTGCACGTGGAAACAAAAATTCTTTTTGTCGATGAAAGCTCAATAGATCATGTAAATAGTGTTGGCGTTGTAAAACAGTTTTTAACAAATTATCAATTTGAATCTTATGCTATTTCCCTAACGGATGTAAATTCGATTTGCAAATTGCAAGAATTAGACTCCTTAGGGTTTGTTTGTAAGGAAACAAAGCTCGTAGTTAACCCCGTGAAAACATTAACATCTCGGCAGGACTTCGTTAAAATCTTAAAGAACAAAGTAATTGAAGCCGCTGCTAAACAACTCAAATGTAACTATGTGTTCTTGCCGGATATAAGCACAAACCTAGCGTCAGAACTCATCAACTGTATTGCACTGGGCAGAGGTGGCTCAGCTGCTTTGGATGTAGCCCTCTTCGATGATCGTTTATCCGATGTAATGTTATTAAGACCACTTAGAAATCTCAGCGCCAACGAAGTCAAATTATACTTGGAGGTTAAGGACTTAATACCACTCAAAACAGAATCGTATGGTGAGGCATCTGGTCCCAATGCCAGTATCCAGAACCTAACTAGGCATTTTGTTAATGATTTACAAACAAATTTTTCATCAACCATATCAACGGTTTTTCGCACTGGAGACAAAATTACATCCAAAATATCAAAAATTCATAATACCTTGGACGAAAGCTCAAAATGCACACTGTGCAAGTCCTTATTGAGTGCTCTTCCATCAAAGACACTTCAAGCCTTAGAATTTTCCCGCCTAGCTTCAGCATTTAGTGGGAACATTGACTACTGTAAGACGAAAGAAAAACTGAAAGCTGACGATTTTTCTGGTGGACTTTGCCATGCCTGCGCAAATATTCAAAATGATTCAGAAGAGCTTATTGTAACAAGATAGCAATAAAATTTTAAATTTTATTAACTTTTTCGTGTTTTTATTATTTATTAATTAATTTTTATTACTTATTTGTAAAAATTAAACTGTAATTTGTCCTGCCATTACATACGAAAGAATTTGGTGATAGTTTTTACAAATGAGGATAACATACGTTGCCCTTTCGGTTGTTTAACCATCCGCATAGGTTTGTATTCTTTTGAGTCCTTTTCGATAATAAAGCTGAACTGATTTAACCAAACAGTCGATTTGAGTCTTGTATTTTTAGAAAGATTACTTTATCATACGGCAATAGAGAAGAGGACAAAAATTTTCCTCTGTTACAGTCCATGTAGTTAGGCGGTTGTTTCCTAGGGATTTTAGATATTGCATAGATAGATTTTTTAAAATATTTTATTAAAATAGCGTTTAAATATTTTTAAAAATATATATACCTATATATTTTTGGTTCTTATAAAAAATTATGTTTTGAAAGTGGTTGAATTAATTTTCTTTAAATTCGACACCTTACAGTTTTATATTCGCCAGTCGTGTTCCCGACGAAAGTGAGATTTTTTTTGTATAACTAAAGGGAGTTTTCTTCTACAGTGTCCTTAGACAGAAACTTGCAAGTTTTTCAATGAATGGGAAAGATTTATCTACTTTATTGTAATCTCTTTTTGCAACTTTTTGGAGTGAAAAAATGTGTGTGAACATCCAAAAATTTCAATTTCCCAAGCAATTTTAGTAAAAGTTCTAGTGGAAGGTTATGTCATTTGTACTGCGTTTAACTGATCGCTGGAAAAGGCTTATAACTAAATTTAAAAAAAACGTCATTTGAAAAAAGTGGAAAATAAAGACTGATGAATATTTAAATTTTAAATTAAAAAATTTATTCATTTTTCGCTGCGATTGGAATGCTATATCAAATTGGTTTATTTTTTCGTTGTATAAGTGTAATTTGGTATCTTTATGTACCTACTTTCATTAGAGAAATATGAGCTTGATGATTCTACCCTATCATTTGCATGTACTTCCATTTTGTTCGTGTTTTGGATACAATTTTCACAACTGAGATAAATTAAACAAATGTAAAACCACATTTTCAAATTGTTTTAATTTCGAATCGAAAAAAATCAATTTGTTTTCCCAATGGAATGCAAAAGTTGCCTGGCATTTTGACAGATTTAAATCAACAAAAATTAATTTATTTTACCAATGGAAATCCACATTAGTGTCGCACGCCCCTCTACACAGATTCTTTGTGATTACAGGGACCTACATAAACAAGAGTCTCTGTGCAGTCGAGTTTACTTACGGAGAATTACTTTATCCTACAGAAAACAACACACAATTTTTTTTTCATTTAAAAACACACTACATTATGTTACTCGAGTAGATTAAATGAATTGCAATTACATATAATATGTAGGTATGTTAATATATTATTTGTATTGTTAACTACTGATTTCACAAGAAATGCAGTTGAAATAAGATAGAAAGTCTATGAAAACTAGTTTTGCAAGGATCCAAGAAAGCTAGACATGATTAGTGAATTTCCTTTCTGAATTAATTATTTAACTCAATTGAGCTGAAACTGCTAGTTGCGTTTTATATTTTATTAGTTATATTTCTAAAATTAATTTACCTTCTGTACCAACGCGCCTTACTTCATACTCAATTTCAATTGTTTTTTTTATATCTCGAGTGTCAACAGTGAAATTCTATTTTTTTATTCGGACCTCAGAGTACGCTCATTGTTTGGCTTTCGATTTAAATTTCGTTTTTTTTTTAATTCAACGATAGATCTGCGTTTCCAGATTTTGATTTTTACATATACGAGTACATAAGTAGTAGTAGTAATAGGTAAGCTTTATTGCGATTTTTCTTTTTGTTACATTCATAAAATAAATATAGTATTTAATTACACTGGAAAATTGCCGACTTAGAATTGGCCAGGCTTCACAAGTACATTATGTTCATAATTCATAAGTGTGACAACAGCTGTGAAGTAAAAGTTTGAGTTCCAACATCAAGTAGTAACTTTCATTTTTATCCACATTAATTTTGATTGTATTCAAGTAAGTTTACCAAATTAAATCATTTTTATCTGTGGAGCGAGTATAAAGGATTAAAAATAAAAGGTTTTTAATTGGGATGGGTTGATTTTGATAGTCTAAGCGCCGGTTTCATGATTTAGCAAAACGTCAGACGGTTGGCTCCCCAATGTTTGGTGGACAAATGCGAGACGAACGGTTCGGTAAGCAACCAGTTCACAACCCAAGTCAAAGGAACCCCAGATCACCAAAAATTTCTTCGTTATCCATAAGAACCTGGGGCAGTCGATTCCTGTTTTTCGATGAAAGACTATGTTCACAAGCAAACTAACCGTATATTGGACGACATCCACAAAAAGTTGTTCTTTGGTGCGCATTTTGGACTGGCGGTGTATTTCTATAAATAATCAAAAACGACGATGATGAGTCCAACATAGTCAACTGCGATCGCAACGGATCAATGATAACCAATTTCTTTTGCTCCGAATTGAAAAAAAGATAGACGTATTATAGAGGTGATGTAATTTTGTACCAAGATCCTACGATTCGACCTAAATGTTTTTTGTTTGTTAATAATTTCCTAACTAATAGCCTGTCACATTCTATTTCAACATCGATCTAATCTCATTTTTCTAATAAAAACACAAGGGTCAAGTTAAGGTCGGTTTGGAAGAACTACGACATATTACCTTTGTATGTATATACATACATATAACGAAGATATTACTCAACAAATCAAATTTTTCGGAAAAGTCGAAAGAAATTTAAGTAGAAAATTGAATTTCTGTTATATTTGTTTTTTCCACACAAGATTATCTGGGGTTTAAGAGTTCTAAAATCCCCTATGGGTTGTTTCTATTCCTGCTTCAGCAGATTAATTGGCCTGTACTCAAAACAACACACCTTGACATTTGCAATGGCATTGCAATGTACTTTTATTCTTTCAGTATGCCAGTAGACGCACTGTAAATTTTATGCGAAATCAAAAATATTTAATTTACTTATGTACTTACTTTTGAAAATTTGTTCTTTTGTATAATGTACTTTATTTCATTATTAAAACACCAGAGACAAAGATGAAAATTACAAAATTCTTATAATTTAGTTAAGTTTCCCTTGGCGATATGAGAACTTCGGTTATGCATTCCGCATGTTTGATTTTTTCCACGATTTGCGTCTCAAGTAACTTGCATCTTCATCAGTTCCCATATATTTTAAACAAGGGGATATTATCTGGTTGGAATTAAGTTCCCACATCCCGGGCTGTATGGCAGGGAGGTCCAGCTTGCATAAAAATAAAAATATTCGGAAATCATTCCCTGACCTGAGGTAACAACCGATTCGTTACAACTTATTTATGCTGCTCGTGTTTCATTATACCTTTTACCAAATAGGCTTCGTAGGTTAAAAGTTAAAAATATATGCGTATAACCTAGTAAAATAAATATGGACAGTATAAAAAAAAACTTCTCGTTATAATTCATCTTCAAATTAAATAATTCAAATTTTAAACAAGAGAGAAATTTAAAAATCTTCGTGTGATCGAGCTACTTCTCTGGTCAACAATATTAATTTTTTAATCTTTCTATTGAAAAGTTTCAATTTCGTTCTAAATCTTATTCAAGAAGAAACGATTATTTCGACCAAATTTACTTAAGATAAAAATAATGATAGTACTTTAAGCTTAAGCCAAAACTAAAAAAAAAAAACTTTCTCTTTTCTTTGCAGAAATGTCTGATATGGAGGAGAAAGAAATCACGTTTGGTAATTATAATTCCTGTAATTTAGAAAACATACATTCATGTATTTATTATAATTTAATTAATTCATGTATTTACTTTTGTTAATAATTCTGAATCTGAAATTATATTGTATATTTGTAGAAGAAATAGGGTTATCCAGAAACTCAATTAAACTTGAAAAAATAAAAAAAATAGTTAAGCTTAACTTGAAAATCAAGCGACTTCCAAAACAGAAAGACGACTTTAATGGAGGCAAAAACCTTTCAAACATCGAAATCAATTTTAACAAACCATCTACCTCAAAAAAGTCAGTGGAATATAATAATCCTGAAAAAGCTAAATCAGACCTAACTCCGAAACTATGCAATGGTGCAACTTGCCCAACTACAGATCAAATCATGAGTGCTATTGAAGAACTACGTGCCCTTGTTAAAAAAAATTGTAATGAAACGCGCGAAATTCGTAAGGAATTACTTGATATTAAAAATGTCATGATTGACGATAATCCGAGTTATGTTCCATTTATGAGAGGCCCCTGTCAGACTTTGGACGATTTCAACCTACTCGAATATAGAGTACAAGAAGATGAAATCTCAAGGAAAGCTTTGGTATATTTTATAAACAAAAACTAAAGAAATTAATTTTTTATAAAAAAAAATCAAATTTAACAGGAAAAGTTACTTAGTAAAATAGATGAAGACTCCTTAGAAAGATATGTACGCTGTTGCCTCAAAGCAATTTTAAGCGATAAAGCGGCAGTGCAATGTACATGGCACGGAAAGAAGGATAGCGTATCTACATCTGTACACGACATGGCCATTATGGGAATTATATGTGGTAAATACATTATTAATACAAACAACGTTAAGAATTAATTAAAAAATATTTTCAGATTGTACCCGTACAAAATTTCCTACAGCAAGCACATCACTAGTTGTTAAGATCATGAAAAAATGGTTCCAAAGTGCAAAGGACCGTTGGCGAAGATCAATGGAGGCGAAAAAAATTAATTCTGAAGCTCAAGAAATATTCCATCGCTTAACATGAATTCGTTTGAATTTTATTTTTATTTTGAAGACATTCTTTTATTTAGTTTTAAATCTCTACTTTAATTTAATATCAAATTTTAATAAATTTGATTACGTTAACACCAACATTTAATATTTTTTACTTCGGGTTGCGTTTCGTTTTTTTAAGGAGCCTCTTGCGAGGAAATGACATAGCTAGTCTCGTATCACGTCAGTTGGCAAAAACAAATTATTTTTATTTATCACTTAAATGTACATACTATATTACTCCAAAAACAATTTTCCTTTAAGTTCACTTTTGATTAAATATAAACACTTCTTTAAAAAAAAAGTACGACAGTATTTGCATAGAGAAATATAAATTTTGCAGTTTCCTAATTTTTGTCTCTATACAGCGCTTTTTTTCGCAAATCGAACATTATTCACCTAAGCGGCTCCCTTTTTCATTCTGCTTCCCCTAAAGTAACTTTTGTTAAAAAAACATCTATTGAATATAGATGGTCGATTGTATCGACTTTATCAAGTTCCGTTTGCATACCGCCCTGTTTTGTTCTACTTCTTCGGATCATCCATTTAGAAATAAAAACAACTAGTTTCCATTTTTTTTATTTATTTCTAATAAATCTTACATATTTTTATGAGAAACAATACTACATAAGTTACAGTTAACTTACATATTTACGATAGATGGAGTTGTTCAATGAAAACATAAGAAAAAACTGTTGAATAATGAGTGTCTTTTATACTACCATAACTTGTACCTCTTTTTTGAAAATATTTTTTTTTAAATAAATGATCACATCAAGGTTTTGTTACTAATTCATACATGATGATTTTTTTAAAACGTTTATAGTTACGTTATACAGATTAAAAGCCAAACAAAAATATGTTAATAATGAAATTTAAAAACTAAAGCTTAATTTTGAACTGGTAATGGAGGAGGAGGGTATGCAAACATTCCAGGGGGACCCGCTGCAAAGTTTGTGGGAACGGCATATTGATGCGCAGCAGCTGGTGGAGCTGGGCGCGAATTATAATTTTGAGCTGGTGGAATATTATAATTTGAGCTTGGGGGTGGATAATGAGCAGGTGCACCACCTGTCGGCTGTGGCAAAATCGGTGGTCGAACACTAAACCTCGATGCATTTCCACTGTCAGACGATGATGGAGGTGCGGAAGAGAAACGAGAAACATGACCATTTGACCTCTGTACACTGCTACGCGAATCCATTGGTGGCTCATGTGTAGGAGGTTTGTTATAATCGCGTTGAACTTGTTGATTGGAATAACCACCGCGATAACCACCACCACCGTTGCGATCATCATTTCTTTGTTGGTGTCCACCGCCATTCATGTAGGCACCACGGCCTCCATCACGACCTCCACGCCCTCCACCATAATTCATACCGCCTGAGTGTGACTGATTGCGCCCCTGGTATCCTCCACGACCACGTTTGTTGGAACCGGAGCCATACTGTGCCATTTCCATCAAACGAGGATTTATGACCTATGAAATTATAAAAGAAAAGGTTTTAAAAGGAATTTTTAATAAATATCGAATATGTACCTGATTTGCTTCTCGAAGCACTTGTATCAAATCATTTGCCTTGTTTGAATTTGAATTGGTGAACAAGGTGTATGCCGTTCCCGTGTTATTGGATCGACCCGTGCGCCCAATACGATGAACGTAATCCTCCGAGTTTGAAGGGTAATCATAATTGATTACGAATTTCACATCTTCGACATCTTTGTTGTTTGATATGATGAAAATGGTGTATGGAGGGGAAAATAAATATCATTCAAAGAACACTTACAACTAAAATACAATATTTATATAAACTTATTTGAACAAAAAATCATCTCAATTTACTGGACCTCGACTTTAATTTATCTTTTATAACATCCATTATTACAAAACAAATGTAGCTTTTTTTAAAAAAATATTTAGTTTGTACTTACCAGATTCAGCAACCTGAAATTTTAAAATATCAATAGCAAAAGGTTGAAGCCTAATGTGTTCTGTATTTCAAAAAAGAAGTAAATTTGGTGGTTATAAATTACAAATAAAGAAAAATTTAAACTTGTATTGAAAAATGTAAAATCCAATCATCATCATCGTCATGAGGATTTAACACGTACAATTGTTATCATAAAAATCGAAGTCCATTTTTGTTTTAAGTTTTTTGTTCTCACATGTTTTAATGCAAATGAATATTTGAGCTTTTATATTATATAAAATCACAATAATAATTTGTCAGTCAAAAAGTTGGCCGAGAGTCTGAGAAGTATCATCCTCCATTCATCGACAGTAGTTTTTTTTTTTTTTTTTTATTTTTTGCATCACGTATCCTATCAAAGGCACTATATATTTTCGTGTATGTATATCAAACGGTAAATAGAATCCAGTTTTATTATTCCAATGTATTTTTGGCTTATAACTAAAACTACTTTTGAACATGCATTAGAACAAAAAAAAATAGGAAAAAATCGACATTTCCGGTGGGATGATGGTGTTTCGCCATCATTAGATTCAATGAATAAAATACCAAAAATAGAAAATTGAAATAATTAAAAAAAATACTTCTATTTTCCAGTGTTTTACCTGTTTTAAGTTTATAATCAGCTGCAGCCACATTTGCTAATTTATTTCTATCATTTTTTTGATGTGATGATTCGATTTTTTTTACAACGAATCAAATTATTCACCTGGTAATTAGTTATTGAAGATGAATCCTTGAATTACAAAAAATCCACAAGATCCGGAGAAAATAATTAAAAATAGCTTGTTCTTTGGCTGGCTGTTGATGCGTTTTTAGGCAAAGGTAAACAACACCTGAACTAAGAAGATAAAAATAACAACAAAACAAAAGATATTTTTAAAGTTAGTAAATTTTATTTTACTTTTTTGAGGCTATTTTTTTTTTTTTTTTTTTTTTTGTAAGGCTCCAGGTTTCCTTACCTCGATGTTTTTTATCGTTTATTTTTTGGTGAATATTATCTTCTCCTCTTACATTGTAGACTTCAAAACTTTATCAACAATGGAAGAACACAGTCGAAAATAAATATTCAGCTTTCGAAGTCTATAAAAATTATCGTTAAGTTTTTAAGTACTATACACACCGCTTTTAATAATGCCTTTCTTTAGATGTGACAACAATATCTGTATAGTAAATATCAATTTAGTGTTATACCTTTAATTTAAGCCTAGATACGTTATGTTATTTAAATAATATCGATAAATAATAGTTAAAAATTAATAGTTTAAAACTTTATTTTCTAAAAGAAAGCATACTAGATAGTTTGGATTTAACTGCTTTTGAAATAAAATTGTTTTCCACACGACAAACAATTAATCTTAAACAACATGCAAATGATTTTTTTTAATACATAGTGCCATTTCTAAGTGTAATCAGAAACAAATTTCGAGAAAAGAGTTGCGTTGTTGGGCCCCAGCTGTAATTTGTTTTGAACTTACAATTAAGAAGTGCAATTCATAAATTACCTAGGATTACCTGTGAGGGCTAATAATGATAGGGCACTAATCACGTATTACTTTTGATGCAAATTGAAAAAAGTAAAATTGTTTTTATACACATAAATTACAATAAATAACTATTTTTAGAAGTGACAATCTAAAAATGATTTATATCTAGATACTTTTCCTTGGATTAATCAAAATACTTTTGTCTGTGATAATGGGTTAAGCAGTTCACGAATGAAGTTACGCTTTGCTTATATTTAGTTAGACAATTAAAATAAAAAACGTATGTAATTGTTCTTTTCAGAAGATGAAATTAAAAAGTCTAATTCCGATTGAATTAAATTACGAAATTCTTCAATATAGTTTCCAGAACCTTTAAAAGATAATCTAGGTGAAATTGACCAAAAGCTTTAATTATTGTTTTATCGAGAATATGCATACATAGTTGTTTTTGTTAATTTTTGAATAATAAATAACAGGAAAACAAACAAAATTTTTAAAATAATTATAAGTAAAATAAATAACACCATTAAAAGTGCATGCGTCAATTTTACGCATAACTTTATTTTGTGTAACATTGAAACATTAGTATCTTTATAGGGTTTATTATGTCTTTACTGTATCATATTATCAAAATTATTAATATACTTCCTGTATACAATTTATCAAAAAAATTTAATCAAGAAACCAAAAGCTTCTTTCTTATATATCATAAATGAATGGAATTCGTATTTAAGAAAATTTAATTTCCAAACAAAACTAAGAGGTTCCATTCAATTTTCTTAGAATTCTTTCATACATTTATTCTTAAAACTTAAATATAATAATCTAACCTTTATTGTGAGTTCGCTTGACGTTCGATACGAAAACAATCGACCACATGACAAGTTCAGCATTAAGATTTATATCCAAAGCAATATGTGTAGTTTTGAATTGTTGTAATTGTGACAACTTAAGATATTTTAATATTTCAATGATCGGCTTTAGAAAAAAAAAAAACATTTGTAGATAAAAGAAAAAAACCTACTCGCAGCAAAAGCCTGTTGCAAAATATTCGTCAATGTCACTGAATTTCCACTCGGAAATGTTATAACTTAACGAAAATAACTATTATTGAAGAACAGGCAACATCAATTAAATTCTGTATTCATCTTTTCAATTGCATCTTTTTGTGCGATTGTTTCATAATTATGAGAATATAAGAAAAAAATTATGTTAAAAACATAAAAAAATTTCTGGTGACTTTTTTTTCAAATAAATTAATATATTTTAGATTTCAGATAGAAACCTCTATACTTACGACTAAAAATAGAACTTCTACAAATTTTGTATAAATTGTAAAAACAAAACCTTCATTGAAATTTAAAATAACTATAATAGAGTATTATTGCACTATAGAGTATTATTGATAATAATGGTGTTAGACTAGACATAGAAGTAAAATAAGTATTAATTCTAATATAAGAACTATAATAATATTTACATATATAAGAAAAATAAATATTCCGCGTTTATATCCAAGGCTTTAAATTTAAAGAATAATCAATTATTTTTAGCATTTTTTTATGCAAAGCAGATATCACGGCCATTTTTTTATCGACTGACTCAAATTCTTTTTGTGGTACTTTTTATCCATAGATACATACATAAATATAAATATATTATATATACATATACATATATAACATTAGAAAAATCCTTTCGTCATCAATTCCACACCTCCATCCTTTTGGTTAAAACATTAAATTGGTACACCGATTGAAATCCTTTTTTTTTTGGGGCACTCATCAAGGCGGTGGGTGGTAGCGAAATAATGAAAGAATTTTTTTTCTAATTCTACTTAAGAAACTCTTACCTAGTCCGCGAGCTGCAACATCCGTTGCAACTAAAATAGACTGTCTGCCATTACGGAATGAAGCTAGAACATAATCACGTTCTTGTTGAGACTTGTCACCATGAATGGCACATGCGCGCCAGCCTTGGCGTGAAATTGTTCGTGTAATTTCGTCAACACGTTTCTTTGTTTCAACAAAAATTATAGTCTTAGTTTCATTCTCAGACGATATTTCGGTCAGCAGTTTAATGAGTTTTGTGTCTTTTTCTTGTTCTTCACAAACATCGACAATTTGCAAAATGTTATGATTGGCTGATAGAGTTAGAGAACCGATATTAATTTGAATATAATTGTCGAGAAATTCTTCTGCCAACATTTTAACTTCTTTTGGCCATGTGGCGGACCACATGAGCACTTGACGATCTGGTCTTATTTGTTCCATTATCTTACGGATCTGTGGTTCAAAACCCATGTCTAACATGCGATCAGCCTCGTCTAACACTAAGTACGTGCAACGTTGAAGGTTGGTTACGCCTCGCTCAAGGAAATCGATCAATCTTCCAGGAGTAGCAATAACGATTTCGACTCCCCGCTCTAGATCTCGAGCCTGAGAATGCTTAGGAGCGCCACCAAAAATACACGTGTTTCGAACGCGGGTCTGGGAGCCGAAATCGTTTGCCACTTGCTGAATTTGTTGGGCTAGCTCACGAGTGGGTGCAAGTATCAAAGCTATCGGACCTTCGCCATGCTGCAATCTCGGCTGGTTGTTGATATGGACAACAGCCGGGAGTACATAGGCTAGTGTTTTTCCCGATCCGGTTTGAGCTATACCCACCATGTCTCGACCACTAAGAGCGATTGGCCAACCCTGAGCCTGGATAGCAGTTGGCTTGTTAAAGCCCTGCTTTTTTATCTCAGTTAGCACGTACTCGGGGAATCCACCCTCTTGAAATTCAAAACTTGGCGTTGGAATACTTTTACCCTTTAGGGTGATCTCATTATTGCTTAGAAACAAATCAACATCACCTTGAGGACGGTTCATAACCGAATCACATGGCTTGTAAAAATTCTTTTCAAATGGTGTTAACGTTACGTCAGACCAATGGATGCGGCGCAAACGGTCACCAGGCTTTGATTCATTACGGCGGTCAGTTGGTGGGCCCCTATTGTAAGGCGTTACTCTGCTGTGAGGCGGCCCATTTCCTCTCATTGGCCCTCCACCACCTCCACGATTATCGCGAAATCCTCCACGACCTCCTCCATTTGAACGATCTCCAGAGCGGTTGTACCTTGAAGAAGAAAAATTTAAATTAAAAAAAAGGCGAAAATTAAATAACTGTTGAGTAGATTCAGAAAAAACGACAACTCAACGAATTAATTTTCTAGTTAACAATATAGAAATCGACAATATATAAATTATTACATTTTTACAATCCAATTAATAATTCAAGTAAACTATAAAATGGGTTTCACCTATATAGGTATGTAAGTACGACAGTGGGATCTTCAGTTGGATCAGTTAGATTCTGAGGTGCAATCGCTTTTTATGATAACGAAGATGAAGAAAACTTAATTTATACCTAATTTACTATTTATTTATTCATTATTTATTTCTCTTTAAGGGGAGAGTCTTATGACTTTTCCATTACTGTTAAGTACATTGTGGTCTGGTAACACGCATGTTGGCACTTAAACTTTCAATTTAATTAAATACTTTACTAAAACAGAGATTTAATAAACACAAAATAATTTTACCGACAAATTTTACGTAAGTTTTATTCCCATTCATGTATCTCAAAATTGAGTTATGACGGTCTTGTAGCAAGTGGGCGATAAGTAGTGATGACCAAAATAAAAGCAAATACATACATGTATGCTTTAGAAGATGCTAACCAATTTAGTTGGTACATACTTACATATGTGCGGAAAACGTAAAATATTTTCATTTTCCAGTAGCTATAAGAATTAATTATTCTATAAAACCCACAAGCTCTTACCAATACTTCATAGGAAAAATTAAATATTTAATTGAATTCACATCAATTTACCTTTTGCCAAAACTAAAACTTATATGCTCTTTCTTTTTAATAGTTTTGATAGTCAAAATCGGTTATAACGAAATATTGGTTATTGCGAACTAAAAATCTATATCGCCTATAACGAACTATCCCTTATAATGAACAGTTTTAAATTGAAAATTAAAAAAAAATTGTCGTTTATAACGAATATTAAACAAAAATAAGTAGACATTGGAAATTTTATGTTTTTGTTTTTTTTTTTTGTTTTATACGCGAATTTCGCATTCTGTTTCTGAGATGAACTGGGATAGTTATATTTTATATAAAGAAACGTTAAGTGATAGTTTTTTCCAAAATGAGTTCAAACTTCAAAACGTAGTTTTTACGATTGAAGAAAAATCTGCAATAATTTCAAGGCTGGAAGCTGGTGATTCTAATAAAAGTTTGGCAGCAGTTTTCTGTATCGGTTTTAACAATATATACCATTTTCAAAGACTGAGATAAAATTAAGAAGAATTTCGAAGAATCCAATTTAAAAAAAAAAGTTCGATGCAGTTACCATGCCGACACAGATAATGCTTTGCTTAAGTGGTTCAAAGCCTAAAGAAACTTTAATAAAGAACAAAAAATGGAAAATCGGTTATTACGAAATAGCGGATATATCGAACAAATTCATCAGTCCTATCGAGTTCGTTATAACCGATTTTGACTGTATAATTTTATGATAAAAAAACTATTATTTTAAATCTTACTAAGCAGATTTAATTTGTCAAAATATAAAACAAGAAAGTTCAATCATTTCAGTTTGCTTAAAAATAACCTACCTACTAACAATTTTTTCTTAAATGGTGCGAAAAAATTATCCTACCGAGTTTAAATTAAAATATATAAACGAATACAAAATTGAAGCACCACAAGCAAAATTATCAAAAAATATTTTCCTGAATAAACTAGTGATTGACTTTTATTAAATTTTATAACTCTAAGGATTTGTCAAAACGATTTACCGAAGTTTTGGGACAAGTCAAAAATCACAATACATATTTTGAGAAGATAAATCTGTTATAACAACTCTTAAACAAAAATCCTTGCATATCCTCCAGAATAAATTAAATCTAGAAGGGAGCGAAAGACCGATTCGTCGGCGAGCTGTTGGTGGCGGCTTATCTTGTTTTAAGGTTGTAAAAAAACGTTTTATTTCGGGCAATCAACCAAGCTCATAATCTTTGCATTACAAACGCAACTGTTAAACATGTGGGAATGTTATTGTCTGGGAAGCTTCTCAGGATATAAATAGGGCGAAATTCACAAAAAGAGAAGGCATTATGGTTTAATTCATATATATATGTACAAATCTATCTTGAAGAACATTATGCTACCACATTCTGAGGATGACGTTTCTATGAAAAGGAAAGATGAAGACCTCAACCCCATTGAGAATCTATGGCAGATTGCAAATCGGAGAAAGTTTCAAACATAAAACGAATTGTTTTCAGTGTCAAAGAAGCTTGGATTAATATATCAAGAATTCGATACTAAGCATTAATTTTTTACGAAGTCATTTAAGTTTGGTCCAGGTTAAAATAGTCAATTCAACGTTAATTTTTTAGTTATGAAATATTGTTTTTGTTTTTATTAAATTAACCAAAGAATATTTAGTTATATAAATATGTACATATATTAAATGTATGTACATATGTATGTTTCAATGTAAGCATTTACACCCGTTTTATTATATTCACAAGTTGTTTTGGCCAATACTGTACATCTCAAAAGTGACAAGGTAATTTTTTCAAGTGCAGAGTTATCCAGCTTTCAAATATGTTAAATAATATTCTATTTAAAAAAATAAGGTGTTTTCACCTCAGTGCCCATAGGTGGCAAAATAAAACAATGGTCATTTCCTCAAATTGCCAGGTTTTTATTTGTTATTAATTTGATGTACATACCTACCTAGCTACTGTGGAAATGATTCCTGAGTCGCTCAATTAAACTATTTTTGAGAGCTCGAAACTATCGAACAAACTTGCTGTAGAGGAACATAGATTTCAATACATTCAAAACAAAATGATTTGTATTGATTTATCTAAATCATCCATTTATTTCAGCAAGTGCTATGAATATTCTTCTCCATACCTATAAATGCAGGTATTACCTATACTAGTACATTTATTTTCGAAATAGTTTACAAACCCTTTCCATTTTAATTGTTTGCACAGTGACTAAAGAAAAAGATATCTCACTCTTAATACATTTAAATACCATTAGTTTGATCGTAATTGATCTCTGCCATTTTTAATTTAATATACAAAATATAAAATGTGTTTATATCCTTCTGGGAAATACCTAGTTATAGCTTCCGAGATTAAAAATTGCTCAAATTAATGAAGAAAAATGCATACATACATATACATATTCGCTTATAATACACACACAAACTTGTATTAATTATTAAATTAGAGCTACTCGAACTAAAATCAATTTCACAAGCACGGGGTGCGAGGGGGTGAATAAAAGAAATTATGTATTGAGGTTGCAGCTTATGAAAATAGATAATTATTTTAAACACATTAAAAATATTGCAATCGAAAACAAAACTAGAATATGCTTTTAAGACGTTCCATATTTTTTGTATCAAGCCTCAATTTTTAGAAAATTGCAGCCAGAAAAATCGATTTGTCGGCCATTTTGCATTTGAAAAAAAGTTTTGTTCTCAATATTTCACAATTTTTTTAGAAAAACGATTCTATTTACATTCATAAATAAAAGTAAAAAGGAATACTCACATTTTATGTATAAATTATAACTTAAATGTTAAATACTTTTATATATTATATATTTTTTATTTTTGGATTTGTATGGCAGCAAAGGCAGCGACACGTCCTATCTCAATTATAGAATACACGAGAATGAATAATATCAAGAAAAAGAAAGAATGAAAAATGAATTGAGAAATTGAAATGAATTCTCTTGATTCGTTTTGTTTTTCAATTTCTTGGTTATGGCAACAGAGTGATGCCAGGATCCTCTTTCTCAGATCAAACACATCATACATTTCATCAGTGTTGGATTTCGCAGAAGCCAAAGAGTGGTAGAAAGGTTGTCAAAAAAGTGGTAGAAAAGTTGTAGAAGTTAAAAGCCATTTTTATATAGCAAATCGTAGTAGGTATATTGAAAATTAATTTATTGAAAATAATTCAAATACAAAAATAAAAGAAATAATATTGCGGTTCTTTATGTTTCAAAGATCACATTAGGTACGTTTTTTTTAAAGCCTTAATAGGCGACGATAAATAAAACGCATCGGGGCATGAAACGAACTTGGCAGCACTGTGCTTTGGAATGACAAAACAAATCAAATCTCATCTCTTTCTCATATCTTTTATCAAACATTTTTGACATTTCCATCCTTCGTCGCTATATAAATATAAAAACATTAAAATCGAAATGGAAGAGAATGGAGGTAAGTTCAATTTTCATTGCATTGTTTGGGATAATTTATTTTGTATTTATTTTTCAGATCATACTTATTAGGGATGTTCATGGAAAAAAAACATCGATGTTTTATTCGATGTGATACATCGTAACCTTACATCGATGTTTGTCGATGCATCGCATAAAAACATCGATGTTTTCGATGTATCGAATGAAAAAATAAAAAATTGTTTTTTTTTTTTATGAATTTTATTCAAAATAAGATTTTATAATTTTATATTAAATAAGTTTCATTATAAAGCAATCTTAGGGATTAGAAAGGGAAACATTAACAACCATATTATTAATGAATTTCAGAACAAGTTTTGTCTCAAAGCATGTTTAGTGAATGCTTGAAGTTGCATATTTTCCCAAACTTGGCACTATTATCGAGAGATTTGACATCTAGAAGACACAATCTTAAATTAAATTTCGGTTTGATTTAATTATAATATGGGCGTTATTATTTTGAAATTAAAAATCCCAATACTTTTGTTCTAAGCTTTGCATAGATAAAATTTTATTTACGCGACTTTTGAAAAAAGTCTTTCTGATGGCACTGAGCAAGTCAAGTATTTGTACGCAATTTTGTAAAGTTTTGGGAATTGTTTGTAATCGGACCTATTTCCAAAGGGTTTTCACTGTTGGTTTTCCAGTTTTTGTGAACTAGTTTGTGATGGTCACTCCAAAGCTGAAAATCGATCACAAGCGATTCGGTTAGGTACTGTGACTGTGAGTGTGTATTGTACGATGCTTGCTTTATTCAATATGTATCGAATGAAATACACCATCAAACTGATACATAAATTGAAAGAGAAGAGAGCATGTGAAATAAATTTAACTGTAGATTTGGCACTTTGAGTGAGTTTTTTCAATGCTTGCTTCATTCGATGCATCGAATAAAAAAACATCGATGTATCGGTAAACATCGAAAGGGTGCGAAACATCGGATTTATTCGATACATCGAATAGTAAACATCGATGTTTTCGATGTATCGATGTTTTTTGAGCAACCCTAATACTTATACTTATATGGTTTAATCAAAGCTGAGCCGGATGATGGAATGAGTGGGAAACCTCGTAGCCGAAAAATAAAACAAAAATTAATTTCTCAAGCAAAAACAATCCAACCAATAATTAATTTGCACTCGCTGCCATCAAAATATCAAAAAAAAAAACTTCAATCCAATTCCTGTCGCACGAGAACATCAAAAACCCCGCAACGCCCGCAAGAAGCGGAAGCAGCAACTCCAGCCAAGATACCTTCTAGCGATCTATTGCCGCAAAAGGAGAGTGCTCTCTTCAGAAAACTTTTGAAATGTTACGAAATGAAGCAATACAAAAATGCACTGAAACTGGCAAAGCAGATTCTATCCAACCCCAAGTATGTCGAACATGGAGAGACAGTAGCCATGAAAGAACACACTTTGAATGGCCTAGGTCGTCGCGATGAGGCGTACAAGTATGTGCGACAGAGTTTGCGTAATGACTTGAAATCGCACCTTTGTTGACATGTTTACGGTCTGCTTCAGAGATCAGATAAAAAGTATGATGATGCCAAAGAAATAGCCGACAATAGTGAATAACTTAAAATCTATAAGCGATTCCAAGAAGAATATCCACAAGCAATGTGTCCCAAACGTCTGCCATTGGATGTTGCATCCGGTGACAGTTTCGTCGAAGTCATCGATAAATATCTGCGACGCGGCCTGAGAAAAGGCGTTCCACCGTTGTTTGTCAATATTCGTTCCTTGTACAAGTTTTCCGAAAAGGTTAAAACTATCGACAGCCTGGTGCTCGGAGAACAGCAATGGAGAACCTCAACGAAATGCAATGCATGTGGTTCCAGACAGAATGCGCATTGGCTTATCAGCGTCTGGGAAAATGAGACTGAAGAAATGTCACGAAGTGGATCGACATTTTGTTGAAATCATCGAAGATCAATTTGATTTCCATACGTATTGCATGAGAAAGATGACACTGCGTGCGTATGTTGGGCTTTTGAGGCTGGAAAACGTGCTCAGGAAGCATCCATTTTATTATAAGGCTGCCAAGTGTGCCATCGAGGTAAGTAAAGTTCACCTACTTATAAAAGCTCTTCTTTAAATCAAAACTTGATTCTAGGTATACATTCAATTGTATGATCGCCCACTTGAAGAAATCGATACCGGTAAGTGAAATTTACAGGTTTTAAAGAAAATTAAAATAACTTTAACTAAACTTAAATTTTCAGAGAATCTTCCACCCTCCGAGCTAAAGAAACTTCGCAACAAACAACGCAAGCGGCCGTAAAACGTGAACAACATCAAAAGTCTAAGCAACAAAACGCCCAAGAGGTTTTGCAGACGATGAAATGGAAGAGCATAACTTTAACCAATTTATTGTTCAACGTAAAATCTTACAGCAAAAAAAAACAATAAAACATACAATTTGAGCCGTATTTAATGTTTGCTTCAGTAAAATGTTCAACAATTTTCTATAATTTTCATTGGAGAACTGATGGGGCCAGTGCTTGTCTTGGTCACTGGGTACACAATCAAATGTTTCTTGAAATTCAGAACATTAGGTGGTTTTTTTAACAGATTTAGGAATGTAACCCTCGATAACATCTTCGCTAAGCGTTGGGGATTCATCGTTGGAATTGATTAAATCTGCATCTTTCTTGTGGCCAATCACTTCCACTGACAGCTTACTGAGGTTATTACGTTCGTTCTCCAAAAGGAAGTGAATCAGATCCTGTTTGGTTGATGTTTTAAGAATTTCTACCTCACGCTTTCTTCTTTCGAAGATATTCCTCGCACGAAATCTCGCCCCAATTTCGATTAACTTTTTCAGCGTGTGAAGTGTCTACGACCTGTTAGATTTTAATCAGCGATTCACGAACGTGTTCGTACTCTTCTTGGTCTAGATCGCTTAGAATAGTCATCATTTTCAGGCGGAATGCTTCAATACGTTCTTCCACGTATTGAGCAGTAAATTTTGATTCTTGACATTGCACAGTAATTGAATAGCCAGCAATGCCACCAATTACCGAAGCTGAAACGTCATATCCCAGTTGTTCCTTGGTGCGGAGAGTATCGAAAACAGGTTCATCGACAAACATCAATAGAAGATCGAGGATTCCTTCTATACGTAACGAACAAGGACCAATTTGGTAGAAGTTATGTTAGTGGCATTGCATTGGACGTAGTTTGAACCTTTTGGAATCTGACATGTACGAGATTCAATCAAAGAAGTCTGCAAAAAACTTATAATTAGGCTTTTAGTACAAAAAGGGAGATATATCAAATATGGCAATGAAACCATTATTATAAGGCTTTCAGAATAAAAATAGCCTTTTTTTAATTTGGATATTTTTGAGCGCTTTCAATTATACTGTAATACTTATTTTTTTTTTTCGGAAAAACGTTTATATTTTGCTAATAGGTAAGGCGAAAGGAGACGTTCAGTAGTATCAAAAAGACAAGAAGGCGAGGGAATTGGAAGGTAAGTATAGGAAAGAGGAGATGCTATCAGGTTAAGAAAAAGACGAATGGAGGTTAAAAGGAATAAGCAAACGATAAAAGTTTTAAATTTTTCTGAACGGGGAAGAGTGTATAATTGGGTTTTTGAAATGTTTTTGTGGAATTATCCATTAACACCACAAAGTGCTTCGTAAAAAAATGTTAAACGCATTTAATATATTTAAATATAATCGTTTTTCCAGTGTTTCAAAGGTAGTATATGTATATTTATTACTATTATTATATACATAATTATATTTATACTATTATCCTGAAAGCCTGATAATTGATTTTTTAGCATATTTATACATACATAGATACTCACATCTTTGACTTTCTGATAATTTAAGGTAGTCAACACATACAATTTTTTAGTATGATTCTTCGAATATTCTTGAATTACTTCCACAGTTATTTCAGGCAAGATTGTAAACTTTTCTACAAGCGGCCAACGAATGTGAACGTGTTGCATGCTCTAGTGGGAGCAATAGTGTATAAAAGTGCATCAGATAAGCAGATAGAAAGTCTTTAAAAATTGTGATAAAAAATTTGCCATAAATTCAAAATGAAGAGCTAAGTGCCCCAATTGCAAATATCGAAGTCAAAGACGTTTTGAAGGTGGCCTTTTTAGTGCAAGAAGTAGACTATTCTTATCGCGTCTGGCAGGCAGAAGGCTGTGTGTAAAACGTCTTAGACCTCGATATTTTCAATCAAGGGGCTTAACTCTACATTTTAGCAAAGTTGTTATCACAAATATTTGGACTTGGAAAGAACTGCATTCTCGGTGCACTATTATTGCTCCCACTAGAATATGAATGCATCCCTTGTTGCATTATTCGAAAAAATTCTTTTTGGTCTTTGAAGAGGAGCTGTGTTTTCCCGCCACAAGCCTTTGATTAATACATCATCTTGGTAGCTGTCTGCATAGTTTGGTGGAATGTAGTTGTTATCATTCATTTTCATGAAATTATGCAATAAAACAGCTGCTTTTACAATCTTTTCTGCTGACTCCGGACTCATTTGAAGGGGACTCAGGAGAATTCTCCACCGTGACACCAAAATACCAAAGGCATTTTCAATTACGCGTCTGGCTCTGGAAAGGCGTTTATTGAAATGCTCACGGTCAAATGGTAAGTGATCTCCTAAACAGTAAATAATTACAATTAATGATTTCAAGTAGAAAAATTTATAACTTTTACCTGGGTATGGGCGCATCAGAAAAGGTTTTAGCGGAAATGCTGCATCTCCAACGAAATAATGTGGAAACTTTACATTGGAGTTTGGCAAAGTATCGTCTTCTGGTACTCCCAACTTTCCACTGAACAATTTTTGACCAAAATCCGACTGTCACAAAACACCACCATCACTTTGGGAGCCGTGCTTTTCACGATCCTCGTACAATTCTCGTACCCAGAAACGACGATTTTGCATTATATTTAAACACTCGCGAGCCTTTGCAAGTAGGAGCACCAGAAGCAAAATTTCTATTATATCGTCAAAATCCATTTTATGTTTATGTTTTACGTATATTCTTTGAAAAAAAATATATAAATTAACTTTAATTGAAGAAAGTGTTAATGTAGATTTTCAAGAATCTGTACGAATTCAGCTGTCAAAATATCGCAACGGATTCATTTGGTCACCCTCATTCCGTTAAATGCGGCAACAGCACCGCATCCGTTGCCGAAACGGACGCAACAGATTCTATGGGTCGGCCCCTGGACTTGCAAAAAAGAAGCCTATTAAAGTGAGACCGAATCACATTGGGCGCATTCACTAACCTAGTCACTACGTAGTCAAAAAGTCAACTAGCTTTGTGAATGCAAAATTGCACTACAAAGCTAGTCAATTCAAACTGTCATATTAATGACAGATGTAAACATATAAAATAAGAAAAAATGTGTTTTGAGAACTTTAAATCAACTTTTTTTTACAGTTTAAATTAAATAACATCAAAAATATAAGATATAAAATTAATTTGTTTAATAATTTCACTTCGAAAATATCTTCCACCAAAAATTAAATTTGTATTTTCAATGAACAGCTGATTGTGAAATGTCAACTAGCTTTGAAGCAGAAATTTTTACACTACGTTTGAGGGGAAATTTCAACTAAATTTTTAGTTGTCTTTAGCCAATCAGAACGAGTTGACTACGTAGTGACTAGGTTTGTGAATGCGCCCATTCACACTCTTTTCTGAATTTAATTTTTTCCAGAACAAACGACCAAGCGTGAAGCTTATTTTTCTCCGCTCTAAAGAATAATTTACAGCCCGATTCTCCCCAAAGTCAGTGATGCCTCACAACTCACAAGTCACAAGAAGAGGTGAAATTGATTTTGTGACTTTTTCGAATTCTGCCGCTCAGTCACAACTTGTGAGAGTCACAAAAACAATCAAAACTGTGATCTCCTTCAGAGCAGGTCACAACTCATAAATTTTTGAAGTTTCTTGAATTGAAATTCAGTATATTTTGTAAGAAAATTTTCTATATTTGTGAATAATTGTGAGTACACAAAAATGGAAGTGGACTTTGTTCTAGTGAATATTATTGCTGATCTTTTCCACGTAAATGCAAAGTTCCATTTTTACGTAAAGCTTAGTATACAGTTCTTCTAAAAAAAAAAACCAATGTATTTCTTATGGGAGAGTTTTTTCCCGAAAAAAAACTTTTTTCATTTCACCAAACTGTAAACCAAAATCGAAAAAAAATGTATACTCACCACGATTTTTTTTCACGCAAAACAATGTGCATCCCATTGTTTTGACGGAAAAAATTTACAGAAATTTTTTCATGAGAAAAAATTTTTTTTTTCACCACTAATTTTTTTTTTCTTCAAAAAGAACTGTATACTAGGCTTAAACAAATTTTTTTGTTGTGGTGAGTTTTCTTGTGACGATTAAGCGGAGAATACCAAAATGTAATCGAATCACAACAATCCTCAGAAGGAATAGTCACAAGAGCTTTTGTGACTTGTGACTCGTCACAAGTGGGAAAATCGGGCTGTTAGTTTATATATCTTACCAAGTCGTTTTTAAAGAAATAAATATACCACAGATTGAATTAATCAACTTCTCCTTTTTTGTTAGTAGCCGTGTTTTTGTTTTGAAAAAGTTATCCGTAGTACAGTAGGATTTTATATGAATAACAAATACAACATCCGCAGTAGGATCTAGGATCACTGCCGATAAAAGGAGAAGTGAAATCCTGCTGCGGATAGAGATTTGACGTTTATTCGAGTATCGGTTAGACTGCTTTTACACGAAAGCGATTTTTAATCTTTGATTCTCTTTTGACTTCCCTTCGATTGCATGAATGCTTTTAAACACAGCGATTTTTAATGAAAGTTAACTTTTCTTCTATTGAAAAGGAATCATCTCTCCGCACTCATTACTCTAGTGAGTAGATCGAAGTTCACTGAGCGAACGCCAAATAGAAATGAAACATACCTGACAAGTAAGGAAAACCACAAAGAAGAAAGAACGATAACTCTGCAATTTTTCCAACCCTAGCAATTTTGTGTACCCCCGCCACCACACACGTCTCTCTCCTACGGGCTTAAAAATCGCAAGGTAATATTGCTTCGTTTAAAAGCAGTCTTAGTGATCCTACTGCGGATGTTGTATTTGTTTTTCATATAAAATACTACTGTACTACGGATAACTTTACCAAAAAAACTCGGCTAATATAAATTATTTTTTTTTCTATAATATTTATCAACAATAATACGGATGAATGTTTTTAATTGTAGAAAAATCTAATAAGCGAACTAAGGTTCGTATTCACCGAGCGCTCCTAAACGGCTCTTAACTTTACGAGGCTCTTAACTTGAAATTTCTGTGCGGTATTCACTGTGAAATGTTGTGTAATGTTGGTCTTGACAGCAAATGGATACTCTTCTACTTGGCATTGCTCACATGGATTCGAGTCAAATGCGTGCGTGGCACACGCACAAGCGAACAAATTTTCGAAGAGAGCGTTTAAGAGCGCTCGTAGATCTTCACTAATATTGCTTGGTGAATACGTTTATGAGCTTCTTAAGTTATGAGCGCTCGGTGAATACCGGCCTAAATCTCGATTACTAGAAATTCAAATTGGAGTTTCTGTAAACGCATGTAGTCAGTTGTTTTGAATTCTTTTGAAAACTCCCCATCAGGTTCTTTTTTTAACGTTTGTTATACTGCTTTTACACGAAAGCGATTTTTAATCTTAGTTTCTCTTTTGGAGTCATCTTCCGCCTTATGTAACCCCGCCACCACACACGTCTCTCTCCCACGGTTTTAAAAATCGCAAGGTAATATTGCTTCGTTTAAAAGCCGTCTTAGTTCATCTCTGAACTTGTAACATTCTTTGAGGGTTATGAAATTTATGTTTTACGAATAGTTTTGGCTTACAAAAAAAAGATCTCTCGACAAACTCACCGAAAACCGCAAACAGATCTTGTAAACTATACAACGACGAGCACTTTTATCCTATCTATCGTCATGAAAATCATTTTGTGACGTTGCATCGTTTAAAATCTGTTCTTCGAAAATAGTCTTGATGCAAAGTAATTACCGAATACATTAACAATTTTTTCCTGGCAGTGCTTAGAATTTGACAGCAGTGACATGAAAAAATTTAAAAAAAAAGTTAAATAAAAATGGCGTACTAAAGTTGACCTATGATTTTAATTTTACGTGTTTTTTAATGGTCCATTGTTTTTGAAGAAAACAACAACATGTACAAAGTGAAAACAAACATTTCTACACCATATTTATTGCGATAAACATAAATCTCATATGTTAAATAGTTACAGAATTGGTGATTTATCCAAATACTAAAAACCAAGGAACATAGGCAGGTAGACAATAAATTGAATAATCTAGAACAAAAATAAATGTATGTACTCGTTTTTTTTATTAATTTTTAGGAAGAGAATTTCAAGGTTCGCATTCACTTTTCTATAGGAAAAGGAAAATCCAGGTATAAACAATGTGTGACGAAGAGCTACCGAGTGACTTGGACAAGCTGGAAATTGCTCCACTGATCCCTCAAATAAAGCTCTGCGATAGCCAACTTCCAGTATCTCTCAATCCTTTCTACAACAAAATCCCTCAAAGTACATCTGGACAAATCGGGACTGATGTTATATTCGGGGACGTCAAGTGCAGTTGCCGAGTACGTCGAAGATCAGAGAGCGTTTTGGATGAGTGCAAGTCGAGCAATACCAATTCAGCATTTGCTCGCATAGAGCACTCGATCAAGAACTCAACACAGTTCAAAAGTAAAAACCGGAAAAAAGTATTGCTGCGGGAACCGATCTTGAAGTCCTTGCAAAAATGTCTGCACCCAAAGCACCTTAAAGCATTCGGGGACATCCCGAATAGACTTTTAAAGAAGAGCGCTTCCAATGGAAACATGGGAGATGGCTTCACTAAATCCTGCCCAACAATCGACGCTCTAAACGTTGACGACTCTTTAGGCTTTTTAAGAATAAGCAGTGAAGAACCTTCAACGTCATCGGCCAGAAAATCTGGCATAACCGATTTTCGAGATCTCATCGATGAGTGTCAAACTCTGCTAGAAACCAATTTCAGTTTCGAAAATTGGAACACTACGATTGCTTCGAGGAAAAGTCTCAAGCACTTTAGTGTCATTCAGTCGATTGAGAATCGCTCACAAAGAATAAGGCATAATAGTAAGAATAACCACAAAACCCATGAAGATGGGCCCAATAAAGAAGGAACAGTGAGACAAGGGGGCAGTAGCAATGCCAGTACATCATGTTCGCAGCAAGCCAGAATAAATGCATCTACAGTAGCGACTGGAAGTCATTCGTCTTCAGTAATTCCTGGTGAAACATCACCTTGTGATGTCACCATAGATGAACTGGCAAGTTATTTTGAAACTTTTGTTCACATACCTAAGAAGATGTCTTCAATGGCTGAGATGATGTATATTTGATCATAAATTTCGGATCCAATTGAACCTAATCTCGCCAATAAAGGTGTTCGAATTCAGTTTCCGTTTTATTCTCTATGTATGAAACTGTTTCAATGAACGACCATTCTTTTTATTTCAAATAACTACATTTGATATTTTTCTTCAAAATAATCAAAAGTGTATGAATATGAATATATTTAATGGAATTTTCATTTTTGGGTATGGATTGTGTAAGAACAATCACAAATGATAAGCTTTTTGTGTTAGACTAAATTTTAACGTGTATCTAAAAATTTGTAATGGAAATAAAAAAAAAACAAAATATCCCTCTTCTAGTTTTAATTTAAAAAAAATAGCAGAATAATTGGTGTCAAATGAAGAATAAGAAATTCTAAATGATCGGAATTTGGATTGATCTCGGAATCCGTTGCGGAACAAAATTATTGAAGGATTGTAATTTGGATTACCAACTGGATTTTACTAAGGAAATTATTCGGACAGCATATCTCGATAGGACAAGAAGAGATTAAGCTCATATCATATAAATGAAGCATTCAAGAAGTACAGATAAAACGGGGTTCAGCCGAACAAAAACATACTTGTTTACAATATTGAAAGAAAAACTGTTATCCACACATGTAAAAATTGTAGCCCAGGTTTAAAGGGTTAGGGATTTCTATTTGTGTGCATTTTGTGCCTGTATATCTGATCTACGCTATTTGACGTTGTACAACCAAATGAAGGTTATATTCTCCTTGGAGACGACTTTTTGGTTTGTTGAAATGCAGGCGATAAGATCAATTTCTTAAAGATGACTTCTTCGGACCCGATGGCCTGCTCGCAATATTCCAAAGAAATGTGTTTATGCACCCTGTCATCTCCTCTGAACTTTATTTTAACTCCCCTCTCTAAAGTCGTTTTCTGAATAGCGTAATAAGGACTCATTTATCTTTCTTCCACAAAACCTTTTGCGCAGTTGATATAAAATTTTATAAATTTAATGTCAGGCTCATTCTTCACATGGTGCGTCAATAACTTCTTAGAACTTAGTTTCTAAATACCAGTTATGAATGGCATACCCTCTTTCCCGAAAACCTCTAACCAGCGAACCGAACCTAATTCATTGTCCTCCTCCATATTTTTCTTAGTATTATCTTGAAAAGAGAGCTCAACTCACACATTGAACGAATAATAAACAAAGCTAATTCTTCCTTTGATTTCTAAAAAAGCTAGTATTTAGAGTTCTTTAAAACTTCTTGAATAAGAAAGTTGAATTGAATCTATGAAGAGATGTTTTATCAGTTTTTTTAAACGGGGCCTCCCTTGGAATAAAATTAGGAAACTTACACATGCTTTGGATGCTTTGGCTAAATACCCGAACGTTACCAAATATACGTATACAAAAATTTTTACTACGTTTTAAGTCCTCCAGGCAAATGCTCAGTTAGTTCTTTTAAGTAAAGTGTAAACGTTGATCATTGACATCATTGGTTGATTGTTTTCGTAATGCAGTTTTGTATTACTTGTTTTTTTTTTCCGGAACTTATCCACCTGATAGGGATATTTCTAATTATAGTATGTAATGTTGATATTTAAAAAAACAATCATTAAATCTTTTATAATTCCAGGCAAAGGGATCAAATAAAAAATCCATATTTTTTAAACTCAATACAAAGATTTTTTTTAAGCAACTAATTTTATTTTTTATATTTTTATTATTCATTGGATACAATATTGGATATATTATTTAATACGAAAAAAGAAATCAATACATGATACTGGTTTATCGGAATTGCAGAGCAGATATTCTTAATCCAATTACGTCCTTTCCAATCTCACTTACTTCACAGACATTACACAAACTTCCTTTGTATTGCGGATCATAGGAAGCTCCACAGAATGGACAACTCACTTCAGGTTTACCTCTGTAAATTGGCTTATAGCTGATGCCACAAATGTTAAACGGATTGAATTCCTCGTATTGCAGATTGTGTTCATCTACAGGATTAACTTCGCATGCCTGCAATATTTTGCGGACTTGTTGTGCCACCTGTGGTCTTGGACCTAACTCTAGAAGTCGTCTCGCAAACGATGAAGCTGTTTTGTAGTTTTTCAGCTTGAAAAACATATTCAATGCTGTTCGAAGCGTTAAGATTTGGTGAACAGGTTGCAACTTACAATGTGTAAAATATGCGGCCATTTCGCAAAGACGTTTCTGTTCTTCCAGCGTAGACTTTGGAAGTCCTTTGCGCTCGGTTTCGAGTTTCAGGCCCAAAATGTATTCCGAACAAATTTTAAGCAACTGTTGTGCTTCGGCAATGTCTTGTTTGGTGTCCACAACCAAAAGTGGAATGCTCAGCAAAATAGAATGAAATTTATCGATTGCTTCTGTGAATTTGCCAGTAGTAGTTAGTTGGTAACCGGCTTGTAAACGCTGTACAAGATCATTTAGTTTTATTCCAAGAGCAGGTCTACCATTCTTCGGATTAGTTTCAGTGTAATTGCGCAGTGGATATGCTTTCAGGGACTTGACATTTGGCATTCCCTTGAAGCTAGCCGTCGAACCAAGATAATTATGCAGAAATAGGGTTTTAAAAGGTTTAAAATTGACAACTCCTATTTGATCGTTTAGCAGCCGGAAGGAACTCTCAAACGACCCGGCTTTCACGTGATCTAAAACGAGTGAAGAATTATTGGCCCAGTGCTGAGGCGGAGACAATCCTTTATTTGGAGCAGCGTAATAGCCGCCTTCATTAGCACTAGTCTTAATTCTCTGGGCTAGTTCTTCGGGAACAACCAAGTCATCATCACCAACGTCCCAACCAGCTCCCTCTGTCTCACCAACTTCCTCATTTTCCAAAGCATCGTGCATTTCATCATCTTGTTCATCCAAACCCAAATCAGCATCGGCTCCCCAACCATCACCACCGGCATCCTCGATTACTGCTGCAGTTTCACTGATATTTAGAGCTTGTCGCACATTTGATCCCTTCGCCAATGAAGCACTTTCAAAGAAGCCCTTGGAAACCGTCAAAAGAGGCCAGTTACTTTCAACCTGTTGTATTGGTACTGGGGGTTGCAACAGAACAGCATTTACATTAACCTCTGGCAAAGCGTTTCCTTCTTTTGTAATCGTTTCCTTGATGGTATCAGCCTGATCGTCGAGACCGTGAGTAGCTGCAGTCAGGTATGCCAAAGACATCTGACCGCAGTTCTTTAAGATATTCACTCTTTCTTGAACATCGCCGAGTAAAAGTGCACCTTGGTATTGTGCGGATACATCTTTGCGGATTTCAGCAATTTTATTCATTTTCTTAAGTTTTTCGAGATTTCCAGTGATAAGATATAAAAAGGAGAGTTTATCGAAGTTCTTAGTGCGCTGGTAACACATCTCGACCACTTGATGATTACCTTGCAAAAGAGCAGCTTGACCCAACCTGTCCCAGCAGTCCTTGTCGTCCAACGCCTTTGCGGCTTCTAGAGCATTTTCAATATTGCCACATTCTAGAGCCAAACCAAACCTAGTTTTTTCGTCTTTAACAAAATGCAAAGCCACCTCAGGGTACCCCTTTTTCTGTAAATATGCAATGATGCTCTGTCCAACCAGACGAGCATTTCTAACCATATGGAGTACTTCATCGTATTTTCGATTGATAAGGGCCAATTTGAACTTATACTCGGTGGGATCAATGTGCAAAACACGAGTACGGCACTCTCGATCCAAGCAAAACACTTGATTTCCTTTAACACGTGTAATGTAGATTGGCAAATCGAGAGTTCGGATAATACCATGATCGCCGTTGGTAATCGCATACTTAATGTGATTGCTAGTTGTGTATATGAAGACGCCAGAGTCATCCCAAGCGCCTGATTTTACACGGGTGTTCTCTTGAATTGTACACAAATATTGCAGACGACGGTCACAGATCGTAACTGAATGCTTACACAATAATGCCACCAATGACATATCACCCGACCAAACAACATATCGACATTTTGCCAGTTTTATACATCCAACCGATACCAAGCGTTGTACTTCGTACAATGTTACATATTCCGGATCACGAATCAACAACATTCCTGTGCCAGCATAAAATATTTCTTCGCAGAATGTTGGAATCTTCTTCGTGACTTCGTTTTTGAAGTTTTTAATCACCAACTGACTGTTGCGATCTAAAACGGCAAACCTGTTGCGAGCTACCCAAATCGCCGTTATGCCCGATGAGCGCTTACTCTCAGTTTCACTTTGGGAAGTTGATTCGGATTCCTTGGGAATTTGGCACAAATCGTATGTGCTATTCTCCAAATTGTTCGTTCGAGTGCAGAGGAGCACTGCATTCAATGCAGGATTATACGACATGCTATGTACTGGTGATTTCCCGCCTCCACGCAATTGCATCACAACTGTATCCTTAGTTGTTGTAAAGTCCAATTTGCGCAGGAACCTTTCCTTAACGTAGTATAAAATATTTCCATGCACAGCATATGCTGGGCGTTCTCTTTCCAATTTAAATACAACCATACCTGCAAAAAAAATCAAATTACTTAAATAAAACAAGGAAAAAAGAGTTATAAATATGCGGACAGCTATCCTTCTACTTAAGAAAAAGGCCACTGCTCATAAAAAACCTAAAATTAGTATCTAAAAGAAATGACGGGACATACAATTTTCTGCCGATTCCGAAAGTCTAAGAAGAAGAAGCACTTTTCCTGATAACAGATACTCTTCAACGATTTTTCACTTCCTCGAAAAATGTAGCACTTCTGAGAAAAACATTTCTTGTTTTTGTTTTTGGGAGACAGCTACTGGGGATCGAACCCAGAATTCTGGCAGGAAGGTGCAACACAACCCATAATGCTAAGGGGTCCTTCGCTTAACTAACTCTAATAATAAATGATGATTTTTTTTTAATGGACCTAGAGCTGACTCCAAACTCTTTTTTTATTTCATAATCCATAAAAGAGGCCCATACAATGACAACTCAAACTAGGTCTCTGTTGTTATCTTTCATTTTTAAGATTGTATTTTCTACAACGAAATTGTTTGTATTGTAGAAATTTTATTCCAATTTTGTTGTTTCATAAACCATCTTGTCGACAAAGAATTATTTATCAAAATAGCACTGTTTCAACTAATTACAATAACCCCAAAATAATATCGACGTTGCACTTCAATCCTTTTTACACATCAATACCTTGTTCTGCTTTTATTTCGCCGAAACTATGAATTGTGATATCTGAAATATTTATATCTTACAAATGATCTTTCAAGTTAAAAAGTCGGACCTAATCATCAAAAGTCAAATTCTACCCTATGTTTAGATTAACTGCGACTAACGAAGTTTAGTTTGTGTATGGGAAGATGATAAGGAAGTTAATATAATTTTAACGACGAACATAAATTGTAAAAACGAACATAACCAACGTCCTTAATGAAATTTTACAATTTTGATGGTATGCGGCCCATATTTATCACATCGATCCAAAGTAAAGAAATCATGCCATCTTTAAATCTTCTGCATCTTACCCTGTCCTCTCAAAATCTAGTATCCTAGATGGCACCTTTTACTATTATAACCTAATTTCGTTTTTGCGTTAAAAATTATGATTTTAGATTCTCTAGCAAGAAAAGAAAAGAAGTCGTTAAAGCTGTTAATCCAATTTAAGGCCGGAGCATTATAGGAAAAAACTAGTCGGCTCACTCAAGCTAACAGACCTTAACGCCTTCTATTGATTGGAATCCTAATATTTTTGTATATTTTAAAATACAGAACCAAAACTGATTTACAAGAGCTTTCGTTCTAAGTGAAACAAGATTGTTAGGAATTTGTTGTTGAAAATAAACTCGAGCTCAAATGAGCAGAAACCCGGGTCTTGTTTGTCGACATAGCAATTGTTCGACCTGTCGATTAAAACTTCACACACAAATGGGTCAATAATCTATAAAAAGAAAAGACCTTAAGCCGATAAAAATACGGAAGAAAAAGTCCAAGAATTTAATAATTTAACTGAAGCTGAATAATTGTCTTACCTCCATCATGGCCAGCTGCGAATAGATTGAGGGTCGGATGTGCGGTCAAGATCCAAAAACGTTCCCCGTCTCGACGGAAAGTGTACAAACACTGGCGTTTGGTCATATCCCATACTCGAATGCTTTTATCTTCACTATTCGAAATGATCAAATCCTGACGCGGATGGAATAGCACACAAGAAACATTGTTGTAGTGCCCACGGCATGTATCTACCTCCCATGCCTTATATTCGTTCATTCGCCACAACTTAACTTGTCGATCGTCAGCTCCAGAAACAATAAGCGGTAATGTTGGATGGAAACTAGCCCAATTTACACCACGATCGTGTCCTTCAAGGACATGCTTTACAACTGCATCGGCTTGACCAAACAAATCAGTAGCCCCGGGATGGTTTTTAAGATGATCGTCCAGGCCCCCAGGTCCTGGGGCAACATTCTTTTTACGCAGACCTGAAATATCCCAAACCCGCACGGTCTGATCAAGTGAGGCAGACACAATTTGATCCTCTGTCGGATGGAACTGGGCACACATTACATAATGGTTGTGGCCAGTAAGGACACAAATGCAGTTCCTCGACTGCCAATTCCAAATGCGAATAGTTTGATCATCAGATGCACTTAGAATCCAAGGGTATTCATGGTGGAATACAACAGTTCGTACGTAATCTAAATGGGCAAGCAGGGTGAAAATGCATCTACGCTGCTTGTAGTTCCACACTTTAATTTTATAGTCGTCGCCACCCGAAACAAACAATGGTTGCTGGCAATGGAAGGCCACTCCTCGCACTGGACCGTCGTGTTCGTCGAACTTCTCAAGCAACGTGTGCATGCGATAGTCCCACAACTGGATAACTCCACTGTGGAGACTCACAAGAATCCATGGACGTTTCGGATGAAACGACAAACCCTTAACTCGGGCTGATTTTGATTCAAAATTGGTCAGCATTTTGTTGAATATGAAATGTCAGTGACGTGTTTTATTTTAATTAGACGTTCCTTATTTAAATTTGTTTAACACCACTTATACTGAAAAGTTAATAAAAATTGTCCCACAGTCTTCGAAATGCTTATGGAAAATATATGAGTTGTCAAATAATGACACGACTACAATATTCTATTACTTTTTATATTTATAGGATAGGGTATGTTTGCTTTAAAAACTTTTTACATAGCCCCGAGGAAACATAGGCAAGAACTGTTTGCAAGTTGGGATATACACTGCCTGTCAAATTCATTTTTGTGTAAAAAGCGTATTGTATAGCTCTATGCTTGTATATCTGCTCTGACATATAAATCAAATTTGATATTGTATTTATATTTATTTACCAATGGTCTTTATTGAGTAGACACACACAAATATATACTAATCTTGTAAAGTAGATTTAACACAATAAGGCTAGGCGCGCACATAGAAAACAGATGAACTATTTGGTTGAATGTCCGCGCAGGTGCATATAATTATATGTTACACAAAATAGAGAACTTATTTTAGGCAATCGTTTAGTTTGTGTCAGAACACAAACTTTTTAGTTGCGCGAACCAAGCAGTTGCGAAACTAAAAATTGAATGTGCGCTCCTAGCCTTAAGGCCACCTTTGATAGCTTAACTAACCATCAAACTTACTTTTCATGTCATCGCATTGTATTTACTGAAATCAACTTGATTTAAGCTCTCCCAAATAAACGCGAATCATTCGAAAAGAAATGTTTTTATCGTAGATCGTCGGTTTCATTGCAACTACTTTATCGTGTCAGTATGAGCAATCTGATTTACAGCCATGTACATAAATTCGTTTTGACAGGCGAGAAATATTCGTTTTCGTTACTAATTTTTCGCGTTAGTTGGGAAGGGCCTTAACTAGATGCGGCAATGAACGTACTTTTGAGTATTTATTATGAATTTGTGGGTGCTTTTCAAACAACACACACACAAATTCCTTTCAACCAAAAATAATTAACGATCTGAAGTAATCGAAAGAAATACAAAATCAGTTTCCTAGTATGAAAGGGGTCTAAGCAAACAAGTCTAACGTGAAATCATAATTTTTGTGTGTAATTGACGATACCAGAACCGACTCGTGTAAATTTTTACAGTCTACACTCCACAATCCACAGATGTATTTTCATTACAACAAATACAATTGTTTTCATTTTGTAAATTTATCTTTTGTTAAATTTTTAGTTTATCTTAAATAGTTAATACAAAAATAATATGACTCTAGCCCACCGGGCACTATTTACATGGTTTATCATATTACTTTTTCTTTTATTACTGTGCCTGAGACTAGACCCAAGAACGCATTGGAACTGGTTCATTGTGTTCATACCGCTATGGATCTTCGATGCCATACTCATCATTTATGTGATCATAAAAATTGTAACCAAGTGGAGGAACTTGAAACGCCTCAAGGAACTGCTCATTTCTTACCAATGGTACATTGCAGGCGTATTGCTGAAAATTGCATCTCAAGTTATGATTTGCCTAAAACTTGAGTACACCCACCTCGAGTTGTCAATCTTCACGACCATGATACCTATATGGATACTCCTTCCTTCCACGACGATTTACGTTTTCGTAAGCATGCAACAAAGTAAGAACAGTCAAATATTTTGTACATAAACTTTATTTCATTTCTTAAAACAAATTCTTTACAGGAATAAAAGCCAAACGTTAAAAACCATATTTGTTCTGTGTTTGTCTTCTGTTTTGTCGATTTGCAGACCACATCGCCTGTAGTTCCGCCTCATTTGCCTTCGCCTTGTGGGCCAGATATGTGATTTGATGTTTCCTGCGAGTTCCCAAAGCTGGTTCCTCGTCCGTCAGCACACCCGTTGGTTGATAGGTTGTTGCTGATGCCAGAGCAGTTCGCAACCATTCTTCCTTATTCGGTTGCACTTGATCATCAGCGATATCGATGACTTGAATATCGTTCACCTTTCGGCGTTTCGCTTGACTGCCGATTAGTGCTTGAATTGCTTCATTATCGAGCGTTTGTTGAGTGTTGGTTCCAGAAGTTTCTGCTTTAAGTTCTTGCTCCAGTTGGGGCTCATTGGGTTGAGCTATGGCAAGGAATTTTGAGGAACTTTTCGCCATTTGCGCTGCTTTTTTAGAAACCATGGCAGCAATTTCGTCTTTGCTGACCTCAGGTAGTCTGTTATCGTTTGTTAGGGAAAAGAAATCACTTTCATTGTCCGATCCTTCACTATCGCTCACAGTTACTAAGGATACTTTGGTCTTGGGCTTTGTAATAGGCTTTTTGGTTGGCATCGTTTTGTCAATATTTTCAGTGTTGTGTGCAGGTCGACGGTTTTTTACGGCATCGGGAACGAAGGCCATCGACTTAGAAGCTTCCTTGCTTGGGGCCTCGTTTGCAGATGGTTTTGATTTAATAAAATTCTGTTCAGATTTTGGAGTTGGAAGAATACTAATGAGACTGGAAAACCCCGAGTGTTTAATTGGCACATCGGTTGATTTGTCTTTTTTCTCTTCTACGTCATCAAAGTCTTTAAGTGATGGTATTGTTATGCGCACCAAGTTTTTTATTGATGGAGAAGCTTTGGGTGTAGGAGTTTCTAAAGGAATTGCTTTCTTCCGAAGAAACTCATCGTCTTCTTCTTCAATTAGATCAATCTTTGTTTTAGGTTCCGGCAGTTTTTCGAAGAGAGCTAGTATTGTATCTGGTTCGGGTACAGATTTCGGAACTGGAAGTTTTAATGACGATTTAAATGGCGCGGGTTCTGCTATAATAGGTGCGTCTTCTTCGTCGCTAATGTGTCCAAGTACAGGCCCTTGGGTAGTAGTGGGTGATAATTCGTTGTCTCCATCGCTTTTATCACCGCTGCTTGAAGCATATGCAACTAACGACATTGTTTTAATCGCCTACTTTTTAAAGAAAATTTGCACTTTTTATGATTTTAATAAATAATTTATTTTATTTGATTATTTTGTTGCTTGGTTATTATTTATATTCATATGTCAAATATGATGTTTCCAAAATGAATTCGGTCAGTTAAAAACGTGTGACAACTGAAAAGTTTTTATCATGATAGGTCGCGTTCTAATTTCTATCTAAAGCTATTTTGAAAGTAGGCAAATGGACCGAAACTGTGGAGTACTCGAATTTACGTCCATTTCAATAATATCATTGCAGCATGTCACTTCCTTGAAGTTATATGAAGATATTTGCTCCAATTCTACTATTAAGCCTAGTACGCAGATCGGGAAAATTTTTGTCTCCCATACATTTTTTGTCCTGGGACAAATTTTGTCTTGGATATTTTTTCGAGCAGTACGCAGTTCGCGCGCAAAAATCATACTTTTGTGCATTGCTGTACAAAATGTCTCCACTAAATTTTGTCAGGAAAAAGAATGATACAAGCATTATTATTTTGCAGGACAAATTTTGACAGCCACCGTATTTTCGAAAGTGATTTTTGTCAAAACTGGTTTTATGTAAAAGGTGCTGATGTTTCTCTTGAAAGCATCAAGAGGAGATTCCAAAAAGGTATGAACGACTTTTGTAAGACAACCCGTTCCAGAGATACACTAGAAAACACATTAAACTAGATTTTATCTCTCCAAATTCAAGCTTTAGCGCGAGATTTGAAAAGGTTTTGTAGAGATTAAAATTGTAGAGATAAAATTTGTCTTGTCTCAATCTGCCTACTAACTTTATAGAAAACAGATGAACTATTTGGTTGAATGTCCGCGCAGGTGCATATAATTATATGTTATACAAAATAGCGAACTCATTTTAGGCAATCGTTTAGTTTATGTCAAAACACAAACTTTTTAGTTGCTCCAACCAAGCAGTAGCCAAACTAAAAATTGAATGTGCACGCCTAGCCTAAAACAATGTGATTTTAAATTAATACTCTACTTTATTAATCGAAATTCACTGAACGAACGCCAAAGAAGTAATGAAAAATACAAGAATAATAAAAAAAAAACAAGAGAGACTGATAACTCTGCAATTCTATCAACTTCACCAATTTCGTCAACTATCGCACACAAATAGTAGTGTCTATTACGCAACTAAAATTCCAAAGTGATATTGCATCGTTTAAAAGTGGTCAAAAGACCTATTTTTTGTTGAACATATTCATCTTTTGATTGTAAATCTCAACATAGAGACTCGATATTACGCTGTCCGTCATCTCTCAGCGGATGTTCTGTCTTTGAAGTCCAAAAGCTGAAACCAAAGCGAAGCTGAACTGTCTGTTTACAAAATCCGGATTTGCAATCTTTTTCAGAAAACAGGCAGATAAATTGTGAAATCAAGTTGTTTGTTAGTATCAAAAAGTATATTTTGTTCATTGAATGACTTTACTACAGGTAAGCCCAATTGCTCGATCACATCACAGCTCGGAACTTATGAAATTTTCTTTCAGGGAATTAACTTGCCATGGTCCGTGTTTTATTTGTGCATCCAGATTTGGGTATAGGAGGGGCTGAAAGGCTAGTCGTTGATGCAGCTTTATCTCTCAAACAAAAAGGCCATAAAGTCAGCTTCTTAACCAATCACCATGATCCAACACATTGTTTTGAAGAAACTCGTGACGGAACATTGTTTGTTCAAGCCGTAGGCGATTGGTTACCTCGAAAGATTTTCGGGCGCTTCTATGCTTTTTGTGCTTATTTTCGCATGATATACGCTGCATTTTATGCCTCCTTGTGCTTGTCGCGTAGAGAAAAAATCGATATCATATTCTGTGATCAAATTTCAATTGGTTTACCAATACTAAGGCTAGCTAAGCACAATCCCAAAACTGTCTTCTATTGTCACTTTCCCGATCAACTGCTGAGTGTCCAAGAAGGATATTTGAAATCATTATATCGGGCTCCAATCAACTATCTAGAGGAGTACACAACTGGCTTGGCTGACTCTATCTTGGTTAATAGCAAATTCACTCTGCGTGTGTTTCGCGAAACTTTTAAGCGATTAGATGTGATCCCAGATGTACTTTATCCCTCTCTAAACACCAACTTCTTCGACAAGATGCAGCTGGAGGCCCAAAATGAAAATTCCCTTAACATTCCATCAGATGCGTTCATGTATTTGTCTATTAATCGGTTCGAACGCAAAAAGAACCATGAGCTGGCGTTATATTCATTTAAACTGCTCGAGAAATCCCTGCCTCGCAACGATTGGCAAAGGTGTCGTCTAGTAATTGCCGGTGGTTACGACATTCTCTGCACGGAAAACATCTACATTTATGACGAACTTGCTGCTCTGGTGACAAAACTAGAACTAGACGATAAAGTTATTTTACTTAAGTCTCCATCCGACACGCAGAAGATCGTCCTGCTGCGTAAGACTCAATGCTTGCTGTACACTCCGGAAAACGAACATTTCGGAATTGTCCCTCTCGAGGGCATGTACATGTCTAAGCCAGTTGTGGCCTTAAACAGCGGTGGACCAACAGAAACTATTGTACACAATTCAACCGGCATCCTGTGCGAAAAGAATTCCGAACAGTTCTCAAAAGCTATGTGCAGCCTTTTCAAAGATCAAATGTTACGCGAACGAATGGGCGAAATGGGTCGCAAAAGAGTTCAGCAGAAGTTTTCGTTTGAATCCTTTGGTAATAAGATAGAGAGTATTATAAGAGAGCTGTTAGATGGTAAAATGAAAAATAATTAAGTACGTTTTTTTTTTTGTATTTCGAGAGCTTTTTTAGTTTAATATTTAACAATGAATTTTTTCATTGATATTAATTAAAAGCTGTCATGTAAATGTTTTAATTGAAATATTCAATGCTTAATCCTCAAAATATATGGGGCACAAAATAAAATTTGGTCGCTCAAAATACACACTTGCTCATTTATCTCAAAATCTGATTTTCAAATGAAAATATATTTATTTATGTTCTTTTTGGTTACAAATCATAACAAATATTAAAAATGTAATTCCTTTTAGTATGTATCGCATTTGTAAGTATTACATTTCAAAAACATTTGAAGGTAACTCACATTTGGTGAAAGAGAACAGGATACATGATTCCTGTAGTATTTTACACATGAAGTTGATGAATTTGGAATTAGTACTGCTCCGAGACTACATACATATATATATTCTTTTACCAAAAAAAAAAAAACGCCAATTTTTATTCAAAATTATTATGTGTCTGCATTGATGTAGCCTGTTAAACAACCGAAGGAGTTTTTTTTATTTATACAAAAAAATGTGTGTTGACGTAAAACTTTAGGTTAGGTTGAATTGGTTGCCACCAGGAATAGTAAATTGTATTACCACCAGGAATAGTAAATTGTATTTCACTGAGTGTGTGAAACAATCCTTTATAGCAGACAAACCCGTTATAGTCTTTGCAAAATGGCAAGGCTCACATTGAATGTTAGGAACCGTTTCTTTCTCTTGAATTGTCCTTTGGGGGTAGTGTAGTCAATAGGTGTGTTGTTATGAAACGATTGTTCTTTTAGTTCCATTCCGTGGCACCCTTGCTGTACAGATATTTTTGGTTGCAAATAATGAAATATATAATCTAAACTTCATTAAAAACACCAATATTTTAGAAGGGAAAGTACAATATTCAGTAAATAAAACGGATTATATCTTTTTTATCAAAGTGGTTGTATCGTGTTGGTTTAAGCCTCATTAGATACAGACGTTAGACAAATCCATCAGGAGTATTTCGAGTAAAACTTCAAAATATATTAACTAATTGTTGGCACTAGAAACTAGTTCAGCCGGGATCTATGTACGTTGAATTTTATGAAATAAATACTATAGCTATAAAAGCCCTTTAACTAGTTAATTAATCTTTTTATTTTGCAAATCAAAACCTTGGCTCTAAAAGACCATACCAGTAGAATTAAATATTAAGATATATGTATGTAGCTAGAAGTATAAATTAGGCTGTTATTTCTTTAAGATTTTAAGAAATAAACCTTTTAGACATCTGTCGAAATCTGGTTCATAGTCTCATAGTAAGTATGACAATCTCTCTTGAATTTCATGAGGGTATTTTGTGGTTTTCCGACCGGTTTTTGTATGGGTAATTGTTGAAGTAAGTACATCCCAGAGGAGTTTGTTATCAGTTATCACTTATGAAGACTTAAGACATTCATTCACAAAAAGGCTTCTTAACAAAAAAAAATCGATTTATGTATTTCTTTAAATGCTGATTTAATTTATATATTTAATTTTTTTTTTCTTGAAACAATAAAACTTCCTAAGACAAAATAAATATAATTGAAATCAAATGCAGAGACGAGAAAAAAATCATTATATGGACTTCTCATTAGATTTTATATGCATCAAATTATACAAATTATTAATTCTGTCGTTTGTATAGATACAAATAACCCAAATCTTTTGGTGGATTCTGCGACACTGCAACTTTACTGTCATTAAAAATAACCCATTGATTGTCCTTCTTGATGTGACAAACATAGTGTCCAACCTGTGACGAAGTGCCCATATGGGAAATAAAAGCTACCAGAGTGTATTTACCATTTCCATCACGATAACTCTTTGAAGTAGAAGCAGCAGCAGCTGATGCACCACCTTCTTCCTCTACGTCCATTGGCAAACTGTCTAATGAATCAGTATGAGAAAATATCCAATCGGTTGCTCGTTCAATATTATTGTCTGTCGCTTTCAACGCTGCAGTGGCCTGTTTCTCATCGAAGCCCATGCTCATAAGCATCGCGAGATTTTCTTGATTTGGCTGGAAAGTATTACTTTTACTTATTCCAGGAATAATGAATGGTGCTGCGAAATCTGCATCGCAAATGTGCTCCATTATCCATTCGGTGGCAAAATCCAAACCAGCATGTTTGGTATTGAAAATAGCGCGTTTGCATGCTTCTTTAGGGAATCCCATAGCTAGGAGCTCATTCATCATTGTCTCATCGAACTTGACCTCGGGAACTTTCTCATCATCATTGGGTAATATTTCTTCATCCGCCTGCAGTCCACTCGAACGCATATTCGATAAATCAAATTCATCTGGCATGTCAACTGAAACATCCAATTTGATTGGAACCCAATCTTCCCGAAGCGTGAACTTCTTCAGATGCAGCATCATATAGTCGGGCATCGAAGCCAATCTTGTAGTCTTCTTGGCAGTGGTTATTCCATTTATAGCTGAACTGAAGAACTGTTCGATTACTTCAGTTTGGAAAAAGTGATCCAGGCATGCTTGAAGTGATATTTTCGGACGGACAGCGTTTTCACCAGTGTTTGGTTTTCCACTCGCAGCCAGCTTCTTTTTGTACTCTTGCACTTCGTCTTGATTTGATGCTGCCGATAGAGGAATTACCAACGGAAGGCAGAATTCCTCACGTTTTGTGTATTTTACTTTTTTACTCGCTCCGCACTCAAATCGATCTTCGACAGAAAAAGATAGCGCATCTGATGGGTTTGGGTGGACACTGCAACGGCTGTTGCGCTCCAATAGATTCAGAAAGTAAAGAAAGAATTCACATGCATCTTGTTGCTGCTTTGTGCTGAATTCTGGATGATTTTTTCCGATTATGTTTTTAAACATTGCTGGAGAAATGCCAGTTGATTCTGTGTCCAGGGTGTTCTCTGCAATTGAACTGTATTTGCCACTCCAAAGACCAGTCCCCAATTTGGCAGTTTGGATATTGAAGTCATTTGCCGGGTCTTGGGGGAATGCATCAAAATACGTTGATGCTCCATCCACAAAGCGTGAGATAAAATCAGGAATGGTGAACATTACCTGCATAACACTGTTCATATAGCAGGAATTCCCCAGATTTCGCATCCCAGTCAGCCCAGGGCCAGCCAATGGTGTTAGTTCGGTTTCGCTCTCAGTCATTTGGCTCCATTCTCCGATGCGTTGATTTATATCAAGCTCCAACTCAATCATGGACTTTTCACTCTTTTGCATGGCAGTCATGTTAATGCCAAAATGGCCAAGGTGTTCGTTCAAGTACCGATCAATGACCATATCGTCTTCTGGATAACTAAATACGTCTGCCTTGCCATCGGCGGTAATCGTGCCCAGCTTAACAGCAAGTGGGAAACTAGTTTGCTTATAATGCTCCACAGCATGATCATTTCCTCCCGTACCATCGAAGAATTTGCGTCCACATAGTATGGAGCCATCGGTAAGATTCAACCAGAGGTTGTTAGTTAGTTCACATTTTTCACATTTCCAGCCAGTGGGCGGAATCTTTTTCCCATTATCCATCTGCTTGAGATCGTTGCAGTATATGGACGGCTGCCGCACCGCACCGTCCCATGTTCCAGTCATGACCTGCTTCTCCAGTTTGGCTATAGCTGAATCAAAGGCAAGTAACGCCTCTACCGACTGCTGAACTATAATTGGCAAATCAACATTTGGATAGGGAATCTGGGTCATCTCTGGCATCACAACAATTTGATATGTTTCCTTATAGGAATACTTTTGGTTCTTTAAGTCGGCGCCACCCTCAACACCTATAGCTAGACGAGTTATCTTTCGCTCGGGACCTGCAGAGACATCGACTTTATCGCTTTCAGTTTCTGCGATTTTGGATTTTTCTCTTCGAATGTGCAAAAACACTCCATTGCCTGTTTTGTTGAAGTACGCTCTAATGAACTCCTCACCAAAACTGAGGAACGTGGTAAGATTTACATAAAGACCCGTGGGAGTTTCCGGATTATCATACGAATACATACATTCGTCCTTGTAAATACTTTGGGTTTTTCCGGGGACGCGGATTTTAGACAAATTCTTCTGTAAAATGTCCATCCTGCCAGGTAAAGTAACAAAAACTACAAGTTTTAACTCTTTAAATAGTAAAAAGGTAATGAGCAGTAACTTACATTGTGAAGATGTATAGTTATTATTGATAGATCAAAGATGTTTTAAGAAAGGATGTTTAACCAAAAGAATAACTTTAAATAAATATTTAGTTTGTTTTAGGAGGTTTTGTCGTTTTCTGATTCTTTTCTTTCAGCTTTCGGATTTTGTTTCTAGTGCTGTGCTACAAAGAAAAAGTCATCTCGATTTTCTTTTTTTTTGACTGTTGTGTCAAAAACCGAGTGAAAACCGAGTACGTAATAATTGGTCGCGTTCACCTCGTAGTCCGATAGGGTATCTAAGATACTTTAGTATCCGATACGTTGGCGAACGACCAAAACCGGATAGGTACCATTTACTGTCAAAGTCAAAAAACGACGTGAATCAACCAGGGTTGGCCGAATCAACTACATGCCTAATTTACTACAATTTGTTACGTCTGCTACATACGTAGTTAATTCATAAAAAAATAGAATAATGGAAACCAAACAATTTTTCACATTTATGATCTTAATCTTATGAAGGTTTGTACAAAAATTGAAAATGTTTCATTTACCATAAGGATGAGAAATTGTAGGAATTATACATGATATCAAGAAACAATCTGAAGTTCAAAGAATAAAAGCTTTGCAGTAGGATCCGAATGAGATCTTTAATGCAACAAACTTTACTTTTCTCAATTAGTAAATTAGTACTAGACGTACCAAATGTTAAAAAGTTACAGTTCGGCCAACCCTGTACTCGACACAAAAGAAAATAGATCAGCTGAAATGTCAGCTGTTCTTCAAAATTCCCCTTGGATAGTTAAGTATACCAAAAATTTTTGGATAGCTTTAGATTTCTACTTGACATCAGCTGTTTCGTTAATCAGTTGTTTTTTCCTATGGGATTACAACAACACCAACAAATCCAGATACCTTTGGATACGTACCCGAACGCGACCATTGTTATATTTTCCCAACTGAACGCGTCAAGTGGGTGCAGTCAGCGAGATATAATAATTTCGTTAAACCGCTTTAGAACGATGCTACATTATTTTATGATGTTTAGGCCCGTAAGCGAGGAAGTGGTGGGCAAGGCAAGGCGGGTATGCTAAAATTATTAAGTTAAGTTGCAGAGTTATAAATTTATCATATTTGTCGCTTTACTTATTTTTCGAGTTAAGTTTGTATCTAATTTGGCTGAAAAATAGATCTAAAAAGGAATACATAAAAGCCCTCAGCGAGTCACTCTCAGCCGTATGCTAGGTGAAAATCACTGAACTAAGTAGAGTAGTGTAAGGCTAGCCGCGCACTAGCAACTTTTAGTTGCGAAACTGCTTGGTTCGAGCAACTAAAAAGTTTGTGTTTTGACACAAACTAAGTTCGCCATTTTATTGCTCATATAATTATCTGCAAATTCACGGACATTCAACCAAACAGTTCATCTGTTTTCTATAAGTAACCAACCAGTTTCGCAACTAAAAATTGCTAGTGCGCGGCTAGCCTAAGAGTGCGGAGAGATTTTTTTTTTTTTTTTTTTATAATCTACACGCGCTCAAGGGATTATGATTACCCTTTAAATGTTTGAACACAGCGCGGGCGTGAAGTTAAGGAAGAGAAAGAAGGATAGGAAAGATGTGTGGCACGATGTTCTGAGACTGAAGGTTGTTGTCTCAGATATTTTATCTCCAGGGGTGGCGGCTGAACTAAAGCGGAGAATGCCGTGTCTTATTTCTATGTCGCTTATAATTCACATTATGTATTTTATTCGTGTTCATCCTTGTTGGGCATACTAGTTTAACTCAATTACATGTTGTTAGTGTTATGCCTAAACAACATGTAATGAGTAAACCAGCAACCCATTTGATGACAATTTTAGAAGGTTTTTAATGGAATTAAAACGACATAAACGACGGCAGGGATCGAACCTGTGATCATGTGGTTCACAGGCGAGCACACATCCATCGCGCCACGGCCACCCCCAATGATGACTTCTTTTCACTTGACTAAAGTTAACTTTTCTTTAAAATCGCTGTGTTTAAGAGCATGCGTACAATCGAAAGGAAGCCCAAAGAGAAACAAACATTAAAAATTGCTTCCGTGTAAAAGCAGTCTATGTAGTTGCCTTAGTTTACAATTTTGGGTTCCTTATAGACATTTTGAAAGAAACAACAAAAGCCGCAGCTGATTGCTGATTTAAATGCTAACGAGTAAATAAAATCAATTTCGCCTCAAAAAGATGTATATTAAACAAGTATTTTACTTCTCAAATGCCATGAAGGCTAAGGTTTAGTGATAAGTTATCCAAATAAAGGCCTCAATCTTAACTTAAACGCCATCCACCGCGTTTAAAGGTTACTTAAAGACATTTTAAAATGTATTTTGACATATCATTTGTCATCTTTGAAAATTTAAAGTTTCAAATTGTGAGTTTGTATTGTTTGTTGTGATATTTTAGAATTATAAAATGCAAAGAATTCAGATACAGAAAATTTGTATTGATTAAGCTTCCCACTTAGCCTTTGAAGTGTTTGTATCGACACTTTTGTCCTTGTTATTGGAGGTGAATCTGTGCATGGAAATAATTTTTTTAATATTTTAAAATAAAGACGTTTCCTTGTCGGAAGCATCCCAATTTTCAGATCTTTTCCTTTTTTTTGTGGCAACAGGGGTGGGTTTGTGTTCCATGGCATTTTTCTTAATTTCACAGATATAAAAATGTGTCTTCCAAATGTTTACTAATTCGAGGTGTCACAAAACAGCTGTGTTGTATAAAATGAAGCAGCATTCGTTTTTTTTGTATTCTTTTACGTTACGTGACACAACCGTCGTTTAGTTAAGAACCAATGAAAAATGATTATAGATACGAATTGAAGTTTCATCATTTAAAGGCAAATTAAATATATAATTTTCTTAACTAATGTCGATTTCCTTTTACACCAGGGATTTTAGGGATTGCGATCCCTTGTCAAATTTTGTCTTTTTAGTGTGCGTATTTCGTATACATGTAAATCCCTCTCCAAATACGGATTCGAAAGATTTGATCTCTGTCAAAAAAAAATCGATTTTTTTGGTGTGGTAAAAGTCAAAATTTGACAAGGGATCGCAATCCCTAAAATCCCTGGTGTAAAAGGAAATCGACATAAGTAACCTCTAAGATGCAGTTTAAGAAAATCTTATAACGGCTGTTAATTTTTATTTTGCAACTGTTTAAGACTCCACGCACATACAGCAACTCTATTCGAGCAACGAAACAATTTGTGTTTTAACAAAAACTAAACGATTGCCTAAAATCAGTTCTCTATTTTGTGTTACACCTCATATACAACTGCGCGCACATTCAACTAAGTAGTTGAGTTGATTTTGTGTAAGTGTTGATTTAGTTTCTTAATTGCTTGTGAAGTGTTGCATGCATGCGCTGCTCTATCAACTGGAAAATTAACACTGCTACTTGGTTCTCAAAATGTTTTGACTAATACAAATTAAAATTTGGATTTTGAGATATTTCGGAAAGTATGTTAACGTCTCCATAGTTATCCGTACCTTATTCTAAAGTTTCCTTATCTTATTTGCATACTACTTACTAGGTACGTACGAAAGAAGTTTTTGCGTGTTTTGTTATTTGAAAATTTGCAACGATTTTTTTTTTAAATTATGTGTTACAATTTAAATTTTCATGCAAGTTGAAATAAATATGTATCTTTTTCTTTGTATGTAACTTAAATAGTCCATAATTCGAATAAATCTCTACCATAACTGGCCGACACCTTATGCCTCTTGACATGTCGTCTAGGTGCATATGGTTCAATTTGGGCCCTAAAAAATTGGTTGTCATCGTTCTGTAGCTCTCGCGAGTGACGGTGACCGCCCCATCAATGTCGTTTTCGAAAAATTACGTACCAATAACGCCGCCGCCGGCCCAGATCCGACGAGGATCGACTGCCTCGGGTTCTGCTGTTCACTTTCAGGAATCTATAAATAATCGCCAGTTGAAAAACCTTATATTAGTTCTTGTAACAATTTAGAAACAAAATAAAATGCACATTAAAGATGCTTAAAATTTTAAAAACGGATTTTTGTTTTTAAATATTTTTTTTTTTTTTAAGTTTTGGTATGTAGGTAATGTTCTTAGAATTTTGGAAGCTTTTGTATACAAAATTTATTTAAACCCGTTAAGTCGATGATAAGAAAGTCAAAAATTAATGTAATGGTTTTCGTTTTCGAGAAGAATAACATTTTCGAAACCAATTTGTTTAACATTTTAATGGTGGGTACCGTAATTTTAGGACAAAAGAACCATTTGTTTCTATAGAAAATGTTAATTGTCCAGTTTGAAAAAAAAACGAGGATGTGATTTTCGAAATATTGAGTTTTCAATAAAATAATTGAAATGTTTTTTTTTTTTTAAATAAAAAAAATATTTATATACTTAATACTATTGAAAATGCTTATATTTAATTGTAAAAAATTGTATGGCAGATAGCGTTCAGAAAAATACGCGTGTGGGTTTAAATTTAAAATTGCTGTCTGCCAAGTATAATATACTATATTATAGTAAATCGGCAAGGCCGTTTAGGATGTAGTCGAACAGACTGCCAAACAGACAGACAGAATTGTGAGACTCACTTTTTTCTTCCGCTATTGTCTTTCATTATTTAACCGTTATTTTTAAAAACAGTGTTCTAGCGAAATAGCCAGTTTCATCCTTTCGCTAAAACAATACAAAACTGTTAAATTCAGATATTCTTTTTTTAGCTGCTCTACACGAATGTGGAATGCTTTATCCGACTGTATATTTCCCGTCCATTATGATATTCAAAACCAATGAGCATCGGTATCTCCTTTTAAATTCTCTCAAACTTTCATAAGTCGCTAGCACACTGCTTAATCCCTTTAGTACGCGCAAAATTATAAAAAAATTATGGACTCCGATTTTTGGAAATGCAAATACACCTCTGTTCCAAGGGTCGACTTTGTTGACAAAAGAAGGAAGTTATGTTGATGCAGCCTGTATTATATAATGCTCTTTTCCGAACTTGAATATGTGCTATTATAAACGTGTTTTTCCATACGAAAAACACGTAATTTTCAGTCTTTTATTAAAAATTTCTATAAGATTTGTGACACTATTATCTAACGGAAAATTAATTAAACTTAGCATAAATGTGCCAAATTTAATTAATGTTTTTGATTTGTATAAATAATATTTACTGTGTTTAAAATAATATTAAATGAGTTTGCAACATATTCTAAGTTAGGCTATATTCAGGTAATAATTTGTTCTAAAACAAATTCACTGAAGTCATGAAAATTAAAAAAAAAAAATCCTCCCATCCTTCTGCGCACTGCAAAATAATTAGTGACGTAGACTCGTAATTTTTCTTTTTTTTCGGATCTTTTTTTTTTTTTTAATTTTTTAAATAAAACTACATTATTCCAATATTATTTTGAAAGTGAGTATTTTCTCGATTTATTTACGTAATACATACCTTCAATGTGATTAACTGCTAGCAAAATGCTACAATTCATTGGTTGTTATTTAAAGTTAGAATTCAATAAACTACAAAGATATTATTATTTCTTAATATAATAACTATAAGATTTAATATTATTATTGATCAATTTTGTATTCCATACTACATGATTTTAAATGTGGCTACTTTTAAGTGTGAGTGTGTACCTACTTAACTAATTTCAATATTTTTTTTGGTTATGTGGTATGTATATTATCTGAATGGAATTTGATTATATTGAATTTAATTCAAACATTTATTGTTTTTTTTAACAGTTTTCGATACTTTCAATCAGGTGATTCCCTCATTTTTTTATCAGTGTAAAAATAGACTTTCTTGCTGAAGTTTTTATGTCAACTTATTGATTTTTTTGATTCTCTAAAATCGTACAAAATGTTTTGTTAATATTCTATTGTAAAAAACATTCCAGAAACATCTATGGTTCGATTTTCATTTGTTTTCCATTCTCAAGTTAGGTATAAAAAAAATAAACTGAGTAGGATTCATTAGTAGGAGTGTGCTAAAACAAACATTCAAATTAAAAGAAAAAATTGTGCAGCTTATTATTTTTGATTTTAAAAATTGAGGCAAGAATCTATATTTATAGCATAAAAGTTTGTGAAAAAAGAGGTAGAGGTATACATATTTTTAAGGTGCTTACGATATAACAAATAACTTTATTTATAACACATCAATTTCATAGTGGCAAACTCACACGAAAAAATCATTTTACATTTCTTTATCCTATCTATTCATATAACTTAAGAGGTATGTCACAAATCTACGAAAAATTTACAAGAGTTTTTTGTTACTATTTACATATTTACGGGGTTTCCTTTTTGTTTATTGTGTTCGAATTGAAAGAACATAAAATATAAATTCGAAACAAAAATGGGAATAGATATTCAATTTTCTTCTGTTTTGCCACATCACAGCTCATTTAATATTCTGGGCATGATAATAAAGTTTAATTTTTGTTAAAAAAAAAGTGTTTTCCATAGAAAAACGTTGTTCAAAAAGTCTTAAGTTAATTAAAAATTAAATAACAATAACAGAAAATAAAAAATTGAATACACATTTTGTATATTATATGTATGTATGAGCGCTATAAAAATAGTAAAATTACTCACTTTATGTCTGTTTCTTATAGTTATAACATAGCTTAACACAAATTCTCACTTCAATTTGCACTAGTTATTTATTAGTCGTATAGTTTCTTTTTAACTTTCATTAAACTTTTATAATTTTAATAAATATTTTTTTAATGAACAAACTTTAAAAATATTTTTTTAATTGAAATATGGTGCATTAAATTATTACAAACTAAAAATACACGTTGTCGCCTTATTCCCCTTCAGGGATTGCAACCAGTTCAAAATCAACTGCCATTATTTTTTGAAATGATTACGCGACTTTAATAATCCTAAAAGTATGAAAGTTCTACACACAAATTTTTGGAGTTTTGTTTGCAAGTATTCATGGTTTATGTTTGTAATATTTTAAAACTGTTTCGTGACTAAAATAAATACATCAAAAACTTGTTTATAATATAATTCGAAATAATATATTTTTTCCAAAATGCGTTGCGCGAAATTGGGCACATGAAAAATTAAATATAGCCCCAAAAATGTGCATACAATTTAACTTCATACTCGTATTTAGGAGACTTTCTAATATTGATGATCAACAAAACATTGACCACAGACTATCACGGGATCTTGTAGCAATGATTTCAAAATACCTCAGAAAACCTTCACACTTTACACATTATGTACGAGTATGCATGTAATTCTCTGGACTCAGGTATTAAGGGCTTTAGTTACAAAATAGCATTTTAGATTTTTTGATTAAGTTACATTCTGCATTTTTTTCCCGATTGGTATTAAAACATAAAATGCTTGAGATAGTTAATTAACAGGACATAAGGCTAAAAATCATCGATTTCTTTATATAACTCAGACAAAATGTTTATTTTGTAACAGAAGATCATCTGAAAAAAATATAGCTCTATGATTTACGGTACAGATATTATTTCATTAGTTGCACTACACCAATGTTAAATAATTTGGAATTTATTTTTATTTAATATTCAGACATTTACAACCAAAAAAACATAAATAAGTCTTAATTTGTAATCTTCCTAAACGCCACCAGATACAATTTTTTAAAGCTATCCATAACCCCTTGAATGGACGTAAATTATGGAATGGTGTATGACTATTTGGATACAATCATGCGTTCCTTCGTTATTTATGCTTTAGTTTCATTTGATCTAAGATAATGTATTTGTCATTTTAAATATGAAACTTGCAGTCCAAGTTCGGGCTCTGGGTTTAAAAAGATTCTAATATGAACTTTAGTATTTTGCGGTCAACTAACCTATCAGATGATATAAATTAGTTGTGTTCTTAAACCATTCAACAGAAACTAAACCGATTTTTTGAAAACGGATTAAAACAAACTTTTCCACATGAAACAAGTCGGAAAATTCGGTTTAAAATAATTGTAGTTGTTCAGTGCATTGTAATTCAGCTCTACTGGATACTGGAAATTTGGTATCGAGAATTATGTGCCAAACACAGGTTCCAAGTGCATCTCCATATATAGTGAAACTGATATTTTTTGGTGAAATAGGAATACAAAAATGAGATACATAAATATATGATTACTTTCACTAAACCTATTTTGGGTGCTTTCTTTGGTTGAAGGCATTAGCTTAAGTGATCTTCCGACTAATATAGTTCTACCTGAAGAAGAAAGTTTCACATCGAAAAGTAACTATCATTAATATTTTCCCAGGGAACTTTATCATTAATTAATTTTCTGCCGATTCCGAACGGCTAATGAGCAACACTTCTCATGAGGAGATACCTACTCTTGGAGAATTTGTCACTTCCTCGCAAGAGGCAGTTCATCTGTGAAGAACATTCTAGCAGCGGCTGAAAATCGAAACCAAGACAATTTGCATTACAGTCCAACGCACTAATCTTCAAATTTTGAATAAATTGTCAAAAAACATCACATCACAGTCTCCATAAGGTGTAACAAAATATTAAATATCGTGGTTTACAAAGTCAAAGCCTTTAATGTCAAATGCCTTTAATTAATTAATACAAAATCTGTCAGGTTTAAAGTGGTACAAAAAAAATATTGAGAGAAATGTCTGAAAACATTAAACCCAGTCAAATATTTGGATTTATTATTAACAATGTTTGAGTTAGTTTGTTTTATCAAGAAGTAGAGCAACATAGGAAAGTTTCGAAAGCAACTGACATAAGAGTTTTCAAAAAAATTTACTGATAAGAGGCAATTATACAAATTTGTACAATGACAAAGTGATTCCTGACGTTTTCAGTTGTCTTCCAGCGCAGTCATTGTCTCAAAGCTTATACTGCTTATTATCTTACTGAATGATTTTTAATGTATTAATATTTAAATTGAGTTATAAATCAATCAAGTGTTTGATAAAACCAAACCTAATTACTGTTGTATTTTTTCGAACTTTATTATGTTTGTATGACTTGTTTTCAGGTAAAACAGTTCCCTTTAAATTTAGCGGCGTGACATTTCTTGACAATTAATTGGTAACTTATATTTTCGAACCAATGTTTTGTTGGTTTTCGGAAATTGAGTGAAGTGGGAGAATGGGTTCAAAAAGTTTGTAGGTATTTAAACAAAGATTCTATACAAAAGCTCCTCGAGTCATTTTTAAAATTGAGTTTTATGACAAGTGTTTATTTACTGAGCTCAGATTGTTCCGAATGACATCACTGTTTATCTTTTGTACTCGAAATTAAATAAACAGTTTTTTTTTTCAGCAAACAAAATCTGAAATTGAGAACTAAAAAATACATTCAAATGAAATTTTAAGCTCGTGTATCACATTATTTATAATATGCATGTATAATCAAATAAAAACAAAATTATATAAACTTTTATAAGTGTTTGTCTTTGTATTTATTTAATTTTTTCACTGTACCTAAAAGGATTTTTTCTTATATCGCTTCACTTACAACATACTGTTTTATTTTGTCCTATAATACAAATAGGTATTATTACAATAAGTATAACATTATCGAAGCGTAACACATGTAAATGATACAATAAAAATAAAAAAAAAAGGTAATACAAAATAAAACAAAAAATAAACAAAAAAAAAACTCATCTCAATTAGAGTAAAATTTATTTGTAAAAAAATATTTTTTTTGTTCTTATTATGTAAATCACTCAAATGTTCTTAACATTAGCATTAACTAGTAGTTAAAAATAAATATAACTCTATGTAAGTATTATAAAACTCTTTCGATTCAAGAGCCAACTTAAATAAAAACCATAAATAGAGAACAATAATGTATGTGTGTGTTTCTAGCGCAACAAATAAAATGCAAAAATAATATTTAACATAATGTTAATGAGGCAGCACTCTAAGAACAAATAATATTTTGTTCTTAAATGCAGTTTCTTTTTTTTTCTTTCTTAGATCACCACTTGCCCTTAATACACATAACATTTAATTTGGTTTAATTTCCCCAAATCGCGGTTGCTCATGAATCTTTTGTTAACTTCTTTTGGTATTCTATAGGACTTTGAAGGGCATTCAAAAAAATAGTTTGATTTTGCAGGATGTTCCTTATGGTTTCCAGCCATTCGTGATTTTGTTTGACCGTAGCTGCATTGCAAACATACTGGTATAAATCCGGTCGATTAGGATCTGTTGATTTCAGTAGAAATCTATTATTTGGTAATTCCTCCAAATGCATTTTGTTAACCTAATAAAAATTTTACAAGTTATTAAGGTTATTTTTTTTTTGTTTAAATTAAGATTAATCATACTTGTAAATGAGACCGGTACACATATGAAGGGCTTGTGAACTGAGTCTTTTTGCCAACAATATCTGCTAATATAATACTTTGTTCGAATAGGAATACTTGAAGTTCTCTGGGCTTCTGTACCATTGTTGCATTTCGTTCGACATTTTTTTGCTCTTCAACACACCACAATGGGCCGTGAAGCAGTAGTTTGCCTTGGGCTGTGATTTTTCCACCAAATTTTTGAAGTCGTCGAACCACCATCATATCATTGACAGCTCTACAAACAACCTGGTTAAAGAAATTATTTAATTCATTAGTTATTATTGTAATTAAAAAAAAACTGCTTAAAATCATTTTTGGTGAGGGCAAAAACCACATTTATTCGGCTTATCACAAGCTTAAGTCTAATCTAGGTCTTTTAACTAGGAAACAATTAGCTAAGATTGAATTCTAAACAGTTAATATTCGAATTATTTATAGCATACGAGGTAGGATAGGTTCTTTACATACATTTATCTGTATTTAATTGCTTATTTTGTCCCTTCAAAAAGTAAATAAGAAAATCAAATTTTTGTTTCCTTAGTATTTAAGAGCAAAAATGAGAAATGTTGCTGTTCATGGTTGTGAGAACTCATTTTTCTGAACATGTTTATTGGGTAACGCCGCATCTATCAAAATGAACTGATTTCTTCGCGCAATCTATGATCGTTTATATGTCAGCTTCGTAGCTTATTATTATGTTTCATGTTATGTGAGATTGTTATGAAATCAAAATAATAATTATTTGATTTGACTGACAAAACGACAGGTTGTTGAAGTTTTCGGATTCAGAAATGATACACGCTGAAATACATTCGATAATCAACATGTCAATGCCTTTTTTATAAATTACTTTGATCACTTATCACAGAAATATATTAGAAGAAAATACCCCAATATATGCTTACACTACTTAGTTTACCGCATAGCAGCAGAACAACGATTTTAACAACTTCAAAACCAAGAAAAAGAATAAAGGTAATAATGGAGTTTATAGTACATTTTCCATTCTTTCAAAAAAATCAAAATTCGTTTAACAATTTCAATTTATTTATTTCATAGCGGGCGTACAAATAAGACATAGTCTTTTATAGTACCTTAAAATTGAACTCTTAAGTTAATTAAAATTAGAGCTTTCTTTTAACATTACTAAGATTAAATAAAAAAAAAATAATATAAGTTAAAAAAATTAAAATTTGATACATACATAATTATGTTCTAGATACTGTTTTATAAATGTTTATTTAGAATGACTAAGAATTGCTTTTTTAAATTGTGATATTCCTTTTATCTGCTTTATCGCCAATGGTAAGGAGTTCCAGAATTTAATGGCATATATAAAAAGTAGCCTTGATGAATTTAGATATGTGCGTATAGGTGAAATGAGATTCATTGTTCGATCAGACTGCGCAAAGCATATTTTTTCATATAAGTATGATGGTGCCCTTCTTTGTAATATTTTGTGCAAGCAAATACAACACCTGGATTCAAAGAATTGTTCAAAAGTGCATTCTAGGACAACTTGATGGTATTGAGACCAATGGTCAAATCTTCGCAAACCAAAAATGTATCTATTTATATCATTAAAAGCAATAAGCAATTTACAAAGTGATTGAGAATCCAGTTTGGGGAAACTACTCAAGCATAGTCAATAAGTGGTATAAGCAACGATATGCTAATTCTCAATTTAGTTTCAACCGGTGTAAGATTAGAGAACATATTCAATTTCCGAAGATATCCATAGATACGTACAACAGAGAGGTTAATATGGTGGACGGCTGACAGTGAACGATTTATTTTAAAGCCTAGACTTAAAACAGTACTCGAAAACTCAATTTGAAATTGTGCTAGAAAAACAGGTGGCAGATTGATCCTATCAAATTTCCTTTTAGAGATAGCGATAAATTGGGATTTCGCTGGATTTAGTTTAAGGCCATTACACAGCGACCAATTGTGATCCAGATCTTCATTTATTCTACAAGTTAGTTTTGCCAATAAGTTAAAAGGTCCTGAAAGATAAATTTGTGTATCATCTACGTATAGATGTAACATGACGTTTTTGCAAACATGTGGTAAGTCATTTATAAACATGCAGAAAACAATAGGACCTAAGATTAAACCCTGTGGGACGCCAAGCAAGCTGATTGAATCAAAAGAATTATTGCCAACTTTAACCTTTTGAGTTCGATGACTTAAATAGTCTTGTATAAGACCAACCGACCTGTCACTGAAGCCAAAGTAAAGTTTCAGTTTCTTGTATAGAATACTGTAATTAACCGGTCATATGCTTTTGCAAAATCCAGCAAACAGAGAAGCGTTAACATGCCTTGGTCATACCGAAATCGAATATCTTCAAGAACCTTTACGATAGCCGTAGAGCAGCTGTGAACTGATCGAAATTCTCACTGCACCGGAGAAAATAAGTTACGAGTCCGCATGTGGTTTATAATCTGGTTAGACAAAACTTTTTCTAAGATTTTAGACACGCAAGGCAGTATACTTATAGGCCGAAAATCTGATGCAATTGAAGAATTTTTTCTTAGGCATAGGAAAAACCTTTGTACGCCTCCAATGTTACTTCTTATTCTATTCGAAGCACAGTTTTTGTGTCAAATAATAATTGTGAAAGAAATCTTACAAACTCACAAATCAATGAACTCACCTTCATAACATCGCAAGCTTCTTCCATACTTGGTACTTCTTCTACCAATTTGGCACGTTCGGTTTGCTTTTTTATCTCTCGCAACAATAATTCATACTTGGTTATTCTTTGTACAGGTTTTATAAGTAAATCACTTAACTGAAACAAACAAAATGTCAAAATAATTCATTAAATAGTTAAAGCTTAATTAAAAACTTACATCTAAACGATGTTTTAGTTTCTGTCGGATTTGATCGAAATACATAACATGCTCCGAAACAATATGTTCTGATACTGGCTTATTTTGACAGTAAACAATGTACATTCGAAATTTTGCCTCGTATCGTTTGATCATTGGACCAAGTTCTGATGGTGTTTTTATGCAACGCTGCAGAGATTTCAAAAAATTACTAGAAAAATATAAAAAAATAATAATAATGGAATTCTAATTAATGATGAAATTTAATGTACTCTCTGTGCCATTCGTAGATTGCTTCAATATTTCCAAAAATCATTCGTTCTTTTCCACCTTTAAGATCTTCAGGTATGTCACTTTTTGGATTACGAATTTCTCCGATATAACTAAAAAAAATAAGAACTCAAATTAGAAAAAAAAAAAACAATTCAACTTCAATAGTCTTACCCATTTACAATTTCTGCTAAATCTTGAATGTAGAGCTCTTCTGTTGACAGAAGCTCTGATAAGGCGCACAGCCGTTTTCGTTGCGCAGCCTCAACATCATTCGTCTCAGAGTTATTCTAAAATTGTAAAAACGAAATAGAATTACTCTTTATTTTTAGTTTATTAATACCAACTGAAAAGACTCCTTATGTTTCAAGTATTATACGAGTACGTGGTGAGGATTATAGTAATATTTTTGAATTAAAGTAATATTTTTGAAATGAAGTAATATTTTTGTTAGAAATGGTAGCATGACCGTTTCATCGATTATTCAATTAATTGAAAACTATTGTTCTTTTGAAAAATAAACTTAATAGCACATTTAAGATAAATAGAAAAAAACTGTTAATGCTATTTTGGCATTGTATTGCGAATTTAGTCGAACTTCATTATCCTAAGACAAAAGTTTCTTCAATAAAAAAGGGAATGATAAAAATTGTATGAGGCTGGTATGAAAAACAAAAAGAGTTTTTCTTTCAGAAAAATCGGGGCATTTCGCAATGATACATCTTCTTTGAGTTATTTCGAATTTTAATTGCACTTTTAAGATTTGCAAGGAATTTCAATTCATATAATAAAAACTTTAGAGCCCTTATTTATTACATGCTGCAGTAATACCGAAATGCAAAATTGTTTTTCATATTTTGAATATCAACCCATATGGCATCTGCTGACAAATGAATCACATTTGTCTAATGTAACGTCGATTAAATTTGTGAATAATAAAGGGATTTAATTAATGTTTTAAAATGTGAAGAATAAGAAAAATTCGTAACACTGAAATATTTTTGTTATCAATCATTCAAAACCAGATAATACTATGGTAATACTATATTATTAATTTATTATTTTTTTTCTCATTTAATTATGCACTTACCTCGTCATTATTATCTTCTGAATTGTCGTTATTCCCATAACACAATTCAAGATCTCGCCCATTGCTGTCTGTGCTATTAATGTCTAAGGGTTTTATGATTTTTATGGAATTCACCTCATGTTGTTCCTGTTGTGAATAGAATTAACAATATTTTTTAGTTATCAATGATATTGCATATTTACAATACTTACTGTTTTCTCCTTTACAATTTGTTCTATTTCGGACAAGTCCGCTGCTGCGTTGCCTTCCATTTTCTTGAAAGTACTTGCCTAGAATTAAAATTAAAACAAAAAAAATTAACACAATGTTTAAAATTTTTGGAGTTGGCATGAATTTTGTACTTGAATTGTTGTTTTATCTTCCATTGAATGTATTTTCCAATTAGTACAATACTTATTGTACTATTGTTTGTGTCTGTGAAAACCACATTCAAAGTATTTGTTGTTATCTTAATAATGTGTATCAGTTAAATTAAGGCAAAAAAGGTACGCCAAAGTAACATCGATATGAAATGAGGCCATTCAACATTTCTTTTGTATATTGCCGAAAAAGTTTAAACAAAACAAAAAATAGTTGAAATCGCGAGTAATTTCAACATTTAACACATAAATTTAATGTTGTTGGACATTTAGTTTCAACGATTGCTTATAGTTGTCTTTATTCTTTTAAACTTTATCTGTACCAGTAAATAGATACACTGTTTGTCATGCTTTATAGAAACTCTTTCCAATGGTTAAAAAACAATGATAATGATTCTCGGAATGAATTGTTCTTTTGAAGATTATGCCATTTGTGCAACATTTAATCTCATTGTTAAGAGGTTGTCAGCTTTTCGAAAAGTTGTATATAATCACAATTAATCAAGTGATATGGCTGAGGATGACAAACATGGCCAATTCGAAAGAAAAGCGACATAATTCAACAGATATGTGTAATTTTATAGCCGGTGCGAGAGAATATCAATACAAAACTTGAAATTTCTATTATTCCATAGAAATGTTACACCAAACATTAAACTAGAGAATTGTGATCTTCCAGAGGGTTTTTTTTTGTAAGGCGAAGTAAAATGTCAATATTTCGTGATAAACTATTTCAGCAAAATTTCAATTAGTTGACATTTTAATTTACTGAATTATTGGAAAGAACGAATAAACATTTTTACTAATGGGCACTAAAATATAGTGCCGGGATTTAAGGAAAAACACAAAATTTTTTTCGATGAGAGATTATTTTTCGCATGTCATTTGTATAAAATTTGTTTTTTTTTGTTTATACATTATATACATATGTAAGAAAATTTCTAGGACCATAAAATTAATTTGATGAGTTGTTTTCCTTTTTTTACGGACAGACAACACATGAATCAAGAATTGTTAAACTAAAAAGACAATAAATTTTGACACGATTATGATATTTATAGAAGTATCCCGTGATGAAATAGTTGGGTCATTAGTATGTTACGCTCAAGTTCTCGGGATCGATCTCCTGCCTATGTTACATAAAAACAAAAATTTATTTAGGAAGGTTACTCCCTCTAGCAAGGAATCAGCAAGACTTTAATTTTAGCTGTCAACATTGTTTGAAGTGCGGCCCTATGGAAACTGTGCATTCACTATCGATTTTTTTATTTATTTTATCTGTTAAAACTTTGTGTTCAGTTAGTACACTCAATAAATTTCTTCTATTAACTCTGGATCTAAATTTACCGAAAAAACATATTTCAGTTAGCAATCTGTGTTTAACCCTAAAACTAGAATGTCTCTCACCTTAAACGTTGTCACCTATCCGAAAACACCCTAATTAACGCAATAGGTCGAGTTGTTTGGGCGCCTACACTAAACAACACACAACTATCCACACTTCGGTTTTTTCATAAGCAAATGTATGACGATTTAATGCGTAGAATTTAAGGAAAAGTATGATAACCAGCCAGTCGCTTTAGAATAACATCTACGAGTATATGTCATGTTTATTACAATTCTTCACACAAATGTACATCTTTTTAGATTTAATTAACCGTTACGTAAGTCGTAAACCATCATGCTTGGTTGCCCAAGCTTTTGATTTGCAATGAAAATAAACACATTAACGATTAAAAAAGATGGTTTTAATTGTCATACGGTTTTTATCGCTAATTTGTATCCAGAGAAATAATTTGTTTAAGAGATTTGAATCAATATTGAAAACAACGAAAGTTTGAATTCAAACAATTTGGATTTATATATCTATTTAAGTAGTACAGTAATTGAAACAGAATTCTTATAAGTATCTACGTACGTCGCATCAGGCGTCATCAATCAGTTAATTAAAAATTATTTAAAAAATCTTGAATTCTTCTTAAATCACCTACTATTTGTACAGTCTGACATCCTTTTTGACAATGAATCTCAACGAATTTTAGTGCAAACGCTTTAAACTACTTGACAACTTTGTAGTTTTTCACAGAAGAGAGTGCTCGAGAGAGAGTACAAAATTTAATCTGCTCTCCAAGAAAGTTTTGTGGACAGAAATAACAGTGTTATAGAACAAAAATAAAAACCAAGCATCCTGTTATCCACATTTATGTAAAAGGCAGTGTCACAATAATTTTTAAGAGAAAATGTTATTCCCACTTCATAACATTTTAATGTAGGTACGCACTTAATATGTATACTTACTAAATTAACAGGATTTTCCTTCATGTCCTTAAAGGCGGGTGGTCCATTCGATATAAGACAAGGTTCTTGAATAGGTTTCATTGGCGGAGGTAGTTCTAAGCCAACTTCCTCTTCCGGTTCATAATCTGGTTGTTGTGAATTGCTCACTTGTGACATATACTGTTGGGCACTCGTGGGCGTTATTGCGCCCGCTATTGAATCATCTTCGTGCTCTGTATGTTTTGTAGATAACTATGGTAAAACAAATAAAAGAACCAATGATTTAAGCCTTAAGAATTGAAAATAAAAAAAAACTTACTTTAAGGTTTCTTTCTGAAGCCTTCTTTGTAAGAGTCTTCTCCATCGGTGGTTTATCTACCTTGCCTTGTGAAAGCTTCCTTAATGGTTGAGGTAACCATTTTCTCCTGAAAAGCATTTTGAGAATAGTGTTTGTTACGTTTATTTATCCAAGACTTTGTTTATTTTTGTGTGTATGTTTTTGAACTATCAAAGAAATTCCTTGTTCATATTTTGTACATCAAGACTTTGTGTGTGCGATTGCTTTCACTTATTTATCAACAATGAACGCTATTTAGGTATAATGTATATGCATCATACAGAAATAAAAATAAAACAAGATGAATTCAACCCAAACACTTTAAGTTTGAATAGGCTGTCTAAGTTACATGAGTGCTATGCGAAAAAGATCTTTTTCTACTGTCATCTTTATTATCATTTTTATTATGTACAATAAGTGGTATTAAACTCACATCCCCTGTATGCCGTCCTCGTCGACAACAACGGCGACGACGATCAGAAAATTTGCATACAATTTTTCTCCGTCCAAATTGATTGTCTTACTATTTGTTTTTTTTTGTTTTTTATTTTGTCATGGATTATCTTCTATACTTGTTAAACTTTTTTTCCGAACAATTTCCAAATAAGTCAACCAAGTTGGGATTGAACTCATGAACGATACTCTTTTTGTGTTTGGTTCAAAAACTTAAGAGAACAAAAACTTTGAAAAGGTTGCCAATGGGTGGGGAAATAAACATTTTAAATAATTTGTGTTCGAATTGATTATTAATAAATAAAATGCACTAATGGATCGAGCCAACGAGCCCTGAAAGTTCAAGTTGTAAGATCGTTGTAAAGGTTTTTTTTTCAAATTATTTTTATATCATTTCATTAACATTAAAAAAAATATTTTGAGGATCTCATTAGTACTTCAAAGTACATATCTAAATATTGCGATTCAGGTCCAGTTTGATAGATGAAGCATATATTATAGAGTAAAACAGGACTTTTAAATAAAAAAAACTTATTTGCCAGAAGCGTTCCAATAACGTCTAAATGAATATCAAGGGAGTAAACAAAAAATACCTGAAACAATTGGAATTATTATGATACTACTTTAGAATTTTCTAACTTTAAAGTTGCTTACTAACTATTTCTTAATTTTAAACATTTTCTAACTAGTATCACGCTAAGGCTATTTATAAATTGCTTCTGAACGCATCTAAAACAATGGCAGTTCGTACAAAGTAAACGGACCTTTATTTACGTTTGTAAACGTCAAAGAATTTGATGGTATATTCAATTTTATCAACTCAAGTATCATACTAAAACAGTTTTAACATCGTACTTATTCGATCAACATTTTGCGCTAATAATTTTAGCATAATCAAAATGAAGAATAAAAACAGCCTAATTACTGACCTTATTCAGTATAACTTTTAAGGTTTTCGCGGTTGATGGACATAATCAATAAATATTTTCGGATTAGCCACGTTATTTGAATTTTAATAGGAGTGCAATTTAGTCTAGTCAAAATAGGCAAAATAAAAGGTAAATCTGTAAAAAAACTTCGCAACACAGCTGATTTTAAAATTATATCGCCCGAACGGTTAACTAGGTGATGTCGCTAAAAATTGGTAGGGCCTTTTTATTTATTACATATTACAAATAAAGTGCCAAGCATCCTTTTCAATCCCAAATGTAAAAAAAAGTGCTTCAAGGTTAAATGTCGAAACTATCAGTTTTCTTTTCGCTACCGTAGCATTGAGCTGTCGTTACATCTTTTGCCGGAAAAAAGTAGGAGATACAAAAACTAAAAATAGACAAAGGAGTTAGTTTTTTTTTTAAAGTATAAGACCCGAATTCATCCTGGGGCTTCGTAGGTGTCTTAGGCCACCCAACGTCCTCCATAATGAGAAGAACCCTGAAGTCGTTAGCAATTTTTTTTTTTTACATAAATTTGTTTTAAATAAATACATTATTTTAGTACTTAAGCTTCTTTGAATAAAATTATTTTATTACAAGTATTTTGCCCTTGCAAACCGAGAAAGTTCATGCGAGTACGCGCAAGTACTCAATACGTTTATCTTGTGAACAAATGTACAGACTTTTCCCTACAATATCGCAAGTCAAATTTTATAAGAAAAAACGAAAATTAAAATGAAAGTGGCATCCATATTCCGCAGCTATATCTGTGGCTTGTCGGCTTGGTTCTCAGTTCGCAGTCTCGTCAAGAAAATAAATAAAAATGAAAGCAATGTTGAACGCCCGTCGTCGCATGAATATGTGAGTATGTGAAAAATTTTATTTGTACATGGATGGACGCACAATAAACAAACATAATTACAGGTGAGGGAGGAATGCGGATAGTGGGGGGCAAGGACGCTGTATAAAAATTATTATTATTATATTTTTTATTTCTCTTTTGACAATCAGCATGATATGATGAGGAGTATTTTAGATATTTTATAAATAATTGCATTTAGGGGCATCATGAAAGTAGTAGCAGTGGTACTTTTGTGCGACGAGGTGACAATAATTGTCGCATCGTTTTATTTTTTTTTTTATTTTTGGAAAATCTTTTAATTTTTTTTTCTCAGCACCTATTGAATGTTCGATGTGCTGGTGTGGGCACATCGGGATGTAAATGTCACATAAATTTAATTTAGTATTGAGAAGAACAAACGCATGCTTTTCGTAAAAAATATTAAATTTGAAGTTCATCCGCATAAAGATAGAAATTATTAAGCGTAATTTTATTTTATTGTCACAGCAATCTTTTTCGACAAAAAAAGTAGTGTTTTGTTTATAATGTTCTTAGTAAGAAGAAATTTCACTTGTTTCAAGAAACAATGAGTTGACAAGAAACAGTTAACCATAGATAACTTTCGACACAATTTTCACTACTTACACTAACGTGAAGAAACTCCTTTTAAATTGCCCATTTTCAGTCATATTATTGATTTTTAATATTCCTCATTGCTGTTTAAAAATTTCTTTTTTCGTTTTTTTGATACATGTCAAGTCCACATTATTTTAAAAATACCACTCTACTACAAGAAATTTTCTACGACTCTGTCTCGTTATTGCTGGTTTTATTTTTTTGTTTGTATTTTTCTCAAGTTAGTATTTCGAGGCACACGTTTTCACAAACTGTTCAAAATATGAGTGTTCGAAGATAAGTGGAAGAATTCAGTCAAATGTTGAGAAAAAAAAAAACAGAATTCACAAAAGCTCAATAAAAATACAAAGGCGGTATTTATTGTTTTTCAATGCCGAACATTTCCAATAATCATTAGAAAATACACAGTTCATAAACAAAAATTTTAAAAACTAATTCTCGTAGAGGTTTCTTTAATAAATTAGTTGTATACTAAAATTAATAGTTTTGCTAACATTTGTATTTTAATGTAGAGATTAATTAACAACCAACCAAAAAAATCAATAACAGCTGACGAATAAAATAGATTTTAGCCGTTTTTTATTATCACATATGATCCATATACATTGATTATCAAAAGATCCTGCTTTTAAATTTTACTCTAAAGATACATACATATGTACATACTATAAGATGTCGATTTTTTGGATTTTATAAATAAATAATTCAGTAAGAAATTGTTTCTTACAAAAGTTTACAAAAACTTAGTTTATTTTCTTTTACCTTTTACCTTTATTAAAATTTTATTATAATTTATGTTTTAGGAAAGGGATTTGTTCGTATATGGAAATTTGGTCGTTTATGTCTTATGTATGAAGATGAAGTCCTCGGCAGAAATTTTTGTTGGATCAATAAAATAATGAATTGTATTTGGCTTTCCATCGATTGATTGTTAAAGTTGATTAAATTAGAGAAATTAAATCCGAGTTCATTCTAATAAGGATTTCAATAAATTTGTTTGGGCAATGAAAGTCGAAATTTTCAAATTCCATCTTTTGACAGAACGGAAATGAAAAAGTGGAAAACAAATTAAAAACTTTAGCCACACTACTCGAATTTGGAATACATTAAACCGGCCCAATATTTCCCTTCCATTGCGTTTTTTACTAAAATTGAGTTAAGAACGCCATTATTACTTAAATGTCAAGATTTATAAGTGGCCACTTTTTTTCTGACACAAAAGCTGAAACGTATGGTATTTTGGTAAAGAAGGTGCGATATGACAACAAAAGCTTGAAAAATAAACAAAACCTAGAAAAAAAGAGCTGTTTGCTGTTATTCTTATCCGTATTTTTTATTTTTATTTGATAATCTATACTTTTAGAGTAGACATTCAACGTTCATAAAAGCAATGTTTTATGACCATGACTAAAATGTATTTTGGGGGCTCAAGATTTAAAAAAAACATAACCTCTAAGTACTCTTAAGTAAATTTAAATGTACATAAATGTCCGTATGTTCAAAATTTTATCTGAAAATTTTAAACCCGTTAGAATGTTTTAAAAACATTAAAAAAAAACATTGACATTATATCATGTTGTATTTTTTTCGAAACTGTAAATATTTTTTATGAAAAATTAATCCCCTAAAAATTTTAACTTAAACAAACTATTCGATCCACAAATGCGGAATTTTCACATCAATTTCGACATTTGCGTTCCGCAGATATTTATGCGAATGCGGATGTAATGCAGGTCAAGAAAAAAAAAAAAAAAAACTGGGCGAGAAAAGAACGGTATCTTTCTCTCCAAATATCAAAAGCACAAGTCAAGTGTGTTGTTCTTGTCTTATTCCTAATTGTTAACCGTGAAGAATAAAAAAAAAACATTAATTTACATTCAGATTTCTGTCACCACCAACTCGTAGTACATATTCCTGTGACCAGTTTGTTTAGTAGCGCATGTTTAATTTATAAACTCTTGCGAAATAGGCTCGATCCATAATTTTCTTCATAAAATATAACGCCCCCAAATTTTGACTTTAAGTTTTGATTAATAAAATATTAAAGACAAAAATTTGTTTTTATTTTGTCTCAGAACACGGGGGTATTTTCGTAAAAAAAAGATATGGATCTGCATACGCGGATGTGAGTTTTAAGAAATCCGTCAAAAAATCAACACCCCCCAGCCACAACATCCCTCGTGTTCAGCTGCAGTTTATAAGAAAAACAAGTTAAGCCCGTTACTAGTGAATTTTTTTTTGAAATTCAGAAAAAGTTAGTAACTGCTTTAAAATGATCAATTTTTACGTATTCTTATCCTGATATCTTAGCAATAGGCTGTTAGCTCGATAGTATCTATGTATGTTCATACGAGTATGTTTTCTAAATTTAGATTTAATTTGCCCATTCTTATGCATTTATTGTATGCTTTTAAAGCGGTTCATTTTATTTGATTATTACTTGCGATATAGGTACTATAAGGCAAGTTCTGCATTTGGAAAAAAAATCGAACTCGAGATTTTGATCAAAGTTGACATTACGATGATAGCGAAGACGAAAAAAGTGGGTCCGACAATTCCGTCTGTCTGTCTGTATGTCTGTATGTCTGTACCTCGAACTACAGCCTAAACTACCGGAGGTATTTTCTTCAAACTTGGTAGTTAAGGGTCTTCGGTGATTCCATAGAGGAAAAATTGAAATTTTTTTTTAGCTCCAAAACTAAGGGTACCCCCCATACACCCGTAATGCAAAATCTTATTTATCTCGAAAACGGCTCTAACGATTTTGATAAAAAAAATTAAGTGTGATATTATGGACATGGACTATATTTTGGTGAAAAAAAATTTTGGGGGAAATGTTATTAGGGGTACCTGTCATACAACGGTTTTTTTGATTTTCGAATTTCTCACCAACGGCTCTAACGATTTTAACCAAAATTTTTATGCAGGAGCTGCTTTGCATTTGAAAAAATATAAACTAAAAATTTTTTCGAAAAAATAGTTTTTGGATTTTTAAAAAAATAATACATTTTTTTTTTTGAAAATTCAATATCTTGAAAACCGATACACGATTAAATTTTTAAATTACGTTTTAAAATGTATTTTATTAAATACTAACAATTTGCATATCAATTTTTTTTATAAAAATTTTAAGGAAAATTTAGTACACAAAAAACATGTTTCAGTGTGTCTGTATGTCTGTACCTCTCACTACAGCCTAAACCCCTGGACCTATTTCTTTCAATCTCGGTAGTTAAGGGTCTTCGGTGATTCCCTAGAGGAAAAATTGAAATTTTTTTTTTAGCTCCAAAACTAAGGGTACCCCCCATACACCCGTAATGCAAAATCTTATTTATCTCGAAAACGGCTCTAACGATTTTGATAAAAAAAATTAAGTGTGATATTATGGACATGGACTATATTTTGGTGAAAAAAAATTTTGGGGGAAATGTTATTAGGGGTACCTGTCATACAACGGTTTTTTTGATTTTCGAATTTCTCACCAACGGCTCTAACGATTTTAACCAAAATTTTTATGCAGGAGCTGCTTTGCATTTGAAAAAATATAAACTAAAAATTTTTTCGAAAAAATAGTTTTTGGATTTTTAAAAAAATAATACATTTTTTTTTTTGAAAATTCAATATCTTGAAAACCGATACACGATTAAATTTTTAAATTACGTTTTAAAATGTATTTTATTAAATACTAACAATTTGCATATCAATTTTTTTTATAAAAATTTTAAGGAAAATTTAGTACACAAAAAACATGTTTCAGTGTGTCTGTATGTCTGTACCTCTCACTACAGCCTAAACCCCTGGACCTATTTCTTTCAATCTCGGTAGTTAAGGGTCTTCGGTGATTCCCTAGAGGAAAAATTGAAATTTTTTTTTTAGCTCCAAAACTAAGGGTACCCCCCATACACCCGTAATGCAAAATCTTATTTATCTCGAAAACGGCTCTAACGATTTTGATAAAAAAAATTAAGTGTGATATTATGGACATGGACTACATTTTGGTCAAACAAAATTTTGGGGCAAAATGTTATTAGGGGTACCTGCCATAGACCCGTTTTTTTGATTTTCGACTTTCTTATTAACGGCTCTAAGGATTTTAACCCAACATTTTTAGCAGGAGTCCCCTTAAGTTAAAAATAATATTGTATATAAAAATATTCGAAAAAATATTTATTGGGTTTTAAAAAAAAAAAAAAATTTTTTAAATCAATATCTTCAAAACCTATGAACGATTATTTTTTGAAATTATTTCCTAAAACCAATATTATTAAATACTTAAAATTCGCATCCCACATTTTTTTCTTGAAAAATTTTAGAGAAATTTCTTATATAAAAAATTTATTTAATAATAAAACGATTTTTTAAGGTTTATTTGCATAAATTCATACTTTTCCGGAAACCAGACGGCAATTTTATGCATTTGCACATTATTATCTCATTAAATCCATGTTTTATATTTATAAAATGTATCTTAAATTCCAAAGTACTTTTACATAAGGGCAAGTTCGTGCGATCCAGTCGTGCATTTTATTTTTTGTTTGAATGGTAAAGGGTGTTTGGCAAAAGATGCGACAAAAGCCTAGAATGTGTTGTTAAAAGAATATTTCGCTATACTGCGTGGTGCAGGATCGATTCTCGGCCGTTGCCACATAAAAAAAAATGTTGTTTAATTTCATAGGTACTGTTTCTATCGAGGCAGTGGCAATTCCTGCAAGAATTTCTCTTGTAGTGCAAAGTACTTCTCATCTTAGCCGTTCGGACTCGACAGAAAATTGTAGGTCACCTCAAAGACTGGTTGAGATTGATAGTCACTAGACCTGGTTCTCTACGTGCTGATGGGCCGGTCTCAGATTTAATAATTTTTTGAAAATGAAATTTAAAAATTTCAAAAATACATAAGTGTCACACTGCTATATAGAAGTCTTCTTTTTCACTTCTTCCCAAAAAAGTTGTATACCACCTCCGGTGGGACATAATGGTCTAACATTACACCTTGCATTACTAAATGCAATTCAATTTATACCGCAAATATTTTTTTAAATTCAATATATTCAAACATTGCACAGAAATTCCACTTGTATCGGAAGAGTGTGACTTATAACAAATTAACACTCTAGCCTAAATACACATAAATTAGCATGAGTCAGCTAAAGAGCCACTTTACAACATTTCAATCGCTATGCATAAACTACCAACAAATAATAAACATGAAGACGATAAGACGAGTTTAAGAAAAAGTCTACATTGAGAGAAACAAATGAAGTCCAGCTATCCAAACACAAATAATTTTTCAACTAAAGAAATAAATACTCGGATATATAGTTGATGAAACCACAAGTGTGGTTTGAATGTCATCTGATAATTCAATCTATATTTTCTACTTCACAAACTGGAAATTGACGTATTCTATGTCATATATAGGGCAACCAAAAATATGCCCTCAAAAACATTAACATATATACATACATACTCGTACTATACGAATTGACGTCACTCGCAAATTGTCGGAATTGATATAAAATTTCTTTTAAAAATAAAATAAAAAATATTTTAATGATAAAATAGTTTGCTGTAGTCTTTATTGTCATAAAATATTATCCCTGAATTCCTATATGAACGTGCCAAATGCAGTGACTGACGCAACTGCATTTTCTTTTTAAAAAAAGTTCTAAGTAGACGGTGTAGCATGTTATATTCGAAATCTCACATGGACTCATCAGTTGACTGTGAGGACCTTGTCAATACGCAATTTTTGTTAAATCGCCGAGACGAAACCCCAATTTTTGTGGACTAAAGGCCAAAAAAGCTATCTTGAATCAATAATTCAACAAATCCAATAATAGAGCTAAGTCTTCTACTTGGCGATTTATTTCAGTAGTATATAGAATTTGTATTATAAAAAACCTTCATTTGATTTTTATTAATTTTGTAAAAGTGGGAAATAGTTTTTCTTTTATTTGAAGCTGTAGATTTTTTTAATAAGGTGAGATCTTCCAGAAAATAATATTGTTCTTATAATAATATGCCATCTTTTCAAAGCCAACATTTTTACAAGGGAATATTTCCTCATTCTGAAAATTGTAATTACTATCTGATGAGAAAACAATGTCTTGTAACAATGTTAAATAAAATGAACAACTTCGAATTTTCAAAACTGTGTGGGATATAATTGGAGAAAAATGTTCAAATGCATAAAATTCATTATTTAAATTACTAAAACAAGTCCTTAAATTGTTTGAGCACACAAATAAAATATACAAGCAAAATTTTAAACAAACCGTTAGAAGCGTTTTCGAAATATCTTTAAAATTTTCCGAAAAATAAATTGGAATACCAATTTTAAATATTTAATAATATACATTTAAGGAAGTTTAAAAAAATCGTTCACTCGTTTTCAAGATATTGAACCTTCAACAAGAAATTTTTTTTTAAATCCAAAAAAATATTTTTCGTTCGAAAATGTATATACATATCAATATTATTTTGAATTCAAATGTATAAACATTTTAATCGAAATCGGAATAGATTCAAATATAAATCATCAAATATAAAAAATGTCAAAATATAAATCATGCCTAATAGGGCCCATACACTACGCAAACACGTTTGTTCAAACGTGTGTTTGAGCAAACATATTTTCGCCACACACTACACAAACATGTTTGAGAGATATTAGTTTGCGTGACATTTTTCATCTCTATTTCTATTAAAAAAAAATAGAAAAAAAACAAAAAAAAAAGAATTTGGTCCAAAAAAATTCGTTCGTCTTGTTTAATCTTAATTTCATGAAAATTGGCATCTGTTTGAGCAAAATTCAACACACACCACTCAAACATGTTTGTGCAGTCACGGAAAATTCAAAATTTTTTGAATTTCTTCAAACCGTTTGCGCAAATACTCAACATCGCTACACACTACTCAAACAGTTTGCACAAACATTTTTACAACAACAAAAGGCATTTGTTTGCTCAAACGGTTTGCGTAGTGTATGGGCCCTATAAAATAGTACAAATAATTTAATCAAAATCGTTAGAGCTATTTTCGAGATAAATAAAATTTTTCATACCGGCTGTATGGCAGGTACCTTTAGTTTTGTTCAAATTCTCCGCTAGTGAATTACTAAAGACCCTTGAATACCAAGTTTGGAGAAAATCATTTCAGCGACTAAGGCTTTAGGTCGAGTTACAGAAATAAATAAATACAGAGTTTGACCAAAATCTCGGGTTTGATTTATTTTTCAAATGCAAAAATTACCCTATAGTACCAAGTAAAATAAACGAAGACGATCTGATCTAGAATCAAGTCAACATATTTAAAATGACACAACTTTGAATCAAAATTTATGGTTTTCGTAATACAAATTTCAGAATAACCAGTTGAGTGGTTCGTGGAAATCAATTAGAATAACGAATGCTCGAAACCGCATCTGATAATTTAATTTTTTTTTTTTTTTTTTTTTATTAACAGCATAATCATTACATTTTGGTAGTAATCGCACAATTTACACAGAGTTATGATAATAATATCTTGCTACTGAAAAATGATTTAATGTTTGAAAAACGATAAGTATGTATGTTGAATAGAATTTGTAATGGAAAGGAAAAGCTGATAAAACCTTTCATTGTTCTGATAATTTAAGGTGTAAGTACACAATTACTCTATTAAATTTCATATTTAGATGTCTTTAAGTATTTTATTGTTGGAGTCCCTTTCTTAAATTATTATTTCATAAAAATACTTTGTATTATGAAAAAAAAATAAATAAAAAGGACTGAAGGCATTTATTTATTAATTTTTTCTTATCAATATCATAATAAAAAAATACCATCCAATTAGGTTTCAAAACTTCGCCTTTTGTTTCTCACGAAGTGAACCTACTGATAAATAGTTAACTTACAAGAGAATATACAATTTTTAAATTTATTGAAAGATATTCAATATTATATTTAATGCAAAATAATAAATCAAATGGGTAGCTTGCGTAGTAACTTACTTCCTGAGAAGAGGGACAGTACATCCCTTTAAAACGTATGTTATTTATTCTTGTATGAAAATATTTTAAAAATCAAAGGAAATAACCAACCCAACCCAAGTTAAATACATATATACATAACTGTTTACGAGTATATACCCGAGTATTTTATAAAAAAAATGAAATAAAAAACTTTATCTATTTGACATACCAGAGATTTTATACCATTAATTGCACTAAGAAAGAGAAGTAACCTCTCTTTTTCATAAATCTTACATTTTAAAAATCCAGTCTTAACTTTTTAAGACCAAAATCGAGAAATTCTTTTAAGATTTCTAGGATCTCAGAAAAATTAATTTTCAAATGAAAGGACCAGCCGTAAAAAAAGATTCAATTTTCCCTCTGAAAAATGTCATAAAAGCTTAGCCCCAAGTTTAAGAAAATAGCTTCAACCGTTAAGGCTGTAGATCGAGGTACAAACACATATGCAGATAGACAGAATTCGTGTTCTCTACCATTGTAATATCAAGTTTTTAATATCTCGATATGGCCACACAATTTTCTAACTAGTCCGAAACGGTGTTTTTTATCTGATTCAAAAAATCTAAGTTAGGATCTAAACGTGCAAATCCACAGGTCTATTAGTTTCATGATAGCTGTGTTTTACTATCGCTAATGATACATATACATATGTATATACGAGTATATAAATACACACATCCCTTGAAAATAAAACTGTCCGTATCATAGTGATAGCAGTGTTATATGCACTTCTCTTCATCAATCAAACATCTCTTCTCTATCATCAAAAATTATTATTTAGTTAATATTAAAAAAATCATGAATTAGATTAAGAAAACATTAATATGATATTGTAAGCAAATAGCATTATGTAAAGCCAAATGAAGAACGTTGGGCCCCTATTGTTGAGCCAACATGATTTTTAATTTAGTAATAAGTTAGTTTTAAGTCAAATTGTATATAAAACAAATTGAAAAATAAAATTCTTAATCTGAACTTCTCTTTTCCCTCTATGTATTTGCTAATTCTCAATTATTTTGTCTTTATTCTTTACACTTCTTCCTTACGTTTTTATTATTATTATTATAATTTATTAACATTACAATGAAGATTACAATGCTAATAGTGGAGAAGAGCACGAGCTACTGTGGCTTTCGGCTCTGAGATAATTAACTTAATTAAATACAAATAAAATTCAGTTTATATAAAAACTAATTAATATGAAAAGAGATATGATAGAAAGACACCCGATCTGATCTTCTTCACGACATCATCCAAAAGCACGCGTTGAAAACTAGGTAGGACTGGAACAATTACAATCACCGCTATGTCACCGTGAACCCCGAAAAACTTCAACCTATATTTCCATTAACTACCTCGAAACCAATGAACACTTGTTTCATCAGATTGCGTCTTGGTCATACCATTAAGACCCATCAACACTTACTCCACAAAGAAAATCCACCGTTATGTCCAACATGCAACTCCCAGATCGATATAAACCACATTTTAGACCCCAACACCTGCCTACCCTCAACATTACATCAACAGCTTTCCACATCTTACCAACGACAATCATTATCATTCAACGAAGCCTTAAAAAACCCAAGTCATGAAAACATTATCGAAATTTACAAGTTCATTAAAAAACATAAAATAGACATCTAATTACATTTTTCATAATTATTATCTAAAAATTGTATTATAAATCCTTACGTTTTTATCTACCCGCCAGAGTAAAAATTAATTTTTGGATCTTTGACATAGTTCCAGTTAGAGAATCCAAAATTATTTTTGTATTCAGTGTCAAAAATTTATCCAGATCCTAATAAAAACTAAAATAAAAAATTATTGGAGAATCAGACCAAACTTTCATAGTTGTGTTGAATTACCCATTACTTCAATCACTAATGATTGGCTAATAAGACTTCTTTTAATTATATAAAATATGGTTTTTTATTTTTTATGTAATTAACAACCCTGATACATACATACATATACATAGAGATTTATGGTTCAGGGGAAACATCAGATTTTTTAAACAAATGGACATATTTTTAACAGACAATATCTGCCTTTAGTCCACAAAACTTGGCATTTCTATCCGGCGATCTCCAGCGTTAATGGTTAGAATTTTAATCTTGGTTGAATATAGTTCACATTGGATTTGTGTCAAAAAAATCGATGTAAGATGAACTTAATTTAACAAAAATTGCGTACTGACAAGACCCTCACAGTCAACTCATGAGCCCATGTGAGATCGCCGGGATGAAACGCCAATTTTTGTCGACTAAGGGCCAAAAAGTTATTTTGAAATCGATTAGAATTAAACTTATTCAATTTCTAAGGTCTATGATCATGAAGAGACAAAGCTTTGGTTTGCAACACCACAATCACAAAACCTTAGCCGATAAAAGAACTTCTTCACCAATTGCAAGAAATAAAAACAAACGCGAATAAATTGCTGAACGAAAATAAACACTCAAAATACTCAAATTTTAAAACTCCGCTCACAATATTAATGGCCCGAGTAATTAACTTTGTGTGAAAAAAAGAGTGGACAAGTTTCCAAATAATCGGCTGCTTTATAAATATCGGACACATGAATGGAGGATTATTTTGAATCTTTAAATTTACCGGTATTGGGCTTTCCGAATTTTAGAGTATCAGATATATTTCCCAGCAATTAGGAAATTCGAATCTTTGCTGATACTTGTGGCAATCTTGCCAAATTAACGAGCAGGTGTAATCTTATCGAATGCGATTGACAGACTAGCTTTGAAGAATAAAACTCGCAAACACGTATGCATCTATATATACAATAGACGTAGCAAGTTAAAAATTTAATTTCATTAACATTTTTGTATGACTTTAGATGACGTAAGAAATATGAACAACAACAGCAACAATACTGATGATTATTTAAATGTTCTTCGTGATATTATAAACAAATTATGATGCAACTAACTTACCCGCTAAATCCACGCCTCTTGGTTGAAGATGTTAATGGATCAGGTTTTCCGCGGACGTTATCTACAAAGATAAATAAAATATATATTTTTTAAAATCACGTTCTGTGAATTTATTATTGTGTTAAACTTACTTTGTTCTTGAATGGAATCGGTCTCCTTTTTATTGGAGGTGCCTTTTTGTGAACCTGGCGGAGGTTTGAGTATTGATACAGGTACAAGTCCTTCATGAACAGGATCATCGTTATTTTGGGGATTAAGTCGTACAAGGCAAAAGTCTGGATCAGTTGCCGTTGCAATTTCAATAACTTCCACTTGTTGGCCCTTCGCAACACTAAGCTCGTTAGAGCCCGGTGTAGCAATATAATCAGACACAACCCATGTAGCTTCGAGTGCTCCAACCTAAAAATAGAAAAAAAAAAATAATTCATTTATGAATATCACCATCATCGTCAACATCATCCGGTCGGTATCACTTTCATGTGATTAAATTCTGCGAAATCTATACGAGGACGCTAATAATAAAATCGCTTCAAAGGGAGCCCCGATTTACATATTGATATATTTTTAGGACAAAATGCCACCCTCAAGGGGCACATACACATACTATTTTAATGAATTTATAAATAATCAAACTCAGATAATGTGGGTGCAGTTGTTTGTGGCATGAACTCAACACAGGAGGTCTAGGTACATACGAAAAACACAGGGGTTTGAAAATGTTACTCGCAGGTCACAGTCTCACAGCTTCCCATTATTTGCATGCAATTGTTCAATCACGAGCATGTAATTTTCGCAATTAGTCGAACATTATGACTCGACTATGGAGTGTGGCAAATTGCTCTCAGTGTGTGGTATTTTTGTTGATGTTGTTCTTGTATTTTAGTATATCTTTCTTTCTTCTATGAAGGTACGTTTCAGTTTGCAGTGACTCCAACTATGACTGCTGACCCGATAAATAAAAACGCCACTTGTCGTAATGTAAGCCATGAATGTTAATAGCATTGCGTGTCGATAGTGTGAATTAATTTACCACGTTAGTGCTTTTCTTTGTTCATTTAAGGATTCCTTATGGCCTATATGTATGCAGGTATGTTATGGAGCTACAAAGGACGACTTGTTGGAAGGTGCAATACAAAAGTAATTAATTATCTATATACTTGAGGGCTTTAACAGCTTCGCAAGACAAAGTGAGTTAGGTATTTTTTATTGACAAGCTTTTGCTCAAATTTGATTTTGATTTTATTGTGGGTGTGTCAAAATAGAGCTAATAATACTATAGATATAACGATAATAAAAAAAAAACATTTTCAATATAAGGAAAGGTGGTTAATCTTTGTTTCTTCAGATGATTTGTACAGCGACTTAAATTTGAATAGACACACTGGTGAGAGGATGTAGAACTAAAGAAAGTTGAGTCAAAATGTTAAATGGACAGTTTCACAGATAAGTGGCTTTTAAAATGAAAGGTTTGTCGATATTTTTTAAGGGCAATTTAACTGCACCCAGAAAAGTGAAAAGGGACGGTCGAGACAAAAGTAGACAAGGTAGGCAACGGAGATTGTATTGAGAGGTGCGGATTTGAAAAGAATACTGTTACAAATGGCGCGAATTATACAGAGTAATTATTTCAATTTGTTGAATTCGGTTGCTCAAATTTTAACAAAAACAAAAAAACATGTGATTACTTAAATAATGGGTGTTTTTTAAGAGGCGGAGAACTTTTATTTGAAATAAAACAAAAAAAAAATGATTTTGATAACCATGAAATCGGTTTTCTTATTTTGACACCTTCTTCGCATTAAATCAGGCAAGTTTAATTGTTGATCACGATGACGAATTGACGGATTTCGATTATCACCAACACTACGCTGCACCTCAAAAATCGCTTGTTATGTGCGTACTATTGCTAATTAATCGATCTGGTTATCGGTTATGACCACCAAAAGCGCACGATGTGTTTCTCGAATTGAACCATGTTTTTCAAATAAATTTGAAAAATTTTCAAACGTTGCTCCGCGGCGGCGTAAGACTGTATTGTCAACCCAAACTAACATCAAAACAACCGAGATTTTTCAAGTCCGCTGTCACAGAAAATAGTGTTGCCATTTAAAGTTCCCCACCCTTTACATAAACTCACGAAATTACATTCTTATGTTGATTTGAATTGGCACTATCGGATATGGAATTCTCTTTTAATGTACGAGTATAGAAAAGACGTGATATTATGTTCTGTACTCTCAAGATCATCGACTTATAATAACAAATATCTCGATATTACTTATTTTACTTCGTGCGTAATAAAAATCAATCTAAACAAGTGCTCAAAATTAAAAAAAAACTTTCATTTACACATATTACTTCACAAAAAAATTCAAAAAATAAACGTTGGAGAAGAACAAATAAATACGTAAAACTTCAATCTCAATCATATTCAGAATGTTCTTTCTACAAATAAACGCGTATAATTTTTCTTATTTTTTTCTTTCTACCCATAAAATCAACCATTCGACTATGAGTAAACAAATCACGCAATATCTGAAATAATTTTTAATGCCTTCAATTTCATTGGCTTTAATTGGTGGCGGACTATATAAATGAAAATGTTTCAAATATCTACATATGTGGACTGGTGGAAAACAATATTTGAGAAGATTCTACCAATTAATGAAGTAATCTGAGAACATCATGGGATTGTTTATCCATAGCCATCCAATGACCTTTAGGTCGAATCTGGTTTAAACACTTATTGGAAAGTGATTTTATAGCGGTTGTGTGTAAATAAATCCAAAGTGTAAACACCAGAGACTTTTAATTGTGAGAAATATGGAACATAATTGCCAAGTGAGCTTTTATTTATTTAAATAAATTGAACAAATCATTTTTATTTAAGGAAATGTTATGGCGCAAAATTTTAAATATTTAAAACCTGCTCTAAATCAATTTTAGAATGGAATTCGACACTAAATATTATTCATAAAACGAGAACCGAAATCTTGATAATTTTAATTGACATAAATTATACTTTAACGTTAAAGAACTCGTGTAACTTTAACATAAGCAAATAGCTTCTTTAACCTTTAAAAGTATACTTTATCCAGATTGACAATGGTCATTTTATACCAAAAATAGTAGAAGAAAAATTTTTTACTGATGTTTTATTTGTTTTTTTAAAAGATGTGCTTTGTAAATAGACTTAATATTAGATATCCGAAACAATTGTAATAAAGTGATCTACGATCTTTAATTTTACAATACATAGAAATTCGAACACACTATAATACAGGTTTATTCATTTATCTACAAGCTTAATACTGATTACAGATACCAGCACTCCAAGTGATATTTAGTCCTAAATTTATAAAGACTACAATCAAAAGTATCGATATTTGATGATAATTCATTGGAATACACAATAGATCTTGATAACGTTTCATTACTTTCGTTAAATGAGATCTTTGAAATAAAAAGTTTCGTGCTCTTATTGACCTTAATAAATGCATGAAGCGGCGGAAATTTAATTTGGTAGGTATGTAACTCGTAAGTCGAAATATTCAACATAAATTTATGCAATTTATCCATTGGTGTACGAATTATTTTAACAAATTTTTTTTAGGAATATAATTAACAGTTTATTGAAAAATCAGTTAATGATAATAAATTTAAATTTTTTTTGATGTGAAAAAACCACTATCCTGTACTTTAACCATCATTATGCTAAGTTGTGTTAAAATAATATTTTCAAAAATTGGCTAGGCTATTCCCTAAGTTTGGCATTCGAAAGACAACAAAATATACACTGCAAAAAACCTTTTAACTCACATCATTTGCTTCAAAATGTTCGTAAACATAAACTTCAAAAATCAACTGTTCGAAAACTCAAAACGAAATTCTTATGCAAAAGCATTATTCGATAATATCATTTCTGGCGCAGTAAAAAATCGAGTTCATGACAAAAATATTCATACGCCAAAGAGCGTGTTCGTAAACGTCTTATGAGTTTGCCAGAAAATTGACTTACGTTGAACAAACGTAAACGCAAGCAGGGCGACTGCATATTTGACAATAGCAATATCTGCGTCAAAAAATTAGGATAGTTTGACGGTCAAATTAACTTTGATTTCACGAGTTCGAAAACGGCCATATTTTCACTCTCGCTAACGTGAACGATTAAAAAATTTTAACTAGTCAGTCTATAGTAAGCGCTTACACTGACTAAGTAAAATGCACGAATAAAGCAATTGTGCTCTTATGTCTGTTAGTGAACTTAATCAATTTATTTTCGTTTTAGAACTGTCAAAATGGCGATTTTGATAGTTTTTGCGTTCCATTGGGCCAAATTGATTTACTTTTAGATTTTAAATCTATTTTGAAAATCTAAACTTTTCAGCAAATTTATACCTCCCTGTACCTACTTATAACAAAAGGATTTGCAAATGTGGTTTAAGGTTTGTTTAATTTCTTTTAATTGTGATCGAACATAAGACCCACTTTCATAAACAATTTAATCATTTTCACATGTTTTTATACGCTATACGAGTAACTCTGAATGTTGATTTGATAAAACAAACTCAATAAATGATAGACATAGGTTCATCAATATAGCCGCAATCACCTGTCAAAGTTCGCAAATCCATATTGGAAAACCCTTAAGTAAGAAAAGATTCGGTTAATTAATTAAGCTGTAAGCTCATAATTCTCTTCTGAAATTAAATTATTGTGGATGAAGTAGTTTATTTTTTGTTGAAATAATGAGACAGACACAAAATTACACTAATTTTTTGTTCACTAAATTTTTGTTCACTTTTAAGCAAAGTTTTGCTAAAATACGTATACTACAGTTTTTTAGATATTTTTTTTTTTCAATAGTGAATTAAATATGTAGGTACCGTTATTTTTGGACGTAAAAAAACGTGTGTTAAAGACAATCAAGGCGTTTAGGGCGTAGCCGAACAGACAGACAGAACTACGGACTCACTTTATTGGTCGTCCCTATAACATCATATCAAGTTTCATCAAATTCGACAAGACAGAATTGCGAGACCCTCTCTTTTCACCTTCTCTATTACGAGTATTGTCTATTGTGCCTGATTAAAATCTACGAATACATAACTTCCTATGGGAAGTACTTACATATATAAATCGGGATTGAAAAAGGGACAAGAAAAAAAAAACACAAAAACCATAGTTTTGAAAAATTCTTCACTTGAACGTCGTAATTTTTTGTCGCAATTGAAATAATGATTTTGAATTTTAATGTTTTTTTTCGTGGTGGAATTCAATAAGAAAATTATATTCAGTTGGTTAAAAAAAGAAGAACATTTTCATCACGTTTAATTATATTTTTCAGTTAATGACATATTCATTCAGTATTTTTATACAAAACCAACTATGGCTTTAATTTGTGTCTTTTCAATATATAAAATTAGAAAATCATCCCTTTCACGAGAAAACAAATTGCTGTTGTTAAAAAAGCTTCACACGTCCTGTTTTCCTTCTAAAAGCTTTTCCATCTGGTTCTCTTCATAACACGCAGGACCTGAGTTAACAAACAACACAGTAACACACAAAAACAAGTAAATTACATGTCTATTTTGTTCCTGTTTTTGTGGCGGAAGAGAAAAGTCAAAGAATATAAAAGGAAAATTTATGTGGACAATATCTGCCAATTAAATATGGAAATTAGTATCTACAAAAACAAACTTTCAGAGTGTAAATTCACAATTAAGGTACACATACAAATTTCGGTGCACCCAAGTAAAGCACAATCATTGGCAAAAAATCTCAATTAGGTAGTATTAATAAAAAATCCTATAGGGACAATTAGGAACCCATGTAGTAACCTCTTGTTAAGAAGAGGATTCCTTGTTTATAAAATGTTCATTTAATTTGTTTATGGCAATAAAAATCAATATCTTTTTGTACGGGAAGTGTAAAATATTAATTTGCTTTTGTTCCTTTAAAGCTGACCAACCACACACATCCTTGTTCAATATATGTACAACACGATGATTTGAAACCTGCTACTCCCAATAACGCCCAAAGCATGTCCTAGCCGTTTTCACTCATGTGGTTATTGATCGGATACGTGATAATAATGATGATGACAATATTCTTTTAATATAAATATGTATATACGATTATTTGAAGGGGCAGAGTGGGTTGTTCGTATGTTTGTACTTTGTACGTACCTAGTATAGATACAATAGATATATGTATGTACATAAACGATAGTAGGCATGAATAGCTGGTGCTTGCATGCATTGGACATTAGCGTTTGTTTCCACTCTATTATGTTAAGAGACATGTCTTTCGGTATCCTCTCCGATGAAAGGAGAGGATTATAAGGAGGCATGTTTACACGATTAAATGAGCAGGCAGTGGATATAGTCCACTAATTGAGCAATGACATAATACGATACATTTTTAAAATAAAAACAAAGAAAACTTTATAAATAAATCAAGTAAAAAGCCTCGTTTTTAGGTTCACCTTTGTAATTTTTAATTAATCATGCTGCTCTCTATGTTAAGTAATTATTGTCAGCGTTTTTTTTACTCTTGATTATTCCTTAACCAAATATAATTAAAAACAAGGATGAAAGGTAAAACATTTTCTAATAATGTTCAGAGTGGGACAAATTAAATGAACTTGTTACTAAATTGATACCATGAAATTTATGCGTGGGGCTAAAAGAAAAGGCTCTAAAAACAAAGAGCTCAATATATCAAGGCTAAGAGAGGTCTATCGTAATTCTTTTTTGTACCCATACAAATTGCATGGAAAAGGTTGTAAAACCTTCGAATTTTATAAATCGCTTACCGTTCAACCCAAGAAATCCGTTGATATACCATATTTTAATACAAAAAAAATATAGATAAATGTTGCTGCTTAGAAGGTTATTCCTATAACTCACACAGGTTTCACTGTCTTAGTACTCGAAGAGCCAATACCTTGTTAAATATGTAGGGTAATTGACATAAGATGCGGCCAAAAGCTGAGACATTTAGGTAAATTGAAAGTAACAAGAAATTCGTATGCATTTAGTAGCATAGTCTTCATATTCTAAAATAAATGCACTAAATTGAAAACAGACTATTAAAAAATAACGGCAATATCATCATATCTTTACTTTAATTTAAAATCTTTTTATAAACTTTAGAAAAAAGATAGAGAATAATATGTGTATATATGTATGTTTGTTTGTAAGATTTCTTTTCTGAAATGAGACCTAAGTCGAAATTTCGGCTTTTGAATGTTATCTAGTGGGGGAAGTTTAGGTTTTACGATATACCGTTAGCGAAGTTAAAACAAAATACATTGAAAAAACAATTACAAATAATAATTCATGAGTTGGAAGAATTATGCGAAACATGACAACAAATACGTTATTTCTTCTGAAAGCCAATTTTGTAGGGGTAGGTTTTACATTTTTTTTAATATCGAACTCGAGATTTTGATCAAGCTTGACATTACGATAATAGAAAACACAAAATTAGTGGGTCCCGCCATTCCGTCTGTTTGCCTGTACCTCGAACTAAAGCCTAAGCCGCTGAAACGCTTTTTTTCAAACTGATACCCGCATTTACTCGGATAGCCAAGCGACGACTATTACATACATTTCTGAACTCGATCTCTACTAGCTCTCAACTGCCGTTCATGTCTTATGGATATGGCACAGCAGTTCTATGTTCTCCTCTGTTTGGTACCATGGCATAGGAGCGTTGCTAAGGAGAGGACAAATCTAATATGGAATAATTTGACCACCTGTCTGATGAGAAAACAGATCTGGCCAATGCTTGATCTGAAGGTCTTAGAGTAATTGGTGTCATAACCTGACGAGGCTTGCAGAAGCTGTATGGATGAGGAAGAAGTAGAACCAGTTCCTCATCTTCTTTGTACTCATCTATCCCATAGATGTTGGCTACATCTTGGGAAGTTTTTCTTCGAGGACCCTAGTGACCTAATTAATATAGACACTTGCAGTCTCTTTCGCTTCATAAGGAGCTCCAAATGGTTCACCGAGTAGGGAGAGATTTATGTGGTATCACAATGGACAAACACTAGTTCAAGTGTGTCAGCTGCGAAGCTGGCAGCCACTTCAACCTAACCTAACCTTATGCTGAAGGATTTTCGGTGACTCCCTAGAGGAGAAATTGCAATTTTTGTAAGTTCCAAAATTGCCATATTGCCATACTGCCGTTATGGAAAATCTTTTTTTTTTTTTTTTTTTTTTTTTTTTGAAAACGGCTCTTAGGATTTTGATACAAAAAATTATGTGTAAAATAGAACATAATGAATGGACATGATCTTTTATACAGGGACTCCTTTGAATTTGAAATTATATTAAATATGCACATATACAAATTTTGGAAAAAAATATTTTTAGGATTTTGAAAAAAAAAAACAATTTTTTTTTTTGTGAAAATTCAATATCTTGAAAACGGGAGAACAAGATTTTTAAAATAATGTCCTTAAATACAAATTTTTATTTTATACAAATTTTAAGGAACATTTCGTTTATAAAAAAAAAATTTACACGAGGGCTGTTTGAAAAGTTCTCGGCCTAACATAGAAGGCGTTGTTTTAATAAATAAATTTTAATTCCTCAAATAGCCTTATATATTATAATAATTGTATGTGAATTTTCATTAAAATTGGTCGCGTACTTATATCAGTGCAATTTTTTGTTTGAGCGAACCTATTGCTAACAACGAAAATGGAAAAAAATGAAATTAGAGCCGTCATTAAATATTTGGTCAAAAAAATATGACACCAAATCAAATTAAAGATGACTTCGATGAGACATTGGGGGAATCTGCACCTTCGTATTCCACGTTCAAAAAGTGGGCAGCCTTATTTACATGGCAGACAGAGCGTCGAAGATGATCGCAGAAGCGGAAGGCCAACAGCGTCCACCTCTTCAGAAAACGTCGATAAAATTCATAAAATGGTTTTAGACGACCGAAGGTTAAAAGTGCGAAAAATAAGCAACACCATGGGGATCTCTTCTGAGCGGCTTACCACATTTTGACCGAAGAATTGGGGTTGAAAAAAATGTCCGCAAAGTGGGTGCCGCGTTTTCTGAGCGAAGAACAAAGAACAAGTCGGTTGTTGTCATGGCTAAACTCCATGAACTTCGATTTGGTGTACTGAACCAACCCCCTTATTCACCTGATTTATCACCATCAGACTATTACCTCTTTCCTAACTTAAAAAAACATTTGGCTGAACGCAAATTCTTCACCAACGAGGATTTGATTGCTGAGACGGAGCGGTTTTTCGAAGAGTTGGAGGAATCGGCCTATAAAAAGGCTATAGAAGCACTGGAACACAGATGGAATAAGTGCATTGATATAAGAGGAGAATATGTAGAAAAAGATAAAAAAAAAGTTTTAAAATTTATTGCGTTTTATTGGTCAGGCCGAGAACTTTTCAAACTGCCCTCGTATTAATAAAACTCTTACAATGAATTTTTAAAATTTAGTTTGCATACATTTTTAGGAGATGTTTTAACAATTTAAACCACAAATTTTATCCTTTTTTCTTTTATTACTTCCATGTTTTTTTATATACAATTTTTAAGCTCCAAAGTACTTGCCTTTTATTTAATATACTGCAAGTGTGTTGATCAAAATCAAAACCCACTATATGCACTTTTGAAAAAAAAAATGACTTAGGTATGAGGTTTTGTTGGTATCATTCAAACAGATACGATGTGCCCTAGTTTGAATCCCAAATCTCATTTTTGGCCATAGAAATCAGACCACGAAATATGTAGTTAATTTGGTAAATATTGAAAACTTATTTTCAAAGTGAGTGCTGTGCAGCCCAAATCGTGCGTTTTTTGAAAAAAAGTTTTGACCGAAATGAAGCACCTAGTAGACAACACTCATGGTCCCCGTCGTCGTACGGTGCGCACAGACGAGAATGTGGCTGCTTTAGCCGAGAGTGTGAGACTCAATTCACGAACATCAACATGCCATCAATCTCAACAGCTCACGCACTAGCCTGAGGAGAATTCTGCACAAAGGTCTCGGATTATTCGCTTACAAGTAACAGAATGCGCTACTGCGAAGCCTGCCGAGACAGACAATTGAACGACGTTGTGTTCCATAATTAATGGGAATGTTTGCTCTTACTAATAAAACAATAATATAGCAGAAATATTTTTATTTTGTCCATTTTATTGCATTTTTAAAAAGAAACTTGTATTTGGTAGTATGTATGAAGGTACATACATATGTACCTACGTACATTTAATTTTTTTCATATTTCTTATTAACAAGTTAATACCTGTATAAGAAAGTATTTTAAAGTTGATTTAGATTTCTAAAAATATTGAGGCAAAATTATAAACAGATGTTAGATTATAACATAACACTAACTTTTTAGCACTTTAATAGCTTTTTCTTAATTTAAACACTTTATCTCAAGCACAGTACTAAGGCTACTTTCTTATTAAATTACTACATTACAACACACCTAACACAATGACAGGTCTTGCAAACACACCTTTGGAAATGTCAAAGTGGTATATGAAGTTGTGGACTAGGCGTTGGCTCACCATTGGATGGTTCGGGTTCTGGTCCATTCTTCTAGACTGCACAAAGTTATTTATACAATTAGTGTTAATTTTACTATGTGCAATAAAAATTATTTTTTAACATTCTCATAAATTAACCGGCAAAAACAACAATAAAGAGAGAATATTAAACACAACAATCAACAATACAAAACAAAACAATAATAAAGAGATTATTACTAATACCATTCATAACAACACTTGGAAATATTTATTCCAAAAACACATGGCAATCTAAACACTGGTGACTAAGCACTGCTATGAAAAACGAGTATTTTGATAAAAGTAAATAATCAGAAACGTTTATTTTTGATGCAAAAAAAAAAATGATTTGTTGTTTCTCAACGCGAAAAGCCGGTTTTTCATTGCTTTACAAAATGACCACAGACTTAACATACTTCCACAGAAATAAAATTTGTCTGTTAAAAATGACTCATTAGACACTTTATGTAAACATTAATTATTTTTCCTAATCATATAAGGTGATAAGGGAATTTGGGGTAAGTGCGACCCATTAAATCTGATCCTAGAATTTAAAGCAAAGATATTTTACGAGTAGAATGCAGTTTTTTTTAGTGAATAATTCTTCTTATCCTGTAAGGCTAGTCCAGAAAGCTCTCTCTAAATGTCGTTTTGTATTTTGAAAGCAATCCGTGTCAAGGTACATAATTTTTTTGGCGGATTGATATAAAATTTCATCAAATGTAAGGATTATTTTCTTCTCTTTCCTCTTTACTTTCAGGACTACGCAAGTAAAAGTGTTGAGCTGGACTCCAGATAGATTTACATTAATATTAAAAACAGCCTGGTTGGAGCAACTTAGAAAAACTCTCTAGGGCTTCTCACCAGTGATGTTACGTTCAGCCTCGAAGAGCAAAACAGAAAAAAATATGGGGGCTGCTCACAATTTTATTTTATTAGTTAACATTAACTATTTTTAAGCTAAATATAGCATACAAAATTCTATCCAACGTACCGTATGAGCGTTTTAGGCCCGGTAAAACGAATATGAACCAAATATTTACATTGTCATGAGTCCTAGAAAAGACCAACTAATTTCTACTCGAAACTAGCCATCTTTATATCGACTTCACAGCCGCATATGATAGCGTTAATCGTCAGGAGCTTTTTTAGACTATGTCCGAACTCCGGATCCCGAAAAAACTGCTCCAGCTGTGTCGCGGGACAAACGGTACAATTTACACCTAAGGAATAGATCCTCCGAACTATTTCAAACATGCATAGGATTACGGCAAGGAGACGCGCTATCATTTAACTTCTTCAATCTCTTTCTAGTGCGCAGGTAAGGCATTAATACCGAGAGCATAATCAACAAATCTGCCGAACTATTTGGGGGTGTGGGGATGATATTGATATTATTGGCTGTTCCCAACGTGGCGTAGTAGAAAATTCAACCCTATCGAGGTATCCGTTCGGAGAAAATTTTGTTTGTTTGAAATCGGTACCCCGTCCGATCGACATATCGGACAATCTTCCGATAAACTGTGATTGTGACGCTTATCAGCGCATTGCGATAAAGTACATTGAGCAAAGAATTTTCGACAGTTGTGCGTTAAATTTCTTTAAAAAATTTCCGACAGAAATAGTTGCGGATTATTTTAAGAAAAATCGAATGGAATGAATGCAATTGTATGCTTCATTTTTTTCTCTTCTGAAGTGGAAACCTCGAACGAAATCTAAGTTTCGATCAGAACGGACTATCGATGAAGCTGATTGTTGTTCTTGAAGTAAAAGCCCAGGACAAGACATGCTTTTAAACAAAGACACAAGCATCGGTTCACGGACTAGAACAAAACGTCACCATTGACACAACAACTTCGAAGTAGTTAAAGTGTTCATTTAGGCCCATTTGCTGATACGGAACATAAATACTTATGTTCCACATAAACTCTTATGTGACAGTTTACGTAGAGGAAAAAGTAGAACATAAGCGCTTAAGTTGAACATAAATATTTAAGTTTCGTATCAGCAAATGGCCCTTAGTATTGCACGAATGACACCTAAGTTAAGATTCTACGAAGAATTAGCTTAGGAAAATCTTGCTACTTCGGTTTAGTCAAAAAAACATGTAAGCTGTCCAGTTTAAAGGTACCGAGTGTTGGACGGTTAACAGAAAGATAGAGCTGATACTGCCTGATATTTGGTCCTGTGTGCCAGGAAGAAGAATGAAGAGGGTGATAAAACTGCAAACGTTATGAGCAGTCCCATATATGGATGTCAGAAGTGAAAACACTTCGACTACAATGGCTCGTTCATATCGAGCGAATAAATAATGTTCCAGCCAAGGAAAGTCTTCGCACCCCAGGCTGAAGGTTCAACGGGACAAAGAAGAACTAACAAGCAGATTTAAAGACCAAGCCATCTCAACTGTCGAGTGGCAGAGTACTAGGAATTGCAGTGGTTGGAAAGCTGCCGTGTCTCGGGCAGATACCCTTCGTGGTTCTGAAGCCGGCAAAGTGACAACTTTAATTTATTGGGGATTCCCCACCCATGAGAATTTGACATTTTTTTTTTCTTAGAAGGTTCCCTCATATAAAAACATTTTACAGCTTTCAATTCATTTCTCAAAAACTTGCGATTATTCTAGGTAAGTCAAAAGCAAAAACGTATGACGTGAAATAATTGCGAAGTATTTGAAAAACAGTTCACATTTTAATGTGAAGATTGAAAGTATAATTTCCAATGCCCTGGATATTTTTTATTATTTAAATGGGAAAACTGGAACGATACTTTTCATCCATTTTCGCTTTTGGCAATTGCCGCCAGTTAAGGCAGTAATGATTTTGACACAAATAAACATTACAAAACAAAACGATTTATGTGCAATTAAAAAAAATTAAACTTGAACAATTTTCTTTCGCAAGAAATTGATTTTCTCGAACTCTCCTTGTCTCATGTACATCTGGGTCCGAAATCCGAATTATTTGCTCTTATAGTTAAAAGAACTTAGACCTTTACAAATTTCATATAGGTACAAGTATAAAACATAAAAATATACATATTTATAAAGAAAATGAAATTCGTTTTTTTTTAATGGTTAAAACTTCTTAAATAGTTTTTTAATCAAAAATCAAAATGCCATCTGATTTCTTGACTAAATAAGGATGTATGCAACAGTTGAAATCGGTGAAGAGGTTTTCTTAAGAATTATTTGTTTTATACAAAACTTTCTTAACATTTAAACAAATTAAATAAGCCAAAAAAATAATGACCACATACAAATTTAATTAAAAAAATAGAATCAAATGATCGAAATAATATTTTTGATATTTCTTGTTTTGAAAACATTAAGAGTTCTATTTGAACTTTTTTTTATCAAAATCAGATTAGCCGGTTACGAGTAAGTCAGTTGTTAGTAATTTTTTATTTACCAAATTTGAGGCTATACAAAAAAATTATTTTTCAGATAAACTTTTTCTTTACGGCTATATGCAAGTTATATGCAAGTTTACGTTATTTTTAGAGATAAACAAATTTTCAATTTCCAATTAAGGAAATTACATTAAAATCTAATGTCTCAGGTTTGACGAAAATGACTTCAGCCGTTTAGGTTGTAGATCGATTTACATTTAGACACTTTTTTCGTGTTCTCTATCTCTATCATCTAAATGTCAAGTTTGATTTATGCATATCTCGAGTTCGATTGAACTTGAACTAGAGTACCTTATTGCAAGAAAACAGAAAATCGTAAGCCACCCTAATAGACAGCCAATTTTTTTCTCGAAATAATGAATTTCTTCAAATGATTTATGTAGCTGAATAATTACTGCCCACATACACCCCACATTGCCGTATATTTGTTTTATTAAATGTAATTTCTTAGGAATCGTGTTATCTTTTTTTTTGTAGAATGCCTAAACTTACTATACACATTTATCGACAAAACAATTAAATTTATGCCACCAATTACTTTCTGTTTTGGTTTTCTTTTTTCATTACTCACTGAGAACCATTAAAGAATCGAAGAAGAGCAAATTTCGTTAGCAAGTTTGATTGAAATTTGAAAATAAATTGAGCGTTTAAGAAAAATTGTTTTTTTTTTTCTATTCGTTTGGCTTAGGCATGTTGAAATATAATTTTTAGGTTTAGGCATCAGTTGCCCACACACATTACTATTTCCGTACTATTTTTTTGTTTTTCTTTCCTCTTGTAAACTTGCGCATGCAGTGCCAATATACCTATAGGTAGGTATACATTTAAAGCTTAAAGCGTCCTTTTGTGTTGAGTGCAAAAGACGTGATGACTACCTTTCTCTTTTAACTCTGGCCAAACCAATTAAAATTTACTAAGATATACAATAAAAGTCATTTAAACTTTAAAAAGTAAAACAAAAATTCAATCGAACCTTAAATACACTTGATGATTGTCGGAACATTCGAAACGATCCCGGTGAATCAATAGTATGCTGTCTTGATAAAACCGCATGGGACGAAGTCACACTCGTCTGTCTGAACCAAGGAAGCGAAATCTTTCTGCGACTCTTTTGTGTCTTTGAAGCCAACGGAGGCAAATCCAGCTCATTCGCTTCCGATGCAAAGACATCAGCATCCTTTTGTTGTTCAGCTGCCATTGTCAATGCCAAGGACTCCGACTTAGTCGAACAAAGAGGATGATGACCACTTTCCGGAAATGCCGATGTTATTGATGTGTCTGAAGAGAGCGCCAGAAAGGCTGGCGATAGTGGATGCCCATTGTCATCCGAAAGAGCTGTCGTCGATGACGTTGAAAGCATTAACGGTGGGGCAGTTTGTGGCCCATCAACATTCTTATCCGGGGATTTGAGTTTTTCCAATTGATGTTTCGAATTCGAATTCGACCCGACCACCGACAAGGAGGATGTCGATGATGGGTCTGTACTGTTCATCCGTTCACTAAAAAAATTCTTTACGCTCTTCATTTGTACCGTTCTTTGCTAAATTATTTTAAAATAATTTCTAAAAACTAAATCACAGTTATATTTACATTTACAACACTATATTTTATTATGCAACACAAATCACACACCTTTGCAATCTTGTATTAGGCACACTCTCGCGAATGAATTAATTAGTATTATTAATTCTTGCACTCATTAGGGGGTAATTTTTTGTTGTTGTAATAGTTTTGTTTAAATTTATTTTTGATAAATTAAACTACTGATGTAAATATCCATTCTGGACGATTTTAATTTAAAAATTCTCACTTATAATATATTTGTATGGCATTATCTCGTTATTTTTTGGGATGGATTTTGTGTTCGCTTGATGGCGTAGCATAAGCTTTTCTAAGAAGTCTCCTCTTCTCTCTCTTCAGATTCAGAAAAAAAAAACTAACTGCAGTGGTGATGTATGTATTCAAATTTCTTTTGAACAAGAAATATATATTATTATTATGAAATTGAGGGAAAAACCTATCCGCCAGGTGCACTTAGTTAAAAAAGAAAATGAGTTATAATATAAACTTTTCGCACTCTGTCAAAAACATGAAACATTTTGTTGTCATTCCGAGCACTTATTTCGAATAGATACGACCCCCTCCCTTTATCAGAATTCGGAAAAGAGGATGATGCTTTTGAAGGTTGTATGATCCGACGACCGACGAAGACCAAGAAGACGACGACGACGACGACGACGACAAGCGAAGCAAGACGACCATGAAAATTCCTTAAAGTTTTCGGTATCCCTTAGTGTGTACACCGTGTGAGTATAAGATTCAGGTTCCCAAAAAAAAGTTTGAAGGCTTGATTTTTGAAAAAAGTATTTTTTTTTTGTGCTGGCGACTTATTTGCTTATCTAGTTTCTAAAGTAAACGTTCATTTATCAGCGATACGGTTTTTCAAGTATTTGAGATAAGATAGATAGGGGATTTTAGAATTCTATATGTATATATGCATGCACGTACGCAGACTTGTGATAATTTCAAGTTTAATTTTGTTTTTATTTTTTAGTAAATATGTAGTTTGAAGAAAAATAAATTGGATAGCACAGAATAAAATGCACAACACCGAGATATCGAAAGAAGAAGGCGAACCTTTTTGCATAAAGTCTGCTACAAAACTGGAAGTTTTCCTTCCTTAGCGAGAGCGGTACATATTAAGCTACTTGCAGATTGAGCTTCAGAGATTAGATTGTTTTTTGTTTTGTTTTGTAGATATACACCAAGGGAATTCGGCTGACCAGCCAACAGCACCAACAACGTGATCGTCGGATTAGGGTATAATATTTTGTAAAAGTGTGAAAAAAGGAATTAATAGATGAAATTATATGGAGACGGAGAGCCAGCCAGCAGAGAGCAGAACTGCTGCAGCTAAAAAGCTTTAATTTTTCCGACTCTTGCGTACTATGTAGTTGGTTGGAAATTGAAAGAGAAACATAATTTTTAGTGGGGTAGGCGTAAGGGTGATATCCTTATAAAGCTTTTCTTAATATACATATGTTTTCCCTTTTAACTTGCAACAGAGTAGGTATTTTAAGGGCAAGTTATGTATTGTGTTAAAAAAAATTGTTACTTGAAGTTTTGATTAAAATTGTCATTTCGAAGATAAAGAAGACATTTTTTTCAAAAAATTCTTATTGTTTATAGATGTTTATATGTTTGAGCTTCCTCTGCATAAGAAGCTTGGCTTTACAAGTTGACTTTGTTAAAATTTAGCAAAAATGGGTTTTATAGCTTTTTAGTGGGAATGGTTTCTTCTGCAACTTGAGTAAGATTTTTGATAATTCATTTCCAAAAAATATTAAATTACGAAAGAAAGCAGATGTCTACCTAACTATTACTTCGCAACTATTACTGCGAGAGAATGTAAACTTACGAACAGTGCAATTAGTGTTCCTGAAATATGTTTATACATTCTCACAAATCCAAAATATTGAAAATGGCTTGAACTTAGAGCGAGTACGTACGACTTAATATTTGTGATGACTTTGTTTTTTTTTTTTTTAAATATTCCTTCCTCTATCTTATTATTTGGGGTTTTTCGTTTTTCAGAGTCAATTGGGCAATCTATCATAATATCATGACGAGAGCTTTTTCACACTATACGACCTACGAGTCTGCAATTGTTGTATACAATTGTATGTATGTATATATACCAAAGCAATTAATCATGTTCTCCTTAAAAGTTTGTTTGCGTTTGGGAGAATTAAGGGAATATTAATTGAGGTTATTATTGGTTTTACATCTGCAACGAATTATTCAATGATTGGTTTGGTTTTTGTTTTGTTCTTCTTGAAATAGAAAAGAGAAAATTTTGAGAATTATTGCTGATATTGTTATTAGTTATTCGCAGAATAATATTCATAAGCATAAGGTAGGTAATAAGAATAACAAATAATTGTGGGTTTAGCAGAAATTTGAATTACTGGACAGTAACAAAAATTTTATAAGGAATAAAACGGATAGCGAATAATGAGTCGGTAAAGGGAAGTTCTAAGTTAGTGTAAGGATAAAAATGTCCTTTGGAAAATCGAAAAATATACATTATTTAAACTTTTGTAACAATAAATCACCACAGTACCACCGCAGTCTTTTAGAGCCAATCATATCTTGCTGGTATGTAGACACGTTTTTTTCGCAATTTTGTGTCATTATTTCCATATTCACCCCTATCACAGAGCTTCTTGAACCGAACTCCATTAAATATTTTAAATTTTTTCTTCTTAAAAAGAAAATAAATAGTTAACATTTACATAATTGCAAATTTACTGTTTACTCTATACATACAAAGAAGAACGAAAACATGAAACCTGAAAAACAGCGAGTGGTTATATCTTTTTCCTAAAGTAAAATTATTATTACTAGCCGACCCAGCTCTCGAAATTCGAGTGCCAATTTATTTATTTAATTCATTATCATTCAATAAAAGACAGAGAATTCATGATTTGTTTTAAATTGTTGAATGCAATGAGAAGTACCTACTAAGAACTCACTCCTGGAGTCCAAAGGAAAACTGTTAATGGTAAACAAACTTTCAAACCTATATGTACACATTTTTGACACATTAACAATTTTCGTTTCGATTCTTTCATGAAAAAATGATGAGAGTGAAATTTAAAAAAAAATTCACATGTATGTAACACAAAATTCACAGGTTGACTTCACTGCAACGACGTGGGTTCGAGTCCAATATTATGGCCATAACAACAGCTAAAGGACAATGACATGAAAAAATCGAAACGAAAATTGTTAATGTGTCAAAAATGTGTACATATAGGTTTGAAAGTTTTCTTACCATTAACAGTTTTCCTTTGGACTCCAGGAGTGAGTTCTTAGTAGGTACTTCTCATTGCATTCAACAATTTAAAACAAATCATGAATTCTCTGTCTTTTATTGAATGATAATGAATTAAATAAATAAATTGGCACTCGAGAACTGGGTCGGCTAGTTTTATGTAATATGCAAAGTGTTCGACAGTGCAAAAACAAAAATGACCCACAGTGTGTAAATGCGTGTCTCAAGTATATTCTGCACATCTCCGTAACTGTGGCTTTCCAACCATATAAAATTTATCGAAATCGGTTAAATACTTTTGGAGAAAAGTGTACCACAAAAAACATGTTTGCCATTTTATTATATGATGATTATATATAAACTATTATTCTCAAACGCTCTAAAGAAACACAAAACCTGAAAACTGCTTAACAAAAGACATTGGAAAAGCCTTCACGGTTTCCACCAACGATGGAATGTGAACTCTGATCCAATATGTTTATTTTTAATAAACACAATAAGGGTTGAGGGAATTTCGGCGATCAGTATGTTCTTAAGGATGACAAGATACTTCGTTGGTATCGAGTACTTCCAATTTAAATTTTACAAAAATACTAATTTTTCCAATGGTTTTGCTGATTGTTGATTGGAAAATCATTTGTTACATAGAGGGACCAACAAGCACCAAGTTCATTTTCCAAGTGGTTGAAATTATTTTTAAAACACTTGAAAAAGATGGACACGATACTTTCATTCAATCCAAGTACTTCCTTTACTTTCATTGGATACCTACTTGGAATCCCAAATAAAAGTATCGATTCCAAAAGTACTTGGTATCGAAACAAAAGAAACGAGATGTACCCGTATTTAATTGGATCGATTCATTCCTGTCTGTTCTCAGATGTGAACCTGGTAGTTTATGGTGGGATTAACGTGGGTTCAATTAACGTAACAAAATAATTTCAAAATAACCCGCCATTTCTATTTTTATTTCAGTGTTTTTGGAAAAGCTCTGTCATAAGGCCTGTACTAAAATTAAAATTGGGCAGAGTATAGTATTGACTGAATTAACTTTACTTTTTATATAATTATGAAAAATATATTTTAAGGGTTACTAGGTATATTTTGCAAAGAAATCACAAATACTCCAAAATTATATTTTGTGATGTAAAAGGTTATCATCTTATGCGTTTGGCACCCGCTCTATTACCGCCAAGAACATGCACACATGAATGGTTGAGAATTGTCAGTCACTAGGCTCTGGTTTTTCAATAGATATAGCCCCCGAAAAAAAAGACCCCACTTCTATAATATTTTATTTCCTTCTCTCGACTACACCTCTCAACTCATATGAAATCAAGGGAGCATTATCTATAATAGTTAGTCATAAAGGGGTGACTAAATCTGACAAGCATATTTAAGAATGAGAATAAGAATGGTATATAAAATTGTTTCTTATTTTCGGAATTAAAGTTTGCGATGAAATGACAGAAACATCGGTTTCACCGTTTAAACAAGTATTTGAAATAAGTAACAGAAACCTTTTCGTAAAACTTATAGTTTTTATCGATGTTAAGAAATAAGCAGTTACGAAATTTTTTATGAAGAGGGATTATGAAAGAATTGTTCCAAATAGATATACCTACACAAGAAAAAATTGAAAGGTTAAATAGAACGGACAAAGACAGACATTAATTGAATCGATAGTTTGGAGAAGGGAAGGATCTAAAAATAAAATTTTCGGTAAATTAAAAAAGAAAACTTTCTACTAAAACTTGTTGCATAATTTCGTAAGGTCGTCTTACTTTTGTTATGTTTATATTGGCATTCAAATTCGACCAACCTATTTCATGCAAATATGATTTTTTTTTTTTACAAATGCATGGTGGATTTGTTGTCTTTTTCAAACTAATGTGATGGGAATGTGGAAATATTTAGTTTAATGACTCAAATTTTTCCGAAGCCATATAATCGCAATACGAATGTTAAAACAATAGTTTTTTTTTATGATTTTCGATTCCTAAGCTTACTATGTATGCAATATGAGAGCTTTACTGCGTGAATTTGAAGTCAAGCCCTATTTTGTCCTATTAATGCTAATATCCTGGCAAAATTAAATGCAATTAAATGAAATGAAAATTAAATGAAAATTTCACCATTTTTTATTTGAACTTCGTTGTAAGGAACAAAAACAACAGTTTAAAACAAAAGAAAAAAAAAAACAAATTGTTATAAAGAGGTAAGAAACTTTTACATTTATAGAAAATCTGTAAGACTTGGAATAATATTATTTTGAGTGCCTAAATTCTATTTCGATCAGTGAATTGTAAATATTATATTAGTTGTTAAAATATATCATTCCATATTCTACGTCAACTTAGGGATATGATTGTGCCGAGACCGAAGTAAATTCAATATACATATGTATTCAGTATATGTAATAATTTTACAATATACAGTCTCTGGCCATATTATTAGACACACTATGCATTTTTTAGAAATTCAGGGATTTTACTAGGTTATATGATGATGGTTTAAGGCATAATGAAACAGAACCAGTATAGAGAAGTCATAGAGAATATTGACTCAGCTCAGAATTTCGAAAGGTGAATATTTTGTTTTTATGCATCTCTGTCATAGAGCCCGGTCTACGAAAATGTATTTACAAGAAGCTAATACCTCGTTGTTGGCTTGGCCGGGTAACAGCACTGACATGAACCCTATTGAAAATGTGTGGTAAGGTAACTGATGGAGAGGAAAGTTACTCAAGAGTTGATCACAACCAAAAAGCAACTCTTGGAAAAATGATTCATGTGTGGAATCGTAATCCGCAGATGAAGCAGTTCAGTCTTGAATTGTCAGAATTTCGCGCAGAATTGAAATTCTCATAGCGGCAGGAGGAGGCTTAACTAAATATTTGAATTCTGTTATTTTCATCTTTGTCCAAATATGGTCTAATTTATAAATTACTATAGAAAAAGGATAAATTTACTGCAATAATATTCAAGACAGTAACTGTTTTTGATTTTGCTTAAAATCTACAGTGTGCCTAATAATATTAAAAATTCATACGACCATTAAATTTCAGTTGAGAATCTGTAAAGGGAGAACTTTGTATAGACTGAATTACCAAAAATGTAATAATTCTAGGACTAATCGAAAGATATTTCTGAACGTAGAAAAAACTACAGTGTGTTCATAATGCCTTAAATTGTATTCGTATCTGCTTATCATATTTGAATAGAAACAATTAAATTTATCATTGTCAACCACTTATCAATAGATAGATACAAAATTTGATTAACATTTGTGATGCAGATATAATTGTGTTAATCACTATTTATTTATTTGCAAGAGTTAGTGTCGTGAAACCAATGTAATTATTAAGATAAGCAAAAAGAAAATTTTATGGGAGGGTTCAAAAAATAACTATCAAGGCAATAGTACTGTAATGCAGTTTAGAGCACTGATATATTTGCGATTGCGCTGGGGAATAGACAATAAGATCAAGATTTTTAGTGCAAGATAGTCCTACTTTCGGGGTTAGACTCGACTTAAGCTCTAACACATCAGTCATCACAAATTTGAGGAATTTGCTCTGGAATAAGAGTAGACATATTCTTAAGAAATGATGAAACACTAATTGTAAATTTCAGTTCATGAAAAGCTTTTATTAAATATTTGAAAAGAAAAATAATATTTACATAAGTCTACTTAATTAATACACATTTGTTGTTACCGCCACTAGCAACTATTCAACTATTTTAAGTAGATCTAAATCTAGTCTTATCTAATTTTAATCTGATCATGTACCTTTTTTCTGAGTTATATAATCTAATCTAAAACACATTGAAAATTGTCATAAGAGATTAATTTTCGTTTTTCTGAAAACATCTGCAATTTTGTTGCTTAATTGCTCATCAATAAAATAATCTTAAATTTTATTTGCAATCTCTTGGTTCCTATAAAGTAAGTTTGTCGTAATGCATTTAACTGAAGTAGTTTTTTAATTGAAATAATCAAAAAATTATAATATTTTTTTAGAAATTTTAACTTGAGCTTAATAAAGAACCCTTTTTTAAAAACATCTATTAGTTTTTCTATGATAAAGGTTCAAGATCTTCAAGAGATCAATCGGGCTTCTACTACAAGTGGACGGACGTACTCGAGTTTTGTACTGTATTAGGACCACCTTCCGTGTACAATTTCTTTTTTCGACAACATTTATTTTTGACAATTTGTGTGGTAAATAGTTCCTTTCCTAGTTTTCAAAAGCCAATAAAATATAAAACCGTTACAACTCTCATTAAAAACAAATCAGGATTTTTCCCTTATAGGGCCAGTACTTGTGGACTACCGTTAAAATATATTTAATGTAGGCAAGAAGAAATGATACTGGAAACAAAAATTGAAGAACTAATCAGAACCGTTGAAAGAAAGGCTCAGATACTAAATTTGTTATTGAAGACATTTTATTTATCTTAAACTCAGTTAAAAATTAAAGAATTCAACTTACCTTTAAGTTAATTTAAAATCTTTAGTTATTTTTATTTGAGTATTCTTGTAGACCTAACATTCATTTAAAGTTATTTCTTTAATTAACCATTTTGTGACAAGAAAAACATTCTTCGACTGATACTAATTTCAAATGAGAATGGTAACTCTTTTTCAAAACTGTGAATATACTTGCATACCGGTTCTTGTTTAATTTAATTTAATTTAATTTTTTAAACCCATTTTTCTTTTATGACCCCATAAGCCGAATTAATAAAAAATTCTTATTCCACATTTTTTCCACAATTTTACTAAACCATGGAAAATGAGTTAGTCATACCTTATACTTCTATATTAGGAGAATAGAATAAAATTTCTATTCAAACTTAATTTCCAAATTTCGCACTTTTGTTTAATTGTTTGTTGAAATAAACAAATTTTACAATTTTATTTCCTTTACCTTCGATGAATTTAGAATCAGGATAGGTAATAAATTTATTAAGAAGTTGACAAATTTAAATTTAAGACAATTTTTCAACAGAAAAAATGTACGAATTTATTCAAAAACTTACCTTATTGTCACTATCAGTTGTATTGCCTGAACCAAAGCTGGCAAGAGAACATCTGTCATGGTCGTTTTCAGTAAGAGGTTCGTCAAGATCACGAGATGATCTTTGTGATGAGCCCGAGGCTGAATTTTTAGCTGGAGACTTAGGCAAAGTGAGTGATGTACCAGAGAAGCATGTTTCTTGCATGACCTCTCGCAGTTTTTTAGCCCAAACCTTAAGAAAATCGACAAAAATAAGGCATTTTGCAGAATACATTTCTACAATATGAATAAATTACCTGCTTAGTTTCCAAGCTACTCGCTTTAAGTACGATTCGATAATCGGAGAGCATAGGTGATCTGCCAGTCCAAACAGCAAACTTTGTCTCATCGCCCTCAATGTGTTCTGTAATACCCATTTCTAGGAGTAAAAAGGTAGAACACATTAAATCAGAATATTTATCATGTGTTTCAGTTGTTTCTTACCAGTTGTCATGAGTTTATTTTTGAATTGATATTTCACAGATCCATTCGAGTCTTTTACTTCTTTGGCGAACAATAAGTACAATTCGAACAAAAACACTCGACGTTCGCGTCCCTTTCGTATAATTTGCTTAGTATCCCACGCCAAAAATGAGTCCTGCAGCACAACTTCACCCAAACTATCCGTCGACATGTCACAATTATCCAGCAAGGACAAATGCATTGCATCGTTTGCTTTTTTAGGTACATTGAGCATCACCTCAAGACCTTCCTTAATCTCGCCATGACTCTCTTCACAACACGAAAGTAAATCTTTCAACAACAATTGATACTTGGTAATTCGTTGCACAGGTTTGATGAGAAAAGCCGGTAGTGGATGCTCGACTTTGTGTTTCCGTTGAAGTTCTTCGAAATACGAGCCACTGTGTTGTACCAGCAAATTATTCGAAAGCGGCTTATTCTTGCAGTAATGCACGTACATGTCGAATTTGAGAGCCCAAGTCACAAAACAATGGCCAACATCTTCGGGCATGGTTTCATATTTTTCTAGTTCGCGAAGAAATATTTTCTGATGAAAATGATAAATCTCTTTCATGTTCCCAAAAAGAATATCTTCTTTGCCGATAAGCGCGGGCGGTACATTGTGACCTGACCGGAATTCTTCTAGGAAACATTTAATACAAGTTTCCAAATCTTTAACGTAAGTTCGTTCAGTCTGCATAAGTTCGGCCATAATGAATTCCTTTCTGCGAGCCGACTTGCGTTTCTCTTCGTTTATCTCCTTGGCATTGCTGCTAGAACTAAGTTTAGCTTCCAGAGACGGGTCCGAATGGCGATCACTTGTTGAACCTTTAATTCAAAATAAAATAAAAGTTAGAAGATTTAAATTTAAATTCAGTTCAATTAAGACCTACCTGATGTAGAAGTGAGTGATGTATTGGATTCAGATTCGCCGGCCATTGACATTCCCAATGACTTCTCTAGTTGTTCTCTATATGTGTCCATGCGATTGCTAAAGTCTTTGTATCTATAAAACAAATTATTCAGAAACAACTCTCACTCCAAGAACTTCTGGCTCTTACCTATTATCCACAGATGCCACCCATTGCTTGATCGAACTTGCATGTGCATGTCCTTTCTCTACCAAACTGTCTGCCAGCTGAAGCAGCAACTTGACACGTTCTCTTGTCTCTTTAGCTGTGCTGCGGAACTCATTGTGTTCCTTCAGTAGACTCTCGGTTTCTTCCCGTGTCTTTCCAACCAAGTTCGTCCGAGAGGTCAGGTAAGCCTCGCCGGTGTTATGAATCCATTCTATTGCTTGTTTTGCCGATCGCTCGAACAGCACAAATTGCTGACATTGATCTAAGCTTTTTTTGCGCTGAGTCCAGAATTCCAGAACTTGATTCTCTTGAGTGAGCAGCTTATCCAAAATCGACTTGACACGATTTTCACAATTTCCTTGGGGCTGATACTTATAGTATTGCTGCGAGCGATTAGCATACTTGAGAAAAGTTTCTGCTGTTCGTCTGGCCAAAGTACAAGCCTTAAGGAAGGCCTCCTTTTGTTCTTGATGTTTTGAAATCAATTGAACGATTGTTTGGGCTTTGTCGCTGGATCCACCCCCGCCGCACCAATCATCCTCTCGACGGTATTCACGATCTAAACTGTCCAAAACAGTACAAACTTGTTCTGCCGTCTTGTAGAAATTTATGGAAGCTGTGACCAGCTTGTGCCGCTCTTCAGCACATGTCACTAATTGCTGCCATTTCTTTGTAACATCATCGGAGATATCCCGTATTGATTGGGGATCGTAGTGATTTGCATTGACAAGCGCATCAGCTCGGTATTTAACTTGCACAGCAGATGTGTGTGTCTTTTCGATTGCAACTTGGAACTGCTCATGTTCCTTTCGAAGCTGCTCAGCTTCTAGTAAGCTGCTTGGAGTAACAAAACTAGCGACAAGCATTCCTTCACCATTGCGAATCCAGCTGATAACTTGATTAGCGTCGTTTTGGAATTGACATAGCTGCACAGCCTGTTCGAGCTTAGCCCGTTTTGCCTCTGACAATTCTTCCAAATCGATTTCTCTTTCACGAAGGAAATCCAATAGATATTCAATTCTAGCTTGTGCAGTGTGAGTGGCATCAGCCATTGAAATGAAACCTGCGGACTCAAACATTTGCAGAAGGTCCTGGCCTTGTTGTAAAACTTCATAAGTTGCGTTTTGAATGTCGGTCACTGACTCATTATGCATGCGTATTAGCTGCTCAGCCTTTTGGTAGTCTCGCGATAAATCTGCATGTTGAAGTTGCTCTGCCCAAATTTCAAGCTGCGAGGATAACTCCATTGCGTCACGTTCAAAATATCTCAAACGGAGGATCAAGTCAGCACGGAATTTCCTTGCCGACCACAATTCTTCGAGCTCAATTTTTTGTTTTGTTAGTTTTTCCAGAGTCGTCTCCAATGCAGAAATCGATCCTGTGTTGTCAACATATTCGAGAGATCGCATTTCCTGCAACAAGGCTTCTCCTTGCGCAATAGTTTGCATACAACCATTGAGTGTGCTATCCTGTTGATCTTGGTATTGTTGCAGAAGTCGTTCAATTCCTTCGAGATTTTCCTGCGAAAGCATTGTTTCGTCAGTCGAGACATCAGTGCGCAATTGATCGATCCATGAGGTGACTTCTTTCTCGTGAGTGTAAAATATGACAGCCATGTCAAGACGACGGCGCCTCTGTTCGACTCGTTCAGCAAAACTGGCCACCTGAAGTTCCAATTCTCTAGCCACAGAGTAAATTTCATTGGGATCTGCTTCGCCACTACGTGCTAGCTCTTCAGCAGCTGCCAACAGTTTCTCGGCATTACTGTACGTGTTCTGTGCGACATTTTCAAAGTGTTCATGTGATTTCTGGTACACACGAGCCTTCTGTAAGTTTCTTCCAATTCCTGTGTTTTTACGTAGAAAAACTTCACCATGATTTTTCAACCAATCAAGAACTTGCTTAACGTCTTCCTGAAATAGTCGCAAAGCCAAAGTTTGATGTAAACGAATTTTCTCCTGATGCCACTTGGCTTCAAGCGAACGATGATGTCCGAGGATCTGGTGGATAACGGCCAAGACATGGGAAGCTCCCTCACTATAATCAGCAGCCGGATTTTGCCGTTCATATTTAGTGAAGCTGCTATTTTTTCGATGATCCGGCACCCCAGGCGGTGGTGGCTGATTACAAACTTGTACCAAGTGATCCAGCTGATAGAGAAGCTTCTTGCTAGTGGAATGTACCTCTGTATAAGCCTGGCACATGGCCTCATACAAAGACTGATGGGTGCGTATTGCTGTTTCGAGGCTTTGAATATCAGATGGAAGAGGCTGCGATGCTTGACAGGCAGCTGCCCACGATGAAACACTGTTGCAGTATTGCTCGGCTTTGTGATGAAATAGCACACTCAGTTGCAGAACAGCGGTACGCTCATCTAGACCGGCGGCAAAGTCCTTCCATGTACGGTCCAGCCGTGTGGCCAACGTTTTAATGTGCTGAGCAGCATAATGTTGACTTTCAATAAGCCGACTAGCCACGGCCAATATTCGATCAATATTTACAGATACATTCATTGAGGCTACTGCAAACTTCTGATGTTCATCTTGCAAGCTCTTGGCCACGGAATAGTTGTGACCGATTTCGACATAGCTCATTTGGAAAACGTCTCTATTGTGCAATATCCAATCGAACATCTTTTCGCAGTCCTCTTCAAAAAGTCGGCACTGGAAACATTGATCCAACTTTGTTTTCTTATGCTGCCAAAGCGTTAGCAAACGTTGTTGTCCCTGATGGATTAGATCTATCTGTCTTAGGGCCTTACTGATTGCTGCCGACATGTCAGGATTATTCGATGCTGCCCTATAGCCTGGCGAATTATTCGATGAATGTGATGAGCCGTCTTCGGCATGCTGCTGACTGGTCATGTTAATCTTGGCGAGTAATTTCTTTCTCTGAATATCCAAATCTTCAATGGGCAGCTTGAGTATTTTCTTTTTCATTTCGTTGTGATGATCTAGACTATGTCGGGCGCCATTAACATCTTCAGCGAAGTCGTTTCGTTGTAGATCCTCTTGAATATCATCGATGCGATCGGCCATATCACTGGCCTGCCAGAAAAAATCTTCAATCGCCAATCGGGCATCTGTCCATTGTTGATGATCATAGGGTTGTACACCATCAAATTCAGTTGTAAGCTGATGAGTTTCGGCTATTTTATTGAGTGCTTCGATTGATATTGTGGACGTTTCAAATTTATACTTATTGGTTGAGATGGAAGCTCTTTGCTTTTGCCAAAAATTATCGGGTTTTATTATAACTACGCTATAAATATTAGCACTAAAATGTTCTTGCAGCACTTTTAGTATTGTCTTAACATTTGTCGCACAATTTCCATTGCCTCGCATATCGATGATGACTGTGAAGCCAAGGTTTTTAGCTGCATCACTATTGAAATAGAAATCAAATATATTAATTTTAAGGAATTCAAAATTTACTAAAGGTAAGTAACCATTCCTTTATAATATTATATTAGAATATTGTGTTGCCACGGAATTTTTTTGTATTTCTAAATTATAATAATAAATATAATAAACACTTTATTACTTTTTCTACAAAATATACAACCATATATGTATCTATAAAAATATAACAATTATTGAGATATACATGCGAGATAATATTTTTTTAATATGTATGTATTAATAAAATCAACTTTCGGCAATTTTTGTATGTTTGTCATAAATACGTAAGTTCAAGAAATTCCACTGTATGGTTTCTATTGAACATGAAATGGATGAAATAAAACGAAAACTAATCAAGCATAACCACCTAGAATACGCAGGTGATCAGTTTGTAATTTTGTACAGCAATGCCAAGTTTATCTTTATTGCAATTTAAGTATATTGCAGCTTATGTATACTTCCATAGGATGTATAGGAAAAATTTTAAAAAAAAGATCATCGTATGCACGACTCGATTCTAAGCACTTAGTATATAGTATTCAAGTCACTTAATAATCTTTAAGATTTAATTATACTGGTCTTTTTTACGAAAGTTTAGTTAATTTCTCATTAAACAAAACATTGTTTAATATTGTTTTACACAGCACTCACAATTTATACCCAGAAAAGTCAAGATATCATAAAAATCCCTGTCGGGGAATAAAATATTTTGGAAACAAAAATTTTGAGATTCCCGGTAGGATCCAATATAACACTGTTTATGTGTTTTTACAAACTAATGCATGTTTTGTTCGTTGACCGCAATTTTTAAAATTGGTTTCCATCTTCTAAGAACTCCACGCTTTAACAATTCCATATAAAAGTTCGTTCTCATTTTACCACAGTTTGTCACGTTATTCAATAGGTTTCCTATGATTGTCTATTATTACTTCTGAAAACTAATTTTTGAACAAATTGGATGCATAATTTCATTCGTTCAGTTGTGTCCGTTTTGTGTCCCTACCTACGATATGTACATACAATCAAAATTGTTCTAATTTCTTGAAAAAATTCAACGAACCTGATTCAAACCCCTATAAACATTTCTTCTTCGTTCTGTGAAACACTTTAAATAAATTCTTTTTAATATGTAATAAAAAACGGCCATGATATGATAAAAACTTTCTACAGAAGAAGTGAATCATTTGAAGTCCTCTTGTGTTATTATTATTTTTTTTTAGTTTTGTAGTCCAAAAAGAGCTTTATAACTCCATAATTTTTCATTTAGGCAATAGATTTTCGACGTTTGCTTAAATAACTGAAATTTTGAATATCAAAAAGCACCATTTTCTTAATAAAATATCCTTTTGCATTATTTTTCAGGTAATTAAATAAAGCAACTCATGAGGAAATTTTTTGTTTACATACATTCCGAGCCTTAAGTAAAGTTGGAGATTTCATAGAAGGTACTGATGCACATTGGTTTTAAATATCTTAATATCATTAACAGGCAAGAAAATCTTTGATATCTAACATGCAACGTTTTATTTAATTTTAACATTAAAAAACTTTCTATTTAACTTTTCTGCCTACATTAAAGCTTATCCAGGACTATAACGTCGGTTTATTGCTAAAATTCACTAAGTACCATTTGATGGATTTAAAGGCATTAAAATGACACAAACTCTATTAAATATCAAAAATAAGTTATTTTAGTGAACAATGTTCTGAAAAAAAAAAAAAATTGTCAAGTCCTTATTGGAAAACCCATTAGAAATTATGTTTGTCCTTAAGTGAGCTCAAGGTCAATTTTTGGTTATTAATTTTTATTTTGTATGTTGTGACGTTTCGGGTGTGATTACACCCTTCTTCAGACCTATTCATAATCACACCCGAAACGTCACAACATACAAAATAAAAAATAATAACCAAAAATTGACCTTGAGCCCACTTAAGGAAAGGAAAGGAAACATTTGGTATCTTGTAGAGTTAATAATATTTTCATTTTCCAATAAAACCAGGAGATCTAACCCAATCCTTCTTTTAATATGTCATACAATATGTATGAATGTCATTTTGCTTCAATTGAAAGTTTAAGTGACCTCAACTCAAAAAGTGTGTTTCGCACAGGTACGACAGTGGGCTCAATTAGTCAGATGATGTCAATCAGTTAGACGCAAATATTAGTTAATGTTTACCGACTTTTATTAAATTCACAGAGGTCATACACGGTGAATTTAAATTTTCGAGAGGAATTTGATTTAATTAAGACATCTAGAATTATTTTAATTCCGAAATGGCAATCTAAAAATTTTAAGATTCCAGTGAAAATGTAGTTTGAATTTGCTTTTACGAATATGTACATGAAACAGAGCTTCATTGTGATGCAATTTCTTTAGGGTTTGGGGCCATATTCCTACAGAAAAAAGTGAATGGAAAGTTTCATCTTGTGTTTTACTTTTCAAAACGTACGACGGACCAAGAAATGAAGTATCACAGTTTCGAGTTAGAAACTTTGGAAATTATTTATGCCCTTCAAATATTTAGAATGTATTTGCATGGAATAAAATTTAAAATATTAACGGATATGTGTATAACTAATGTATATGTATGTAGTAATATACATATACCTATGTATTTGTAGAACACTGGCCGATAACACTTGTGGAGTTTTTTTTTGCAAAAATATACCCAAGCATAAATTACTTATTACAAGTACTTGTAGTACTCTTTGTAACCCAGTATAGTCCCTGAAATGTTCAAAATTTCAAGCTGAATATTTATTTAGTAACACACTTTTCCTGTTATACCAATAGCAATTGAAATAAAACAATTATATGAAAAAATGTGTTTTATGCGGGGAAACGCTGTGGGCGAAATTCGAAACTTGTGTTTGTACATATGTTTTGGTGGGAACAATAAAATTCAAAATCCAAATAACAAATTTTTGTGGTATAGTCCATGTCAATTAAAAGTTTATTATTTTTCGCACAGTTTATAAAAATAATCTATTTTCTGCAACTGAGGCTTGAGAACAAGATGGTTATTATGCCATTATGGATTAATCCAGTTTACTGCCCAGATTCGAGCTTCAACCATCACATCTGATAAAGAAGTCAAGAACTATAGTCAACCTTTGTCAACTGCAAACCCTTTACTTTCCTAAGATATCGTTGGGTCAAAATTTTCAAATTAAAAAAAAAATACATAAAGATCTTTTGAATATTGAAGGGCAATAACTCTAGAGACGATTGAGATAACGCGTTCAATTTATATTGGCATTACTTTTATTGCCTTAGCCTTAGGATAAATTGTTAAAAAAGATTGGGGAATAATCTTCTGTATAGTTTCAAGGACAATAGGATGTAATAAAAAATATCTAATAAGCCTAAGATACCGACTGCTTTCAATTATTTTTTTATTGTGGATTTAAAAAAATGTGGACACGTTTATACATGTCGCATTCTAACAAAAAAAAAAGACCTTTAAATTACCTCGGAATCATAATCAAATAGCTGAGTAATCGTCGCAGATCCTCCGGTTTGAGTCTCTCCCTGCGCGGTGTTGCTGGAAAGCATAACAATGGTCCACCTCTGCGATCCCTCCCTCCAGTTAGATAGACAGCTCGTTCTTGTAGAAGTGTAAGTATATCTCGTGCCCTTTGTCCGTCCATTATGACGATGATGAATGCTTCTTCTGGTGTCGTTATTGCACCCTGCTCCTGCTGCTATTGCTGCAGAATTGGACTGGGCACACAATTTAAAAAAAAAATCCCTTTTTCGCGTTGAAGGCAAATATTGTTCGTCGTCGTTTTTGTCTCTAAACAAAACAAAAACAAAAAAAGAATGAAAAGAAGAAGTTAGTTTCTTGGTCTTAGCTTGTAGGCAGTTGTTGTTGTTACTTCTTCCACAATGGAAGAATGAGATTCAATGATTCATAACACAGAATGAAGCGAAAGAAAAAAAAAGAACTAAGTTACAAAATGAAGCAGCAGCACTAGCAACTGGGCCGAAATCAGAAAACCCCATTGCACCTACCAATTGGTTGCCTTTGCCTTTATCATGATCATCGTTGTTATAGCTGGGACCTCGGAGTTCTTCCTCCTTTGGAGTTGCATTATGAGTTTTGAGATTCTTCGATCTTTTTTCAGAATTCCTTGCCGTATGCGCCTCCTCCTCCACAACCTCACTGTGGGTTCTTTTTTTTCAATAAACTTCAATTACACCACCCAGCCACACGACACAAAGCTTCGTAATGAAAAATAATAATTATTCTTTTTATTACAAATTAGTTTATTAGATGAACGAAATGGAGCGCAAGCAAGCAAACAACAGAGAACAGAGTAAAACCAAAGCAAAACCAACAAAAACGCGACTTTTTTATACTTTTCGTTTTGTTATTTTGTTATTTTTTAATCAGCTTTTTTATTTTTTTTTTCATTCGACAACGACAACGACGACGGTGGTGATGCTCTTCTTGCCCATTGGAAGAATCAATAAAAGAAGTCAATCACTATAGCACTCTAAAACACTACCATTGCTTTTATGGAAAAAATTTGCGTCAATCGCTATTGCTTTTAATTATGCGGTAATTATGAGTATTTTGATTAATATTTTCCACTTAGTTTATGGACTCATATTTACTTTTGATGTTTTTACTAGTTTATGTAAAATATTCGATTTATGTTATTGAGAATTCAATATTTTTCCGTAGGAGATTCTAGTTCCTTAACTTTTTTTTCGAGAGCACCTCTGCACAAAAACTCGTCAAATTGAAATTATTCACGAACACGGTGAACACATCCACGGATAAAATGTAACGAGTTTTGGTGCGGGTGGTTTGAAAAATATCGAGTAAATATAAGGGTAGGTTGTTTGAATTAGGAATATTTGGAGGTGAGAAATTTATTTCGTGTTCGGATTGCATTTTATTGTTGTAATTTATGTTTTTAATAATCTATGAATATTGATTAAATCTGTTCAAAAGCGGCTATTATCTTCTCGTATCGATAAAGAAATAGTATGTCTTTATGAAAATCTGTCAAAGTTCATATAAAATAAATAAAATTGTGTGGGAATTTGCAGGTTTAGAGAGAACGCTATCCTTTTAGTTTCTCCCTTCTCAGTCAAAATGAAGGATTAATGATATTTCAGAAACGTGGTTTGTAAAAAAAAATATAATCAGGTTAAGAGCAGTGTGTTGCGTGGCAAGAGGAGGTGCGGAGTAGGTAAGGAAGTAGGATGGGAGAAAGTAATGGGTAGGAAGCTAGGAAAGGGAGAGGTTAGGAAAACGGATGGAATGTCAAGTCCCGGGGACGCGGCCTGTTTGCACATGCACGGCGTCAGCTCGTCGGACTGGGGGGGGGGGGAATCTTGCCCCCGGAAACTCAACCTCGCCTGCAGCCAAAAACATAAATCAGGCCTAAGGGAACTAGGGAAAAAAAAGCAATCGGATTAGCTATGACCACGGACGGACTATTGCCACATCAGGGCACTGCTGGTGTCATCGCAGTGTGGCCATTACCCACCCAACCTTAGGAATTCGTGGCCATTTTGGAATTCCCCAAAAAGAAAAAATTAGTGGATGATCGGTTTCAAATCATACCATCTTCACCTAAACTCGGCTACCATCGGCACCCCTAAAAAGTTGCTTTCAACACGACATGACTTCACTTATGTAAGTGAAATACAAAAACAGAAACTTTTTTTTTTCAGCCATAGGCGTTCTGAAGTTTTATTAACATCACCAAAGCAAAAAAAAATTGAAACATAAAAGGGAAAGAAAGTTAATTTGCAAAAAAAAAACGAATCAAAAAGAAACAACTAAGAATCGGACCTCGCAGTGCCGGACCGTTACACACTGCACCAAATGTGTACTGTTTATGGTAAATTCAGGAACGAGAAACAAAAAAAAAGTAGCCCTGGTTCCCTACCCCTAGAGAGCTCTTTGGAGGTAGCTGATTTCAAGGGACAAACACAATAGGTATATAATTTAAGCTCGCGGCGGCACTCGAAACTGATTTTTAGTTTCACATTTAATAATTTGAAAAACAGAAACCTAAAGAAAAATTCAATGAGGTTTATAAAAACTATCTGAAACTTCAACGCCAATATTTTTTTTTTTTAATTTAACAGCAAAACATAACAAAAATTTACTAAAAAACCAGGAACTGCCGGAACACTGGAACACCACGGTAATGACGACGAATTGTATGTTGATTATAAGTAGTGTTCGTTCATCAGTATGTGGTAAAATAACTCGCGCTTTCGTTTTTTTCTTCTATATTGTTTTGTTCTTGTGCATCGACTAGTAGTTTGTTGATTTTAGTTTTAATTTTTACTTTCATACCTGTGCCAATGTTGATTTGTTTGTTTTGTTTATTTGTTCTTCTTACACAGGGACTCACTCTACTCGGTACCAGCGGTGAAAAAGATTATCCCCGAAACAACAAGGTACTGCGGTGCTTCAATACCTGGATCAACCCATACCGGAACAAATAGATCATGGGTTTCTCACAACAATAATATCTGGAGCAATCGGCGGAAACAAACATCGCAGAATCACATAAAAACTGAAGAAAATTGTCGAAGGGCCACAAATAGAAAAAAACAGTTATGCGGCGGCCCGCACTGTAGTAGGTACTCATCAGGGGCCGCCGAGAATTTTCCTGAAATTTTATACTCCTTAGACACTGTTCAATTAAACTTTTTTTTTCCAAAACTCACCCTTTGAATTTTTTTATTAAGGTTATGAAATAAATATAATTATTAAAATCTCTGGACTTCGACGGTATGGACACAAGACACTTTCCCATGGAGTGTTGGGATTCTATAAAAAAACAAGTAGACATTCAATACTTTTCCACCGGACTTGGTTAAACCTTTCAATAACGCACCCGAACAAATTTAAATTCTCGAATTTTAACAATTTTTGAAATCAGAATTTCAAATGAATCACTGCACAATTTTACTTTTTTAATCTTAAAATTTTGTTTTCCAAAATTTAAGTACTGCAGGTCAGGCATCCGGTAGGGTCGAAAAACAAACAAGAATGACAATTCAGATTCTTATAGACCAGTATCAAGATCAAGCCTTCAGTGATACCATACAAAAAAAACAACATCGAATGATTCTCATGTAACTGCAAAACATCATCCGATCCACATCTCTGGACTGTAGTGTATACAAAAACAATAATAACAAAAATACACCATGCATATGTATGGGTGAACACAACAAATTCGACATCTATCTTCGAAATTCTGCGACGGGCACGTTCAAAGACTTTTGTCCCACCAGAAGTTTCTTCCATTTTGTCGACAGGTGGCGTTGTAACTTTTTCAAGAGATAAATTTGATTATGATTCGCGCACATACAATCCTTTTTTGTCTTTCTTAGCCTCTGCTTGGTTCGTGCAACTAAAAAGTTTGTGGTTTGACAGAAACTAAACGATTGCCTAAAATGACTTCCCTATTTTATGTAACATATAATTATATGTACTTACGCGGACCTTTAACCAAATAGTTCATCTGTTTTCTCTTAGTAACCAAACAGTCGCACAACCAAAAATTGAATGCGCGCCTTCAACCGCTGGGCTACATCCAACTCGGCGGTCGTAACAAGTGGTATACACACATATTTTTTATGGATTTATTGTCTATTTACACTACTGACAGCATCATCCCCAATCGTTTTTGAGACTTAAAATAGGTGCGTTTTATTATCCACAAATCTATCTGGATCCGGATCGGGATCTTCCCTTGAAAATAAAATGATACGGATCTTACTGACAGCAGTGTTATCAGCCCGTCTCTTTTTATCATTGGGTTTGGAAATTTTAAATTATGTCTTGTTTTGTATTGTTTTTGTAATATTTACATGTTAAAACTTAATCCAGATCCGGATCCAGATAGATTTGTGAATAATAAAACGCACCTAATAATTTGTTTATTAAAAGGTTATACTGGGATTGTTTAAGCGTTGTGAACAATTGCACATGTCATTTCAAATACAGCTTGTTTCTATAGCTGCATCTTCACATTGTAGCACTTTATACTAGCAGCCATATTTATAAACTCATTATAGTGAGTACATAAGGCTATGCAACCCTTATAATGCCTCTAAACGCAAAATCGTTATTTATAAAACTTATGTGACGTTGAATAGAGGCATTATAAGCTAAACGCGTTTGGAGGTTGAATAGTGCCTACATAAGGACATTTTAGTATTGAACTGTCACATTCACTTTGACATCACACTGAATTATAAAGATTATCAACGAAAAAAATGCCTTTGACTTGATATTGAAACTAAAACTTTGTGTTATTTTTATTTATTGAAACAAAAATGTTATACTAATATATTAAAAACAAATTGAATTGAAAATTGTTTAGAATTAAATAGATAAATATACTTGTTGGTGATGTCTCTCCACGCATTCTTCTTCATCCGGTTCCGGTGTGTTAGTGTTGTAATTATTATTTTGCATTATTGAATTTTATCCTCAAGAACTTGTCTGAGGAGTATTCCAGCTAAAATGAAACGAATAACAATTTGATTTCCAGTATTTTGCTAGAGATAATAACAAACTTTATCTGATGAATCAAAGTTAATTGTTGGAATTCTTGTAGCTTTTGGTAGTTTCGTTTCTGTTTATTAAATTCGATAGACAGACAAGATATTTTTTTTGTTTTTTTGATAAACAGCTGAGTGTTATGAAGGCTAAATGTAATAGATTCTTACTTTTTGGTACTTTATTTGACACAAGCTCATTATAACTATGCAGGGTAGGCAAATGTTTTATAAATATGAATTTTCATAGTGGATGAATAAGTCCTTATGCATTGCATAACTATTCACGCGTTTAGGGAATTCTAATAAATACGGCTGTAGGTGTTTCAATGTTTCCCACGAATCAACAAATCTCGTATGACTTCTCAAATGGGATAGCTACAGTTCTAATGTCAAAAAAGTTATGTGCTTTTTCGTTTGAGAAGTGATATGAGCTTGATGAGTGCGTTCAAACGATTTGATACATTTTCTTTGACAGGTTATATGATAAAGCATATATGATTTTCAATATCGTGTAAAGGGGATTTAGGCCGGTATTCACCGAGCGCTCATAACTTAAGAAGCTCATAAACCTATTCACCAAGCAATATTAGTGAAGATCTACGAGCGCTCTTAAAAGTTAGGAGTGGTCCCGACCACTCCTAACTTACGAGCGCTCTCTTCGAAAGATTGTTCGCTTGTGCGTGTGCCACGCACGCATTTGACTCGAATCCATGTGAGCAATGCCAAGTAGAAAAGTATCCATTTGCTGTCAAGACCAACATTACACAACATTTCACAGTTTGGGTATGCCTGAACAAGAGAGAGTGGCTCTCATTTTCGAACTTCGAAAAACACTTGCGAGTGGTTGGTGAATACCCCACAGAAATTTCAAGTTAAGAGCCTCGTAAAGTTATACGCTATTCACACCTAATCAAAATCTAGATTTCGAGCAAAATTCTCAAAATCTCATCCAAATCTACTAGATTTCCCATACATTTTCAGATTTCCAAATCTACTAGATTAACACAAAATCTCCTCAAAATCTACTTTCAAACACAAGATTGTCAAATCAAACAAACCTTTCGAAATGTTCTGCCTTGTCAGCAAATTGTCAGCAAGCGAAAAGGCAGATAAAAAGCAGATAAAGGATTCCCTCTTTGAATTGTGGGGAGAGAAGGAAAGAAGATAAATTACTCGTATATCCAAAGAAGCAGGAAAAATGGAAAATAATGAAATTCAAATCATTGATGAGCGTCTCAAAGTAATAGTAGAAAAACTAAATGAAATGGATGCCGACAATAACAGCATTCTAAAAGAATACATACATATATTGAATCAGCTAAGGAATTTCATAGAGGTGCATTGAAATGTTTAAATAAGTGCAAAATAAAAATATATGTTTTTGTTTACCTAAATGGATACTAATAGCATTCCGTATATGTTTGTTGCTTGTTCACATAAACAAGAAATTAAAAATAATTGGTAAGATGAAAGAAACGTCAAACGAAATCCTGATTCTGTTCGGTGCGAACGCTTCAACGAGATTTCGTAATGTTGTTGCTGAAATCCGAGATTTTGATTCGGTGTGAAAAGCCTATTAAGAGCCATTTAGGAGCGCTCGGTGAATACGAGCCTTAATTTACCAACCGAAAAAGTCATTCGTGCAAACAGTGCTTCGGTGTCATCGGTTTCGATTGTATGAAACAAAGACTGCTTTTAAACGAAGCAATATTACCTTGCGATTTTTAAGCCCTTCGGAGAGAGACGTGTGTGGTGGCGGAGGTACACAAAATTGCTAGGGTTGGAAAAATTGCAGAGTTATCGTTCTTTCTTCTTTGTGGTTTTCTTTACTTGTCAGGTATGTTTCATTTATATTTGGCGTTCGCTCAGTGAACTTCGATCTACTCACTAGAGTAAAGAGTGCGGAGAGATGACTCCTTTTCAATAGAAGAAAAGTTAACTTTCATTAAAAATCGCTGTGTTTAAAAGCATTCATGCAATCGAAGGGAAGTTAAAAGAGAATCAAAGATTAAAAATCGCTTTCGTGTAAAAGCAGTCAAACACACCTTGCTGAATCATTGAGATATGTCAACAATTGGCAAATGTCAACTTCAAATTTGACATTGCCAATTTGATTAATCGATCCAAAAGTAAACTGTTTGTGAACGATGCTGGGGCACACTCCAAACTTATGGATATTCTTAGAGAGTCGAAAGAGGTGGAAGCCCACTCCTATACTCCTAAAGAATTGAAACGGGTCAACCTAATTTTGAGAGGGTTGAATTTTCAATATGACTTGGATGAAATTAAGTCTGAAATAGATAACCAGGTTCCAAATGTGGTGGAAAGCGTCACAAAATTTGAAACTATTCGTTCAAAAGAGGAACAAATAGATTATAATTTGTTTCTGGTAAGACTTTTCCCAAATAAACAGGCTAAAGAAGTGATGGGCATTAGATACATCTGTTACTCAAAAATTAAGTGGGAAAGGCCAAGAGGAAATCGTGGGGTGATGCAATGCAGAAGGTGCCAGGCATATGGTCACATTGCAAAAAATTGTGCGCGCAATTATAATTGCGTTAAATGTGAGCGTGACCATAAGCCTGGAGAATGCAAACTTGAAAAAACCGAGGATTCCATTCCATACTGCGTAAATTGCAAAAAATTTGACCATCCTGCTAACTATAGAGGGTGTCCCTATTACGAGGGTTATATGAGTAAACGAAGGGCTATGATAAAGAGTGCGATTGAAAATAAAGAAAAAAATAGGAATTTTGTTCAGCAGGCAATTAAAAACCCGAACTTTGTTGATAAAACCACATCATTCGCTGATCTTTTTAAAACAAACTCTCCGGTAGCTCATTCCAAAACCTTAAATCATCCAGTGGTAGGTGGCCAAAATATTATTAATGAGTTTTTCGAACTCTCAAAAGAACTTTTTGGAACAAATGTTTCAGATCTTATAATAAAAATAAAAAACTTTATGGAAAACATTAAAAAATCTGGCTCAATCGAAGAAAAAAGATTAGCATACCTAGGACTTCTAAATGAAGTTCTAGTATCCAGTTCGAAATAATGGCCATGCATATTTTGAGTCATAACGTTGGGTCCTTGATCGAACACAGTAGAAGAATTGAATGTCTTTCAATTCTTTTAAATAAGAAAGTAGCAGTAGCTTTTTTACAAGAAACTCATCTAAACTCTAGACATAAAGTCTTCCTTGACTCTTATGTATTAATTAGAAATGACTTTGAACAAGGGGTAGCAATAGCTATCAAAAATAATATCCCTTATAAAATAGTTGAAACCAAAAACATAAATATTCTATGCCAACTGATTTCAGTTGAATACTTTTGCAATAATACAAGAAAGAGCATTTTATTGGGTTCCGTTTATATTCCTTCTGGCGTGTCATCCTCGTTTTTAGTGTGTGAGCTTAATAAATTAAATCAGATAGCAGAATCTTACAATGGCTGTGTTTTGGGAGGTGATTTTAATGGAAGAAATCCCTCATGGGGTGACAGAATCACTAACATTAACGGTATTGGATTGGAGAAATGGCTTTCTGATCCAGGTTGCAGTATGACTAACGTGACATCTAACTGTCCCACTTATCCAAGAACATCTTCTTATCTGGATCAGTTTTTAATTGCAAACAGTTTAATTGACGAAATCAACCCTAATTGTAGTATCAAAGCCTTACCTTCCTTTTCTGACCACTTACCTATTCTGCTTCACATTAAATTATCGGATGCGGTAATTCCATTAAGTCAACCTCTCATAACTAGATCATTCAAAAAAACCGACTGGAACAAATTTAGAAGCTCACTAGACAATGAATTAAATAAAGTTAAGTTATCACATACTGTCAACATGTTAAATTCGGAAATAGACACAAGCATCAAGAATTTTAACCTTGCTCTTTTCTCGGCGGTAGAATCCAATTCAACTAAAGTAGCACCCTCTTTCAAAAAATATGCTTCCTTACCTGAGAACATAAAAATCCTATTTTTTCACAAACACAGTTGGCAAAGAAGACTAAAGAAAATTTACCACAATAATTATAACAGAACCAATGAAGAATATAAAGAATTGTCTAACAGAATTTCGCTTCTAAAACAAATAATTAAAGAAAAAGTGGCAGTTTGGATCAATGATCAACTAAAAATAAGGCTTTCTAACATTAAACCTGGTCCACAGGCGTATAAAAATATATATAGACTTATTGGCAAAACTCGACGACTCAGTTGTCCAAAAATACTAGTGAATGAAATTTTTGTAACCGAGGAGGGAAAAAAGGTTGAAATTTTTAGGGACTATTATAATGCAATTTATAACTCTTCCTCAAATCTTAATGAGGAACTTACTGGTACAGTAAAAAACAGAATAAATGAGGCTAAAAACACCTTGCCAGAGAGAATATTCCTGTTTGACCGAAATAATTCAGCTCTGAACCCTATTGCGCCATTAATGTTCTCATCTGTTGAGGAGGTTTCATTGATCATTAAAAATTTGAACTGTAAAAAATCGACTGGTCCAGACGATGTTTCAAATTTTTTGCTAAAAAAAATTTCGAAGCTAGCCATTGAAGTACTTACCATTATTATTAATAATTGTATCAATAATGGGTATTTTCCATTGGATTGGAAAATTGCCAGATTGTTGCCAGTTCAAAAAAAACCAAAATGTTTTGAATTATACAATTTTCGACCCATATCCATGTTATCAAACTTAGGTAAGATACTTGAAAGGGTCATTTGTAATAAAATGGATAATCATATAGATAACTCATTTGAGTTTATTTCGGAATACCAGTTCGGATTTAAAAAGCAACACTCTACAACTCATGCATTGGTAAAAGTTCATAATGATATCACTTACAATTTAAGAAAAAAGAAATGTACAGTAGCTTGCTGCCTAGATGTTGAAAAGGCGTTTGATAGTGTCTGGGTGGAAGGCCTGCTGTTCAAAATTTTAGAAATAGGTTTCCCGATCGAAATATTCAAAATTTTACTAAGCTTCCTTTCGGATAGATTCTTCTATATTATGATTCAAAACATAAAATCGGATATGGTCAACATTGGCAGAGGAGTCCCTCAGGGCTCAGTTTTGGGCCCAAGGCTCTATAACGTTTTTATGTATGACTTCCCACATATAAATACTTACCCAAATTCATCACCCACAAAAAGTTTCCTCTTTGCAGATGACACCATGATTTTGGCCCATGCGAACTATCCACATGATGCTGTCAGTAAAATTTCAAAACATACTGACCTTATTGTAAAATTCTATAGCAAATGGGGGATAAGAATTAATATTTCAAAATCAGAAGCAATATGTTTTAGGAACTCATATTCTAAGGGTAAAATTGGAGTCGTGGCAGAAAGCAAAAATTTACGACTAAAAGTTGATAATGTAGAAGTTCCTTTTAAAAATAAAATAAACTATTTAGGAGTTCAGTTCTCGAATTTGCTTAAATTCAATTCTCATGCAAGGAAAACGAAGGAAAAAGCAGTTAGGGTTTCTAACATTCTAACACCATACTTATGTCATCAAAGTCTTCAAAAAAGCACTAAACTACTGTTTTATAAAACGCTTATAAGACCCATATTAATCTACGCATTTCCTTGCTGGTTTTCAATTTCACCAAGCGTAGCAAAGGAGCTTGAGATTCTAGAAAGAAAAATATTAAGATACTGTATAAATAAGAACTATAAAACGAGAATCAAAAAATATTCAAATCACTACGTATATAATGAATCTAAAGTAACTCCTCTGATGTCCTATGCATTTACGCTCATGAAAAAATTCACCGAGAGAATGAGCTGGTCTGAAAATAGTTTAATTAAAGAAATATATGAACAAGAAAAGGATATCTCTTGGGACAGCTCGTCTTATCTTTCCCCTATAGGTATTATGTCTGAAAATAATACAACTGGTTTGGAGTGTGCCCTACCATCTTTCTACAGGCGGACTGTCGAAGGTCAGAATCGTGGGTAACCATAGTTAGAGTTGATTATATATATATAGCGCTGCATTCTGACAGGACAGGTTGCCGGGAGTGGTCCTCAGAATGTGGCGCACTAAACAAAAGATCTTTATTTTTAGAAATATCTATATATCCTATTAAATAAGTAACTCAGATATTCAAGCAATTGAAATAGAACAAAACAAACAATGAAGAACAAATAAACAATGTCACAGATAACAAAAGTAAATTCCACGTCATGAAAAGCATTAGTTGTTTTAACAAAATCTTTCAATATGCTAATTTAGATCAAAAAAAAATAAAATCATATTATTAAGAATTGCCAAAACATGTACATAAATAGCAATTATTACTATCTACTAAAATTAAGCAATATAAATGACGAAAAATGAAAACCTATGAAACACATTTTAACAAAAAAAAATTGTATTAAACAAATAACTCAAATTTTCACAACACTAATGTAAAAATAAAACAAATAATAAAGAACAAAACAAACAAACATGTCACTAATAATAAACAAATCCACCTTTATGCAAAAGCATTAGTTGTTAAACAAAATCTTTGAATATGCTGACAAAGATTAAACACAATCATACTAGTATTAAGAAAAACATGCAAACAAAATCTAGAATTTATTAAACATAAGCAATAAAATAATGGAAAACTAATATAAACAAAACCTCTGAATTATATTTCAACACAAAACATTTCGATAATTTTCAGCTTAATGTTCCTAGAGTTACACTCAAGTGTATCTCCCTTAGCATAAGATATTTTTAAGTTAGGTTAAGTTTCTATGACTTTTACGTCAAACATAAAATGTGAAATAGCTTCATGAGCAATAGCTGAATATATGCAATTAGAAAGATACAATAAATATAAGATACTTATGTCATTAAAAAAAGAGAGAGCCATACTTGACAGTTCTCCATATACCACTAGTGTAAGAAAAAGAAAATATTATACACTGTAAATGAAAAGAAAGACTCAATAAATGAAATGAATGATGAAATGAATTGCCAATTTGACTTTTGAATTAGGAATTTTTCCCTGTCCAACAATATAATTCTTAAAAATTCTGCGAAAAATCAAAATATTGCACCGTAAAAGCAAAACCAATCGCAAGTCGACTTCCGCTACAACAATGGATTCAAATATCAACAGGGTTCTTAATCAAAGTCGGCACCAACTAAGTGGTCAGCTATGCAAGTATACAAATGTAATGAAAGGTATGTTTTGGCCAAAATTCTGTTTGCACAAGATTAGCCTAAACAAAGAATCATTCAAGGATGGCAGTACAGATGGTTTACGGTGGATGCGCAAGCGGGTACCTTAAGTTATTATCTGTGCGATTCATCAAATGACGATGGAAGCCCCCACATTTTGGGCAACGCCCCGCGAGGTCAGATTCACCTGGCCGCAGCCGTGGTCTGTCCCAGTGATGAGGATTCGAAGACATTTGCCATTGGATGTGCTTCCGGAGACACAATGAAGCTGAGAGCAGCCGATGCTAGGGCTCGACAAGAGTGGGTCGATGGATTGCGAGCAGTCGTCGAGAGTCACACAAAGGCAATGGACATAAACTCGAGCACTCTCCCTCCCAGAGAATTGCTTGCTGCTTCAGATGCTCTAGTTACGGCTCGTCAAGAACTCCAACAAACTGAATTGTGGTAAGAAACATATATCAGTTGCACCGCAATGAAAACTAACCCTTTCCTTCCAGCAACGCGTCCCTTGCCAGAGCTATCGAAAATATTGAAGGTCCCTTCTCACCTACCGACCCGGATTTGTTGATGTTGAAAGCAATCTCCACCGCAAGCACACAATGCTTGCATCAGTGCTTGAGTCTGCTGCAACGTCACCAGGACATCCAGAATACTCACAATCGAAACGAGACGGCCAGCGTTTGCTAAGATACGTCTCAGAGAATATTTGATTAATCTTCGGTACTTTTCTATCTACTCTTTTTGACTCCTGACTTTGTTTAGGAAGCACTTCTTAACTAATAGTAACGAACTAGGACAGTCTAGTACACAAGAAAGCCATTACACGTTTATTGTTTTATTTTTCGCAAAAGCAAAATCTGTTATATTTTAGTTCCAAAGAAAATGTATAGGCATCTACTTTTTTATTTGAAAAATAAATTTATATTAATAATTATTACGTGCCTTTGGGTTGATGCTGAGTAATTTTTTTTTCTTTATTTTTCTCGATTAAGATTTTGATTTGATTAAAACATACGTCCGTTGTAAGCTGCAATGTTTTCTACAATAATATCTGTTTTTAATGAATCCGATCATAAGATTAAAGATTTCCCTAGTGGCGGTATATACATTTATAAATGCAAAAGTTTTTCCGTTACTGGGAACATATAGCATTGACGTACCTCAAAATTTGACAGAGGGCAGATTTATATTGAAAGATTTTTGGAACGCACTATATGTTGTTATAAGGTGGGAATGTTTACAGGAGAAGCTAGAATCGCAATGTGTGTGCCGTTATAAGTATAGAATGCCAACGTAATTTTTGTATCCTTGGCAGTTGCAGTTGGCAGATGCACTTCTTGCAAATGTTGAATTGAAAAACATTTTGCCTGCAATTTTTGTATCTTTAAGAACCGTTGTCTAATCTCTCACTTGTTTTAATAAGATTTGATTTCCTTTTCTCTCTTGACATCTTGACAACATGTTTTAGTTCAGTACATTACAATAAAACTAAAACAATAATAATACGATAGCGAGGACAAAGTGCATTTATCAATAATCAGAGGCTCAATCCTCGGATAATCTCAATGCCAACCATGCTGGTCTAAAAGACCATGACAATGACTCCAACTAATAAGTTCGGAGTGAATAAGATGAACATGGAAACTAGTTTGGATAACAAATCTCCAGTCGAAATATTTGAAACGTTTTCCTATAATGGCTTATGCTTCCCAGCATAACCACTATAACATTGATTTTGAAAAAGGAGATCTTGAAGGTTATCACTCAATGTCTGGAGAGTCTATGTATTGGCAAATGGACGAGGATCCAAGAACTCCAATTTTCGCGAGCAACATGTCAAAAAATTGTCTTTTGGAAAACAAGAAGTACATATGTACATATGTTTACTTGGCCGATAATAGTCATTTGAGAAATGTTGCTCGGCTTCTTGGGAAATGAAATTAAATACTTTAAAACAAATATAAACAGAAACAATAACAGTTTAATATTTTATTCTATTAAGATAAAATAGGAAAAAAGTTTTTAAAGTATTTGGACGACATTTTAAAAATACAATTGTATTTCTTCTAAATCTACTTTATTGAAGGTGAAGTGTTGGTTTGAATGAAATAATTTACAATAAAAGATTAACTCTGCGCTTGTTCCTCTTTGATATAAGATTGTTTTTGAATAAATGTAGACAAGTTAATGGTCCCTTACATTCTTAGAATTATTTTTCAATGACATACGGCAAGTTTAAAGACTGAGGGCTCCTCGTAAACATGTAAGCTTATTTAGAATTATTTTTTAATTGTATAAAAATTCTAAACGCTTGAAATATAAACACCTTAAGTGAAGATTATTGGTTTAGAAAAAGGTTTAATGAAACTTTAATAGTTATTTTCAAAGATTTCTAAAAATAAAAAAATACAAGGATTCATCGAGAAAGAGGAAAATTGCAGGTTAGATTTGTTATATCTTTAAAATACTTTGTGAGCCAATGTAGAATTTGGCACAGAATTCAAGTCGATTTATATACTAATATAGGTACGAGTATATTTCTGGGGAATATACATAGATATTTATTAGCTGTTTTATTACGTAAGTATATTTGAAAATTCACTTTTCCTTTACTTGGGTAGATACAAGTTTTTGTTTTAGCTCAACTATACTCTGTTCAACAAAAATTGTCAGTACAGGGAAGATAGGACGTTTGCCTCTCACTCTGGTTTCATAGGCTTGCATAAGTGTGTCACCTTTGAAAGCTCTCACTGGGTTTCCGTAGTTAACAATTTAAATCGCCAACACTCAACATACCCAACTTCATAAAATTTGTTCTCAAAAGCTTCAAATCCCAAAAGCTCCTTAATAAAATCCACTGAATAAGCTCCTTGCTTGTAATTGAGAATGATATGGTAACTCTGTTTTGATGTAGATAACAAGCGCACGATCGTATTGATTTGAAAGTATCCCTTCCCTTCAGCAGCGGGAGACAACGGTCGTGTTGGGGTATACAACTTTTTGCGAAGAATTACAACAACAATTCTTTAAGGAAAGTCAGTGGCTCGCTCTTTTTTAAGTGGCATTTTTCCTAACGCAGTGTAGTGAGGGTGCATCAGACGCCGTACTGAAAATTTTTGTTGAACAGAGTATAACTTCGTATCTGTTATACTTTTAGCGCTTGGAAGGAAATTAAGTTTCGGGATAAAAATTCGCAATAAGATAATATAAAAATGTTGAGGGTTTTTGAGAAAACGGTCTCATTTTTTTTAAACAGCCCAAGTAATAAGAGTCAGCCTTATTAAGAAATTCTTAAATTTCATTCTTAGTCCTTGATATTTGTTGCGGGTTTCTTGGATGCCGTCGGGGTCTGTGCTGGCATGCTTGACCGGCCTCACGCTCGTCGGAGGGAGTAAGTTCTTGACCCCTATCAAAACCGCGCAGACAAAAATCATGCCAGGCTCTACGTCGCGGTGTTGTGACGTCACGAGAATATTTACTATACCCACCCTGCCATGGTAACCTATCTCGCCTAAGTTACCCCTTTCCTCGCCATCTTTCACATCCTCATCCCATTCTTACCATTGCCATCAATCCTCATCCTTAATCCTTTAAATTAAAAACCCATTTTTATCAAATTTTCCTTTCAAACATTATAATTATTAGAATTTTGTTTCATTCTGTTTTGTATAACAATCATCAATCGAATTTTAATCAAACAATTTATAATTATGTATAAGTTAATAAAAAAAAGGAATTATTTAAACAAGTTACACAAGACTATGTCTTTCAAATTCTCGAATTTTGTTTGGGTTTAATTAGTAATAAAATATGTACTTAAGCACATACGTAAGTACGAAAGTAAATTATTTCTAGTTACACAGGTAAGCACACCGCGCATAGATAAAAATGCATGTATATGCACGAATTATCATTTGAGTGCACTTCACTCAAAACTACTAAATTTTCACAATATTCCCCAACCCTTTGAAAGACTTTATATATTTAAATGCAATAGAATATAAAAGTGTTCAGAACAATGACTCACCCTTATTTTCGGTGTTTAAACATCGAGCTGCAAATGTTGTGGCCACAGCATCCAGGTTGATGAGATGAACTTATCTGTTGATATTATCACTTTTACACTGCTTTAAAAATATATAATGCTTTCAATAAATTTTTCCCTTACAAAAGTGAACAAATCATTAGTGCAAACAAGTAGCATTGCATATACATATATATGTTTAAATATGTACACATAACTATGCTACCTGTGGCTAGTTAAAAATTGACTTCGCGCCCACGATATGCGCTTTTAAATTTTGTAAATTACGTTATAAAAAAAACAAAAATGACGTTAAAACATAAAAAAAAATCAATTAAAAGAATTAATAAAAAAAAGTATGTAGGTCGTCCGCTGCCTGGATTCGAACTCGGAACACCACGCCTACGGGTGAAACGCCTAGCCCACTGGACCACCAGTTATTTTATTTCCTGTGGTTTAAAATTCAATTTGAAGCTTTGGGGGCGTTTATAAAGTAGTTTAGCTTTTTTTCCTGTTTTGTTTCCTATTTTGTAAGGCGTTATAGTTTCGATTCTCTGATAAGTTTCACTTTTATTTTCTAAGTAAATTAAGATTTTATATTTAGGTACAGTGTTTCACCTATGTTATTTATAATAATTTTTATATACGTACTTTAATAAATGAAAATAATTCTTAATAAAAAAAAATCAAATTGACTAGCACTCCGTAGGTTTATGTGGTTCTTTTACTTTTGGAAAGAAAACTTCTTTTTTTTTTTTTTTTTTTTTTTTTTTTTTTTTTTTTTTTTTTTTTTTTTTTTTTTTTTTGTTCTTTTACTTTTGGAAAGAAAACTTCTTTTGATTTTGCAACAGTTTTCTTCTGGCCATTTACAACTACAACCTACAAGTCTCTTTTTACGGGAGAATACCGCCGATCGGGAACGGTGGCGATACACGGTCTCATACATTCACATTAAATTTGAAATGTAGGAGAGTAGTGGCTAAAATGAGGACTCGTTGTAACACAAAAAAAAAGTTGAGTTGCAGTTCGTTACATAGGGCTTTGCTTTTTGCTTATTAATGTAAGTCTACATTATGTAAACAAAATTGCAAACAGAACCCACACATTTCTTCCTTATCGTCAAGCTACCCAACGTGGGAGCCGCACCCACATTATAGCCGGGCAAAAATCTGTTAGAATTGAATTTTCTAATTTAACATTCAAATACCCTTTGCAAATTGAGATACAATCCTTCAAAAAAAAATCTTCACTGCCGAATGTCCTTGGCATGGTAAACTCCTATCGTTTTCCCAGTCAAAGTTTCAAGCTCGTACATGCAGTTTCCTACAGTTCGGCGAACACGAGCCTTGAGGAATTTTGGAAGTAGCTTTGAATTTTGACCTTGTACAAAATTACTCTGGGCAAAGTTTCGATAAAATATTTCCTGACCAACCCTAAACGAAACTGGCCTTGACCTCGTATTGTAAGTTGCCTTCGACCGCTCATGTGCGTTTTGTAAGTTTTCGGACAACTTCTGACGTGCAAGTGCAATTTTTGCTTCGCGTGGCACAACAACTTGTTCGGGATCATGAAGGGCTCTTAAATTTCTGAGGATTTTGTAAGCTGATCCATGGTTAATCATATTTTGGCCGAACATCGCAAAATATGGCTGACATCCGAGAGAGTCATGGTTATCAGACCTCAAGGCGCAAGCTATGCTTGAGAGGTATGAATCCCACGTATCTTGTTCATCTCGTACAAATACTCTCAGCTTATTTAAGATGCTTCGGTTCACTCTCTCTGAAACATTTGCCTGCGGAGAATAAAATGCAGTTCGAACATGTTGCACGCCATAGCGCTCCAAAAACTTACAAAATTCAGACGAAATGAACTGTTTTCCATTATCAGAGTGCACAAATTCAGGAGTTCCAAAAGCATGGAAGACTTCTGGTTCTAAGAATCGAATAATGTTTGCGGAAGTTGCTTTCGGTAACGCTTTGAGAAAAGTATATTTGGAGAAGTGATCAACAGCGATGAAAATAAAAGTATTACCGCGTTTTGTACGTGGATAAGGTCCTAACAAATCCACATACAAACGCTGCATCGGTCGCTCAGAGACGATCTGCTTCGTAATCGGAGGACGAAGAGTTCTATTTGATGCCTTTGTGGTTTTGCATACCTCGCACTGACTCACGTATGACTTCACCTGCGTGGCCATCTTAGGCCAATAGTACTTTTCCCTCACTCGGGTATAAGTTTTAGAAAAACCACTATGGCAACTAAGTCTGGTCCCGTGGGCCATCTCAATCACTTCGTTTGTCAAAGTACTTGGTATCCATAAGCGCCACAAAGAATCTTCACCTTCAAGCTCTTCACTCCTAAACCTAACTCTTTTGTATATGTACTTGTCGGATACAACTAGGTCCGGGAGTGCCGCTTGATTCTTGATAATTTCTTCTCTTTGCGAACTATACTCAGCAGAGTCGAACTCTGGCGAATCGATATCTACTTCCTCTCCTATCGCGTTGACCGAAATCTCTTCCATATCCCCTCTCGAAAGCGCATCCGGAACAATATTCAAAGAACCCTTACGATGCTCTATCTTGAAATGGAAACCTTGAAGCTCCAAACTCCATCTTGCGAGACGTCCACTCAAATCTTTTAATGACATTAGCCATTTAAGACTTGAATGGTCAGTAATGACACGAAAAGGCAAGCCCTCGACGTACGCACGAAACTTCCTAATGCTAAGCACAGCTGCTAGACACTCAAGCTCTGTCACCGTATAGTTCTTCTGTGCCTTATTTAACTTTTTTGACATAAAAGCTATGGGTTTCTCATTACCATCTGCATCCAACTGGAAAAGAACTCCACCGACTCCCTCAGACGACGCATCACATTGAATTGTGAATTCCTTTTTGAAGTCTGGCTGAGTCAATACAGGAGAAGAGGTAAGAGCTTCTTTCAGTTTTTCAAACGCTTCCTTGGCTACAGATGTTAATTCGAACCCCTTTTGCTTTTTAAGGCAATCGGTTAGTGGAGCTGCAAGATCAGCATAGTTCCTAATAAAACGCCTATACCAACCCGTCATACCAATAAATCTCCTCACTTGTCTCGCCGATTTAGGAAGAGGAAAGTTTACCATCGCCTCAACCTTTTCAGGATTAGTTTTTAACGTTCCCTGACCGACAATGTAACCAAGAAACTTTATTTCACGCATGCAGAACTTGGACTTATTAAGGTTGATGGTCAAATTCGCTCTACGAAGACAGGTTGCTACGTCTGTCAATACTTTTATATGAGTTTCAAAATCCGCTGTACATATCAAAAGATCATCTAAATAAACGAAAACATGTTGTCTAAGACGAGCAGGTATTACTTTGTCCATTAGACGACACATTCTCTGTGCGGCGTTACATAACCCAAACGGCATTACATTAAAGTGATACAGCGGCCGTCCAGGTACAGCGAAAGCCGTTTTTTGTTTTGACTCTTCATCTAACGGTATCTGCCAAAATGCATCTTTAAGATCTAGACCCGTTATGAAATGAGTGTCCTCTAATCTACTGATGATACCTTCAATATGTGACAGCGGATATGCATCATTAACCGTTTTACTGTTTAATTTACGACTATCCAAGCACAGGCGTACTTTTCCTGGTTTCTTTACCATCACTATAGGCGAACACCAAGGCGAATTGCTCTCCTCAATAACCCCAAGTCCTAACATACGATCAAGTTCCTTGTAAACCTCCTCTTGCTTCACCGGCGAAAGCGGATAATGTCGAGATTTTATTGGTATGGCATCACCTGTCTCGATTGTGTGGATTTCGACATGCGTTCTACCAAGACCTAGCTCAGCAAAGTTAGGAAAAAGCCGCTTTACCGAATCCAACTTGATTCGCTGAATCGACGTCAGATCGATAAAAACCGCTTCCTCAGCAACTGCGCGACTCTCCTCAAACATGATGTTGCTGTCTATTTGGGATACTTGTGGAGTTAGATTAAATTCGTTCCAGAAATTCATACCGAGATAAACCTTCTGCGTCAGGTTAGGAATTACATAGAATGTAATGGTCTTCGTTATGCCATCAAGTGTTGTCTGGACTTCACAGTATCCAACGATATCGTGTGATTTACCATCAGCTGTCCTAACAACATTCTTGTATGGTAGCATTTGAATTCCATTCCGTTCTATGAATTCAAAACAGGAATCTCCCAACACAGAGATAGATGCACCACTGTCCAACAGGCCTGAAACTAGCTCGTCTTTCAGCTTAACTTGTGCATACAATCTACCATCTGTATTGGAAGTCAAAATTGTCTCAGCCATGTGTCTCTGAAATTCCTTTCGCTTCTTGTATCTATCTCTGCATTTTTGAATTTGGCCACTTACAATCGGTTTACCAAAAATCTCAGAGCGCTTCCTGTAATAATTGAGTTTCCTCTCGTGAAGGGATTTCAATTGAAAAACTTTGACAGGATGACTCTCCGAAATTGGAACTTCTCGTTGAAGAACCTTGAAAGGACCATCAGATTTAGGAGCCCTACTACCCTCAACTTCCTCCGACCTATCACCTGATTTTTCTACAACCAACCCAACCGACCCCGAATCACTTCCTTTTTCAGTTTCATCTCCTATTGCTGTCTTCTCTGATCGGGTTGGCTCTTTTGGAACCGATTCTCCCCGATAGATCTGTCGGTCCCTTGGCGGTTTCCCTGGTGTTTTTGGCATTCTGGGGTACTCACGCCCTTTTCGCCACAGAGAAAACAGAACAGCTTTCTTTCATGCGATGGACACTGATAGAAGGAATGACCAAGCTTATCACAGTTCCAGCAAACCAACGATGAAGTTGGCTGTCTATTGTTGCCTTTGCTAAATGCAGCAACCTCTTCCTGTGATAAATCTATTTCGATTACTTCTTCCACATGAACCTCATTTACAGTCTTATGGGGAACTGTTCTCCTTGCTAAAAAGGTTTCGGCTTCTCTAGCCTTGTTACGGAGATGCTCTAAGCTGGTAATTTCCGCTGCCAGCAACACTTCACCCAATCTATCCTTGGCATTACTTTTGATGATTTGTATGAGCTTTGTCGAATCAAATGGTTCATTTAACTGATCATTCAGATGTACGACAGCTCCATAAAAATCATCAAAAGTCTCCTTAAATCCCTGTTTTCGAGTGAGCAAGCGCATGTATATCTCTACGTCATTTTCTTTGCGTCCGAATTCTTTCTTCAAGCTGCTTTTGATAAGTTGCAAGTTTGCGTCTTGATTTTTGTGCAAAAATCGCCAAAACCAATCGTTCGCTTTTCCAATCAGCAATAAATGAAAATTTGCACTGATTTGATTATCACTGTAACCCGATGACGCTTGCAACCTATCAACCTTGAAAAGGAAATCGGAGACACTATTCGTACCGTCATATGAAATGTTCCACCTTTCGAGACGGCAAACATTCAGTTCCCTTGAAGCATTTTGTGGTTGTAACCCCACAGAAGGAACACTTTGTGACGTACTCGGTACGTGAGGCGGAAACATGTTTGGCATACTATTACTCGCTACATTCGAACACTGGGGATTACTAGGATGGCCCAAGTCTGAAAGATGCCGTTCCGAGCGGAGGTCACCAATACCCTCCAGCTTTCCCATAATACCTCTCATGAAATAATCCATCTGGTCAAAGAATCGAACCTGATTCGTCACCAAAGATTGATCAATTCTGTCAGCCAAAACATCGATAGCCGATGCTCTACCAATCCCAGCAGGGGATCCCGGATTTTCCGTTAAGTCATGGACTGATCGATTATTTTGGCCAAGAAGATTGCTGCCACCCGCAGGCTCCAAAGCCCTGGCTCTAGCTTGATTTACTTCATCGTGAAGTGATTGATCACCCTCGGTCGACATTTCAGGAGAAAGTTCAGCTACTAAACTATAATAGTGATCCAAAATAACAGATCGATGAAACCTTTCAAAATCCTCCAACGAAATTCCTTCGCTCAAAAGTCTTGGAGTTTGGCTAGTATTCTGAGGATTATTTGAATTCTGGTTCATAACCCAAAACGAAAAATCTAACGAGAAAAATCACAACAACTAAAACACAAATAATCTGTTCGAATGTATCAGTAACTGACGCTAATTTCTCTATTGAAAGAAATTCGAACCAGGAATAAACAGAAAAACAAAACTAAAAAGACCCTTTTCGAAAACTAAATCCTATAACTAACTCCTACTACAATAAGAAATGAAATAGAACAAAAATGAAAATTTGAAAAATTAAAACAAAATAAAAATTAAAATGAAAGAATTTTAAACTGAATACAAAAAACACGTCGAACTCTAATAAAACTATAATATCATAAAAAAAACTGAAAAACTCAAAAATTCGATCTAAGATCTCATAATAAAAAGATAAAAATAAAACACAATATAAATTTAAAAAAATCAATTTAAAACCCACTGTAAAAATACAACAAAGTTGAAAATAAAATTTAAAATTTTCAAGAAAACTCTTTTTATAATTGCGGATTTGGATGAGGATCAACTTATCTGGAAAGAATGAAACAAGAAAACGAAAGATGGCGGAGCGCTGCGAGCCGAAGAAAAAAAAAAAAAATTAAATACCTGAAACTAACTCTACTAAAATTGCTCTGTATGGCGATTTGCAATCACAACATAATCACAAAACGACTCTACAGACATTATCTTTTATCGACGAAAGGTACTCATGAAGACTCAATGTGAATCCTTTTGTCTCTTCCGTCTTTATTTATATATCTACATACATATTTATGGTGATTTTGCAAACTGAACATCTATGCCAGCATAAATATGTACCACCAGCATAAAGACTCAGAATGCTAACCACCATTACTTATCAGATTCGAAAATCATCCTCCGTCATCGCAACGCAGTACCAAGGTCACACACCTCGGATACTGGGACTTACGACGAAAGATCATTTCCTCACTGAAAAGCAAAGTGAACAACTAAATAAACAAACTAAAATGAATCAAAATTTAAAATGAAAATTAAAAGCAATTAAAAAAAATATACTATTGAAACTGAAGCTAGAAAAATTAAAATGAAATGAAAAGTGAAAAATGAAAAGCAATACAAAAAAAAATGAACTATGAAATTTAAACTACAAATGAAAAAAAAAACTGAAATTAAAAAAAATGAATTGGCTCGAAAAAAATATCTAAAAACTTGCTATCGTAGGATAGCAAGGCCTTCACGTTATGGGCGCCATTTGTTGCGGGTTTCTTGGATGCCGTCGGGGTCTGTGCTGGCATGCTTGACCGGCCTCACGCTCGTCGGAGGGAGTAAGTTCTTGACCCCTATCAAAACCGCGCAGACAAAAATCATGCCAGGCTCTACGTCGCGGTGTTGTGACGTCACGAGAATATTTACTATACCCACCCTGCCATGGTAACCTATCTCGCCTAAGTTACCCCTTTCCTCGCCATCTTTCACATCCTCATCCCATTCTTACCATTGCCATCAATCCTCATCCTTAATCCTTTAAATTAAAAACCCATTTTTATCAAATTTTCCTTTCAAACATTATAATTATTAGAATTTTGTTTCATTCTGTTTTGTATAACAATCATCAATCGAATTTTAATCAAACAATTTATAATTATGTATAAGTTAATAAAAAAAAGGAATTATTTAAACAAGTTACACAAGACTATGTCTTTCAAATTCTCGAATTTTGTTTGGGTTTAATTAGTAATAAAATATGTACTTAAGCACATACGTAAGTACGAAAGTAAATTATTTCTAGTTACACAGGTAAGCACACCGCGCATAGATAAAAATGCATGTATATGCACGAATTATCATTTGAGTGCACTTCACTCAAAACTACTAAATTTTCACAATATTCCCCAACCCTTTGAAAGACTTTATATATTTAAATGCAATAGAATATAAAAGTGTTCAGAACAATGACTCACCCTTATTTTCGGTGTTTAAACATCGAGCTGCAAATGTTGTGGCCACAGCATCCAGGTTGATGAGATGAACTTATCTGTTGATATTATCACTTTTACACTGCTTTAAAAATATATAATGCTTTCAATAAATTTTTCCCTTACAAAAGTGAACAAATCATTAGTGCAAACAAGTAGCATTGCATATACATATATATGTTTAAATATGTACACATAACTATGCTACCTGTGGCTAGTTAAAAATTGACTTCGCGCCCACGATATGCGCTTTTAAATTTTGTAAATTACGTTATAAAAAAAACAAAAATGACGTTAAAACATAAAAAAAAATCAATTAAAAGAATTAATAAAAAAAAGTATGTAGGTCGTCCGCTGCCTGGATTCGAACTCGGAACACCACGCCTACGGGTGAAACGCCTAGCCCACTGGACCACCAGTTATTTTATTTCCTGTGGTTTAAAATTCAATTTGAAGCTTTGGGGGCGTTTATAAAGTAGTTTAGCTTTTTTTCCTGTTTTGTTTCCTATTTTGTAAGGCGTTATAGTTTCGATTCTCTGATAAGTTTCACTTTTATTTTCTAAGTAAATTAAGATTTTATATTTAGGTACAGTGTTTCACCTATGTTATTTATAATAATTTTTATATACGTACTTTAATAAATGAAAATAATTCTTAATAAAAAAAAATCAAATTGACTAGCACTCCGTAGGTTTATGTGGTTCTTTTACTTTTGGAAAGAAAACTTCTTTTTTTTTTTTTTTTTTTTTTTTTTTTTTTTTTTTTTTTTTTTTTTTTTTTTTTTTTTTTTTTTTTGTTCTTTTACTTTTGGAAAGAAAACTTCTTTTGATTTTGCAACAGTTTTCTTCTGGCCATTTACAACTACAACCTACAAGTCTCTTTTTACGGGAGAATACCGCCGATCGGGAACGGTGGCGATACACGGTCTCATACATTCACATTAAATTTGAAATGTAGGAGAGTAGTGGCTAAAATGAGGACTCGTTGTAACACAAAAAAAAAGTTGAGTTGCAGTTCGTTACATATTATTTATTGTTTTATTTTTTCCAAAAACTAGCATTCAAAAGATGACACTTACCCCAAATTACCAAACCACATTCATTTATAATTCAAATGAGCTCAATTGTTCATTGAGACCCTTGATGATGAGTGGACAACACTTTCCCAGTATATGGTCCGGGGTTTCCTCATGCATGTTGCAGAATCTATATGATGTGGAACTGCTTACCACTCCAAGTAAACTTAAGTGTCTTCTAAGCTTGCAGTGTCCAGTTAGATTAACTGTTATTATTCTTAGGTTATTTCTACTTAAGTTAATGCAGTTTTCGAAACTTTGCTGATTGTAATTGCCTAGTAGTAGTTTCGCCTGCCTCAGTTTTGGGAGTTCTTTCCAGTATTTGAATCTGTTTGCTCTTCTTGTTTAATTTTGGTTTTGATGACATTTTCTTCTATTCCGCAATAGGGCTCAGGCCCTGCTAGAGGGGTCGATGCGTTTATTTTTGCTAGAGAATCTGCTTTTTCGTTTCCATGAACACCCACGTGACCAGGTACCCAGTAAAGTGTGACCCTTTTCTGGTTGCCAAGTTCATTTGGCTTACTTATGCACTTCCTTACCCATAAAACCTAAATGTAGCACGAATTATGAGGAAATTAAAAAGGGAGAGAAAGGAGGTGTTGTGTGAAGGTACGAAATTAGGAGTGGGGTGACCTTATGATCGTTCATAGCGGAACGGCTATGCCGTGTTTTTCATTTTAATATTTTTTTAAAAGATGTGAAGTCAGCAGCTTAAGGTAAATTGAATTGTGTCAAATAAAACAATAACTGCGATTTTTTTAAATTGTATATTTCTAATTTCTTGTAAACTCCGTTAACTTATAATTTAATTATAGTGTCGCACAATTTCACTTTTTAAAATTGTAAAAATTTCGAAATTCAAAAAATTGCCAAAAAAATACATTTTGTAGAGAAATTCTCAAAAAATAATAAAATTTAAATTTCGGCTCTCCAAATGGTCAATAAAAATTCAAAATTAAACAAATAAAATTCAATAAACGAAAAAGGTTTACATAGTATGTGGATTCATATACATACATACATTTATAATGTTGATGATAATTGATTTAATTTTTTTTTGTTATTGATTTGATTCAAATTATTTTCTGAGCTTTCTATAGGGACATGAGTATTTGAATATACATTGTATTGTATTTTTAAAAATTACTATGACTTTTTGTTTTATTTTCTGTGTTTTGCCACCGGCAACTATTTTTCGTATTAATATGATTTCTTTTTTCCATTGAGTTTGAGTTTACGCTAATTATTATGGTTCTATTAGTTTCTAAATATTCAATTTGTTTTATTTTGTATGTAATTATTTTAAATTGAAACATGTACATGAAGACACTAAAATTATGCTGGCCTATGTATATTTTTTAAAAAAGCTGATTTGTGCTTTTTCTTTCAATTAATTATTTTCCATAAATTAAGAGTAACTTGGTTTGTTAAAAATTCTTTTGTTTTAAAAACAGTAACGATGGGTCTATTTATATTTGTTGTTATAATTTAAAATGGTTTGCTTTTGACAAATAATACTTACAATTGCGTGATTAGATTTTGATAATGTTTCCATTTTTTGAATTATAGGCTTACTGTGCAAGGATATATCAAATGGATGTAAATATTACATACAAAAATCCAGTAACTTACATATAAAGCATTTTTCTTTCATTTGATAAAACATTACTCATCATAATAAATTTAACATAAATAAATTTAACCAACTAAAACTACATTTTTTAAATAAATTACATTATGGTGTGGATCCAAACTTATGTACAAATTAATGATTATTTTTATTTATTTTTGTTTCAAGCAAAGTCTTAAATTAAGTTTTCTTTAATTTGTATTTCATTGGTTTTGAATTGATACGGATTAATATTTTGTTTTGAAATCCTCTATTTACACATAGGGCTATATAAATTAAACATTCATTAATTCTTAAAGTATGCAACAAAATAATTACAAAATAACAGCTTAAGCAAATTAGATTCAAATAAATAGATTTGGTTTCGAAGCATCAAATTTGACTCCCACTGAATGTAAAAAAGGGGCTTAAGGTTATATTAATAAACGAAACAAATTTTCAAAAATTTACTTACATTAAGTTTAAATGCGTTTTTTATACGTAGAACGGGCATATAAATAATTTTATCTGTTGTTTTGTGTGTGCTTGACAAAAATTGAAATAATAGTTATTCTTTTTATTTTTTTAAATCCAAACGTCTAGCCGAAAGTTTAAAATTATATTTATTATATTTTATGTATTGTTTATATGGAAATTTATAAAAAAAAATATATTTATTTTATTTTTATATAAACGATTCGACCTCGTTGGCAAAATTTTTATTGCATCTGAAAAATAAAATAAGAAAAATGTGTTGGATTTTGATAAATTCAATGCTGAACATTTTATATTTGCTTTATATTCGTCATCAGAAGAAGGCACTTTCTATTTCTACTTGAATAAAATTTAAAAGTTCACTTTAAGAACAAAAATTAAAAAATGCTCGAAAACTTTAACATTAAATATAAATTTTTGTTTGAAAAGTTTTCTATAATAAACTTAAACGAAAGGTTGATTTTGTTCAAGGAGTCAACAAACATAAACACATTTGCTTATACAGGGTGATTGGCATAAGGTGTGACAAAAAGCTAGGGCGTGTAGGTTGGACTTAGACAAGAAAAAAATCGTATGGGAGGGGGGGGTCTATTTCCCCCCGTTTAGGCGGGAGAGGCAATTTAAGAAAAAAATCACTTAAAACAGAAAAAAAATTATTAAAAAATAACGGTGATACGTACAGAGTAATGCTATAGCATTTTGAAAAGCCAGAAATACATTTTTTAATTTTGTTTTTAAATAAAGTTGTTCGAGTGAATAGTTTTTGAAAAATTAATTTTCAAAATCAAAATTTTGAAAAAAAAAAATGAAATTTTTTTTTTAAACAATTTTTTTTCAAAATTTTACGTAATTAAGTATTATTTTTTTATTCAATATTCAATGCTCTTTTTAATTTTTGATCAAACACAAAAAACCGGATGCCAAAATGTTTTGCAGTTTTTGAGAAAATCAAAAATAACAAAAACTACTTTTGTTCTAAGAAAAGCCTTTTATTTTAGTTTTTACGGTTTTGGATCCTTATGTAGGTGAATTTACGATTGAAAGGATTAACTTTCTTTTTACTATTCTTTTAATTATCGTCTTATAAGCATACAATAATGTGACAAAGTACTGGATTAACCATATTTCACACATTTTTTCATTGAGAACACCTGCGTGAGAGCATTGGTTTAAAATTGACCTGCCACTTCTTTATTATGATGGGGTCGACTTGGCTTAGGTGCATTTACGAAAGAAAGGATTAACTTTTTTTGTAAATTTTTTTATTATCAGTCTTATAAGCATACAATAACACATTTTTTCATTGAGAACACCTGCGTGAGAGCATTGGATTAATATTGATCTGCGAATGTTTTTTAAATAATGCAGCGTTACACGCCCTAACTAGTGACAGAAAAATGCAATTGCGGAATAAGAACAAAAATGTTCCTGAATCTTGAAATCAATTTAAATAATAAATACATGCATATTTAGATAAAATACATAATTACTGTTTATTTAAAGTTAATCCTTCCTTTCGTAAATGCACCTAAGCCAAGCCGACCCCACCATAATAAAAAAGTGGCAGGTCAATTTTAAACCAATGCTCTCACGCAGGTGTTCTCAATGAAAAAATGTGTGAAATATGGTTAATCCAGTACTTTGTCACATTATTGTATGTTTATAAGACGATAATTAAAAAAATAGTAAAAAGAAAGTTAATCCTTTCAATCGTAAATTCACCTAAGAATCCAAAAACGTATTAAAACTAAAATAAAAAGCTTATCTTAGAACAAAAGTAGTTTTTGTTATTTTTGATTTTCTCAAAAACTACAAGACATTTTGACATCCGGTTTTTTGTGTTTGATCAAAAATTAATAAGAGCATTGAATATTGAATAAAAAAATTATACTTAATTACGTAAAATTTTGAAAACAAATTGTTTAAAAAAAAATTTTTCATTTTTTTTTTCAAAATTTTGATTTTGAAAATTAATTTTTCAAAAACTATTCACTCGAACAACTTTATTTAAAAACAGGATTAAAGAGTGTATTTCTGGCTTTTCAAAATGCTATAGCAATACTCCGTAGGTATCACCGTTATTTTCTAATAATTTTTTTTCTGTTTTAAGTGATTTTTTTCTTAAATTGCCCCTCCCGCCTAAACGGGGGGAAATAGACCCCCCCCTCCCATACGATTTTTTTCTTGTCTAAGTCCAACCTACACGCCCTAGCTTTTTGTCACACCTTATGCCAATCACCCTGTATAGATATTTAGCCAGTTCAGGATTCGTGTCAGTTTTAACTTATTCGGAAGATTGTCTTTATTGTTTCTAATTTGAACACATAAGGGGTATTCACGGTCCGTTGTAACTAGTCTTCTTTTATTGTAAAAGTGTAACATTTTCTTATAAAAATTTAAACTTTGTAATTTTGTTTCGACAGCTCACCAAATGTCATTTTACACTGTCACTCCAAATCGAGCTCTTAACTCAAATGACGAAAAACCTGGGTCGAAAATTTGACCCTAATCCAACTCGATCTTTCGATACTGCATATAAACGTAGTTAGTATGGCTGTACCTCGACTTGCAGCTTTAGCCCCTGAAGCGATGCTTCAAACTTGGTGGAAGAAAGTGGAAAGGAAACAAATAAATTATTAACCGGGTTATTCCCTTTACTTTTTATATCTTAATTTTCAGATTTGTGTATTTTTCAAACTTTCATACAATGTTGGATGACTTTTAACCCCCTTTTAGACGATCATTTCAATTTCAGTATCAGTTGAGATATCAGTTAAGCTTTCAGTTAAACTGATATCTAAATGCAAAAACTGAAGCGTTTAACTGAAACTGATGAAATTCCCATAAGTTTTCAGTTCAGTTATCAGTTAAACTTATGTGTAAATTCTTTTCAGTTCAGTTGTCAGTTCAGTCGTCATTTCATTGAAATTTATCGCGCGTGTTCATGTTTGTGGAAGAAAAGTGACCCTTTTTATCACAATTTAGTTAAAAGAGAAGCAGCATACAAGCTCAACTGAACACCGGAGTGACGTCTAAACACACTGCCTTTTTTAACTGAACTGACAACTGAACTGATAACTGAAGGAAGAACTGATTGTCTAAAAGAGGCTTTAAAGACATTTACTCAATAATAAATAAAAGTGGTTTAATGGCGGTTTATCTTGTACTGGATTAGGTGACAAAATTCATTAACAAAAATACATTTTACATTTACTAACTGCGATTAAGCTAAACCACCAAAGAAGATGACTTTGCGAACAAATATGAAAAAAAAAATTAAACAAAATTTCAAAATTGGCATTGGCATAGGTTTGACAAAGGGGCGTACCAACAATCAAATTGAGAGACGACTTTAATATTTGAGTGAAATGGATAATTATTTAAAGAGCTCTATAAAGTTAACCATATCTACATGTTATGAACTTAATATTTATATGAATTCTAAATTATGAACCATTTATTGTACGGAACCTAAAAAATAAAATGCAGCATACATGGTCAGCTATATAGAGTCCATTAAATAATGCTTCATTTCGCTCAAATATTAAAGTCGTCTCTTAATTTGATTGTTGATAAGGCCCAATGTCTTAAACCGTCTAAATGTCACTTTACTATTCCATGAATACTAGATTTTTTTAAATGCAAGAGTATAAATCGGGACTAAACACACAGCCGTATCTATAAGATTTTCTTAAACTGCATCTTAGAGGTTATTTAGTTAAGCATACTTAAATATTTAATTTGCCTTTAAATAACGAAACTTCAATTCGTATCTATAATCGATTTTTCGTTGGTACTTAACTAAACAATGGTTATGTCACGTAACGTAAAAGAATGTGAAAATCTAGTACAAAAAAAAAACAAATTTTGCTTCATTTTATACAACACAGCTGTTTTGTGCCACTTTCAATCAGTAAATATTTGGAACACATTTTTTTATTTGTGAAATAGAAAAAAAAATTGCCATGGAACACAAACCCACACCCGCCGCCACAAACAAAAGAAAAAGATCTGAAAATTGGAATGCACAGATTCTCTTCCAACAACGAGGAATAAAGTTAGTGTCGATACAAACACTTCAAAGGCTAAGCGGAAAGCGTTGATGAAATTTCTTTGCGCGTACACGTTCTTTAATCAATACAAATTTTATGTTTCTTAATTATTTGCATTTTCTAATTCTAAAATATCACAACAAACAATACAAACTCACAATTTGAAACTTCAAAATTTCAAAGATGACAATTGATATGTCAAAATACATTTTAAAATGCCTCTAAGTGATCCTTAAACGCGGTTGATGGCGTTTAAGTTAAGAGGCCTTTAAGTAACGTTACTTAAATGTGAAAATTCATTATAGATACCGATTTCATACTTAAGAGCTATTTGGAGGTATTTTAAAGTTAAGTAACCTTTAAGATTTGTTTATAGATTCGCCTGCTAGTTTAGCAAAATTGGGGAATACATGTTTTTTATTAATCCGGCTGTGAGTGTTTTCCTACGATGCTTTTAAATTCGAATGTCGAGCCATGTTTAAGCAAGCGGCTAAAACATAATATGCATGCACACATTAAAGTTGAACTTTTTTTTGTGCTTAGGGCTGGTTTTAATGTCACACTTTCTGTATATTGTTATTTTTGATTTATTTAATCATGGGGTTGATTTAATTCCTACAAAAATGAACACCTGGAAAAAATATAATTTCTTATATGAATATTTGGATGGAAATATATTGGCTTTATCTTTATTTTAGCAATAACTGCAGAAATTTTGATTTCTTATTTCAGTAGGCAAATTATGGAATGAAGTTTTATTTGTAATTAGGCTGTCTGGCTCAGGCTTGAGAGACATTACAGACTCAAGAAATTACAAAGCTTTAAAATAATTGATAGATTGATCTTCATTTGTTTAGAATTTGTAATTTTATTTCCATGGCGATTCACAGGACAAAAAACGCAATAAGCTGTAGATAATGAACGAACAAAATGAATTTTTGAAAATGTTTTTGCGTCTGATGCACAAAAGACCAGAATCCACACACGTTAATAAAAAAAATTCACTCTCTACTCCTTAACGATTGTATTACTGGGCAAACGAATATATTTTATTATAACTTTTTACTCTTCGTGTCTTTATTTAATAGCCAATTATTTTAAGGTTAAAAAGATTTAAAAAGGAAATGCCTTTAAACCAAAAATAACCTAAATATTTCCCTAAGAACGTTAAATTACAAAACATAAAACAAGCGCCTAACTTGCACACCGAGGCCGAATCAGTTTTGATTTCCTTAACTTATTCGATATAATCATCTTTTATTTTCTTTTTTAAATTTTGCATAAATATTTTTTTTTCTTAAATTTTCATAAATTTAGTAGGTATATATTTTTTTTTAAATTTTCTTTGTTTTACATTTCAAAATTATTTTTTTTTCATATAATTCCCAAGGCATTTAATTTCGAGTATCTAAAAATTTTATTTTTAATATAGGCAACGATTTTGATTTTTTTTTTAATTTTTATATTTAAAAAATTTTTCTAGTCCAAAATGTTTATTTTTGTTTTGTACTATGCTTTTTTGAAATACATTATATTTTCCAAATATTTGTTTTAATTTTGTTCCAAAGTTTCTTTGAAAAGTAAAATTATAAATAAAAAAATATAATCGCACACTGTAGGATGTTTTTTTGTTGTTAATGTTTTGTAGGTTTATGATAAATATTTATTTTTGTTTTTGTATTTAAGTTTGGTGTTTGGAATGGTTTTAATTCTAATATAAGAAGAAAACATTTCAAAACAGCCCGTTTTTTGGAATTTTATTTTGTAAAATACAACGATATTTTCTTGTTTGTTTGTCATTTTGTGGGGTAACATATTTATACACACAGAGTAGAGTTTTTTATAGTTTTAAAATTATATTTCATCAAGTTTTCTATTGCACATTAGATATAATATTTTTATATTAGGTTGGTTTGCTTAGTTATTAAATGTTTTTTTAAATAAATTTATACTTATATTATGGATTTTGTTTTTATTTTACTGTAGGAAAAAAAAAAGTTGTTTTATAAATATTCTTAGACTAAAATTTATAGTTGAACCCTTTTATTCGCTCCGACATTCTGTAATGGGTTCTAGTTTTATATTTGCGGGTGTATCCTTGTAGTTGCTTAAGTTGGAAGGACATGCTGAGGATCTATCACTGGCAGAACCGACAAGTTCTGCAATATCTTCTTGGAAAAGATGTTCTGGACGAGGTGAAGAGTAGCCTCGAGATGGCTTGTAGGCCATCCCACTTACTCCAACTGCCAAATTAACAGCTGGTTCAAGTGACATTTGCAAAGGAGAGCTGAGCAAGCTTTCGTCGGGACTATTCATTCGGAGATCATGCGCTGAGTCCGAGGGTGAGGTCGGATGAAGTCGCGGATTACTACTACTGGACGATGGAGTTACCGTATGTGGGGGATTGTGCACGGAGCTACTACTGCTGCTGCTGAAAATATTATGGACAGGTGAGATATTGGACTGGTGGCTTGATTGTGAAGGGCCTTCTCCTCGGTGTATAGAGGACGTGGATGACGAAGGGGCACCTCCTGTTGAACTCATATTTGATCCTATGCCCGGAACCATATGAAGACCTGGTATACTAGCTAAGCTAAGATTAGGAAGACCAGGCATATTGGACGCGGATGGTGAAGTATGCCTCTGCATTGGATTCTGCCCATGTCCACTTGAAATGGGGGAACTTTGTTTTGGTAATGGAATCCCGCTGGCAGCGCCATGGGGGGACATGTGAGCCGGCAGATTAAAAATATTGGAAGATGATTCCGGATGATGGTGTTGATGTGACTGTTGTTGGTGTGGATGTTGTTGCTGATGATGTGGATGGTGTTGGTGTTGTTGTTGCTGTTGTTGAACTGCAGCTGCCATTTGCATTTGTTGGCGCAGCGCATGCGCCACACCCGCCACAGCAGCTGCAGTGGCTTCTTGAGACATTGAGTCAGCTACAGAAGGACCAACAGGACCCGTTGGGAGACCATTAGGACATCCAGGTCCTCCTGGATAGTTAAGTGCGTTGTCTTGAAATGGAAACACAGGCTGTAAATGGAAATTTATTTTAACGCTCTAATTTCTAAAAATAACATAACTATACATACAGAATGACGTCCATAATGCAAATGCAGACCCTCGTCCTTAAGCTCCTTTGCATCACGAAATACCACAGTTTTGATAACACCTTTAATGTGCTCGTCTGGCCAAATGCCTAGAAGGATTCGTTGCGGACGCCCTCGACCTTTTGGTCGGAGATCAGTTCCACCATCTATAGATGGCCCCAACATATTGTGCACTCTATTGGCGTACAAAACGAACGTAGGATATGGAATGTCATATTTACGTGCGGCTTGCGACAAAGACAGACCCTCTTTTAAAACACTAAAAATGGCTTCAGCCATTGTTTCGGGTCGCCATGATTTCAATGGACCTCGTTCGCGAAACCGCAGATGATGCATCAAATTTTGATTGGTGTTCCAGCACTTTTGCCACATTGATTGCAATTGATATTGGTAACTATCTGTGTAGATAACAAATTAAAAAAAAAATAAGTGATGCCAAAATTAATTTTAGAAAAGTATTAAGAGCATGGATCCCATAACCAATTATTTCTTTCACGTACCTCTGTTTTTAACATATTCCTGTATTTTTTTTTATTGTTAAGCAAGATCTATAAATATACTAAGTAGTGGTTACATTTCCGTTTATGAACGGAATGTAATCAACTACTTATTTAACTGATATTTATTTAGTCACTCTTCAAGAGACGATATGTACTCTATACATAACTATTTATGCACTAACTATACGGAAAGACTATTTTCAATAAACAGAAATTGTAAATACGTAAACATTTCTGCTGAGGTGAGTATATAGACATTACATATTGCACACTACATTGATTTATTAATTATTGAATTGAGTCTATATAATAATTATAATTATGTGGCTAGAAAGAAGCTGTACTAAACACATGACCATGTCCACATCACAGATAACTGACACATATTTAAAATATACTGTAACAAGGAAACTGTAACCAGTACATTATCATGTATTGATCACAGAGAACCAACAAATATCAACTTTATTACCGATAACATAGATATACATAAATGTAATGAGTTCATAGAATTCTGAATTGACTTCATTACTGTAAATTAGTTTAACAGTTCCGATTTCATTTTGTAATAAGTAAATACATTAGTTTTCGGAAATCTATGCGATGAGTACAAATTAATGTTTATGTTCTGAGAACAAATATATTCCGTTAGTGTCGCGTCATTCCTTCAAGTAGATGGGCGCTTATGAGGTTGTTAAACTGAGCGTGGAACATTATCTCGAATGCGTTACCTAAATGTTAGATACAGGAAACTATTGCTGTTGTAGCTGTTGCCATAAAAGTCATTCAAGTCTTTCGGTTATGAATTTTTCTGCTGAAATGGGTATCAGAAGTCAGTTGCTCCATATAATTCTGCACAACGATTAGGATTCTTTCCCTTGAAAATTAGGGTGACTCTAACCCAGAGACACGGAACTGTATCCAGCTCAAGTCTAAGTGCTATTTCATAACAAGTTCTTTGAACTGCTAAGAACAAACTTATAGGTGTGTAGTTATCACCAAAACTTAAGCTTAGTCACAATAAAGAACTATTCCATTAAAATACATTTCCGGATTCCAAACATATGTTAATGTGCAAAGTGTACCTTCAATTAAATTTCCATAAGGAAATAATAAACAAAATTCCCCAAATAACATACATACTCGTACTCGTACCTGCAATAGACGTCGTTGAGGCACCCATCCACGAATGTGAGTTCTCCAGAAGTTTCGCCTAAAAATATACAACGAATAAAGAAATTTAGTAGTTATTTAACAATTTGCACGAAAGGTTTTCTTATTCATAAAAATATTTTCTTTTCCAAGTAAGGCATTATCCTATGAAGAGATTTAGATTTAATAGCAGGATAATAAAGCGATTGTTTGTAGGGGAATGTGGACAAGAATGGGATATCACAATTAAATAGAACAACAAAATGGCAATGTTCTAATTTGTAGTAGCAGATGATTATTAAAAAAAAATCATTACAGAAGGTTTCAAATTTCTCTCATGGTTAATTTTAGAATTAAAAGTGATTTTCATGATTTGAACTTGTTGTTCTAAAGTCTCATAAAGTCTTATGCAGCAGATTTCTTAAAGTAGAGATTAAGAATTTCCGAATTTAATTGCATTATTTTTATAATAATGTTTAATTTGCTTTTAAAAGTTAAAAATGATTTTGAATTGCTTGTGATAGCTTTTCTAACAAATTTTTGAAATTAAATAAACCATACAGACATCCATAAAAAATTATGTTTTAAAAGGTAGGCCTTTAGCCCAGTTTCCCCTAAAAAACGTAAAAAAGAATAATTGATAGTTTCAAAATTTTTAAATTTCTTTATTCATCTAGTTTATAACAAAAAGATATACAAAACACTTCTAGATATATTCTTCCTTTCTAAAGGGATGGGATCTGGTTGTGGGGTTATGGAGCATGAGTTACAGTATGAAGCAGGCCATCGACAAATTATAATGCATTTACGAGGTCAAGCATTCTTTCGGTTTTCGAGAATAGCACAATTTCTACAATTGACAGTAACTATTAATTTAAAAGTACACGTTTTCGTTTTTAAGGGCTTTCTTTGATTTTTATCGTTTTTGCACTTCCTGTGTAGACAAAAAAAAAAAACATGCAGAAAGTCCTCAGATACAATACTGTGTTGTAGATTGCATAGTGTACCTACACTTATATTCAATTTTTTGTTTAATTTGCAGCTTTTTTAGACGGGAGGCAAGGGCGGTGAATATAGGTGAAAACGTTTGTGTCAAGTGGAATTGTTAACACGAGCACAGAAAAAGTTGTAATAATTTCCCTAGTGGGGAAAAAAGAAACACGGAGTAGGTGCACTTACAATGACGTCTGTAATGATTTTCCCTTCAGTTATTTTCCAAGTGGAATAATAAAAAAAATAACTATACGTAGGAACATGGCTTACATACACGATGGTATGCAAATGAAGGCGTTTTTTAATTCAAAGAATTGATTGTTACTGAATGAAAAATGATTTCATGGATGATGACATGGTCTAAGTGAGACGTATTTATTATTTTCTATTTTGTTTTGTATTTGTTTTTAAATAGAAGTTTCGTTTGAATAAAAATCCGTTTGTCATGGAAAGTTGTTCTAAATATGAAAGAACAAAGTTTTAATATTCCCAAGAAATATGACAAATTATTCAGGTTTTCGTTTGTGATGAAATAGGTGTACAACGTTTAGGAAAAAGGAAAATATGTTAAAAAGAATTAATCCATTTTGAAAGATTTTCATAAACAACAATGACAGGTTTAAAAATTTATTCACAACTGTACAATGTTCAGGCTGAACAAAATATAGTTTTGTGCATTGAGAAAATAGTTAGATTATAACAGAACAGGACAGTATCTACAGATTCGGAAAAATGTCAGAATAAGTAGAAATAGAAAATAGATACCTCAGAAAATAGATACGTTTATAGTATGCTGAATTGAGAATTTGAATCGAATTCTGAATCTTACTATCTCTAACATTTTATTTCAGTTGAAACGATCCAATACCTATATTCCCTTTTCAGTGTCGTACTAACTTTAAAGTCAAACTTTGACATTTACAATTGTCAAAAAATTATTTCAATTTTTACATTTAAACTTGAAATTGTTTTGTACCTTTGATGACTTTTCACAATTTTGAATGCGAATGTGTGAGTAGTTCTCGTTCCCATTTTTAAATTAAATTCAGAACCATTCTCTCTTCTTTTCTGGAGAGAAACTGTCATTCTGAATGTCATTAGAACACTTTTAAAAAAGTTTACACGGATTCCTAACGCTTCTGGTTTGCTAATCGAAAAGCCTATTCATAAAATTTTTTCAATATAATAAAATAAACTGAATAGAAAAACTTTATTTTTATGTTTGTTTTATTTAAAATTATAAATTTACACAACTTTTTATTTAATTTTTGTACGACGCGTTTCGGAAAATAAATTCCATCATCGGGTTCAAATGACATAACACTGTTCCACTGTGTCATCTAAGCTTTACAGTCCGTTGTTGTTGGCTGATGTGTGATGTTGTCTCTCTTGTTCTTTGGTATGTCTCAGTGCTGTGTCATATAGTGCATTTGTTTTTTGTATTAATTTGTCATTTAATGTGTTGTATTCTTCTAGCTTGTAAGATTTGTAAATTTCAAATTCTTCCAAGGCGTCGAGTAGTCTTCCTTTTTTACAGTGGTGAAGGGGGGTTAGGTTATGGTCGAAGTTTGTATAGTTGTGGTTTGTCTCCATCAGGTGTGTAGCGAAGTTAGATTTGGTGTTTTTGTTGGGTTTGTGTTCGTTGAATCTGTCGAGAAAAGTTCTCCCTGTCTGTCCTATGTAGTATTTGTTGCAATTGTCGCATGTCAATTTGTATACACCAGTGCTCGTCTTGTTCATCACATCAGCCAACAACAACGGCCTGTAAAGCTTAGATGACACAGTGGAACAGTTTTATGTCATTTGAACCCGATGATGGAATTTATTTTCCGAAACGCGTCGTACAAAAATTAAATAAAAAGTTGTGTAAATTTATAATTTTAAATAAAACAAACATAAAAATAAAGTTTTTCTATTCAGTTTATTTTATTATATTGAAAATTTTATCAAAACCGCGCAACTGGAGACAAAACACTAAAAATGAGCCTATTCATTACTACTATTCAGTTAAAGTTAAAAAAAAATAGATTTTGTACAATACAATTCAAATGAGAAATATTAAAATAGTCAGACAGGTTTTCAGAAAAAAAAAAAAATACAAAAAAACTAACAGTTTTCATAAGAAAGTTTTTTTTTATAATATATCCAGATTCTTTATACTCCTGAGATAAGTCAGCAAAGTAGAATTCGAATTCTTAAGGATTCAAAAGGCTTTAACGGGCTTAAGATAAAAATAATTTTGTTTCGACCCAGCGGCGGGCGATCTCACTTGAACTTTAATTGAAAAAAATATTATAGCAGATTTTTGATGTTTTTTTTCTCTCGATACTTGTTCTGACCAAAAATCGTGTTCAGAAAATCTTTTTTTAAATTATGCCAGACGGAGCAATCGGAATAATTTGAAGCAGATATTTCCTCAATAAACAGTAATAAACTGAAAACTACTATCTACCAATTAAAAATTGCACTCTTATAGCGAAACTGTCCAGAAGCAAAGACTTTTAGTATTAGCATTTAATAGTATTAGCATTTAGAAATGTTCCTGATGTTTAATAGAAAGGAATAATTCTTCCTCGTGAAATGAAAACTATTAAGTACAATATTTTCGAAAAACTAAAATACCTCTAAATAAAATGCACGACTGGATCGCACGAACTTGCTTTTATGTAAAAGTACTTTGGAATTTAAGATACTTTTTTTAAATATAAAACATGGATTTAATGAGATAATAATGTTCAAACGCATAAAATTGTCGTCTGATTTCTAGAAAAGTATGAATTTATACAAAAAAACTTTAAAAAATCGTTTTATTATTAAATACATTTTTTGTATAAGAAATTGCTTTAAAATGTTTCAAGAAAAAAATGTGGGATGCGAATTTTAAGTATTTAATAATATTGATTTTAGGAAATAATTTCAAAAAATAATCGTTCATAGGTTTTGAAGATATTGATTGTACAAGAAAAAAAATTTCAAAAAAACCCAACAAATATTTTTTCGAATATTTTTATATAGAATATTATTTTAAACTTAAGGGGACTCCTGCTGAAAATTTTTGGTTAAAATCCTTAGAGCCGTTAATGAGAAAGTCGAAAATCAAAAAACGGTTCTATGACAGGTACTCCTTATAACATTTTCCACCCAATTTTTTTGACCAAAATATAGCCTATATCCATAATATCACACTTAATTTTTTTTTTATCAAAATCGTTAGAGCCGTTTTCGAGATAAATATGATTATGCATTATGGGTGTATATGGGGTACCGTTTGTTTTAGAGCTTAAAACAAAATTTCAATTTCTCCTCTAGGGAATCACTGAAGACCCTTAAGTACCGAGTTTGAAGAAAATACCTCCAGTAGTTTAGGCTGTAGTTTGAGGTACAAACATACATAAATTAATAATTATAACAAATCAAAGCCTATGTCTAAGCTATAAGACCTTACGTCTTAATGTTTATAGGTTTTTCATAAAATAAATAAAATAAATAAATAAAAAATACTCTCTCTTCTTGAAATTTCAGAATTGGCAGTAGTTTAATTTAATTATTTTCCCTCATATTTAAATTAATAAATTTATCAAAGTAACTTTTATTAAGTAGGTTTTTTTTTCTTCTAAATTGAGCTGACTTTAAATCATTTTTTGCTGTGAAGACATAAGAGGACCGACTCGCACATTTCAATATTTTGAAGCTCTTTTCGCCTTCCCTAACTCAAATTCGAAGTGTTTTTTTCATGTTTAGATTTGAGGTTACCAACAAAACTAAACACTTGTACTCTTGCACAATTGTAAAGTTTTGACCTTTTAAGTTCCACTTTTCGTTTCGGGCATATCTACATACGTACATATGTCCACCATTTCTGAAGATCATTTCGATTTTTGTAGGTTAAATGTTAGATTCCTAAATTCACAGTTGTTTTGAAGTCGTTTTATAATTCGCTGCATTCCTACGAAAATCTAGGAAACCAAGGTGAAAACTAGATCTAATGTTAGGTATGGTTTTTCCGAAAACCAGTTTTAAAACTTATTAATTCCTTTGTAACTCACAGTATCGACTTATTAAAAAGTATTTAAAACAGTTGCTGTCTCATAATATCATGTTATGATAAATTCCTTGCTTAATGCAAATCAAAAGTTAGTCGAATTTTTTTTTATAGAAAGAATTCCACATGTATTTGGAATTTTCACTTCTTTATCGTTTTCGATCGCACTTTAAAACTGATGGACCATCCACTCTGGTTTCGAAGGAACGATATGAGGGCAAATTATTCAAAAATTATTTGCTGTTTCAATTAACAAAGGAAAAATTCTTTTTTTTTATTTCGAAATGACCAGTTTCGGAATAATTTATCGACAAAAGCAAAAGTGAACAAAAACTCTATGATCGATGTGAGTTTTTTTGTGGAAATTGAGAACTCGTTTGTGATGTTATGTAAACTCGATAAAAGAATACGTCTCAGAAGACCATGAAGGTATTGATGCGTTTTTCAATTGAACACAAAATTTGATATTTACACTTTTTTGAAAGTTCAATTAAAAAAAGAGCGATCTCTACGACCCAAACGCAAAATAGTTGGCCTACTCATCAATTAACAAATTAACATTTTTTATGTGCCTATATTTTCTGGTCCCCAAGCAGTTGTTTTTAAATTTTTTTTTGTCGATGTAATAATTTACATTTAATAAGTAAATTAGACCAAACAGAACTAAACTCGAGAAAGCACATATGGCTCCAGTTTGCATTCTCTCAAACAAAGATAGTGCATAATAGTTGGACTACTCTCTCTCTGGGATGCAAAATAGTTGGCCTATGAAGATTTAAATAGATTTTCAGTTAACCGTTATTAAAAAAATGACATACACTTGTTTTGTTGTTTATTGATCTCCTGTTTTATGCAAGCCAGCAACAGTTTAATGTCAACCATGGTGCGTGGCGTTTGTATCCAATTTTTTTCATATCAAGAGACCTTAGGGAATCCATAAATAAAGCCTTCGAAACGGGATTATCGAGCTATAAAATCGCAAAACAATTCAATTTACCGCGCTCATCAATTCGAAACATTATCTCAAAGTTCAAAAATAGTGGAAATGTGGAGATCGGTAAAAAAACGGGACGCCCACTAATTGCAAAACGTCGAGATTGCCGAGTTTTAAAAAAATAATAAAAGAAAATCGACGTCAAACGGCCGCTGCAATAACTGTTCAATGGAGGGAAAGAATAAAAAAAAGTGTTTCGGTCGACACTTGCAAACGGACTATGAAAAAAATTGGATACAAATTTTATAAGGTTTGTTTTAGATTTATTTAAATTAGAGCAATTTTAATTCGTTAAAAACATAGGCCAAAGAAAAACCACTTTTAACACCTAAACAAAAGAAAAAGCGGCTAGAGTGGGCCAAACAACGTAAAAACTGGACTTTAAGTCAATGGCGGTCCGTTATTTGGAGTGATAAGTCCAAGTTTGAAGTTTGCGTGGGCGACGAACGAAAACGAGTCATTAGAAATTCAAGAGGTTTTTCACAAAGATTGCCTTAAAAAAACGGTCAAGTTTCCAGCATCTCTAATGATATGGGGATGCATGTCGGGGCAGGGTTTGGGCAATTTACATTTTGTAAATGGAATTGGCAATGCTGCCAAGTACAGGATATTCTGGAAAATGAGCTTCTCCCATCAATACCACGACTTCAAACTAGTGATGGAGACTATATTTTCCAACAGCATGTAGCTTCTTGTCATACTGCAAGGTCTACAATGGCGTGGTTATCTGCTGAAGATATTCCTTTACTGGAATGGCCTTCCAGCAGCCCTGATCTTTCACCAATTGAAACTGGCTGGCATAAAATGAATCAAAAACTGCGAAAAGAACCATGCCGGACTCTTCAAGACCTTAAAGCTAAAATCATAAATATTTGGGAGTCTTTTGGTACGAAGAATGTCAAAAATTAGTTGACACAATGCCACGACCCATAGAAGCAGTTATCAAGGCCAAAGGCGACGTAACACCATGGTAAAATAAAAATTAAGACCCATAGGCCAACTATTTTGCACTTAAAAAAATGTTTAAATCGTTATTTTATTTTGTAAGATTGCTCTATACCGTTATTTAATTGAAGTCATTTTGTTTTTGTTACTTATTCCTATTCAAAATAAATACATCTTAAGAAAAATACCAAAATATTGATTTTATTTCCGATAGAATTTAAGAATCACAAGATTTTTGTTTTTTATCATAGGTAGTCCAACTATTTTGCGTTTGGGCTCGTATAGCTTGGAAGATTTCTGTTAAAATCTTCCAAGCTATAGAGATCGCTCTTTTTTTAATTTATTTCACCCATATTATATTATCGGGATCTTCTGTCAAATCGAAAGTTTTTTCAGTGATCTGTTGAAGAACTTTTGATGTTTTACAATATTCTGATTTCTGTTCAGTAACTCTGTCTCAAATAGCTTAGAAGATTTTCTCAACTCTGGCTTTTATTTTTTTTTTTTTTTAATTCAAAATAGTGCACAACGTATCATTGACAACAAGCGTTTTCAGTTTTGATCGAATTTAGATGTGGCAAAGTACCCATGAATTGATGAAAATGATAATCTAGTGTTACCAACTACTCATGCTCTCATGTGTAAGGAAATTAATTTTGTACGTTTCATTGAAAATGGAAAATGAATTACAAATAAGAACACGGCTTATTTATTGTTATAGATACTAGCTAAGGTATTGAAACATTTCATTGCATTTATGCTTCTTAAGCTCCGACTTGAAATGAAGAGTCAAAGTCCAGCGAAATCGATGCAAGTGAATAAATGACTAAATCATTCTAGATGCCAGTAAAACCTCAGCTTTTTAAACAAAAGCATTCAAATCATTTTCATAGGAAAACCTCCCCCATAAATTTAACAAAAAGTGCCATTTTGTGCAGGTATTGAAATGTTCATATTTCCCTTACCACAGTTAGTTAGTTCCTATGAACGTCATTCCATGCTACTGCCTCCACCTGAAAACCTACCCAAAGCATAAAACTGGCATTTAACAGGTAAATCATTGTTAAATACGTCCATCATCAAGGACTATAACTGTTGCAATAGCCCAACATGACTTTTATTGCTTGTCGTCGCAAGTCGATTCATGCATCCCCCTTTGGAAAAACTGCATTAGCCAAAAGTGCAGTTCAAATCAAATCCAAATCGAAAAAAACCCCCAAGGGCCAACAAAAAATTGAAGTAACGAGGATGGGAGGCAGTTCACAATTGCCTATAAACGAAATGGCTATAACGAACGAGTATCAACAATTAATCGACTGGAATGGAAAACATTGGTCGGGGCTGCAAAAAAAAAAAAAATGATGTGTTTCACTAGATGAACCATGAATAGGCCATCAACTCACGGCTCACGGGCCAACCGCATCTCCCACCGAACAACTGATAAGCCTACCGACACCGCAAACGATAAACCTTTTTTTTTCACTTAACAGTTAACACTCAGCCAGCGATGTTTTGTTTGGCGAGCTGCATTGCTTTTTTCCGTGTGAAGCAATTTTACAATTTTTTGTGCGCGCCCAGCCCCAATCTGGTGCCAAAAACCACCCTTTTTATAACTGCATCCGAAAATGCAACAGAATGACTGACTGGGCACATGCGGTGCGGCGTGGTTGGCACAACAAGCCACTCGATGACACTTTAGCAGTGTTTAACTGCTGTTGTGCAGGGCCCTGAATGTTGTTGCACCGACCGAATGCGCGCCACGTGGCTCTTTTTAGTCTCAAAAAGCAGCGAAAAAATCCTGGGCCTTTAATAAGCAACCAATAATCACTGCATGCCGAATTGAAGGGCATCCTCGCTGAGGGCTTGCACCTGGCTCCTGCCTGATGGTCGGCTAGAGCGATGGATGGTGGGTGGAAATATCGTCATATAGAGGCATCAATGGAGAGGACACAGCAACAGGAATCCGTCGGTTCCGAGAACTGATTGCCTGAATAATTGGAGTTTTTCATGTTTTCAATTCGTATGCGTTTTTAATTTATTTATTTTTTGTTCTTTTGTGGAGTTGGAGACTGGCAATGGCGACAACTGTGCTGCACGTTGTACATTTATACTGAAGTTTTCACCGGGGTAAGGGTGAAAAGATATGCATCGGATCCGGATGTATCACATTGCAATGCAATTTGTTGCATTATTGTTTTTATGCCGCAAACTATGATGTGGTTGTTTATTGCCTGAAAAGTGGATATCGATGCAAGTGTCAAAAATTCAATGCAGTAATTAATGGGTTAACATTTAAATCTGTTTTTTTTTTAAATTTTTTTTTTTTAATTTTGGATCTATACCGATTGTGTTGTATACGAGTATGTGTGTTTTGCATGAATGGAAAACGGATATGATTGTTCCTTTTTGAGTTTTTGGTGTGAAGAACGGAATCAGGAAATAAAACACACAACGATGTGAAGTGTTTTTTGTTTATATTTATTATATTGGTTTGCCCTTAAATGAGGCTTAATTAAGTGTAGGTACTTGGAAAAAGTATTTGTATTTGTATTGTTGGTACTTTCAAATGAACTCTTGAATTATCTTTATGGTGAGCTAGAAAACCTATTTATTGCAAATTTTGTTCGTAGTCATTTCGTCTTGCGGTAGGACTTTAGGACTTTCAGAACAAACATGAAGAATAAAAACATTTGTTTTTTGAATCCACATAGTATACATTTATGTACATACATAGATCTGTAAAATTTTTAGAGTTACATACAAAAACTGTAAGCACCGAAGAGTTGATTATGTTTAAGAGAAATGTTTTTTTTTTCTTTTAACGAGGGCCTGTCAAATAACCCTTATCAGGGACCATCTATGTTTGTATTTTTGAGATTAAATGGAATGAAATTAAATCAAAATAAAATCATGTAGCATGAATGAAACTTGCGAGGTCCATAAAAAACAGAGACGCATAACTTTTACATAAATATGTATATCATTAAAAAGTTTTTGTCCCACAGAACTGCAGCATACTTGCATTTATAAGATTTTATTTAACAATAAATAGCTAAATATTGTAAAAGATAATGCAGACGAGGTGAAGTTGGATTGAACTACCTTTCAATCACTTTGTTTACGACCTTCTTTGGCTTTGGATTGAAATGAGTTTGGCTCAATTTGATTTTCATATTCGAAACTTTCACCTTACACCAGTATGTGTGAAATGTAGAAAAAATGTGTTGTAGAAATGAAAAGATCGAACTTAAGGATTCTGGTCAACGACAAAAGTGACAGTCATTACTTTAATCAAATACGTCTTGCACAATCCCAGTATTTGCTTTCAAAAAAGATTGACAAAATATCAAGTTTATCAAAGTAAAGAAATAAAAATCTTTATGCCGTTTTAAATTGGGATCGTTTGGAAACTATCATTGTCTTTTCTCTTCCTCTTTAAGTTTGCAATTCAATTTACTCAAGCGGATTATGTTTTTAATGACATTAGATTAGGTGAGCTTAGAATTAGCATCAAACGCCATCAGCTCCACCGTTAAATAAAAGACGCACGATTTTATCTGAATCTGAAGGCAATACTATAACTACATGAACTTAAGACAAGAAGACAAATCTAACTATAGACCAATATCCTTGCTGTCTTCAATTTCAAAGGTATTCGAAAAACTTATTAAAACTAGAATGTTGGCTTATCTGAAAAGAATAAATTTTTTTAGTCCAATGCAATTTGGTTTTAGAACGATCTACGGAAGATACTCTTTTAGATTTTTTTTTTGTATTCTTCAAAGTGGTTTAGATCGTAAATATCACGGTACTGGACTTTTCGTAGACATAACTAAAGCATTTAATATGGTAAACCATAAAATCTTGCTGGACAAGCTTGATAAAGCTGGTTTTCGTGGTAGCACTTTAAAATGGTTTGACTCTTATCTTAAAAATAGAATGCAGTTCGTTAAAGGTCAAAACAGCTTCAGTTACCCTAAAATTAGTCACTTAGGAGCCCCACAAGGTTCTGTACTTGGACCAGTTTTATTTCTAATTTACATAAATTCTCTTTTCTCACTTCCAATAATTGGGAGAATCAAAGCTTTTGCAGATGACATTGGAATTGCCTATTGTTCATCTAATCCTTTAAATCAAATATGTGAAATAAATCATAATGTTCATCTGCTTAGATGTTGGTTTGCGAAACATGAGCTTATAGTTAGCAATAAAACTAAACTTATATTCTTTAGTCTTACTCGTAAAATATCGCCTGACATTCCCATAGTTTTCCATTCACATGAATGTACTAATTATCAAGTTTGTAGTAAAAACTGCTTTACAATCGAAAGTGTAGAAGACTTTAAATATCTTGGTATTACTTTTGACCAAAATTTAAGCCTGACCAAACACATATCGCTTTTAAAGAACTATCTCTTTTCATCTAATCGCAATTTTTATCATTTGAGGAATCATTGCTCCTTGAAAATGTTGAAGATGATCTACTATGGAATTTTCCATTCAAAATTGGAATATGGTGAAGCATATGTGAATCACCTTAAACAGCTTACTGTCTTACAAAAATCAGCGATTCGAAATGTTTGTAAAACTCATCGACTAGCTAACTCAATGCAATTATTTAGATACCTGCAAGTCCTACCTGTTCGTCATTCTTTTTATTTTAAAGTTCTGAAAGAGTTTTTTAAAAGTTCAGGTTATTTGCAAAGTCCAATTTCGGACTTAAGAAATCTTCGTAGTAAATCTGCTTATTTGGTCAATATTCCCTCTTTTCGCACCACTAGTTACAGAAACTCTTACCCAATTATTTCTTGTAAACTGTTTAATACACTACCGGTTAATATTCGTAAGATAAGAAATCTGAATGTCTTTTTGAAAGAATTAAAAGTGTGGCTTCTTGGTTTGGATCATCGTGCTATCGAAATGTTAATTCAATTTGCTTTATAATAAACTAACCTTGTTTCTGAAATTTTTATTAAATTCTTTTTTTTTTGTATTGAATTACGATAATAAATAATAATGTTGAACTTCTTGTTTAATTGTATAAATACAAACCTTTAATTGTACACCCCACACAAAAAATGTATTAATTAGATGTGCCATTAACGCTATTTTGTTTCTTAAATAAATTATGGCACTAACTATTTTTATTTTTATATTTAAGCTATTAAGGTGTTAATCCTTAGTGTAGTTTTTGTAAATAAGAATAAAGAAATTTGAAATTGAAAAAATGAAACATATTGTTTCCATGCTTGATCATGTGATACAACCATATTTGAGTAGTGTTTTCTTTTGTTAAATTTTGTTCACTAAACTGTTTTCTCAAATGAGAAGCGTTCCCGAGCAGCTTTCACCTTTCTGAAACTGACATTTCGCTGGCTGAATACTTAAGTGCCCCATATATCTACATAAAAATTATTCCTCAGAAAACGAATTTTAAGTTTTGAAAAATAATTCCGTTATTTTTTACTTGACAATTACGACTTTTGAATTTTTATATAAATATATTATTTGAAAATTCCGTTTTTTTTTATTTTGAAGTCCTGATGTCAAAAAACGTTGCGGTTATTTAAAAAGAAATATGTAAAGTTTGAAAAAAACTCAGAAATGGATATAGAACCCTCTTGCATACGAATGCGAAATGTATGAAAACCAAACTTCAAATTTCTTATGCATATAGGACTTTTATGCACTGGACATTCGGAAATCAACGAAAGCAAAAATAGTAAAAAAAAAAAAAAATCAAAATTTCTAGCATTATTTTTATAATTTTACTTTGAGTGATAAAAACATAAAACAAAAAGTAATATTAATTTAGTGGCTATGCCTTCCTCTATACCACATTGGATTATTTTTAAGTCTATAAGAAACGTATGAAAATGATAAAGTATTTTAAAACCTAATTATGAAAAATATTAACTACGTACTTCCATTTAAGTAAAAAAACGCAATGTTGCATTTAAGCATTAAGTATTTCTTTTTCAAATTTGTATACAGAAATTGGCCCACCTAGTACACATTTTGTATATACGGCAAATAAGCATAAAAAGAACCCAAAAATTTGTGGTTTATAGGGCAAACAAATTTTCTGTAACTTCGTTAATAATAAAAAATATAGCAACGGGGATAGCGCCATATGATAGAGAATATTCGAGTTAGTATAACTGCATCAGTTTCCCAAAAAGTGGTCTTTTTTTATTTTTTTTAAATTTATTTATTCATCTTTTTTTAAACTTTTCAGGATGATGCCTTACAATTGTAATAATTATTCATTAATGACAAAAAAAAAACTGTCTGAAAAGAAAGAAAGGTTCATTCTGTGATCTTTTAAAGATCAGTGGCGAATGACCCAATTAAAATATAAATAAAATTAAATATCAAAATCTCATAGGTAATATATTATACAAACAAAAATGTAAATTAAATTAGCAAATAAAAGAACGCGAAACCAAACCGTGCTCATAAATAAATTTTTGGCTTGAGAAATATCCATCGAAAATAACCATATTTTTACTATATTTAAAAAAGAATTCTGATTTCGTAGTGCCCTTATTTCGTAAGGTAATTTTTTAAATAGTGCTGCAGCAGTATAAAAGTTAAAAAAAATGTGATCTATTTGATATCGGAATATTTACAAGTTGCTGATTGTTAACTCTTAAGCCATAGTCATTTGAGTTTCTTAATATCGTATTATATCCACTGCGAATGAAAAAAAACTTTAAGAACCTTATAGACATACAGATGTTTTAAAGGTAGAATTCCAATATCAAGAAATAATGGCCAGCTACTTGTTAATCTATGTTTTTTACAAATTACAACCTGGCAAACTGTACTGAAGCTTTGAATGTATAATTCCATAGTAAATTATTGTTAGAAGTTTCTTCGAATAATGAGGTTGCAATACATTTTTGCGAATTGCGCGTCTCATATAAGCTTATAAATCAGTCGCGTGAGTCTGTGGGGCACTTAGGTATTCGGCCGACATATTTTTCATTTCACTCAGGTGCATGATGAATTTGTGTTTTTATGACGATTCGAAAAGTAAGTTTTCCTTGGTTTTAGAAAGGAATCTCTCTGATTAAGTATTTAAAAACTATTGACTATTAGACTGAGTGAAATTAATTTTAAATTTTGTTTCCATACATTTGTTTGTCTAGGCTTATATAAGCCGTTCTGAATGGAATGAAAAAATCCTGTTGAATTGAAGGGAACTTGTCAACTTTAACTTGAAGTCTAATTCCCATGATCCCATAGACAAAATAAGTCGGCACTAGAAAAATCGATCAATGTCAGCCTAGACTTTGATAATTTGAAAAGTTTCACACCTTTACAATTTTCATTCACTCCTAATAGAATTTCGTATAATTTGGTAACACCAAAATGGCTACAAGTTACCAAACAGACCTACAATATTGGAAATGTGTAAACAGGTAGGTAATCTATGAGATATTGTAGAAGTACTTTTAGTTATAGCTTCATTCACATTTAACATTATCTACTTTCAATGAAGTTTCCATTGCATTATTTAAACAAGCGCATTATTGGCCCTCTTAAACTTAAATTCAACAGAACCGAAAGGAACATTTCACTTTTTTCATTCATCATACAATTTTGGATATCTCCAAACTTCAGCTACCTTTTCGGAAGCATTTTATGTACTTAGTTATGATATATATTTTGGAAAGATAAAATTCTCGAGAGCCACCTAAGACACTCCCTTAAAAATTTTCATCATCTACGAAAATTGATAATTTCAGTATAGATTGCATACTATACCTTCCCGCATTCTTGTGTTCTTAATTTTTCACTTCTTTTTGTAAATTGTCTAATGGGTATCGGTTGGCAACATATAAAATTGTATCTATTAACTAGAAGGCCATTTTATAGCATTTTAATCGTTTATGTGTTACATAGATGCATATACTATAGAGCAGGCAGACTTGTAGTTAAAAGACTTACTACAAAAGAAAAAAAAATATATACACTAATAGAAAACCGAATGCTGTACGGCTACTACCAATACGTCAGATAACACAAACATTACTTCGAAAAAATTGTTTATCTTTTGCAATATAATTCGAATAAGTTTTAAATTCATTTCTGTTGAAACAATCTTTGATCTATTTAAGCTTAATGGTTTCTAGGAAATTTGCACAGCCAGCACCCATATCTAATGGATACTGTGATTCATTCTGAAAACTTTTTCAAACTCATAAAACAACAGTTTCAACTTTTGAACCATCCAACTTCTATGGCAATCTAACGAAAATTTTACTCATATCAACCAACGCACATCACATTAAGTAACTTCTCCACCAAATCCCCAATTTATGTTACGCGGAAAAATCTAATAATTACATACTTTTCGATCTATTATCCTGGAAACTAATAATTTCCTTTCATATTGTGCGATAAAAAAAACATAAACCAATAAAAACAAAGAACAATGCAAATTTATAAGTTTTAAACAAAAAATAAAAAGAAAAAAATCCCAATGCATTCTAAATTAAAAATGCAAAAATTCAAATGCTTTTCCTATAATATTTTCTCCCAACCCTTCTTAAAGTCCACATCTAGGCGGAAATCACGAATTCAAATTTCATTATATTCACGACTTTACGAGTAGTTTTTACATACAATATACCATGCTTGCATATAAAAAGTATGCACCATAGAGTAGGTAATACCCGCCTGCCGTTGCGCCGCAAACAACATCGAACCTCAAAATAATCATTTTACTTCTGTAATTATCATCGAATCGAAATCGAAGGATATTGGAAAGTAACGGTAAATAATTTGCATTTGAAAGTTTATTAAAACAATTATTATTGATTACGAGAAATATTCGTATCCGCTATTCTATAATTCAAAAGTTTCCCATTCCCGCAAACTCATCTACCTATGTTCCATCAGACAAGGCCCACATGACTTATAGGAATGTAGGATAGGTAGGTTATAGGTAGCCACGGTTGCCACTATAGGGACAAAGTTCAATCAGTTGTCGAAATATGTCCGCATATATTGACTAACATAATTGTAATCTGTCAATCTCAAATGAATGAATTTGAATGAACTGTTGAGAAAGTTCAATGAACATTTCATGCATTTCAAGATAACTTGATGCTAGAAACCTGACAGCCAATTTCGAGGACAAATGTTTACGCATAAGGTTTTGAAATCAAACGGTGTTCTACAGGATGTGTAAAGCCAAGCTAATTGTAAGTAATGTAAATTCAATTTTGACGTTTATGAAGCAAACATAATTAGAATTTGTGTTTATAAACAGTATAGAACTTGATACAATTGACGAACTCATTAAAAAAAAACCATTAGTCCTAGTCTATAATTAAACAGCAACAGTTCCAAGTTAAAAAATTTAGTAGAATAATATCAAGGTGGTAATCATGCTAAACCTTCCTATACAGTATACAGGAAGGGCGCAGAGCACATATTATCAAGCATCAGCAGGAGCAGCTCCTGTGCAATGCCCATTAGGTAGTTGTTCCTAGAGAGGTGTAGATACCATAGGATTATCAAACATATATTTTATTATCGTATGGGAATCTATATGTAAATGTGTGTAATGCCAAACTTTAAATCGAATTTTTACGGCATATTCGATTCGAATGCTTCGGTCTTGCCGATCGGTCTTATACATATATAAAGCTTATATCTTTATAGGGAGAGAGAATGGATAAACCCAATGGGTGAACTTATAGAAAAGGTACACAACTACGAGTATACTACGTAAGGAATCCCTTCCTATCCACTCGATTAACTTTTGGTCTGAATAACTATAGTGGAATAGAGTAGAGGTCGCACAGAAGTCCCTCCACCGGTTTTTAAGTGGAACACGGAAAATATTTAACGATTTGTTTTCTCTCAACACATATGTATGGATGTAAGGCGATAACCCAGGGTTGGAGAATATGGCAAATTATAAAAATATTCCTAGAGAGTGAAATGTGAAGGAGCCATCAGCCAGAGGTATTGTAAGCACCATAATGAAGCTTAAGATTTAGAAAAAAAAAACAGTAGTGGGCCTACCTACTTGTTGTGATGATGATTGAATTTATTTCATAAATTAATTACTATGGTACGTTGATGCTCGTGCAGTTTTAAGCCTTAAAAGGTTGGTAGAAATTCGAAATGAAATTTTCTTACGTGAGGCTTCAAAATTAAGTGAATACACGTAAATATAACATCAGACCAAAAACATTAATCTCTAAAAAAGAGCCAAGTTCTTCTGTACAAAAACCTTTGTGTAACAAGTCAGCCGTAAAAAATACTGATATCTAAAAGTACGCCAAGTTCTTACTTCATGAAGGTTTAATACCGAATATTTAAAGTAGAATAATATTGAAACAGCTACAATGTAATAGACAAATTTTATTATTTAATGATTACTGACTAAAATTTGAAGGAACTTGGCGTACTTTTAAATCTCAGTACTTTTCACGGCTGACTTGTTACACAAAGGTTTTTGTATATAGAAGAACTTGGCTCTTTTTTAGACATTTATGTTTCTGGTCTGATCTCACTCCTTTTTGCAAAGATTTCAATATTTTGCCATGTCCAAATTTCGAAATATACAGAAAGATAGAAGGGTGGACTCTACCTACTAAAATCAACTTAGATTATAGCTTTCGATTTCTTTTGGTATATTTTCTTTTTGTTATTGGTTGTTTTGATTTGCGCTTCAATTATTTCTTCTTGTCCTGACAAGATACCTAAGACTAATATACCTACCTTAATTACAGCAATCGGAAGTGCTCCGTATAAATTAAACATTTTCTCAGAAAGTGGGCGGATACCACGCCCCCTGAATGGAAAACCTCAAATTTTCGATTTTTTCCTCTACTTTCATGACAAGATCTACCGTTGTGCAAAATCACAAGATTCTACGATGTCGGGAAGTGCTTCATAATTTTGATGATCTGTCAGTCAGTCAGTCAGTCAGTTACGGTTTTTGTGATTTTTGAGGCCTTATATCTCAGGAACCGCTTATGCTAGAAAATTGAAATTTGGTGAGGCGCCTGTGCCTGACTAGCTTAGCAAGTATTCGGTTTCTGACTTCATTGGTACTGAAGATAGAGAGGGGTCAAAAATCGCCTGAGTTTGTTCCTAAAAAAGGGTGTAGTGCCAGAACTTGATTTTGCCTACTTTTTTATTACACATTCGTTCAAAATTTGAACTTGGACTTATGTATGTCAAACTGAAGTAGCACAGCATTAAAAAAAATAATTTAAGATCACAATTGTAACAAGCCTGGATTTCGATTTTTCTTTTCCACAACATCATCGTCCACCCATAAATCATCTTATTATCCTCCGTAGATATTAGTTTTAGAAAGATCTACTACAAAACATTAAGTTTTTAAACATTTTCTGTCTCAAGTTAAACTCTCTGCTACTCGTATTAGTGCGAAAAAATAAAAGAGTTTTGAAAAAGTATTATTTTCATATTTTGAACAAAAAGCAGTTGAGAGCTAGGAATTTTGTTACCTTCTATATTTTTGGGCACTAGTTTCTAATTAATTTCAGACTAAATACTAAAATACTTGATTCAGTCTCTTATGTGTAAAACAAAACCAAAAGTTGACAAAAAAAAAAAAAAAAAAAATTGTCAAGATGTCATATTTTCGCTGGTGAACAATTTTGATTGTGCAGTTTTAATAATAATACTTTGGATAGGTATTAAATCTATCCTAAAATCATTTATCAAAATATGTAAATGGAATTTTATATTTCCCTGAACTTAAACTTGTCTAAAAATAGTACAATAACTGCAATTTTTCGATTAAACCTCAACTACGAGTACTCCAATAAAAGGAATTGGTGTAGAATGTGAGACAGATAAGATTTTGAACTATTTAGACATGATTATCTGACAAACGAAGGCTCGTTAATGTGATTTTAAGAAAAATAAAATTAACCAACAAAGTTCCATTAAAATTGTCTTTAAAGTTCACGAAAACACTAAGTGTGGTTCTTTTCTTTTATTTATTTTTGTTTTTAAGGAACAAAGCATATTTACTACATTCCCTTGAACTATTATTTCAGTTAAAAGATTTATTCAATTATTTATCGTCAGGTTTTATAACAAAAAAAAAAAATAAATAAAAAACTTGGCTAAAAATTCTCTACTGCAAATCTTTCATGGCCATTCGGTGGCTATATCCAGCTCGGTTATAAAATAACTACCCTGAAAACACCCTTAGTAATAAAATAACTGTTCTTCGAAGAAAAAAGACCATGGCAATGGCGACGAGGAGTAACTTTTTCATTTATGCAAAATAATTATACAGTTCTTTTGGTATTGTCGCCGTTTCTACGTATATAAGATATTTTAGTCTGTTTTACTTGAATCCTCGACCTCTGTAGACTACATCCATTATCCCAACTTCATATCTACAACGCGCCACTGACTATATATATTAAATTATATAAGTATAAATTTATATACATACACTTTTATATAATATGTATATATTTTTTGCTTCATATTTAATTTTCTTCAGGTTTGTTTCTTTTTCTTCACTTTTCCAAAGAAAAGAAGGCGAATTAATTTTTTTACTCAACCTCCTTTACAATCTTCGTCTTGCAGATCTATCTACCTACATTTAAACACAGGAAAATATATCTACGTTTATAAATTATAAAATATAAAATGAAATGAAAGGAAAAATGAAGAAAGTGTGAAGGAGAAGGAGTCAGGCAGGGGGAGATTTAATTTAAAATGTGCATGCATATAAAATTTATAATAAAGTAAAAAAAAAAAAAACAATTAAACGGAGACAGAAATGAAAAATTGAAGATATCCTTGCGATAAAAAATAGCAATTTATTTTTAATGGTTCATTTATGTTTAATCATGACCGCAGAAGGCGCCAACAAGATATAATTTAAGTAGTTCTTTGGAGTTTGATAAAAGCAGATGTCATTATAAAGTAATGAGTGCATGGTATGCTGTAGAGTATTCATCTCGATTTTCTAATACTTGCTAAGTAGGTGTGCCTACGTAGTCGTATTTTATTAAGAGTTAAGACTGAATACTTTTTTCGAAAATTAAAATTGTGGGGATATTCAAAAAAAAAAAATCTGTCCAAACAGATCCTTGTAATTTAAGCTGGTTTTAACAACCTCACGTCGGGCGCCAGTTTTATATTATTAATATTGCTTTTATTATTGTTAGGTACTTGAGATTGAGAACAGTAAACTAAAGAATTTAAAAAAATTAAAGGAATAAATAAAGCATTGTCATCGAAAGTAAAATCAAGATACTTTGAGTTTGACAGCGAACAAGATGAGAGTAAAATAAAGAGACACATTCTGTAATATTTTCGAACTATTACTTAATGTTAGGGTTAAGTTAAGACCACTCCCATAAAAGGCGTCTATCTCTCCTTAATCAGGTGATTATGTGACGATAGACATTTCTTCAATGACTTAGAAGTACCCTTCGACATTTCAGCCTATAGCTTGCTGAAACTCAATCTCCTTAACGGGCTTGAATGTTATATTATTATCATTGGTTTCAATATATGGGATCACAATCCGTTGGTTATCCCAACGGATCTACATTGATCTAAGTTTGACGGTAATAAGATCAACTGTCAGGTCATTTATCCAACTTTATTTTAGGTAAAATCCTCCTAGAAAACGGATCTACATTGATCTAAGTTTGACGGTGATAAGATCAACTGTCAGCCTATTTATCCGCCCGGGCGATGGTGAAATTAGGGGATGCTTCCGGACGTCCAATGGAAAATGACATTAGTGTGCAAGTTTTTTTTCGTTATGCGTTTTTATTTTTCATTTCAGAGAAGATCTTTACTTGCCAAATTACAGCTTTTGTTTCTTTTCTAGTTTAGGGTGATCAGAAATTCAAATTTGTGATTCTTTTTTGTTCAGATGGCACCTAAAATAATGAGCTCGCCATACATTTTATTATAAACAAAAATGTAAAATAATAAAAGAGATTTGACATACCAGCTTGACTCATGTGTATTTTTTAAACTTTACAATGCACTGAAAACGTTTCAAGAGAAAAGTATATTACGTAAGACGGTTTTCACATTGGACTAACTCAATTGATTTATTTTGACGTAAGGCCCTGTCGTCGTGTTCAGACACAAAAGCAGTGTGAACACTCCAGACTCACTTTGACGTCTTGTAGTTGCCATAATTGACAATGTTTACAAAATTTAATAATATTTAAAAAGAATTTCAACTTAAAACACAAACCAATAATAAATAAATAAACAACGGTGTTGAGTGCCATGTGCCATGTCATATGTCATCAAAACAAATATAAAAAAAAATCCATAATTTTTAATTTGTTTTAAAAATTCTGCCTCACTTTCTCGTCTCTTTCTTACCATGAAGTGCGAATGAGAGAAAAACACAGAGACGCCCAAATAATAACAAAACAAAATAAAAATGGCAAATGAGACTGACAGTTTACTGCATCGAGTTGGTTTTTCGGAGTGTTTCACTCCTTTTCGATTCCAATAGAATATTAAAAATCGTTTTCCCAAATTTACACACACACACAATCAAGTCGCTTTAAAAAAATTGTATTTTAAAGCACTTATAACTCTAGCAAATAATTCGGCGAAGAAGTCCTTAAATGTACATATGTATATGTTTGTTCAGATTGCACTCCTAAATACAATTTAGACGGGACAGACACTCCAAAAACATTACTCCGAACAGCCAAAGTTCCCTACATTTTGGAGTGTTACAAGAAAAGTAAAAAGGATTGTTAGGAGTAATCAAATGATAATATTAGTTTATTAGAAATGCTCGGAACACGATCTGTTCAGAAGTTTTCGTACAATTCTCGACATCCTCGACCTCTGTTCAGAGTCCTGGTTGGATAAAAAAACTGTCTATTGACAAATCAAATCTGTTAAAGGTTGTTTTATAACAATTTGATTCAAATTTTGATTAAATTTGATCAATTAAAATAATTTTTCGAATACATCAACTAGTAAAGTGTCAAAAATTACACATGGGATCAGATTTCAGATTACAATGAACAGTTGAGAACCACGTTTTGAATGATACATATACGAATATTCTGTTTATACAAAATTGACCCTGTTTAATATAAATAAGGATTTTTTCACTTATCTCATGTGGAATGTGTTTAATATTTTCAATCAATCCCCACCTGTACCGAAGGTGTTTACTTTTCGCCAAGCTTAGTTGTTCTTATCCAGAGGCACCTTCATTTTCACCCAAATACAAACTGACGTATATACTTAAGCCACCACATTCAACTTATCCTAAAATTAGACTTATGCCAAATGGTCAATTTGTAGAATTGTCAAATTTATAAATTGTACCAGATGATGATTGATTCGATTTGATTATTGTTTACTTTATTCCAAGTTTATTTTATTATATTTGTGCAGCGTTTATGCATATTTTAAGCAAACTTCTTCTCGTTTCCTCTTCTTTAGCTGCTGTCAATATTGCAGTTTCCAGACAATAGTTTGCTCATCAAGCATCAGCAGATGTGGATGGGTCGACAAGTAGACAGACAGGCGCTGCTGAAAGCGCATTTAGCTGGAGGACCACGTCTGTAACTTGTCGCTCTTCAAATGATGCTGTTAGATGTTTATTCATTATTTTACAATATACACACATACAAGTGGGTATGTATTGTCTATGTTTATATGGTTGGTGCACTTAAAGAAAAGTTTTTGGATTAACTTGTGAAAATGTATAAACAAAATAAATAAATACCTATACCTAAGTATAGAAAAAATTCTAGATTGAAATTGATACCCTTACAATCCAAGGGTTGATTTTTTAAACAAAACATGATTGATTTGACAGGTGATCTTTGTCATAAAATCTAAAGCACAATTCATAACAGCAAATTTGATTGTTAATGGAAAGAAATTTGTGATACATTTTTCGAAAAGTTTAAATATTAGGTATTTCTCAAGCGGTCTTTGCAATTTATTCGCCCAGTCTAAGTTGGAAAGCCTGTCATTTATAATGCATATCAAATTGAGGTATGGGATCAATTCTCAGCCACTGCCAGCTGAAAACAAAAATAAAATGTTTTTTTTTTTTGTCAGAGATACTGCCTCTTACGAGAAATTGGCAAATCATCAAATAATATCTCTTCAAGGGAGATGTACTTTTTATCAAATTGATATACTTTAGGTATGAGAAAAATGTTGGGGGATTTGAATTATGCAATTGGGCGTTCAAGTGCTAATTGATTGTAAGAACTAGACCAAAAATGTATGAGACATAATAGCCCGTATTTTTTTACAAGTCCATACAGAATTTTAGAAAAAAATCGACATCGGGACTAAGGAACTTCTTTTAAAAAGTTGTTGGAAGCACTGCGCACCCTGTGTCATTTGACAGCTGTATTGACAACTAGCATCAACCAGCATCCAAAAACGTCACTTTTGACTACTCTGAACAAATTATCGATAACATACATAGGTACCTATAGATGATATTATTTTGGCATCATCGTTTTTACTCCGTATAGACTTAAATAGTTGTTGTATATTTACCTACATGTAAAGCGCTTAGTCCCAAAGTCGTTTTTTTCAACAATTCCTTATGGACTTGCAAAAAACACGCCTAATAATCCTTATAAAATACTCGTTTTGCATACACTTTCATATTTCATTTTACAAAACTATTAGGTATAGCGTAAATAAGATTGTGGAATTTAATAGTTTTTCACTTCACAAGCAGTCTAGAATACGCTGAAGCCTCGAAATAAGTTTGGAATGCATTAACTTTTCATTTTATGAAATCCAATCAAAAGTTGCAATGTTAGCTTGTTTTTACTTTTCTCTCAGTGTAGATAGAGTATAGGTATGACTGGAGGATGTTTGCCAGTGTTCATTTATTTGGATAAGATTTGGATGATTTTAACAGTTGAAGTGCAGTTTATGGCCGCACATCTTCATAATGCATCCGCATCTGATCCACGCAGATATACACAGTATAAATAAATTTAGATTTGGGTAGCATAAAATATATATGACACCACGTTGCAAGCGCGCCACACAATCAGTCTGAATAAATCATCGAAAACAGAGTGTATTCTGCAATCGGTAATCGTCATCGCTCCAACGGCAGACGGACGGACGACGAAGGACTCTGCATCTGCTTATGCTATTGCTGCAGCTGCCACAGCGCAATCCATGTCTTCTTGTTTGCCATACCTTTGCCTACTTACTTAATCATACTATAATATGGCGAATCATTTGTCTACCAAGCGAATACATCACTAACCCGTGTTCTATCATTGAGCGAGCAGTCATCATCGCCGACAACCTCCATCATGCGATTTGCGCGCTAATTATATAAACAGGAACCATCCACTATGCCACGATTGAATAACCCTCCACCTCACCTGGACCACCTACGAAACACATCCACCATCGAACACCAATCCATGAAGTATATTTTGAAAATTGATTTTCAACCCCGTAATATTATGTTCGAAGAGCTAGAAACCGAAGACATTAAACCATGTCATCCGTGTCACCACAAATAGTATTGCAACCCCTAAGACTTCTGCTCAATTAACCACAATTTGCAACCACCACCTCCTTGTTACTTACTTATTTACACCAGAATTACGCCGCGTCCGTTTTTTCAGCCCAACTTAAATGTGAACCGCAAAATTTTCGATTAATCTTCTACGCTGGCTGGGCAGGTCCTTGGGTCCTTGTGGACTTTTTTTCTTTACTCGTTTTACACTTTGGTGAAAAGCACAGAATCGCGCCTCCTTGAAAAACCAACAGCGCATTTGTGCAAAAGCCACACACAGCGTGTAGCCTCTTCTTTGACGACGCGGCGGTGATGATGGGCTTCAAAATTTATATACTACCTACAAATATATAAAATGTGCGGTTCCTTGAAGGGTTCTTATAGCCACGATGACGATGATGATGGTTCGATGAATGCACTTCAACCCATCAACTATACAAACACACACACACACCCTTTTCGTAGACGTTTTTCCTATTTTCTATAAATAATTTGATTTAAATCTCAAAGAGGATATGAAAGATTACGGTTTCTGTCATTTGACTTGCTCTTGCACAAAATCAAGACTAAATCAATAAAAAAAGGTGGGACAAAGTATCAATAGAAATATCCTTTTTTTGGCGGATGAAACAAAAATAAATAAAAATTACGCCCTTTCCCGTTACAGAGTCGAAAACCTTATAGAATTTTTTCTTTCGTTATTTTATTGTTTTGTATATTCTTTAAAAAACTCTTGTGTTAAAGCACTTCAAATAATATTTATAAACGGTTTTCGGTTACCAGGCTCTTCAAAATCTTTATGAGTATTATTTTTAATCTAGCCTTTGTGCATACAAGTTGGCGGGGAAGGGAAACAATAGCATGGAGTAGTGTTGGTTATTGGATTATACATTTAATTTGTTCGTTCTTGTTGATTCTCATAATTTTAACGAATGTCTTAAAAATTCAAATTTTACTCGTAATTAGTGTTTTTTTTTGTGAACAATGTGAAATAGCTCACCTCAAAATTTGGGGAGAATATTTTATTGATTCAAAATAGCTTTTTTGGCCTTTAGTCCACAAAAAACTGATGAGTCCATGTGAGATCGCCGGGACGAAACGCCAATTTTTGTGGACTAAAGGCCAAAAAAGCTATTTTGAATCAATAATTCAACAAGTCCATTAATAGTCCTAAGTCTTCTACTTGGCTGATTTATTTCAGTAGTATATAGAATTTGTATTATAAAGACCTTCTCATAGAGAATATTTTATGTTTTCGAATAAGTGAGATTGAAAATCACAAGTGTATTAAATCGAATGAGAAATAAATACATATAAAACCATGGACTTTTCAAGGTGCCTAAACCTAGTGTAAGTCACTAGGTTTAGGTTCTCTATGAGCTGTTGTGCATATAATAAATTTTTTTCTATTGTTTTTTTTTTATTAATTGGGGGACTAACCGATTTTTTTTTTGTAATTGAAGCGCACTCAAGGAAGGGGTTATGATGAGCCTTAAAATGTCTAAGCACATTATGCAAGCGTTTAGGAAATAGAGGAAGAATTAAGTAGAAGACAACGATGTACATTTGTCTTAAATGGATATTGAAATGGGAAGGAAAAACAGAGGTGGGTAAGGAATCCACATTCGTGTGGTAGGAATAAAAAAAGAATCTCTTTACTTCACTGTACCCTCGAAGTTAAGCTTGAGAGTATACTGATGAGCTTTTCTAGCAGAGTGGGTATTTCGCTGAAATTGTTTGAGGGAAGGAATGAAACTGGCTTTTTCAACAGAGCAACGTTTGAAAAAGAAGCGATAAAACAGTGATAAGCACGAGACATTTCGACGGTGTTTCAACGAAACCAATGTTTCCGCAATCGATTAGTTTTAAAGCTTTATTCAGGACTCTATCCACTTGTTGCAGTACTGTTTTAGACGCAATTGATCAAATAATATGAAAGTTATACTCTAGTTTTTGGCGTAGCTTTATAAATAGTTGCCAGATCAGGAGGACAAAATAAGTTCTTACATCGTCTGAGAAAACCTAGGAATTTCGCAGCATTTTTATCAATATCTGATGTGTGGTCTATAGCAAAAGTTGTTCAATAACGCAATTCTAACATATCCTAACATAGCTAACAATTCTCTTCAAATCTAAGTTTTTTACAACTTATTAATTTTTAAAATAATTTCCCTATGACCTGGAGACATCAAATTTTAAAGATAGCAAATTGAAAAGTTAAGAAAATAAAGGAAAAGAAAAATATTATAATAAATTTAAAAATTCAAAATCTATTATAAAATATCAAAACGAAAAACAAATACCACTATTATAAAAAGAATTTCTAAGAACAGTACATTCTCGTAAGCCTATTTATTAGAAACGAAAAAATTGGGACTCGTGCGAAAGATAATACAAAAAATAAATAAGTAAGAGGCTGTTACAAATGGGAGAAACTTAGTCAACCTATATCTAGTGACTTGCAACTCTCAACCAATTCTGTGTGCACATTAGCAGGTATTAATAGAACATACAATTTTCTGTCAATTCCGAAGGACATATGAGCAGCACTTTTCATTACAAGAGAGGATTGTTCACTTCCTCATATCGTGTAGTACGGCTAAAGAAAGAATCTCTGAATGTTAACTGAACGTCTGAAGTTGGACTCATGATGGTTAAACTGATGGGCATTCCCTGAACCACCAGTATTACGGTTGAATTGTGTAAGAAGAGCAATGCAATTGGTTATTTCACATTGTTTTTAAAAATAACGGTAATATAATGAATTACAAGAAATATTGCGCCGGTGCGGTGCTCAAGAGATGCAAATATTTCTGTAAAGTTCTATCACCTATGATTTGTTAATTTGTTAGTTTGGGCGAAATGGTTTTGGAGCTTTTAAAATGTCATTAATAAATACAAATGCATTGGGAAAATTTATTCAGATTTCAATCACTCAAAATCATGAGGTTTCTTAATGGTGTCATTTGCAAAGTTCAATAAACAATTAGAATAAGTATATTTCTGTGGTTATTTCAATTGTATTTTAAGGATATATAAATGATCTATTGTTTCCTATTATAGAACTACAAATAGTTTCATACATACTTGTATTCTACTTTGTCTAATAAATCGAAACAAAACTTCATTGTATCAATGCTATTGTATTTATTGTCAGTGTTCTCAGACTCCTTTCAGCAATACATCCGCCTGAATCGAATGATAAAACGGGACACATATTCATATTTATATTTCAAATTTCTAGCAAAAAAAAAAAAAAAAAAAAACAAAGAAATTATTAATAACTTTGCGTATGTAAAGAAACATTAATCCTTTATTTTTGTTCTTCTTCTTTTGAATAAAACAAAAACAAAAAAAAAAAACTTGAAAGTAAATTGAGAATTTCTTTTATCAAGCGAAAAGCTTATACAACCATGTGGAGGAGTAGTAGGTATATCTAGATATAAAACTTGTATAAGGATATATGAACTACTGCACACGTTACACACCCCAATTATTAGTGCACCTTAATGCACCTATACACTGATTCAACATTTATTGTTCATCTTGTACTCTGGTTCTCTGATGCTCCTGTATCTGGGTTTCGTCTTATTTATTATCTCTTGTCGGGGATTTTTCCCTTCCGCTTCTGAGGTTTGAATGGGTACAACATCCAGGACCAGATTCTTATACTATATAGCTAAGCTATGGTTGGTGTACAAACTCGGGTAAAAAGTGTTTTGGTGACGCGAGGGCGGAAGAGTATTTTCTTCCTTTTGGGTGAAATTAAAATTGTGCAACTCAAAGAGGTAAACATTTTTAATATGTCCTTTGGAATGTATGAATAAGTATAACGTATGAATGTGTGTATTTTAATAACACCTCAGTGATAATGACTGTGTTATCCTTGTGCTTGGGCGTGTGTACCAGTGTGTTTGTTGTCGACAAGTATACTGAATGCTTTGAAGAAAAGAACAAAACAAGAAAATAAATAATCAAAAAAAAAAAAAAAAAAAAAAAAAAACAGCAACTATGTCAAACGAAGCCAAAACCGTGGAAACATTCTTAAATTTTTTTCTATTACACTTTAACAAATACATATTTTAATTATCACTCTATAGTTACACCTTTGTTTGAGGCAAAGTTAATTTGTTATATAAAAATGTCCCGAATCCATGAGTACCAACCTCCGCCTCACTTCTTCCATTTCACAACAAAATTATTCAATTACTCAAAAATTTAAAATTTTACCATTTTATGTACCTAAAAGTATGCAAATGAAATGGTAAATTTCTTAAGGGGTGAGTTTATCTTTTATGGCCGTTTTAAAAATGTTCGTAGGATAATTAAGTACTCGTAAAAATATCCTTTTTTAGAAAACAACAATGATTTGATTACTTACATTTCGAACATTTTCCATACAAATAAATTAAATTCGAAGCTAATAGCCAGTATAGAAATAAAGCTTTTTGAATTACAACTCTTGCTTTCAGTTTCATAGTGAAAGTTTAAACTACACTTTAAACCTCAGTCGAATAAACATTTAAACCTTGAACTGAGTTCATTATATAGTTGAAGTTAAACGCATATTCTTTGCTTCAGGTAGAGGAAGAGAAAACGGTAACATTACGTCACATGATATTACAACAACAATGCTCGCAACTTTTCTTCATACAATTTAGTTAATACTGTTAAACAAGTTGAACTTCATATTTAAGCTCAAGTTCAGGTTCAGCTGAACTTATGTTCAAACTTCCATTGTTAATCTAAGAGCAAGTCATTAGGAAATGTTATTCCAAAACAGATTTTTATTTCTAAGTCTTCTTAGAGTTTAAGTTTTTAAAATTTACTTTTTGGATTTAGCACTTTTTTCTTTATCTTAATATAAACAGGGTGCGTTTAATGTTCCAGGTCAATGTTATTTTCCAATAATTTTTAAATGAAATAGAATCGTTTAATTAATATTTTATTGATTGATTATATGGTCTATATCATTATGTATGGAATATGATGTCGGTTAAGTGGTCCCTCTAGAAGCGGCGCAAAGTTAAAGTCTTTTAAGTACATTTTGCACAACAATTTCGCAGACTTCAGTGGTAATTTCATCAAGTTCGTTTCTAATTTTGTCCTCAAGAATCGAGGTTGTGGTGGGTTTGTCGGAAGGCGTCAAATCGTGTGTTAATGGGAAATCATAGTTTTCATATTTTCTTATTCACTTTCTTATCAATTTTTTTTTTTTTGACTCTGTATCGCAAGTAAGAACTCATTTTAAAATCAAATCAAGACGTGCATTTATCAAAAAAATAAAAGAAATAAATTTTAAATCAGAGTCAGAGGTGAAATAATGCAATAGTTTTGCACAATACAACGAGAAATAAAATATGCAACAGGAAATATCCGTCAATCAAACGCCAATCTCTGAGTTCTTTTTCTACAATGTTGCTGCCACAAGCAAGCGAGCAACTCACAGACCTGCAGTAAAATGCAACAACAATAAAAACATAAATAAACTACCTATATACAATTTCTAATAAATATATCTAGACATCTATACAACTAGAAGTGCTGGTAGTTTTCAAAATATTTCCCCAGGAATTCTTGTACTATACAATCCATCCACGACGAACACCAGCTAGCCAATCAAACAGTGGAGCCATTTAAATCATTCATATATATCCAACGCCAAACAACGTTAGCGCAAGAATATAAAGTTAGTCTTTTTGTTTTTGTTAAATATTTGATACAATTTTATTGCATAGCATTTTATAGTATAGCAGCAGCATAGCAGCAACTTTATACTAAAACTATTGCTTCTGGTTCTGTACTCTGTGTGTCCGTCTTTAAAAATGCATGCAGGTGAAATGAATAATTCATCACCGAATAATGGTATTTTGCTTTGGCATAAATATCTAAAGAGAAACCTTGGCAGACTATTTGCTCAAGTTGACCGGTCATATTAAATAGCAGGGGATGAACCAGCAGCGTCAAAAGTCTTCTTAGGTCACAGAAAATAAAAAAATTCACAAAATTTGTTCCACATACGGTCACCGCACACCGGTGCGGTGGACCTTTGTAGAAGAACGAGGCAATTTGATTAATTAACTTTTTATAATATCTACACACCTTTCAGAAGTAATTTTTTTAACATGATTTTTAAGGTGAAGATTAATGAATAGGTATGCATAATGGGTATTTTAAAATGCTTGGCTTGGTGATATTGATCGAAAGTATATTTGGCCAGAAGTGCTGATGGTGAATAAGTTGGTTAAAAATATGATGGTGTACTCATCGTGATTTTCAAGTTGTTGTAAATTTAATTAGATAGAATAAGTTCTTCAAAGTTGAATGTAAAATTGAAATTTCACATCGAAGACTTACTACTCGTACGAACAGTTAGTAAATGGTACACCTACGCCTCAGATGCACAATTTCACTTGTTTTACCTTGTTGACAGGTGTTTTACACTACCACATGCTTTTTATGGAATTAAATATTTTCATTTTATACGTTCAACAATAGTTTATGGCCATTGTTCTGATTTCACCTGCTTAATTTGTATCCATTTGTGAATTCCAAGCAAACTGGTGAAAAAAATTCATTGCACAAACAGCCTTAGTCACTGAAATGAAACGTCTACTTGTTCCTTTTACGAAAAAATTTAAATTTTTGTTGGCTTAAAAAAACCGGTACCTACAAAAATAATCGATAAGAAAAAGCATACTTATCTCAAAAACGACTCTTACCATTTTAATAAAAATAAAATGCACGACTGGGTCGCACGAACTTGCTCCTATGTAATAGTTTAGGAATTTTAAAAACAAATGTTATTATAGAAAACTGTTCATAAGGATAAAATTATTTTTGTAAATTGTTTTAGTAGTAAGAGAAGAACAAAAATTATAATATTAATAAACATTTTTATACAATATTTTAAAACATATTCTTAAGAAAAAAATTTGGTACGCCAACTTTAGGTTTTTATTATTAAAATTAAATTTCCAAACAAAAATATTGAGCCGTTTTTGAGATATCGAATTTTCCAAAAAAAAAATCACTTTTCATTCAAAAAATTCGAAAAATATTGTTTTTTAAGTTTTGAAATACAATATACATATTTTAAACTTATTAGAAGCATCTTTGTAAAAAAATTCATTAAAATCCGTTATGTCGATTATGAGAAACTCAAAATTAGAACAAAAGGTTCTATGGTAGTTACAAGCTGTAATATCTTAATTTCAATTTTTTTATTAAATTAAAGATCGTAAAAATTAATTGGAAGGAAAAAAATTTTATCAAAATTCTAGGCGCCGTTTTCGAGAAAAATACGATTTTTGAAAACCATTTTTTGACATTTGTATAGTGCGTACCTTTATTTTTAGGTTGAACAATTTTTTTCTCACATCTTGTAGAATGTAGATTATACAGAGAAACTTTTATTTATCAAGTTTAAAAAAAATCTAGCATGGGGTTTTCAAAATATTGAGTTTTTATAAAATTTCGAAGAAAATCGTATGGCAGGTACCATTATTTTTTGTCTTCAAAAAAAAAAAAAAAAAAAAAACGTGTGGAGGGAAAAATGTAAAAGTGATATCTACCAAGTTTAAAGAAAATCAGACAGACAGAATTGCTAGACCCACTTTTTTTTCGCTATCATCGTAATGTCAACTTTGATCAAAATCTCGAGTTCGATTTTATTTTCCGAATGTATAACTTGCCTTATAGTACCTATAAGTCGCAAGTAAAAATATGTAAACTATGGAAGGTAGTTCCTACCATTTTGATAAAATCAAAGTAATCAACAAATGTCATGGAAACGTTATTTTATATACGAATTTATCATAAGTGGCGGCGGTTTTTATTTATTCGAGAAGATGGCATTCTAGTTAAAAGTTTGTGAGGAGTTGTTAAAGGTATTTTAATAATGATTACTTTCTTTAAAACATGATTCTTGAACTTAAGAACAAATACGTGTGATTCAGTCCAGTCCATTTTTTGTGTAAACTATTTAGAAACTATGAGGTTAGTATTTTTTCTTCTTGTAAAGCATATCTTATAAGTATCCCCGCAGGAAGTAATCAATTGTGAGTTGTATGGGTTTTCGACATCATATATAATTCAATATTTCGAGCAATGACTTCAAAATATAATTAGAAAAGCTAGATGTCTTTTCGATTTTGTAATCTCATAATTTATGGAAAAATCTTTTGAAAATCTAAATAAAAACTTACAGTTGTTAATAAATTCACAATTATTGTAAAAATTAACAAAGGTTACGTAAGGTTTGGCCAGAAGAGTTTATGATACGGCAAGCCGTAACAACTCACTCGGATTTGAATGGATCCATTGCGCTCCCAGGGATTTAGATGTGAGGAAGAAGTGCGAGTGGATTGAGGGTAACTTAGGTATTGGATGACTCTCTAAATTATTCTGAATTCTGAATGAATCTTACGATGATCGTCGAAAAAGTATTCTGGTTCTAGCTAGCGTGGGGCATCTCACAGAGGAAGGTAAATGATGAAGCAGCCTTCGCCTCATCATCCTGACACCCACGAGCTAATGGCAATTCTGCTCATGTGGGTTCTAATTTATTTCCGACCCGTTAGGACTCCAATTACGATCAATCAGTATATTGTATTAGCTTCTCATTTATAAGTTACAGAAGAATTAGAAGACACTTTGAAGGCATTTTTGAATGATACTCGTACGAGTATCATACGCAGAGTGCAAAGCTTTCGTATCATCAAGTGCATAGGCTGGAGTTAAAGCGAAGCCGATAATAAGACTTCTTTTAGTGGTACGAATCATTTATACAGACGTCCAAATTTAATCGAAAAATTATTTGGCCTCGGATTGGGATTTGAACCCAAACCTAGCGTCTTCAGAAAACTATGCACAACGCATCGCGCTACCGAAACTACAAAAATCAGGTCCATCTCAATGTAGGTTTTATTTTTATCAATTACTACCTGGATACTAGCATTTGTACTAGTCACACAAGTTTGTTGTTGCACTTTCGGTTACTCGTTGAACATATAAGGAGGAAAGATTTGACAGGACCGAGATGGCAGTTTAATATTTCTGCAAGTCAAGTGTATTCAGATCCATCTACGAATTTTTTAAATAAAGAAAGGGAGCGGAAATACAGGGTGAGTTAACATAACTTCCTTTTTTCTTCAACGCAAAATGAACGCTCCTCACATTCGAATGCACTGTGACCTAGAGGGAAACAACACTTTAAAGACGATTAAGCAAAATTCTATATATTGGCCTTAATTGGTATCAAAATGAAGTTAAAGAGTTATAGAATCTTTTTCTTTTGCTCTAAGAAGTACTTAATTCCGATTCAAACTTTCTTAAAAAATCACTTTTATTATTTCACTCATTGGAATCAATTTCAATGAACAGTTTCATTAATTTGGAATATATTCAATTCACTGAATATGTTTGATTCACTTTCTATTCTACCTAAATAACTTAGTTGATTGGTGTAACTCTAATCAGTTGTTTTTAAATGTTTCCAAATGTGATTTTCTATCTTTTCGCTGAAATTTGTGTAATTTGGAACCCCTACTATGCTATCCACTCAAATCCAATCGAAAATATCCAAAAAGATTTTCCAGAATAGTGATTTATAGATAGATGGAATATACGAATGCCTTCTTATCTTACTATATGTTATCTGATCGGTCTCCAGCTTTTAGAAACTCGGATAAAGTATTTTGAAATAATTTTTATTAGACATTCTTAAAAATCAAATAAATTGCACTTTTCTTTTGTTCCTTATAAGAAAATATGCTCCAACAAGAGATCTTCGAATGCATAATATATTTTTTGAACCTTTTTATAGGTTTAATTATAGTCTTAATGAGCCAGTAACTAGGTTCTCTAGACAGGCCAACTCAGTTGCTTTTGTTATAGATTTTCATAGCAATATTAGTCGTGATATCTTTAAAAGTTATATTATTAATTTATTAACTGTTTTAAACTCTGGTGGTTAGGTGTTATATTATTTTTAAGTCATTTAAGGTATTTATTCAAATTTGTAAAGTATCGAATGTTGTTTAAAATTTATTCAGTCTTTAAGATTATATATTTTTTTATGTTTATCTGTTTGATGAATTAAATAAACAAATAAATAAATAAATATTCTAAAATGTCAGTTTTTTTTTCAACGATTAACTCCAGCCTCAATTACCTAGAGTTATTTCAACATTCCACTGATTTGTTTTAATGATACATTTCAATAAGAGCTTGTTATAAAATCAGCTATAATATTATATGTACGTATGTACATTAATTAAACGGATATTACTGATGATTTGAGTTCTATGTTCTGATTCCTGAATATAGTAATATTTAAAGGCTTAAATTTTCAAAGACTTTATTTCAGCCTGAAAAATTTTGTGTTTAATATTATTGCCAGCTGAATGCAAAAAAAAAATAAAAAATAAAATAAAATTAACATACGAGTATTTATTACCGATAAAATTTTTAAATTGAGATGATTCGCTCTGGTTGGTTTTTTTTTAAGTTTCCATGAAAATTGACATTTATTTCAAATATCAAAATATATATTTTATGTGTGATGGTTTAAACAATTCAACGGAATTTTGTATACTTTTTGCTAAAATAGCAAATACGAGCTTACATATGGATGTGAAATGGCCATTAGCTTACGAAATTCCAATATTTCATACAAAATTTATATTTTCCAACTATTTTTCCAGTTATTTTGATCCAGTCAACATGACAATAATTAATATTAATTTTTTCTTAGATTTCTTCATATTGATTAGACAACTCGCAGTACTCGATTCGCTGTGCAATTATGCAATGCTCTCCGCGATAAAAGAGTAAAATTAGAGTATTCTGCTTACTTCGCTTCAAGGAAAACGGTGAATAATTTTTCGGAAATTAAAGTTATAGTTTATTTGACACTATCAAGCTCACAGTATAAGTTTGAACTCCACTTTGGGTTTAAACTGCAGTTCAACAATTAGGTTTGACAGTTTTGTTTAAAGTTCATTCTGACAGTTGTCCAATAAAATACACAAAAAAATAACTAAATGAGACGTTTTTTTCGTTTCCTGAACAATTTTAAAAATGTCGCTTAATACATTCTTACGGGAAGGTATCGATATACATATATTTACAACAAAGCTACATATTAAACTTTTTTCAATAAAAATAAAAAAAATAATGGCGCAAAATTTTAAACAGCCTACTATTAAGGTCTTGGTATGATACTACTTAACAATTGGATAACTTTAAAGTAGTTTACTAACTTCTTCTTAATTTTAAACATTTTCTAACTAGTATTTTGCTTCTGAATACACCTAAAACAATAACAGTTCATGCAATAAACTTAGTAAATCGATCTTTTATGGCATTTGTAAAAAGCACGATATTAAAAAAATAAAATAGGTATTCGATGTTTTAAGTTTAATAAAAGGGTAGAGAGAGTATGATGCTATATTCGATTAAAATTTGCAAAATCCTTGTTTAACCTAGTTTCATACTAAAACAGCTTTAACATCGTACTAATTCAACTAAAATTTTGCGCCATTGTATTTTTAAAATGTTGTGGAGTTCGTAAAGTGAGTTTGACAAATCACTTCAATTTTCTATAATATGCTTATATTTCATCAGAAATTGCATCAGCTCCATTTAAAAATTATTATTTCTTTTTTGAATTATTGATTATTGAATTTTTAAAGTTTGTTCACAAGTGGGTTTGTATAGTATTGTAGATTGCTGATCAATTTACATGTCGAAATACGTTCGGTACAAACAAGAGTTTTAAGATTTTGATATTAACATAAAAAAAAATTGTATCTTGTTGAAGGTATTTTCAACAAGATACAATTTTATAGACAAATACTTAACATTAATCATAATTTGATTACCATAAAAGTAAATTAAATAATTTTTTAGTGAAATGTATTTCTATGGGACAGAACTGGCACATACCAATTTACAATCGACTGATTACAATCGACGAAACTTTAAAAGAAGATCTTTATAAGTAGTCTGATGTTCGGATAAGTGTTTTGGCATCAAAACAATGGTTGAATAATATTTTGCAATATTTATTATAGTAAAACTTTCAATTGCTGAAGGAGTCTAAAATTGTATTTAAATGAAATGTATGCCATGCATTTCAAACTAAGCTGTTTTTTGTCTGTTCCCATTAATCAGTGCGTTTGCCTTAAAACTGAGTAATGAAAGACAGATATATTTTCGAGCGCATGAGGGCAATTTACTATCCCATTTAGCAATTGGTGAACAAAAAGAACGTTGTTAATATTACCGAGGACTTCTAGGTTAAAAGTTTAAGTCAATCTTTGTTAGAAAGAAGGTTTTATGAAACGACCATCTCAGCCCAGGCCCCAAAAACCGAAGCGTTACATCCTGCGTTGGAAGGTTTGACTTCGTTCAATGATGTCTTGATGATAGGGTGATCAGACCTGGGTGGCATTCTCTAGGAGTGGTTTATAAAAGTAGTATAAAGAGATTTAGTTAGGTAGAGACTCACAAAATTTCTTTGAGCAACGTTTAACGAAGCCGAGAGCTCAGTTTATGCAAATACCTCTCGAGTCACGAATAGAAATTACAACAAGAACTTAGCATGATTCGAGTACTACCTCTGTGACTAGGGAGGGCGCTTTCGCAAGAAAGTTATGTCTTGACGTTTCTTATTATTTAACTTTAGAAAATTATTTTGTCACCAAGTAGAAAAATAATTTGAGTCTTCTTGGCAGGGACTAATTCAGAAAATGAAATTCGTTTTGAGATTCTCACACCGTCTGCAAAATTTCCAAGTCAGTTTGAGGTAAGAAAAAATCAACTTCATTTATAGTCAAAACAAAGATAAGAGGTCCTAAATGGCTTCATTGGCCTACTCCATACTCGCTCTAAAAAGAACTTGATATTCACTCTCAGCCAAATACAATAAGGAAAACTGAGTATTTTTACTGTGAAAAGAAAGATATTTTGTGAACTTAAATAAATTATTTGACATAAAGTTCAAACTTAATTTCGCTGGGAATGCATAAAGCTTGTCTTTATAACTTAGAGTCACTAAAAGAAAACAATTTCTAGACTCTATTGAATTAAGGCTAAATAAAAAAACCCACTCGAGATTGACCACAATACTATCAATTAAAATCCGAACACAGAACCTACTGTTACGGATTTTTTCATGTCCAACAACTACCAACCGGTCAACTTCCTTTGAAATGGGGATTTCATTATCCTTTAAACCGTGTGGCCGTGTGGCGGTGTGGGTCTGGGCAAAGGGGTATGAAGTGTTGTATGATTTTTCGAATAATCAAATAATTTGTTTATTGAAAAATACCACTCTTCCCTACCATTGATGCAGTTGCCTTCGGCTTTTTCTCTACAATTATGAGCAGTAAATTGATTTCGAAATGAAAAATGTCCTGTCGTTTCTCCAGACAACGACGACGCCAACAACCGCCACATGCGGTTGAATCACAGTTCATCTCTCTCACACCCCCCATTCATATTAAAATATAAACGTAATTGTATATGTATGTAAAAAAAACCAATGCCATAATTACATGCAAGGGTATAAGAATAACGAGAAAAAAATATAAATATCCGCAAATACTACCCCCACAATATTGAATTATTTAAATATTGCAAATAATATCATTATTGTCGATGGTGTGAAAAATCACTCGCAAAGTGTCGAGCCATCATGCCATTTGCCAGATGCATTCTTTCCAGCTGGCATGTATATGTTCTTCCCCTCAGTGGTGGATTATTGCTGAGGGATCGGGCTTATAGGCGCCATGCCACTTATTTTTTATAAATTATCATTTACTAGGGGCTTGACGATTTTCCCGAGTCGAAGATGTTGATATTTCTTACTCGAAACTTCACTTTGTCCTTGTTAGAAGCCTATCCCATTTTAGTTGCCTGGCCTTAAACCACACTGATGGGAGTCGATTAGATTGTTAACAAAAGGTTTTAGGTATTTGTACATTATAGCCGACAACATAATGAGCAACAAAGCTTAGAGGTTGGCACAATAGAGATCATTCCCTTTCCCATTTTCCCAGGAAACACAAAATTTCGTACCAATGACGCCACCGACCCACTCGTCTGGTTTTATGTTGGCCCATAAACGACAATTTTTCTTGTTAACGCAGCCATTCATCCAAAAATGTGTATCGTTGCTAAATATGATTTTTCGGCCAGGATTGGGGCCCTCTTCCAAACGTTCCGAATCCGAGTCAGCAAACAACCGGCGTTGTCTATGTTCGTGAACCTTGAACTAAGTCCCGACGCAACATCCACCAAGTTGAACTCTGCGAAATGCCGACTTCTTGTGCACGGGGAGGAATCGACTGCCTCGGGTTCTGCTGTAAACTTTCACCAACCGTCCCGATCTTGCGTTCCTTTGATGTACGAATGTTATGTCACCTAATTATAAAATGGCCACCACAGGCCGCGAAAAAGCCCTCTATAAAAGTCCTCATACAACTTTTGGAAATACAGGGGGGCCACATATCTTCCTTTTTTCAAAACTTTTTTTCAATAAAGAGCTCGGTAGTAAACTCATGTCCCTGTTCCAACGCAAGATGGCGACTGACCGGAAAAGAAATAAAACTATAGAACAACGCCAGTAAGAATGAAACCACTCTAACTCCGCAATGACCCTTTCAATCTGAATGATTTCTTTTCAAAAAAAGACGCTGTCTTGCCGCACCCGTTGCAAAAACTTTAAGAAGTTACAAATGGCAGATATTTAAGTCATTTAAAGACCATTAGGGTGTTGTTAGATGATCCAGCTATGTTCTATCTCTTGTTTGTCAAATTTTATAAAAATCGACTCAGACAATAAGTGTTTTGAAGTTAATCAAGAAGTATTTCGTAAAAAAAATGTATCTTCTTAGGTCCTAGTTTATTTGGTTTTGCGGCCTCTATTCTACACGTGGCTAAATGCAGCCCTGTCTGAAGGACCCACTCTTCTCTCCCTCATTAACCACCGCGTCCGTCGCTCGGTCGCTGTGGATTTTTATGAATAAAATATTCCACTTTTTTATTAATTCGTGAAAATTACTCAGAAAATAAAATAAAATAAAAAAAGTAAACGCCAAGAGTAAATATGATAGCAATAAAGTCAATGCAGCTGGACATCGAGATGAGGACCGAAATTAAACAAATTTAACTATAAACACAGATGCAGAGATATATGCACGTGTGCATGTGCTTGTATTGTGAGGTCCTTTGGCAGGAGTTATTAAAGAATTATCTTAGTGCATGCCGTTGTGAAATCGGACATTGACATGCATAACATTGCAAGTAGGTATACTGTAGATACCATACAGTATTCTGTAATACAAGTGTCAAAGTCGATTTGATTTGTCTCTATGCCCGAGCCCGATCCTGAGTCCATTTATGCTGTTTACCTTTTGTCCTAGCAGCAGCCTCATATGCTACCTTGATATTTGATAGGGCACACATCCCTGGACGAATGCTTCGCATATGACAGAGCAGAGATTTCTTGTGTCTGTATGATGATCTGCCTGGGTCTAATAGAAAATATGTGTACACAGACATCGGGGACATGTTCTGCCACATATATGATTCAATAATGATTGAATTAATTGCGTTAATAACTGACACCAGCATATAACAGATTGACATTCCAAAATTGATTGATTTCATACTAATGTTTTATACACAATTCAGTCGGGCAAATCCGTGTTGGCTGTGGGCACGTTTGGGAGGATGCGAGTTGGGACTGCCTTTCTGTTGCCTTTGCCCCTTCGTTTCAATGCATGATGCAATGAAATCTCTAAATGAAAAATTAAACTTTCTCGATGCGGCTCTAGTTTGAATTTGTATGGCTTTATTTTTTTTTTATTAATTTCGGTTGTTGTAAAGCTTGAATGGGTTGAAGGAGAGAACGAGGGATAGAATTGGCAATTTTCAAAATTCAAATAACATAATTGTGAATTAATCTAATTTGTTAGATGTCACATCAAAATTTACGTTTATATCATAATGACTGCAGTAATGATAATGACAGTATGCAGACAAAGTTGCTAGAGTTCGTGCAGCAGGATGAGTAAAGTCAATTGTATCGTTTTTGATTCAGAGAAAAGGACGCGACAAAAGGCTTCGGTAGTTATTCATTCAAATTTGTTTCAAAACAAAAAATATGGGTGGGTTACGATTAATGGATTGAGATATGAAGAGAAAAAGAAAAACAAAATAGTTTAATAATTTTTCAAATGGCTGCCTTTAACTTTTACCTTCAAAACAAATTTTTTTCTTAACGCTTTTCAAAGCCAATTATGTAACAATACGGTGCATTGCTTATAACTTGAGTTTTATTGATAAAGACTTTATAAGGTTAAGATCCTAAATATAGGAGAAACAACGTGCTGTAATCTGTGTAGTTCTTGTGCTATAGATTTACAAGAAGATGATTTTAAAAATGCAAGCTGAATTTGACAAACACTTGTTTCTGAGTTAGCTTGAGTGTTTTCAAATGATCAACGACACTGAAATTCTGGCCTTGTATACTTACACATGTATATTTTCAAAGTATAAGTTTCAAGTACCTACTTATATTCCTATTTAAGTGACATTTTATATTTGTATGAGTTTAAATTCAAGTCGTTAAAAGTGGGATATTTTATAGAATCTTTAAAAAAGTAAAAATGAAAATTTAATACTCCGATAATTTAAATCCAGAAAAATTTCAAGTATTCACAAATGATAATTCTGGATAAAATCCTAGAAGTTTAAAATACCTATAAAAAAGAAAGACTTCCAAAAGTTTTCTTATAAAGAAAATCGCATTGATACGATTAAGCTTGGTTTTGTAATTAAATTATTAATGCTCGAGATTTTCCTTTATTTTTTGAAAGTTTAAATAAGATTGAACAATGTAGATTTAAGAAATTCGTAATGTTGCTTGTTATATCCAAACATTCAAGATTTGATTTATTGTATTGTTTCAGTTAACACTGAAACGTTAGAGAACTCCCTTCATTTTTACGCCCGACTTTCAGCAAGTTAGTACATAATTACATAATTAGTTTGTGCCAGATTTTAAGCTTGAGCTGTAGGCTCCGGGGCAAAATTAGATATGGTGACCTATTTCTCAATGAATTCCTGAATCTTGGTTAAATGAATTCCAAAAAATTGCTTTTGAGGGTCATCATATTTCACGGAATAGTTTATAGAAGTTTTATAGAAGTGTAGTACCCCTTGCCATAATGGTTAGTGCGTTGGACTGTCATGCGGAAGGTCTCGAGTTCGATTCTCAGCCGCTGCAAAGTTTTTTTCAGGGGTGTACTGCGTCTTGCGAGAAATTGACAAATTCTCCAAGAGTATCTCTTGTCATGGAAGGTGCTGCTCATTAGCCGTTTGGAATCGGCAGAAAATTGTAGGTCCCCTCCGTTCCTGGTAACACGCACACAGGAATGGTTGAGAGTTGTAAGTCACTAGGTCCTGGTTCACTCCAAGCTGTTGCACCACCAAATTTATTTTATTTTTAGTTTATAGAAGTAAATCTTGATCTAACGCCGATACTTGACAAATCCTTGATGCATCTTGGAAGACAAATTAGAGATTTGCTGGATTTAATCTTGAAAAACAAGGAGGAACACAAAATCAAAAGTCCCAATTTTCCTTCTATCTTTTATATTTTAGGAATTAAAATATTTGAGAGATTCTACAGTTCGTGCTAACAACATTACATAATCATACTTAGGAAGCAAAATTTCCCCAATTAGGATCTTCAATCGTTATTTGATCCTCGATTTGTCACGTTGCCAGCATCATTATCACATCCTTGTAAATCCTCTCCAACTTTCCTAAACGTTCGCACTGTGCTCAAACATATTAAAGGTTTTCAAAATGCAATATATATATATATAAACAAAAGAATCCACTCCAAAACTTAACGCCAAGAATTATGTCCACCGAACAATGTTTTTTTCATAACCATTTCCGGAGTATCGTATTTGCTCTAGCACCTTTTCTTCATATACGTCATGCAAGAGTTAAAGTTCTATTCCAATGTTTCATGCGTTTTTATGTGCTCCAATCTTAAATACCAGAAATGCGATTCCTTTTCAGAGAATAAGTCCGAAGGAAAACAGAAAATGACGTCTTTTTTCAGAATAAGATCACAGAGTTATATTTTCAAGAAAAACACCGACCATTCTGCTGATCATTTGAAAAAGGCTTCAATTCGAACCAACGATTCCAGCCAGTGTGACCTTTAGCTTAATAAGTTCTTGGTTGAACCATTATAAGCACAACCTATTTTTTCATCTTTATAGATTTTCAAGGCGACTAACTTGTCCCTTCTATCAAGTCCTTATGGTTATACATTTTTTATCAGTTTCAATAAGCTCGTTTCAATCTAACGAATTTTCTCACAAAAGTATCATTTTTTTCTTAATAAAACAGTGAAAGATAATTATTTCAGCAGTTTAGATAACTTTTGTGTCCCAATTGAAACAAAATTCAAAAACATTTCCAAAAAACCTAATTTATGTCTCTCGGGTCTGAAGTTTTTTCGCTCTTTAAGTTTTAAATCACCCCTATTACAAAATTCGGCGAATGAGCTAAAGTGAGAGTTTCAATCAATTTTCAAACTTTTCCTATTTCTCAAACCGACGAAAGAAAGTTGAACGAATGTCGGTAACAAGCCCTGCACCACCGACATTCTGTTCAACTTATCTGGTATTACTAAATCCGCAAAAATTAACAATGGAAAACACAAAATTGTAAGTCAAAAGCTTATCATAATGAATGTTCAAGTGTTTGTTTGACACATTTTATTAGAAAACAGACATAGCCAGAAATCTAACAAAAAGAAAGAAAGCACACAGTTGGTATTGAACGCTCCGCCATCCTAGTACTAACGACGAACAATGATGCTTGATTTCGCTGATCGATGGGCGGCGATGCTATTATCAAAGCCTAGGCCGTTGACTAAATGTCTATAACTGACAGTGTCGATAGGAAAGTTCATAAATGATAAAGTAATTTTAAGAATCGACAATGTAGTTCGTCCGGCGAATTTCATAATTCAGTTTTACAGCGGATGCGAAAGGTCAACGGATCGAGTTAACTCACCGGGAGTAAAATTCTGCAAATTCTGTAATCGACACGAATGTCTTCACCAAAAGAGTGACTTGGTTTGTCTAGAGATGGCTGTGCCGATTACTAGATTGACTTAATTTCTTGAAAACAAAAAACATTGACAGAACAGAACGAACTTAACCTTGATTTTGACTACTGTCTTCATAAGACGTCCACCTCTACGAGTTTCACCTTATCGTGGTGGGGTGGCTTAGGTCTATTTCTTCCGGGATTTAGACAACAAAGAAAACTCTAGGAGCATCTTTCCTACTCAAAGCATCTTTCCTAGTTTGAAAAAGTAACAAAGACCAAATAAGGATACTAAGTTAAGCCCGAACGAGTATTCAAAAAATCTAGTGCCAAGTCCAATCTCAGGACACACTCTGAGCAACGGATCCTTGGTACTATAGATAAGTTTAAAAGATTCTAAATAAAAATCTTGGGCTAGTGATCTGGGGAATCGCGACCAAAACATAAATTAAAGCATTTGGGTTCTTAACTCTTTTGCTCGGTGTTTTGTGTATAGCAATCTAGATTACTGATAGTCCTACCCAATGCTATAAGATTTTATGAAAGATTGCTTGGGATTATCGTTCCTAGTTTGGTATAGGACAAAAAAAGACCAAATCGAGTTTATTTGGTAAGTGCGGTTGTGGCTGACTGACTTGTCGGTCGGCTGCATTCCGCACAAGGAATTGACGGTATGGGAGTTCTATCTCCAATAAATTGACGGTATGAAAACAAAGATACTTCGAAAAAGAATACCCTAATTGGGTGCCACGGGGATAATGAGATGCGAAGAATTATGCCCCGCTAATTAGAGCCCCCAAAGTGTAAAAATTTTGCACTCATTATCAATTGGGTAGGCCCTCTGTAAAGAGAGCTTGTGGTGGCTGTGGTTACACCAATCGAGATACGCAATTGGCTATTGTAATAGTTGCAATAGTTAAATGGAAAAACACGGACCAAGGTGGTACTGCCCTATACAGTACAATTTGGAACAGTAGGAGGCTTACTTGATCTCTGAGACATACCTAGCGAGATTTTTATCGGTGTCATTATCGAGCCGGTTGGTTAAGGAGTGATAGTGGTTTCTTACTGGAAATGTGTAGGCAACCTTTCATCCAAAAAAATAAAAACAAAAATAATAAAGGAAAAATGATAAAATGCTACTGGGACTACGGTCCTGGGGCAAGTTCAATGCTTTTCATTTGAACCCCACAAACTTGGTAGGCCAAGCAGTGAAATTAAGGTTTACTATCAGGTGTTCACTATAAATCCAATCAAGATTCTGTCTTCATAAGAAGTCAAAATAGAGCACATCCGAAAAAGTCCATTACTTTCCGGTAAATTTAGCAAGGGTGCAGCTAATCTCGAAAACTTTTTATAATGTGCACGAAAATCTTCCTACAAGCTACAACCTAAGACTACATTATGTCAGCCCAATCTCGAATATAAGGACTCAACTTAAAAACATTAAAAAACAACCACAAGCCCAGTTTGTCTAAACATCTCCTTGCGCTAAAATCTGAAAAATGTAGCACACTTTTTCTTTTGTCAGAACACCTACCCTTGCTTGGCCCTTTCCTGCAAAACTAAATGGCCAATGTAATTGTTTCTTCTCGCCACAAAAGAATAGCTGAACAAAAAAAAAAAATAAAATAAAAAACATTTTCCACTTAAGCGACAACAACGAGACATAAAAAAGATATCTCTCTCTCAAAGTCAACTGTTCTACAATTGTCGTATAATCCTGAAACTGTGAAACACCTAATGTCGGGCTGTTTTTTTTGTTATTCTGTGTTCTTCAAAAGCCAAACTCGTGACTGTTTCTTTCTTCGTTTTGTTGCTCTTGCTTTTTGTTATAAAGGAATTCCCACACTCCACTTTCCACTCTCAGTCTCAGTCTCATCCAACTGATCTCTGGTTCTACATAGCAATTTGTCCTACACTTTGAAGCCATTATAGTCGTCATCACCATTGGCCTTATCACTTCCGATTCAGCTCGTGTACAGCAGTGTCCTCCTTGGCTATAGGACAACATTTTATTTAAAAAGAGTTCCATCTCATCCCCCAAAACTCTGTGGCTGTGAGAAACTGCCCCACTTTTCTGCTCAAGCGATCCTTTGTCGCCCAACCCTTCCTAACCCATCAGAACAGCCCAGCCAGGCCAGGACTGGTATGCTTTATAAGGCCAAAATACTTCCTCCCACAAAACACTTAATTTTCTATGCTGCGGGAATAATACCACCATCAACCAGAACCATCACTTCAAGAAGATGAAGAAAATTAAATGGAGACAACCCAGATATATGGAGATGATACACATACATCCAAATTGGGGAAAGGGAAGAAAATGGAGAGCCCAGCGACGACGACGACAAGCTACTAGCTACGACGACGTCGTCGTAGGAGCTCAAGAGGCGAAAGTGAAAACACATCCCTGTTTGGCTTTGGAATGAAGAAGTGAGGTTGATGGCGAGGCGAGGGTTGCTACTCGTATTTTCTGTTATAAAGAGTAATGTTTGTGCCTATAGTGAATGAAACTTGTCGTTGTCGTAGGAAAGGTTTAGCAGCCCCCAAGGCGGCAGTTGCTGCCGCCACAGTTGTCGTAGTTGGTCGGAGACCAACAGGTGTCTACGGTACATTACCATGGCATGCAGACAAATGCCAACACTGCTACTTGACTCGACAAGAGCTTTACACAAGAATATAAAGAGAGTAAACGAAATTCTCTTGGGTGGTGGACTATGATGGCTGATGGGTGGTTAATAGTGTGACCAAATTACTTTAAATAAGATCAATTGAGTTAAAAAAAAAAATATAAATTATTTTATCCAGAAACTCGCACATATTTTGGGTGTGACCGTCCTTAAACGTTTGGATAGACATTTTAGCTTAATTATTGTTTTCTTTAGCGATGTTTTCACATATTGATATCCTTTTCAAAAGTTTGTAACATAAGCCTTTATTAGAAACATGGATTCGAAAATATTAAAAAAAATCAAAATTTAACCCAGATATAATTTTACTAAATAAGTGTTAGCTTAAAGTGCGCTCTCTTCCCCTTTAAAGATACGGACCAAAAAAATTCATTTTGAAATTGCGATACAAAAGGCAAACCATGAGTGGATTATTTTAAATCTTCGTCATAGCCTAGAGTTGAACCCCATACTCAACAACATCAAAAACATAAAAACATAAAAACGGTCACACTCATTTGCTTAAGAGGGTTGAAAAGGCTTTTTGAAGTACATGACTTCCATTTACTATGTGCTCACTGAGACTTCATCACTTGAATCGTCTTCTTCATCTCCTTGTGTTTGGGGATTACGTTTAGTAATTTTTTTTCTATTTTTTTGGGTAGGGTGGTTTGTTGACTATACACAATGGTCTTGACCTTGACTCAGAGTGTAGACGGCATGAGGTACACACAAATTATTATAGATAAAGTGTATCATTTTGGGTTTGTGCAGGTTAAAGAGGTGTATCTGGTATATATCTTTGTTTCCGGCATGGCATACACTGGCTAGTTCTGGATGATTGCCTAACTTGAGTGCGGTTGAACACAGAAATTTGTCAGCTGAAATGTTTCTATTTGGGGTTTTGTATCAGTGGTGAGACGGTATTTAGCTTTAGATTTGGATATGGATTGTATTTCATTGGATTATACATATCTTGTTCAAGTTCTTAATTTAAATAAAAACTTTTTTTGAGAATTTTGTATGATAATAAGATTTTTTTTATGAAATAAATGTAAATGGTAAGAAACAACTTATAAGATACCAATCATAATGTTTCTGCTGCTGTTTTGAAATATCTTATTAAGTTTTGCAAGGTTTTTACGTAAAAGTTAGATTTTTATTTGTAGGTAAATTAGGTATAAATTTTTATTTAGAAACGGACCCAAGGGAAGATTATGTTTGCCTTTCATGTGGTTAAGTGAGTTGATCTATACAATATACAATATACAATATTTTCCAAAACGGATTTTTAGGTTTTACTGAAAGAAATTAGAAGAAAGAGAAATTAATTTTCTATAAGTTAGAGCACAGTTCGAGCATTTAGGAGAGGATTTAAAAGAAGAACGGATGAACTTTGGTTTTGAATGTCTGAATATTGCAATGGGAGGGAAGTATTGACCCAGGTAAAGGATTCCATATTCATGTAGTATGGCTAAAGAAATAATCTCTAAGCTTGTCTTTACTTCAATCGAACATTTTCTAATGTAAATTTTTGTCAAAATCTTGATTATGAAGTCTTCATTTGTTTCATTTGATATTTAATATTTGATATTTAATATTTATTAATTTAAAAACAGCTGTACGATCAAGATTGACTTATGAATTGTACAGGATATAATACATTTTATTATTTAGGATAATGCAAGAATGTTATTAAATTTAATACAGTGGTGGCAAAATATTAATAGCAAATTATATAAAAAATAATTTAATACAATTAAAAAGCAAAAACAAAGTCGCAAGAAGAAAGATAAATACAAAAAAAAAGGTTATTTCAGTTGAAATTGGAGAAATATTCAAAACAAAGTTGATGAAACTTTCTATGTTCGATTCCAGACCTCATGGGAAGATTATTCCACAGATTATTCCACAGTCCGACAGCATAAACGATAAATTGCCTCCGTGATGTCAAACAGGTAAACCTGGAGGAGCGCAACAAGGTAAAACGATTTGAGGAACAAACATTTAGCTTATTAAACAGATAGTTTGGAGTCTTGTTAACGATTAGTTTGAAAAGAAAGGAACAACAACTATATTTAAAAAAACCTTCCAAATTACAATTTAATAGTTGACGAGCCTGAGACGAAACGTGATCATACCTTCGGAGGTTGAAAACAAACCTGGCAATGGCATTGAATGCTACCTTTAACCTACGAAGCGAGTTGGAGTCAGGAACTGCAAATATCTCACACCCATATGATACTATTGGTATGATAAGTGACTTAACCAGCTTCAACTTAACTTGAGTAGGCAGAATTGCTCTACTAACAGATAGTCCTCGAAGTGAAGCATACATTTTGGAATAACGTTAGCCTATTGTTAAAAATTATACCTAGGTTTTTCGCATTCGTGACATATTCGATTTGGCAGCCGTTTAAGAAAAGGGAAGCAAAGTTTTCAGGCTGAGGTTTACTCGTATTTTTATGTATTGGAATTGCTTTTGTTTTTTCCGGATTAAGTTTTAGTTCATTCCGAGTAAACCAATCGAATATTGAGCGTTAATCAATGTTCATTTTTTCTATAGCATCTTCAATCATACCACTAGGGAAGCAAATTGAAGGAACCAGAAGGAATAATTTATCGAAGTATTTCTGGTATATACATGTACATATATGTATATTCTTTTCCGGAAAATATACATCTTTACTGGAAAGTATAGTATGCATTAAGAAAAGAACTGGTCATACAATGGCCAACGAATGGACGTAAATTCGTCCATTTTGCAATTTCAATCACGAATCACAAAGAAAACAAAAAGGATGTTGAGAGGTTGGTCTAGCGCAAACCATTCATTTAAAGCAGTGTGAATGATTTGTGGAACTTCAATAAAGTTGAAAGTTGTTAACAATCAGATTACAATTCGTAATAACCAATTTATTTTCTCAAATTTTTCATTTAAAACCCAAATTTTAGTACATTAACATTAAGTTCAGTTAATTTTCTATCATTTTGTGTTTTTTGTTGCGAAGATTTTAGGTTTATAAATGCTTTAAATCCCATTTGTTCTGTGATTCGGGGATCGTTGATCGCTCTCATGTAAATAGATACTTATAGATTGGGAAGTGACAATCACATTTTGTGTTGTAATAGATTTCTAACTATCACATACACATCCGAAATGATTGATAGCGATTGTCGATAATTCACCGTGATTTTTAAGGACTTTGAAGAATTGGAGATAGCGAAGTAATGATTAAGCAAACATGGAGGTACGATCTATATCCTTAGCCTTCGGTTTAATGCATTTCGGGAGCCACACACAGTAAAAACATATCCAAAATAAAAATAAGTTTAATAGCAACTTCTGCAATAGTGTTTTCTCTTATTAAACGGAAGTCAGATAGAAAGTTTAATTTGTGTCAAACGATGATAACATATCAATACTCGAATGATTATTTCAGCGCGATATAGTTATAGTCTAGTGCAATTTACAAAGACATTTTGCGATAATTTTTCTTAAAAAAACATAGTCAATTAAAACCATTTTATTTTAATACTACATTTCCACCAAACACTAAACTGAAATTTATTTGGATTTACCCTTAATCTTACGCAAATCTGGAAGATTTACCATACAAAATTTAATCGTATATCGAGTAGATAAAAAATTGATCTTGATAAATTTTCATAGGACCAATAGTGTTACGAATTGAACTAGCCTAAATCCATATAAATTTGAACGCATTTACTGGTGGAAACAGCATAATTTTAATTTCAAACGTCAGTTGCACTTACAAAATAAAAATATACTGGTAGACCAGCCAAAAATCGCACAAAATTCATATAAATTCATATAAATAAGTTACAATAAACGGTCAAATGTATACACTATACATTTTCTTTATTTTATGGGCTATTTTAAGGGCTATACTTAACATGATGCTTCCACTCGTGATAAACTCATGGCAATCCCTATAACAAAAGCAGATAGCAACAACTGTCGGATTTGCTTGGATGGGCATTTCATCTCTAACTCCTTTAGTGTAGTCAAGAATGTTAATGGCTCAGACTCCCCAGACTTTCGAAATATTATTAAATAATATTATTATAAATATCAATTTTTAAACTTTGAAGAAAATCATAAAATCTTATTAAAAACTTCTTTCGTGCATAAAATTGTAATCCAAATAATTGGAGTTTGGAAACGCTAAAACAAAATGACAATTCGGCTTCTGCCCTTCAGATGAACCGAAATATATGTAGTTGCGATGGCGGGCGGTCTCCACCAAATGTTTTTTGGGAATCGATTGCTCAGTTCTATAGTTGATCGTAAAGACCTGATTTTTGTTCGAACTTTTAATCTACAATGATGAAGAAGTCGAACAAAGTTGTTTTTGTTCTACCTTTCTGGATCCGGTCTGTACTGTACATACATTCTATATCGAGTTTGAACCTAAACGGGTCGAATTTTACATTATAGTTTTTATCGTTAAGATAAATTTCACAAATTTTAACAAAAAAAAACCTATACAAAAGAAAAAAACGGGGAATAGCTTTTTCACATTATCCAGTAAAAATGTTAATTCTCGTAACTCCAAACTTTATGCCTTCAAAGCTTCAACCAAGTTCATGAGGATTTTTTAAATTAACTAATTTTAAATAACACTTTTTTGAAAGTTTATAAAAATAAACTCAACGAAACATCTACTACAACCAATTTTATGAATATCTTTGGCAACAAAATTTCAAAATTTTTATAAATTTAATTTCAAGTTTTTTCAAATAAAGCCATATCTCTCTATGTTAAAACAGCAAAATCTAATGAGAGTTTGACCGAAATAAAGGGTTTTATAATAGATGCGGGTAAATTTCGACAGTTCATGTCAACCAAGTTGTTCAACTGTTGTTATTTTTTCTATTTTTAAGCCACTTAAGAAAAATCCTGACGACAGCTTACTTACAATAAGCGTCATGGCAATACCGTGTGTTCACTAACTGGGCAGTTGAAAGAGGACATCGATTATAGGAAAAAAATCATCGTCCAGAACGAAGGCCATTTTTGTCATGCGAGTATAAAACTATCAATAACTTGATCCCGGTGTTTTATTTTTATTTTTTCTATAAATATATAAATAGATCAAACAATTAATTTTCTTTGAAATTTTAGTTAAAATAGAATAGTTTCCTTTGTATTAATACAAAATGGTATAAAAATTAAACAAAATATGAAAGTTTTACTCCATAAACCGGCTTTGCACGGGAAGCACTTATTATCTATTGCCAGATAACTTCTGGCGGAATGATCGGGGCGGTCATGTAGTCTTAGCTGATATTAATAGAAATGGAACAGTACCTTGCTACGTCCCAGCCAGCTAAAAAAACACATTTCTGAAAATTTCATCAAAATCGGTCACGACGTTTTGGAGTTCATAGCAGACATACATACATACATACACACATACACCGATCGATTCTCATATACAAATGTTAATTTTTTGTAGGAAGTAAACTAAAACGACCTGAAAAAATACTTTTTTTTTTGATAATTGTTCCTCAATTCCGCAGAGCCTAAGTGAAAGCAGCGCAATGCTGATTGCAATACAAAATAAATTGCATAACTGAGTTAAACGAACCTGCTCTTATGTTTTAGAGAGTAATTTACAACAAAATACAAACAAACACAAAAAGTACAAACAGTACCATTCGCAAATTTTCTTATCAAAATTTAAAATCCATTTTAACCTAAATTAAAATAGATAAAACCCAACCTCAAGCATATTAAATTATAAAGAAATCAATTGAAATACTAATAATTTCAATCAATTTGCGTTTGGGTTAAATTTATTTAAATCTTGTTAAAAAAATTTGCAAATGCTGTATACAAATTTTTTACAACAGTTATAAGAAAAAAAAAATTGGAATGCTAGTTTAAATTTTTTAAAATTGTGTAAATAAAAAAATTGTATTACGGCTCCGTTAGGAAAGATAATAATATAATGTACTGACTTTGACTGGATTAAGAGAATATTCTAGAATGATTCAGTGAGATCAATCGATTTGACGTTTTTTTTTTCTTTTTTTGATTATGTCATTTGCTGTATATTTAAGTAGATTCATATATCGTCGTCGTTCTATGAAAACTCCCTAAGTCCATTTTTTGTGTTTTGAGATATTTGCATTTAAAGTTGGAAATTAATATAAGAAAATCCAAAAATTATCAGAAAAGCACGGTCTTAGGCTTCAATCGTAAAATGAACTTAGGGAGTTTTCATAGAACGACGACGATATATTCCTTAGTTTACACAAAATAAATTTCTGAACTCACGCATAAATATTTGACAACCAATAAATAATAATATGTCAGTCCTTTTTTAAAATCTAAAATACGTCATTATCCGAATATTGTTAATATATCTTGACAATTCGAAACCTTTATTTAAATACGTTCTTTAATTTGAGATTAACATAAAATGTTTGACAGTTACGAAACCCATTAACATTTTGTATAGAAAAATGTTTTTTTCTTTTATTTTATTTTTTCGTCAATTTTCCAATATTTTTAATAGTTATTCTTCTATTCGGGACGGAGACAAATAAAACAAATCAAAAACCATGAAAATCGGTCCAGACGTTCTCGAGTTATAAGTGTTCGAACAAACTTAAGAGAGGGATGGAACGAGCTTCAATTCAAGCGGGTTAAATGAGTTTGTTTCATCATAAGATCTGTTTAGCTGTGATTTTATGTCCCGGTTTTAAAAATTATCAAATTTTATCCATAATGATATCGATGGTTCTCCACCCTTACCACCAAGTGACAATGCATCTGAAAAAACTCATTTTTGGTGTTAATTGTGAGACTGGCGGCACCATTGGTCTGTGGTTCTTCGAAAATGATGATTATATTACCTTTATCATCACCGAAGAGCGCTTCGATAATCAACTTTGTCTGACCTTAATTGCATTATATGGATGTGGACGACATGGTGTTTCTAACAAGACGGTGCTACTAATTTCACAGCTGATACCACAATGGACCTTCTGCACGACCTACATATTTGAGGGAATAGCTATCTCAAGTAGAGATGACGTGAACTAGTCACCCAAATCGTCGTGCGATTTCAACTCTTTAAAAATTTTCGCTCAAACTAAATTTTTGGCCGTTCGTCAAATTATTGACGACTTATATCTACCTCATAAAGGCAAACCATGTAGCTGATATTCCAACTTATTCAACTTAAGTGTATGTATAATTGATTTAATTGTTACTAAATTGAAAGAAGTTTCAGTAATTGAATGATTTTTCTTTTTAAAGTTGACACTATAACCTCATGAAATCTTAGAACCCTTTTATACTTTTAAAAGTATTCCATTCGAAGGCCCAAATTAGCGAGTTTAAAATCAAACAATTGACATGCATACAACGAATACAATATGTGATCTAATCATTTCCTTCAATTTAATTAAAAAGAATGTTTTCGTTGCGAAACAAAGAAAACCTTTTAGATAAGAATCAACAATTTTGTAATAACTGCCTCGACAAACAACTTACAATATGATAAATAGACTTTATTATAATGTTTAATTATTTTTTTTTCTTGTAGTTTCTAAATTGTTTCTAACAATTGAGAGTTTCTCATGTCATTCACTTTTCATGTTCATTTTAACTACAAAATAAATATCTAAACTTTTTGTTGCCTGCAAGCTACACAAACATGTGAAATCGTTTGTCTTTGGTTTTGGATTTTTTGTGTATTATATTCCTACTTTTGAGTTGTTTCATTTAAATTTTCTAATTACCATAAACACTAGCAACATATATACAACACGTAGATACATGTATGATGCTTGTATCGCAAGCACTCACAGTGTAATTATAAAAGATATATTTTATTATTGTTTAATTACAAAATGTTGCCGCTTCAAAGTTGAATGAATGAATGAATGCATACTAGTATATATGTACATCCAACAATAACAACAATTACAAGACACAAACAAAAAAAAAACTTATACATTGTTTTGTAATTCCTTATAATTCTTTTTTTTTTGTTATCATTCACTTTTGTTGAGGAATATAAATACATATCTACCTACATAATGTACAGATATACGAAAGTATGTACATATATTATTTTTTATTGTAATTGTTAGTTTAACAGCCGTTGCAAATAAAATGTTGATTTGTATGTAGATTACACGGATGTTACGTATCTACGTATCTTTTTTTTTATATTTTGTATCTATTGTTGTTGCCTTTCGTTATTTTCCTCTTGTTGCAATTACAATTAAGGTACTACCTATATAAATGTATAATTTGTTGCTATTTCCATAGAAGAAGACTAAACAAAAATAATTCATATGAATTGCTTGAGATATAAAAATAAAAGAGGGATGGATACAAGTTAGTAAAAAAAAAAAAAACTGCAAAAGAAGAAAACCGAACAATAACTCAAATAGATGTGTAGGAAAAGCAAACGGGTTAAATAAAATGCCAGCATGTATTTATTATTATTATCATTTTTTATAAGCGTACCTACATTTACGAATGTTACTTTATGCACTGATAAAAAATAGAGTAAAAACATCGTCTATTTACGATTTGTATCCAACAACCTTTTGAAATTTAAAATATTAGGCGTGTTTTATTGGTAATCTATATTTAGCGCAGTAATACAAGTACCAAAAAAACGCTTTATTCACTCTAAGCTAGAGTTGAAATGTTCATGAAAATGCAGATTGAGTTGAAATATTCATGAAAACGCAGATTGAATTGATTTAGAGTTTTTCTCACTATTAAATTTTCAATTAACACTTACAAAAGTGCGAAAATATATCTTTTATCTACAATCTACTCAAAATGTTCTCGTATCCATATTGTTACTATTGTATTTCTTAATTTGTACATAAAAAAAAACTATTTTATTTGCTTTATACTGAAAATGTTTCAGTGTTGGAGATTTTAAACAGACCATTATTAAGGTAAGGTAGTATGTATAATACTTCTTATATATTTTCTAATTTTAAAGTAGTTTTCTAACTTATTCTTAACTTCAAACATTCTCTAACTAATATCGTACTAAGACAGCTTGTTTTAATAAATTGCTTCTGAGCACACCTAAGACAATGACAGTTCGTGCTAAAAACTAAGTAAACAGACTTTTTATTGACGTTTGTAAATGTCAAAGAGTTATATGGAGAAAGCACGATACTAAAACAATAAAATAGGTATTCGATGAGTTTAACTTATATAAAAGGGTAGAGAAAGTATGATGCTGTTTTCGATTAAAATTTTGCAAAATCGGTGTCGTAACCTAGTTTTATACTAAAACAGCCTTAACATCGTATTAATTCAACTAAATTTTTGTGCAAATTTTGGCAGTGTACTCATAAAACATACCAATCGAAATTATTTGCCTTCGTGTAAATTGATTCAATATTTTGTGATATGGCAGTAGTGTTAAACGGGAATTAGGCTAGGCGCACACATTCAATTTTTAGTTTCGCAACTGCTTGTTTCGAGCAACTAAAAAGTTTGTGTTTTAACACAAACTAAACGATTACCTGAAATGAGTTCGCTATTTTGTGTAACATATAATTATACGCACCTGCGCGGACATTCAACCAAATAGTTGATCTGTTTTCAATAAGCAACTAAACAGTTGTGCAACTAAAAATTGAATGTGCGCGCCTAGCCTTATGATATGAATTAAAATTTTGCATTTGAAAAAATATTTATTCTGTTAATTGCGGAGCGATCACACTTTGGACTAGTAAAGGCAAAGTATAACAAAATAAATATTAACGAACACACCCTCAAGCATGCCAACATATATTTTTTCGAACACCACCTAAACACCTCCTACATTTCAACATCCGAAACTCCATCTTTACTAAAATGTTCTTTTCGATTACTAGCTTATTTTTATTCACTAATCGTTTGTTGTTGTTTTCCATGTTAAAATTTGCGATGTAGCATAGGTATTCACTAACATTAACTTCTAATGTATGTAGGCACTACAGGGCAAAGTTTGTATTTGGAACCAAAATCGAGCTCGAGGTTTTGATTAAACTTGACATTACGATGATAGATAACACAAAAAAAAGTAAGAAATTCTGTCTGTATAAATGCTTGTCTGTCCGTAGGCCTGTACCTCGACCTACAGACAGCCTCAGTCACTAAGGCTGAAAACACACCGGATAAAGCAAAACATGTTCTTTTGTTTCGTGAAACAAGAGAACATTGTTTCTTATCAGACTAAACACACCAAAGAAAACGAAACAAAACACATGTTTTTGTTTTGAAGTGTTACGATGGTGGTTGTCGAAAATACATGCTATTGGATACGAGCAACACACACCGAATGCAACAAAACTGTTTCGAACAAGGGTCGTTGACGATAATTGCATACTTTCTTATGGCGCAACGCACACCAAAAGAAACAAAACATAAAAATAAAAGCAAAACAGAAAAACATGTTTCGTTGCCGATAGCTGACCTATTGTTTTTTGTAAAACAAAATTTTGACTCCGTTGTTTTTATTTTCTTCTTTCGTTGCACTTTACAGATTTATTTGATTCTACGTTTACTCTGTGCGCAAATTTCAAATAAATATGAAATATGTAGATGGAGAGAAGTTCATTTTTTTTAAATTAAGGCAAGAAGCCCTATCTATAATTATAAAGATAAGGAACATGCCAATAAACTTACTATTGATAAGCTGTGGATTGCTACTTCCTACTATGACATTTGAAGATTGGCAAGATTAAAAGCTTTTCTCTTTTCTTATAAATAAACACATAATGTCTGTTTTGTAAACACAAAACTGTTATTTGTGTATACTTGCCGTAGAGTTATTTTGTTTCATTTCAACGCACATCAAACGAAACAAAAAAACAAAACGTTTTGTTTTGTTTTATTCTGTTTTGCTTGGTGTGTGTTCAAATAAAAAATGTTTTTTTGACTATCGAAAAAAAAACGTTTTGCTTTGTCCGGTGTGTTTTCAGCCTAAAGCGATTTTTTTTCTCAAACTTGGCACTTAAAAGTTTTCGGTGATTGCCTTGAGGAGAAATTTAATTCTCCAAAACTGACGGTACCTTATATTAATGTGTATCCGAAAAACGATTTTGATTAACGAAAATTATGTAAGCTATTTAAAGCGTGGTTTACATTTTGGACAACAAAAACTCTAAGAAAAAATGTTATTGATTGTACGTGTCATTGAACCGGCTGTACCGGTGTCGATCAAAATAAATAAAATAAAACAAGCTGTGTATGAGATATTGAGCGATGGCTTGTGTTATGGGTACTGGTTTATTGTGGTTTATTCGCGAACATTTGCGACTTCAGACAACTTCAAAAGTGAAAGTCAACGCGGTCAAATCGCATGGCCTTGGTAGCCAATTGAAGTCACCTCTGCGAGAGATATCCTTACCCTAAAAATCGTTCATGCAGAATGTCAATCGTGGCACGAATCACCGTCCTGATAGATCCACTTCTCGTCTAGGTCCACATGGTCGTTTTCGAAAAAGTATGGACCAATTACGCCGCGCCGGCCGAAAATCCATACCAAACGGTAACTTTTTGAGGATGCATTGTCAACTGGCGAACTCGTGGGGGTTGCTTATTAGCACAGCCATTCACTCAGTAATGCACCTCGTCGTCCTATTTCAAAATTTCCGAATCCGAGGCGGCGAACAAACGTCGTTTTCTATGGTCATGAACGAGTTCCTGGTGGCTGACTTTTTTGAATCTTGTACGGGTTGTAGGCCGAGTTCTTGTGCACGGCGAGAAATCGACTGCCTCGGGTTTTTATTCACAGACCGTGTCAATATTATCGGCCAATCTTGCGTTCCTTTGACGTACGAATGTTGGCTGATTGATTGCCGAACCGGTCGTATGGAATTTTGTCACCAAACGTTGAAGAGTTGACTAAGATGGACCACCATGTCTTCCGTAAATGGGCGTAACTGAATAATAAACAACATAGTTCATTAAAACAACATGGCCACCACAGGCCACCAAAATATACCCGCGCCATTATTTATTTTTATTTTTTAGCTCAACTATTTTAGTGGAAGTTATAGTAGGTTAGGTTAGGTTAGGTTAAAGTGGTTGTCATTGAAGCGTCTGACACACTTAGACCATTAGAGGTCCATTGTGATACCACGATCTAATAGGGAACAAAAAGGTTTCCTACTAGTTAAAACCATTTGGAGCTTCTGATGAAGCGAAGGAGACTTTTAATGTCTGTATTTATGAGATCGTTTGGTTCATTATAGAAGTATTCTCTTAGATGAAGTTTGCGTCTGAAAGAGAGAGCAGGGCATGTACAAAGAAGGTGTGGGATTGTCTCCTCTTCCTCCTCGTCCAAGCCACTCCTGCAAAAATCGTTCGATAGTACACCTATGAGACAGTGTCGAGGTTATAGTAATAAACAATGATTTTTATTTTATTTTATTTAAGCATTTTTCCCTAATTAATGTTTTTATTTGTAGAAATTTTATATCCCAAATGCCAAATTACATTTCATTCAAGTTAATACGGTTTCAAAACCAAACTTAGGAATTTATTATAATAAGTGGGTTAAAGTTGGTTTCTCAGCTTATCATCATTTATTTCCCGAAATCACTTATATGACTCTTTTGGTTCATTGGTGCCATTTATTCAATGACTTTCTGGGAAATTCTTTATTCATGCTTGATTTTGGCATCGTCAAGTACACAAAATAATAATATTTGATTGAGATTATTGATCCAAAAGTCAAAGCAAGGATTAAATCTACTGTGAGCAGATTGGTCCTTTATGTCATTTTAATTCGAAATAGAAGAGATGATATCAAATGTTGCTTGGTTAGTTTTGGTATGATTATACGAAGGATACGTTTCAGAAATACGTCATAAGATCTGAAGGGATTATGACAAACTTTTAGTTTCTAAGTTCAAGCTCTTGTTTTATTTTGATAATTTTCTAGGCCTACTTTTTGAAATTTTTACTTTCACAATATAATATTTTAGTTTGAAAGTTAAGGAAAATAGACACAAAAATTAATTAAAACCAGTTGAGCAAAATAAAATAAAAAGTTATTCTTTGTTTGTCAATTTGTTGCTTAAGAAACATATTTCTTCTTCTTTCGTCGAAAACTTTATTAGTCTAGTCGGAATGACTGAAATAAATAAAATCAAAAGTGTTGGAGGAGTCATATGGAGTATGAATTATAATTATCTGCAGTTTATTCCAATTGCTTTCGTCCCCGCTCCATTTCAACTTATTAAAACTAATAATGCATGAAACATAATTTAATGCAGATACGATGTAATTAAGATTAACAATAAGTTTTATAATCGCGTTTATTTTGAAGTCAAGCTTATTCAAAAACAACTGAACGATTTCGCTGAAATGTTGTCAGTTTCTAAGTGCTGCAATGACTTTAAACAGTGATTTAAGTAAAACCAACCTTCTTTCATTGCTAACTTTTTGACATTTTTTTTTATCTATCTCCTTTCTCTCCTTGACCTAAAATATCGCAAGTAAAAATGGAGATGCATTTATTCCCGCCCACTTAGTGGCCCACTTCATTTAAAAGCCTTAGGCTTAAGAGGGTTAAATTACAAAATTTTAGCTTTAAGTCAACATTAAATAAGGAAAAAAAAAATGCCGAAAAGTGAAGGTCGAAGTAGATAGAAAGCCTTTTTTAACAATTTTACCACTAAAACAGCTTGTGGAAATGTCTCTCTTTGAATTCCTAAAGCAACTCGTGAATGTATTGGCGATCAAAACATTGAATCCCGTCTTTTCCTTGATCAAATTTATGAATTTATGATTTTTAAATAAGAAGATTGATTTGACGTGCAGCAGCTCGTCGAGAACCAGGTTAAGTTAGGTTGTTGGGCCGACAATTGATGTCGTTATCACCACACTTAGATCAATGTAGATCCATTGTGCTACCCGTGAGTGTAATCACTGTTTTCTGATAATAACCTATGTATTCTATTAATCAGTGAATCCATTTTGAGGCATCAATATGTGAATTCCTGAAATATTGGAAAGATCTTCTAGACTATCATAGAAGTAACTACCAAGCCATTTCCTTCTCTGATGGCATAGTGAAGCGCAATAACAGAGAAAGTGTGATATGTCCTCATGCACCTCTTCGTCACCACATCCCCTGCATCTGTACTGAGTTTAATTTTAAATTTATGATATCTCAGTAAATTGTGTCCGGTGATTATGCTCGTAAGAGAGCGAAGAGACTTCTTACTAAGTTGCATAGTTTTGTCCGTCCTCTGCTTGTTAAAGCAAGGCCATATTTTCCTAGTAGTATCACAGGTATCAAGTATAGACTCCACCCTTCATTGGATTTAATGTTGCAGGGTGGGATATTGACCAGCTCTGCTTAACTAGCGTCAAGCGCTGATTCCTGTCTTGTCAACTCATCGGCATTTTCGTTGCCCGGTATGGCGCTGTGTCCCGGGACCCAGCAGAGTCTAATATTGTGCGCCAAGAACCTTAAGCTCTTCGCGGCAGCAAGAAACAAGCTTCGATTTTATCACAGTGACAGAAATCTCTTTTATATTGCCGCTTGGCTATCAATGTAAAAGGTGATATCAGCCCGTGGCATCGCCATCATTGATACATGTTTAGCAGCTGTTGTCACTGCCAGGACCTCCGCTTGGAAGACACTACTATAATCTGGGAGCCTTAGTGAGTTGTTTAGCTCAAGAGGTTCTGAAAAAAGCCTGCACCCGTGTCCATTTTGGATAGATTGCTATTGCTGATTCACTGGTGTAGTGTTGGTTGGTCAACCATTCTTTTCTCCTTGAAAAGGCAGTTTGGAATGGTTGATAAAAGTCAAGTTCATCCAAATATTTCTGAAGAAATTGAGCATGTCCTATTGTGCTGTTCTTCCAGGTATTAGTCTGGCTAAGCCTTAAGGGGTATATGCTCTGGATTCTTGTACGAAAAGATCTAGGGGTTTCAGGTTGAGAATCGCCTCTAACCCTGCAGTTGGAGTGGATCTCATGGTCCCCGTAATCCCAATGCACGCAAGTTTCTGTACTTTTGTCAGAGTTTTTAAGTTCGTGCTTTTTTCAATTGCATTCCACCAGACCAAATTACCCCAAGTTAGTATTTGTCTGATTATCGCCAAATATTTCCACCTGATAATTTTTGGGCTCGGTCCCCAGGATTTCTCAAAGATTCTGTTACAGGAGTAGAATACGATCAGTTTTTTTGTAGCTCTTTCCTTAGTGTTAAGACTCCAGTTTAATTTCCTATCTAGAATCACACCATGAAATCTTCAGCGGGGTGCCTTGGTATTTTCTGTTTTTGACGGATTAACCATCAGGCCACACTTTCTAGTCCATCTACTAACCTTCGTCGAGAACCAAGATATAGGGACTTACAACTCTCAATCGTTCCTGTGTGCGTGTTGTTGACAGAAATGGAGGGAAGCAACAATTTTCTGCTGAGTCCAAAGGTTAACTATTTTTTGGATGTCAATTCAAAGAATTGGAATTAAATCTTCGACCCGTTTTCGAGATATTGACTTTTTTAAAAACAATACTTTCTAGTATAATTTGTTTATTTTAATCGAATTCAGAGAAGCGTTAAACGAGAAATATGAAAATCAAACATGGCATTGGCATCGTTAATAATAATTTTTGGTAATTTTTTTTTTTAAAGGCCATACTTAAAATAGAACTTTTTATTTTAATGTGGATGCGTTTTATCATTAAAAGTAAATGTTTTGCAAAAACGATCCATATAGTTTCTCGAATTTATCGCTCTGATGGACGATTATAAGTACCATAAAACACAAGTAACAGTCGATATGTGTTTCTCAAATTGAACCATGGTTTTCAAAATAAATTTGAACAATTGGCAAACGTTGCTCCAGGGGTGTGAGAGCATTCATTCTGAATTGCCAAACCAAACTAATCTAAGAAAAAACGAGAACTTTTAAATATGCACTTTTGTCAATTAAAACACCCTTTACTTAGGTAGTCGAAAATTAGTGACTTAAGGCCAGGGTAGGTATAAACTGACAGAACTGCGAAATCTAACCTTTTTTGCAAGTATAAATATTTGGCTTTCTTGTAATCCGACACGCTTGAAAATGTCAACTTTCAGATCACTTTTCTAAGGAATAAAAGGGTTCTGCACGTTGAATTGAATTGAAGTTTAAACGGTGCCGTCAAAAACTTATTTCAAGTTTTGTTCAACTTTAGTTTTAATCAAAATCAGACTTTAAGTACCACTGTAAAATTGCTCATTAGCTAAAGAATTTAAATGATACACAGACGAACTTAAGGAGAATGAGCGACATAATGTGCAGATCGTATCGACTTCGATCTTTTAAATTGATTGCGTGTAGAAAGTGAGTTTTGTGTTCATTCCATTTGTTTGTTGACACAGAGGTTAAGTTTAAGAGTTTGGAATTCACTTGAACACATTACATCTATTAAATTAATAATAGATATAAATGTAAACTTAAGAATTTTATAAAATAAATTAAAAACAATTCTTTAAATTAGATTATATTTTTTTCTGTCAGTGTACTTAAGGCAGCTTGAATGAAAAAAAAAATGGGAATAAAGTCGGGGGTCCATTATATGAGAGACATTGCCTTCCGTTCCGTTGCGATGTTAATTTTTCTTTTCAATAATAAATAATGATATACAGAAGCAGAAACAACGACAACTACAACAACAAGTATACGTTAAATGAGCGAAAATTATTACAACACTATTTTAGACAAAAAACACCAACAATTCTTCTTGCATTTGCATCTTTTTAACTTTTCCATTCACAGATGCAGAACGCTCTGTTAAGGTCTCGGGAGATTTTTTTTTTTTTATTTTGTGAGAGGTTGATGTTTGATGTTTTTTGTGCTTTTTTTAATTTTTATTTTTTACAAAACGAACGGAGCACAAAAATAATAATTTAGATCAAGCCTTGTATTGCCGGTGAATATAAGTATGTTGGAGGAATATTGCTGCAACAACACACTGCTGCAGCAGGAAACTGCTTTGCATTTAATTGTCTGTAATGACGTTTGGTTGTACCACATACCTAGTAATACATTATAATGTATTGTATGAATGTTTAAATGATCTCACTTGGATAGCATCAGAGCCATGGTGATGATGATGATGATAATGGTGCTGGTGGAGCAACTAGTTTTGAATCGAATATAGAAAAAAATTTATTTCGAAAGTCAAGTTAGTCTTAACATGGTGCATAGTCGAATTAATGTAGCAAATTGTATTTCATAAGATTTGTTTTATAATGATTTTCCACAGATAATAATTCAAGTTTTGTGGAGAAAATTATTTTGAATATTAATTCAATTGGATATACGATTAAATGGTGTATCTGTTTTTGTTATTATGTATTTCTTATCACGAACACCAGAACAGGTTGAAACTTACTTTACATGAATATTCGAAAAAGTGTTTACTCCTTGAAACTTTTAGCAAAAAAAAAAACTGAAATTTCTTAAATCAACCAAACATATGTATCTCTTTTATCAATTCTTCTTAAACAAAGTCTTAGAAATCATAATATTCAATTCAAAACGTCAGTTTCTATATTCTAATAAATGAATAATTTAGAGGCGCAAAAGCTCGAAAAGAATCTGAATATAAGGATCTTTTGGTAGCCTGCACTAGGGTTTATTTATGATCCAATTAGTTTTCACCTCCATTGAACTGAATATACTCGTAGTTATGAATTTTTAGGAAGCCTAAGAAACAAAAATCACACTTGGAAAGATCTGGCAAGTATACTTAAAAGAGGTCCAAATTTTTCAGTCCAATTCATTCAACATAGTTTAAATTAGGCCGGTACCCTTGTTTGTCGGCAAAATCAATTGTGTTTTTTGAGTGGGCTCTTCTTTTCGATCAAGGTAGCTATCCTTTTACTTTATTTGAGCTAAGGAACGGACAACGCGGAGCGGAACCTAAACATTTGTGCTGAGTATTTAATAACAAAAGTCTCTTATATACATATAATCCAAAAAAAGATCTTAAAGAATGATAGGTGATAGATAACACAAACATTTGCATCTCACGAGCACCTTCGCAATATTTCCTGTCTTTACTTATTTTACCGTTATTTTTATAAACAATTTTCTACTGAAAAATCCAGTTGCATCTCTACAATTAAGCAAGAGAATGCCTATCAGTTCACCCTTGAGCCCAATTTGGGATGTACTTTTAAATTCAGTGATTTGTTCTTTAGCTGCACTACACGAATGCCTTACCCGGCTCAATATTTCCCATTCATTACGATATTCATACATTGAAAACCAATGTACATCGGTATCTCCTTTTGAGTCCTTTTTAACTTACCTAAACGCTCGCACAGTGCTTAAACGATTTATAAAAATAAAATGCACAACTGGGTCGCACGAACTTGCTCCTATGTAATAGACTAGGAATTTCAAAAACGGATGTTATTAAAGAAAACTGTTCATAAGGATAAAATGATATTTTTAAATTCTTTTAGAAGTAAGAGATAAAAACAGAATGCTATGCAAAAATGAATTTATGCAAGAACAAAAATTATAAGTCGTTGTAGTAGTTCCTTAAAAAATAAGCTTTTATGTAATACAAAATTTTTAAAACATTTTTAGAAAAAAAAATTGGTACGCCAACCTCAAGTTTTTATTATTGTACGAATAAGAGTCTAATTTCCAAAAAAATACTAAACCGTTCTTGAGATATCGAATTTTTCAAAAAAAAAAAAATGTCTTTTTTTTCAAAAAATTGAAAAAATATTTTTTTTTTAAGTTTTGAAATGCAATATTTTTTTAATTTTTTAGGAGCTCTCATTAAAATCCGTTATGCCGATAATGAGAAATTCAAAATTCGAAAAAAATCTTTCTATGGTAGGTACAGTCAGTAATATATACATTTCAATTTTTTTTATTGAATTATAGATCGTAAGAATTAATCAAAAGAAAAAAAAATTTAGCAAAATTCTCGGAACCGTTTTCGAGAAAAATACGATTTTCGAAAACCATTTTTAAAAATTTGTATGGAAGGTACTGTTGCGTGTCTGGGTTATCACAGAGATGTACTTCAGTGCAAGGAAAGAGGGCATGGCATGCTTGTATTGAACTCGGCTCAGCTCGAAGGATGGGGTGGTTCTTGCCGCCTTCCAAGCACTTCCCACACAGCAAACAAAAAAAATTACATGCCTATATGGGGAAAGGATAGGATGGGACACTAGGGTGGTTAAAAGGAATAAGGATCTGTACCCTTAAGGAAAATGCACAAATTTAGATATCTATGCCACTATTCGAAAGAAAGAATGAAACCTAAGTTGACGGATTCGCAGGAACAAAAAAAAATATAATATACTCTAAGACTACTAACTAAATCCCTAATACTATCCTAATATTCTTATGAATATATATACATATATATATATGTATGTATGTATACATTCATAATTCATAACTCATATAAATATAATCATATATGCATATACATACATTAGATATATGAGCATATCTTTATAACTTAACTTAACCCTAACTAAAATTCTACCCATAATAATTTTTTTTTTCTATCCTCTAAAATCGACAACTACTCCACTGTCTCTCTCAAACAGTGTTTCGTCGACACCACAGTCGACCTTGCCTGATGTTGTTGGCTAAAGTTGGCCTACCCACCCTTGTAGCTAAATTACAACCAATGTTGTCTTCGTGGCCATATATTAGGAAGACAACCCCTAAAGTAACTTTCAGTCACAGTCTAGTCAAACGTCATTGTATTCGTCATGTATACTTCGTCATTATATTCGCTGTTGAAATTGTATGTCTATATGGAGTATCCATCTATAGTAGGTTAAGTATTGTTCATACAAGTCTAGTTAGTCTAATGTCCTTTAATGTCTTCGTCTATAACTCTTCATCATCTTAGTAGCCGGCCCAGTCAGACCTCCACACACTTTCAGCTAAAAAAAAATTTTAGAAAGCCATGTTACGCAAAAAAAATAATCGTTCAAGAGTTCCTTTTCCAATTTTTATTACCGTTGGCCATTGGCCTTGAAACTTCAAAAAAAAACAAAATTCTTTTCTTTTTAGTAACTAAGTCCTAAAACGAAGAAATCGACAAAGAAAATTATTGATTTAAACTCTAATTTCAACTATTGTTTTTGTCGTGAATGAGTTTTAAAGTCTTCCTTTGTCACCACATAAGTATATATGTATATATATAAATTCAAAACAATATAATTGCATACAACGACTTACATGAATTCTTCGTCCCTCGGGGTCCTGCCGGCAGCACTGTCCAGGATGACGATATTTAAAGTATATTTCACAACATTTTTGTGTGATATGTTACCATACACCTATATAAATGAACCCGGATACACCTCCAAACTTCACTTCACGATGTTAAAAAAATTACAATTTTAGAATGGAAATTCACTTATGAATCTTTTTCTTTTTCGGTTTTCGATTTCAGAACTTTTACAGGAAAATTAATTTATCTTAACAATTCTATTTCTTATTCTTCACTTTTCCTTTTTCTTTCCTTAACTTAAATATTTTCTCTTCACTTCTTCTAAATATTAAATTTCATTATTTTTAATTTATTCATTTTAAGCTTCATTCTTTGAGTTTTACTTTTTTGTTCAAAGTTATAATTCACTTTGTCTCTATTTTCAACAATAAAATAATTTAGTAGATACACTTTTGCATATGAGTGCACTCCATCCAATCCAAACCTTCCCAATCAATCGTCGCTTTTGTCCTTAAGGAATACCCTTTGGACGAATGATCAAAGTGATCGGTGTGACGTTGCTAGAATTTTCGACGGTGGGTGTTTAAAATGCAGAGGCCTAGGTCAGGCTGTTAATAACTTTATCCAGACTACAACCGTGGTCAACCAATAAAAGGATGTCCATTCCAACCTAAACCTGAAGCCAAAAAAAATTCATCTTAAAGTGGTTGTACCAAACGCATACCAAAAACCTAACATACCTCTGCGCAATAAAAAAATTGTCTTTTCCACGCCTTATAGATACTTTGTTCTCTCAAAGTATAATCCGTTTAACTTGGATAAAACACTGAAATTTATTTTCTTTTGTTAGATTTAACTTCATTTTTTTTTCTTTATTTTTTTTTTTTTATGTACCTGTGCTTTTCCTTTTTTTTTTTTTTTTTATTTTATAAATTTTTCCTTTTTGTGCTTGGTCATTGTCCCACTTATTTCTTCTACATAAAAAGGTCATTACCCTCTAAAGCTTCATTCCCCTTATTCGTTAAATTATATAGTTAATGAATACAAAAAAAATCTAATACAGACCACATTTACATACATACATCATTACACACTAATAACATTGTATTTTATTGCACTAATATTATCACAGTTTCCAGTATTCAAAGCTTTCGGAATAGAATGCATGTTCATTCACCAGGATTCTTGAAAGATGCTCTTATTGTACCCATGAAGTGATGAAATAGATTTATTTCATACTCCAAAAAAACTGATGGCTAACCTTGGACACGAAAGTGTCTTTTCTGGGTTCGAAATGTGATAATATTGACTGTCGATAATACAAACAGGAACATTTTAACAACAAAATACTCAAAACGACGTATTCACCATCGACCGAGAGGTTCTGAACCTCTCCGAAAGGATCTGTCCGAACTTGAGAGATCGTGTCAGGCATCAGATAAATGAACACGCGTCAAAGTTCCCAACATGAAAGCTCGCTAGATTGACTTTTCTTAAGATGACACTTGATCTGCCATTCGAAACGACGAATTGTTTGTTTTGTTCGGACAAATTGAATTTATCGAGTCTTAATTAAATCTTTAAAATAAAGGAAATTTATAATGTCAAAAAAAAAACACAAAATTGAACTAAATGAAACCACAAAGCTATACATGAGATACCGCCGGGCTTTAAGGAGCGACACTACCCTCAAAGATAAGTGAAATAGTGAAATATTGCCTAATTCTCCTTTTTTTTTTCCATTTTCTTGTCCTTCTTTGTAGGGATTTTCCTTTTAGGACCTGCAGATCTGTAACTTTAAGAATCTCAGCCGTCATTGAAGACCAAAGGTGCTCCTATAATCGACCGGCTACGTTACAGGCTCGAGTCAGTATTTGAGAGCTCTTGAGAATACTGGCCTCGTAAAAAGGAGTTGTCGGTCATTGTCCTTTTCAACATTTCGTTATGTGTCTAGTTCAAAAAGGATTACATGTCTTGCTATGCCGTTCGTCGTGTGTGGCACGTCCCACTCCCTGAGCTATTCTGACTAGTTTGGATAAGAAGTTTCCACTTTGATAACGCAATTTTTTTTTTTTTGATTTGTTAATACAATGGTTAATTAAATTGAAATAAACGAAGTTGAAAGGATTGAGTGTTGATATTACTTTACAGGTCGTGACTCTTGAGGTATTCAATTACACTGAAAGAATTCCAAACTACTTTTAGTTGTTTTACCACCTTATGTTATTGGAATTATTAAGTGTCTCAATTAAATGTTTGGTTCTTTGATTTTTAAATGAATGAATCAATAAAATTTTTTTCTGAAATAGAAATTGACGTCATCATAATGTGCTTCTCTATGTAATAAGTGAAATTAAACTCTGTGAATATATTAATCTGTATACATACTAATTAAGGACTAACATTTATATCAAAGGCGGAATCAATAAATAATTAAACTAATCGTTGAAATAAAGCTCTATCTTATAAACAAAACACAACATATATATCACAGATTAAATAAATAAATAGTTAAACTAATGGTTAAAATAAAACTCTGTTATAAACAAAACAAAACATATATATCACAGGTGAATCGGAAAGCAACAGCAACGGAGTGCGTCAAAATTTATCACGTATGAAGATCTTTGGCATGAAAAACACCTACTTTTTCTCCTCTTAGATTACCTATCTCATAGAGCGAGTTTCCAATTGGTCGAAGAACTATCGCTTTCATAAATTTATGACCTAGCTTTGCGTTATAGTGATTAGCTTTATCGCTTTGTCTGAAATTTCTTCTAAAAACAATCTGGCCAATTTTATAAGATACATTTTTAGATCTTGTGTCATAGATCTTTGATGCTCTGTTATGTGCCAGTTTTAATTTATCAAAAATTTGATTTCTTATCAGGGCTTGTTTATCGGTTTTGGAGGAAATTCTAACATCGGTATCTTTCAACATTTCGAGTTTCCTCAAAAGCTCGTATGTCTCGCCGTTTTGTACCATTTGTGTTCCAAAGACTGCATAATATGGCTCGAAAGTTGTAGAGTCATGTACTACACTTCGGAGAGAAAAGGCGGTGTTACTAACATAAGTGTCCCAATTCCGTTGATCAATACTGATGTATGACCGAATCTTTGCCAGTACTGACCTATTCACCCTCTCCGAAGCATTAGCTTGGGGTGAGTAAAATGCCGTACGTACATGTTTGACGCAGTATTTCTTTAAAAAGGTCGAAAACAATTCAGATACGAATTGTTTTCCGTTATCGGAATGTATGAATTCCGGTACACCGAACATATGGAACACATTTTCCTCGAGATATTTTACTACCTCAGTTGCTGTTGCTTTTCGTATGGGTTTTAGGAAGACATACTTGCTAAAGTGGTCTAAAGCTATAAAAATGTGAGTATGTCCGTTCTTTGTTCGTGGGTATGGTCCTAAAAAGTCAATATATAAACGTTGGAAAGGTCGTTCTGTAATAGTCTGTTGTCCCATGGGCGGTCGTGATGTCGCGTTCATAGGTTTGCTGCATTTGCAGCTATCACAATTCTTTACGTACTCTTGTACCTCGATGGTCATGTTGGGCCAGAAGTATCTTTGCCTAAGTTTAGCCAATGTCTTATTAATCCCTCCATGACCAGCAGCAAAAGAGTCATGAGCAGATTCCAAAAGGCTCCTACACAACTCCTTCGGGACCCAGAGTTTCCAAGCTCTGTCTTCTTGAATGGGGTCTCCAGTTCGTTTGTCCGTTCGTTTGTATACAAATCCGTCTGAAATAGTCACGTCGGGTAGTTTGTCTTTGTTCTCATCTATTGTCTTCTTCAACTCAACATATTCCTCAGAAGAAAAATATGGAGAGTTGAAGTCAACCTCCGGCATTACGGTATCGATCTCATCCATATGGATTCGAGAGAGAGTATCCGGGACCACATTGAGGACACCCTTTCTATGCTCGATGTTAAAATCAAAACCTTGGAGCTTGAAACTCCAACGAGCTAGTCGTCCACTCAAGTCTTTTTGGGTCATAAGCCATCTCAGACTTGCGTGGTCAGTGATAATAGTAAAGGGTAGGCCCTCAATGTAGGCTCGGAACTTCTTTACTGAAAGAACGGCCGCATAGCACTCAAGTTCTGTGACGCTGTAATTCCGCTGGGCAGAATTCAGCTTCTGGGACATGAAAGCTATCGGTCGCTCGTTCTTCTCGTCATCCATCTGAAAGAGAACGCTTCCTACGCCAGAAGATGATGCGTCGCACTGTATATAAAAGTGTCTGGTAAAGTCAGGGTTAGTCAGTATTGGTGCGGTCACTAGCATAGTCTTTAAGTCTTCAAAAGCCACAATAGCTTCGTCAGTCATCGTAAAGTCTTTCCCCTTCTTTAGACAGTCTGTCATTGGGGCTGATATAGATGCAAAATTTGGAATAAAACGTCTATACCAACCCGTCATCCCTAAGAACCGACGGAGTTGTTTAGGAGTCTTTGGAATTGGAAAATTTCTAACTGCGGATACTTTATCAGGGTCAGTCCTCAGACATCCATCACCAACGAAATAGCCCAAGTACTTTATCTCTTTAAAACAAAACTTGCTCTTCTCCACGTTGATCGTCAGACCCGCTGCCCGCAAACATCTCGCCACCTCTTTGAGAACGCTCATATGGGTTTCAAAGTCTGGAGAACAAATCAAGAGATCATCAAGATATACAAAGACGTTCTCTCTCAAACGAGCTGGAATCACTTTATCCATCAGCTTGCACATTCTCTGGGCAGCGTTGCACAATCCAAACGGCATAACCGTGAACTGATACAACGGCCGCCCAGGGACTGTGAAAGCCGTCTTCTCTCTTGATTTGCGCTCCAGAGGTATCTGCCAAAAAGCGTCCTTCAAATCGATACTTGAGATGAAGTGGGTATCGCGAAGACGACTCAAAATCCCCTCAATGTGGGGGAGAGGGTACGCAAATTTCTTCGTTGCTGCGTTCACCTTCCGTGAATCCAAGCAAAGCCTGTTTTTGCCTGGCTTCCTAACCAACACAACCGGAGAGCTGTATGCGCTATTACTTTCCTCGATGACTCCTAACTCGAGCATCCGATCAAGTTCAGCATACATTAACTTCTGTACTACCGGGGAAATTGGGTAATGCCGTTGTTTGATGGGAATGGAGTCGTCTTCCATCTCAATGACATGTTCTTCGACTGTCGTCTTACCCAATCCCAACACTGCACAAGAAGGAAATGTCTGCTTGACCCGCTCCAACTCTTCGGATTGTGTTGGTGAAAGCTGACGCATAAGATTGAGTCCTTGCCCTTCCGTTGATGATGGAATGTCAAGAGCACTTACTATGGTGGGGGCAACTTTGAAGTTCCTCCAGAAATCTACTCCTAAATAGAGCTGCTGTTGCAAACTTGGCACAACATATAACTCTATCTCCTGGGTTTTACCGCCCCATGAGACTTTAGTCTTAAACCGTCCGTGAATCTGTTGTTGTTTTCCGTCTGCTGTACGTATGTCTTCTGTCATTTTCTTCATGTTTAAGCTATGTTTGTTAATAAACTCAATTGCTCCCTGACCTAAGCAACTGACTGATGCACCACTGTCTAATAATCCCAAAACCTCTTCCCCCTCTATTACAACTTTTGCGTATGGCCTGTTGTCATCATTTATAGCCAAAATTGATGCTTCAATCCTATTTTTCCTACTTTTTTTTCTTGTAATTTTGTTTCTTAGCCTCTCGATTTTCTTGAAATTCCTGCTCTTATAAGCTATATCACAGATCCCGTTATTAAAAATTCTGCTTCTAGCCTCATCATATTCTTTCAAGCGTTGATGAAGGCTTTTATACTGCACTAATTTTCCCGGCTGATCATGTTCTACTATCTTATATTCTCTTTTTAAAATTCTTATGTTTCCGGGTTCTGTTTCCCCGGGAGTGATGTCTTTGTCGGCTGAGTACTCCCGGGAGTACTGCCGACATTCGTGTTTCCCTGGCAAGAGGCACATTGGAATGACACATTTCCCTTCCCACAGTTAAAACATGTCAGTGTATGGAAGGTAGAGGAACATGCTGCTGATGATGTAATTTCTTTTGTTAATTCTGTCCTTCTATCTCGCTCTTCATTCTTGTAGGTGGGTTGTCTATTGTCAGTTTTTAAGTTTGTATGTGGTTTATCTGTCCGATTATACTTAACAGCAGCAATATGTAACCCTTCTTCTTCCTTTGTCTCTTCAAGATATCGTCTTGATCGAGAAAACTCGTGATTTTCTAACTCATTTACTACTTGTCTCTTAGCTCGAATCTCTCTACTTGCCAGGTATTTCTCAGCCCTCTTGCAATGTTCTCGCAATTCTCGAATACTGTCTATCGAGCATCCAAAGATCAAGTTCGAAATTCTATCTTTAATATTCTGTCGGACTATAGATACTAGGTCTTTTTCATTAGGCCTACTTCTCATCTGTAGCGTTAAGCCCCTGACTTCTTCGTAAAAATCGTCGAATGATTCCTGAGGTTGTTGCCTTCTATCCATAATAGCCCTCAAGATCTCGTGGTCCCCTTTACTATTTCTAAACTGCCTTAAAAGTTCAGTCTTGAGATCGAAGTAGTTGAGTAAATCGTCTCCCTGATTCTCCTCCAGGTATTGCCAATACCACTTTTCAGCTGAACCAGATACCAGGTGGTGAAAATTGGCAAATACCTGTTCATTTGTTACCCCATTCTTCTTTTGAAGTGTCTCTATTCTAAATATAAAACTCTCCACTGTCATATACTTGGAGGTTCCATCGAATTTGACACCCCATTTATGGATGTCTAAACGTTTGCCTGATAGGTCACTATTAATTTGATGTTTTTGTTGACTTGGTTGTGTAGTCACAGAAGGAAGGTTTATAGGCTGTATCCGACTCTGATTAAGCGAAGGCACACTTTCCTGTAACTCCTGTCTTTCATAAAGTGAGACTGTCGATTTCTCCACGATCTTAAGCCTCTCACTGATGGTCATAACACTACCTGTAACCATCTCGACCATCGTTCGCATGGTATTTATGTTTCGCATTTGTTCTGCTAGCAATTTCATAGTCTTACTATGTGTTTCATTCATTGAGCGCGAGACAGCCGTATCTATCACTCTGATTAAGTTATCCCCTCCTATCGTCCGTTCGTGTTCAGTTGTGTGTTCAGTTTCGTTTACTAATTCAGTTTGTATGATTTCTAGTCGTTCTTTTTCTATATTTTTTCTCTGACCGTTAATACTTTCCCTAGTTTCTACTAGTTCAGACCCTAGTTGGCGAACTTCCCGAAGTGAAGTTTCAATAGAAGAGACATCTGGTTGAGATGAATCCTTGGTCAACCCCGCAAGAACCCCTTGTTCTTCTTGAGAGTTCCTCGATCTCGGAGAACTAATCCCTTGCCCCGACACTTGCTCAGAAATTGATCTCGGAAACATCTCCCCAGCCGCTCCCGTCTCGGTAGCACTCTCAAGACTGTCTTCTGGTGTCTCATCTTCGAACGGGTTTTCGAAATGAGTTTGGTTAAGGTCTGTAGGAGTAAGTTGACCTGTCCTCGCAGCAAGTCTAGTGAAAGCTGGTCTGCCCCCACCTATTGCTAGATCTGGATTGGAAGAAGTGCCCCTCCTAACAGCCCCTGTGTTTTTCTTATCCATGATTAACTGTCCTCGTTATTGCAATTCAAATACAAAATTAAACTCGTATTTGAGATTTCAAAATAAAATTAGGAAATCTAACTGAAACTGAGATCCAAAGCTTCAAAAAATTCAAAATAATTTTTTTTTTTTTTTTTTTTTTTTTAATTTATAAATGTAAAAAAAATTAAAAAAAAATTATTTTCAAAAACTAACTAAGTGTACCTACTTATTAAAAATTCAAAAAAAAATAAAGAATACAAAAATGTAAGAAAAAATGTATTGAGGAAACAAAATGCGATTAATCTTCATGTGTGGCAAAAATTTTGAGTTTTGAAACTTGAGAAAAAAATAAATTTTTCGCTTTTTTTTTTTTATAAATCTGTTGAATCATCTAAGTAGCTAAAAGTGTGTGGAATCTGACTAGGTTTTCTTTTCCTACTACATGTAAAGAGCTATTCATCGTTCACTAAAAGTCCAAGTCAAAGTCAAAGTCGAAGTCAAAGTCGTGACTGGTGTCCCTATGGCCTGACGAGTGTTTCAAATTGTCCAGAGTGCTCCTACCACTTCTTTCTACCTGGTTTATAACCTAATAAAAGGTTAGCCAAAGCCTCGAGACAATCTTCCACACGAATAGGAATTCGATACCTCACATTTACGCCTCACTATACGTCTGACTAAGCCTAACAATATGGAAAACTATAAATGTCTGGTCCCAAAACCCATTCCGCTCTTCGTATTGCGAAAGATCTCCATATTACCTCACAAAATCTCCTGGTGCTTGACCTATAAGATTGGATAGCTATACTGAATCCTTCCAACTACAAAGAGCGTTAACGATTTCTAAATTTGTGCAACTAATGTGAGGAATATAATAAAAGAAACTTTGAGATCATTGATAGTCGATGGGAATGACTTTAAACGAAAATCATCGCCATGAAATATCAATGGATCCTTTTTTTTTTTTCTAGCCGTTCTCGTTGGGCGCCATTGTTGCGTGTCTGGGTTATCACAGAGATGTACTTCAGTGCAAGGAAAGAGGGCATGGCATGCTTGTATTGAACTCGGCTCAGCTCGAAGGATGGGGTGGTTCTTGCCGCCTTCCAAGCACTTCCCACACAGCAAACAAAAAAAATTACATGCCTATATGGGGAAAGGATAGGATGGGACACTAGGGTGGTTAAAAGGAATAAGGATCTGTACCCTTAAGGAAAATGCACAAATTTAGATATCTATGCCACTATTCGAAAGAAAGAATGAAACCTAAGTTGACGGATTCGCAGGAACAAAAAAAAATATAATATACTCTAAGACTACTAACTAAATCCCTAATACTATCCTAATATTCTTATGAATATATATACATATATATATATGTATGTATGTATACATTCATAATTCATAACTCATATAAATATAATCATATATGCATATACATACATTAGATATATGAGCATATCTTTATAACTTAACTTAACCCTAACTAAAATTCTACCCATAATAATTTTTTTTTTCTATCCTCTAAAATCGACAACTACTCCACTGTCTCTCTCAAACAGTGTTTCGTCGACACCACAGTCGACCTTGCCTGATGTTGTTGGCTAAAGTTGGCCTACCCACCCTTGTAGCTAAATTACAACCAATGTTGTCTTCGTGGCCATATATTAGGAAGACAACCCCTAAAGTAACTTTCAGTCACAGTCTAGTCAAACGTCATTGTATTCGTCATGTATACTTCGTCATTATATTCGCTGTTGAAATTGTATGTCTATATGGAGTATCCATCTATAGTAGGTTAAGTATTGTTCATACAAGTCTAGTTAGTCTAATGTCCTTTAATGTCTTCGTCTATAACTCTTCATCATCTTAGTAGCCGGCCCAGTCAGACCTCCACACACTTTCAGCTAAAAAAAAATTTTAGAAAGCCATGTTACGCAAAAAAAATAATCGTTCAAGAGTTCCTTTTCCAATTTTTATTACCGTTGGCCATTGGCCTTGAAACTTCAAAAAAAAACAAAATTCTTTTCTTTTTAGTAACTAAGTCCTAAAACGAAGAAATCGACAAAGAAAATTATTGATTTAAACTCTAATTTCAACTATTGTTTTTGTCGTGAATGAGTTTTAAAGTCTTCCTTTGTCACCACATAAGTATATATGTATATATATAAATTCAAAACAATATAATTGCATACAACGACTTACATGAATTCTTCGTCCCTCGGGGTCCTGCCGGCAGCACTGTCCAGGATGACGATATTTAAAGTATATTTCACAACATTTTTGTGTGATATGTTACCATACACCTATATAAATGAACCCGGATACACCTCCAAACTTCACTTCACGATGTTAAAAAAATTACAATTTTAGAATGGAAATTCACTTATGAATCTTTTTCTTTTTCGGTTTTCGATTTCAGAACTTTTACAGGAAAATTAATTTATCTTAACAATTCTATTTCTTATTCTTCACTTTTCCTTTTTCTTTCCTTAACTTAAATATTTTCTCTTCACTTCTTCTAAATATTAAATTTCATTATTTTTAATTTATTCATTTTAAGCTTCATTCTTTGAGTTTTACTTTTTTGTTCAAAGTTATAATTCACTTTGTCTCTATTTTCAACAATAAAATAATTTAGTAGATACACTTTTGCATATGAGTGCACTCCATCCAATCCAAACCTTCCCAATCAATCGTCGCTTTTGTCCTTAAGGAATACCCTTTGGACGAATGATCAAAGTGATCGGTGTGACGTTGCTAGAATTTTCGACGGTGGGTGTTTAAAATGCAGAGGCCTAGGTCAGGCTGTTAATAACTTTATCCAGACTACAACCGTGGTCAACCAATAAAAGGATGTCCATTCCAACCTAAACCTGAAGCCAAAAAAAATTCATCTTAAAGTGGTTGTACCAAACGCATACCAAAAACCTAACATACCTCTGCGCAATAAAAAAATTGTCTTTTCCACGCCTTATAGATACTTTGTTCTCTCAAAGTATAATCCGTTTAACTTGGATAAAACACTGAAATTTATTTTCTTTTGTTAGATTTAACTTCATTTTTTTTTCTTTATTTTTTTTTTTTTATGTACCTGTGCTTTTCCTTTTTTTTTTTTTTTTTATTTTATAAATTTTTCCTTTTTGTGCTTGGTCATTGTCCCACTTATTTCTTCTACATAAAAAGGTCATTACCCTCTAAAGCTTCATTCCCCTTATTCGTTAAATTATATAGTTAATGAATACAAAAAAAATCTAATACAGACCACATTTACATACATACATCATTACACACTAATAACATTGTATTTTATTGCACTAATATTATCACAGTTTCCAGTATTCAAAGCTTTCGGAATAGAATGCATGTTCATTCACCAGGATTCTTGAAAGATGCTCTTATTGTACCCATGAAGTGATGAAATAGATTTATTTCATACTCCAAAAAAACTGATGGCTAACCTTGGACACGAAAGTGTCTTTTCTGGGTTCGAAATGTGATAATATTGACTGTCGATAATACAAACAGGAACATTTTAACAACAAAATACTCAAAACGACGTATTCACCATCGACCGAGAGGTTCTGAACCTCTCCGAAAGGATCTGTCCGAACTTGAGAGATCGTGTCAGGCATCAGATAAATGAACACGCGTCAAAGTTCCCAACATGAAAGCTCGCTAGATTGACTTTTCTTAAGATGACACTTGATCTGCCATTCGAAACGACGAATTGTTTGTTTTGTTCGGACAAATTGAATTTATCGAGTCTTAATTAAATCTTTAAAATAAAGGAAATTTATAATGTCAAAAAAAAAACACAAAATTGAACTAAATGAAACCACAAAGCTATACATGAGATACCGCCGGGCTTTAAGGAGCGACACTACCCTCAAAGATAAGTGAAATAGTGAAATATTGCCTAATTCTCCTTTTTTTTTTTCCATTTTCTTGTCCTTCTTTGTAGGGATTTTCCTTTTAGGACCTGCAGATCTGTAACTTTAAGAATCTCAGCCGTCATTGAAGACCAAAGGTGCTCCTATAATCGACCGGCTACGTTACAGTACCGTTAGTTTTAGATAAAACACATTTTTTTTCTCAAATCTTGTAGATTATGTTAAGAAACTACTACTAAAAAAAATTTTGAATTTTTTTTTTAAATCCAAAAAATAAAAACTTGAATATATAATAATATCGTAATGTCAACTTTGATCAAAATATCGAGTTCTATTTTTTTACGAATGCATAACTTGCCTTATAGTACCTATAAGTCGTAAGTAAAAATGGTCTTACACAGCCTTTCAGTCGAAATAATTGTTTCATCGTGGTTCAGGAGTTGGGAAGGTTTTGATTGGTGGACTAGCGATATTCCGCACCTACCCAAATACAAAATCAAATATTTCATACATCAATCCCCATAATCACCACCAACCATTTATGAAAGATTTCACTTAGTCTTAAAGGTTCGCGTTTTTTTAATTTTATGTGCTTTTGGGCTCACTTTGCAGCAACCGGCTCAGTAATATAATATTCCGCTCTCTTACATAAAATCATAAAATATCAAAACTTTTGTCGAAGAGAAAAGCTGTAGGTTGAGAAAATAGTGTAGTTTTCATTAAACTAAAATCTCGAGTCCTTCAGCTTTACGATCTCTCTTAATCTAACATACAAAGTTGATTAAAAGACATAGCAAAGCATTTTGCACATAAAATCTCTTCAGAGATTCTACCTAAAACTTAATATTCTTCATCGTCCGTCCGTCGCCACAATAATTTTATTCGCTTAACGTTTTTGATTTATTTTTTTGTTGCACACCCATTATTTTTATATACCAACTACATTGTATTATATTAGTTGACGTTGTTTGATTGTATTAAAACTATAAAACGATAACGTACCAATTGAATACAATGTTCCCTCTTTGGATGCAAGGAAATACACTCTGAGTAGGCGGTAAGGAGCAGGAGCAGGAGAAGTATCACAGACAGCGAAAGGAAACTTTATAGGGCCAGAAAAGTTAATGTTCGTTTACAATAAATTCCTTATAGTAATGGAGAAAAGGGCTCCGGCTGCTACTTTTATATAAATTCTGATCATAAAAAATATAACCCAACAGTTTATGATTAAATGTAAGGTACCTTTCATCCTCCACCAATGCCGCCGCGCCACCGGCCCGCCAGAACTATTCGCTCATATTACATTATTATACCGCACTATTCAGCCGGCATTACACTTTGATATATCCTCCACATAGTGTTGCCAACTATGAAAAAAACATTTCTTTATTAATATAGGTACTCCTAATAATATAAGATCATAACCAAAAATAAAAGATTCAAGAAGTGAAAAAAATTTAACAGAGTAAACAGAAATCTATCAATCGCTTTGTTTGAGTTTGCGTGGAACTATGCAGATAGATCTATATAGGATAAATGAGCAAGTTCTCATGTGGTTTTCCATTGGTAAAATAAATCAATTTATTTTTGATTTGAATCTGTCAAAATGCGTATTTTGGCAAGTGTTGCATTCTATTGGGCAAAAATATTGATAAATTTTTCGATTTAAAATCAATTTTGCAAATGTAAATATTTTTCGGCAGATTTGACGTTCCTTGTACTAACACGATTTTAAGCTGTCACTTTGCAAATTTGGTTTTGGATTTGTTTTATTTCAATGATGAAAATTACATGCAAAACACCAAAGAAATTATTTTTTGTAAGAAATGGAAGTACTCGTAGTTTAAATGATTCAGTAATTTCATCAAGCCCATATTTCTCTAAAGAAAGTAGATTGAGGATAAAGATTTTGTTTAAAATAATGAGACAGACACAAAATTATACTATCTAACAAAAAAAAAATCAATTTTCAATCGCATTCCATTCGCGGCGAAAAAAAATCCATTTCAAATCTGAATTTGCGAATAGAAAAACCCATCAGACTTGAAATTTTTGTTACATCATTGGTGATCTAAAATCTGTTACTAAATGCCTTTAATTTAGCAAAAACACGAAATTTTGTACATAGATTCACAAAGAGATATATAATAAATATAAGAGAGAACAAGATAAACACTGGTATACACTTTTGTTAATTCTGAAACAGAAAGCCTTTTCCTGCGACTTTGGGAATTTTCAAGGCATTGAGTAAGTTATTCTGTTTACTTCCTGGTTCCATTATTTTAAAAAAGTCTTATCTTAGCAAAAGACATTGCAATTTGCAACAGCAAGCTAAGAATTTTTCTATAAACTAGCTCGGAACTTTAACATATCAAGCTTCTAACTGACATTTTTTTCCGAAATAGCAATGGTTTCCTTAGCTTATGCTTCATCGGATCTTCAGTAATGTGTCGTTTGTGCAGTTATAGATGAACTCTTTAATTACTTCGAAGCTGTTACTATCAAAAATGACTATAAAAAGTCCTAGCCGGTGGTTGATAGAATGTACTTTCGCCTTACCTTCAACTACAGGCGTGAATGACTCTATAATGGAATGTTGGGAAAGGCCAATGGTGTCGATATCGTCGGCACACCCCCAATAGTTCGTCAGATTTGTAAATAATAGTGTTAATAGTGATAATAGTTAAGACGCCTGTCCTCTGCACCATAATGTAGATATACTCTAGAACGAAAAAGTCACATGTTTGGAATGGAAAAGTGTCAAGTGTCCTATAGTTGATCAGTTTTCGTGGGGTTTCGAGTTCGACCATCGCCGTTTAAAGCTACTGAAGATAAATGCTATCATTGCGGTTTTGAAGTCGACGAAATGATGGCGAGTTTCAACTTGAAATTTGTTTGTCCTTTCCAAGATTTGCTGCATTCTGAAAATTTTGTGCTGAATCTGCTGGTCCGGAAGCAACACTGATTGACCTAAAGTGTTACAGAAGACACAACTCGTTGAAAGTATCGCATATGTATACTACTTTTAGAAGGGATTTATATGACTCCACAGTTCTTACATGACACATGATCTCTTTTGTTTGTTGATGGTGCATATGGATTTCTTTCAATATTTAGTTTAAAGTAGTGTACTCGTACCACCCAAAGACCACCGGAACCACCGTACATTTAAAACGATATTGATTTCGTTCATATCGGATTTAGTAAGAGTTTTCAGCCCTTGATTATGCGATTTACTGACTTTTTTAACTACTGCTATAAGGATTTGTTTTTAGAGAATTATTCAAATAGCAAACAAATACAGGTTTGGCCCTAGTACCCTTCCTTGTGGTACACCAGTTTTAATTTTCTTAAATTCCGATTACTCCTGCTCGTACGGTACTCTAAATAGTAATGTATATTATTTCAGGCCTTTATAGCACTGAATGGTTATAGATATAGTCATATATAGTTTTAATTTAATTCTAAGATGGCAAACATTGTCAGAAAACATCTTACAATACATCCAAACATACTCGTTTCTTTGCATTACAATATCCATAATTCGATGCACTGAAACTTTCAGGAAAAGTATATTTCTAGGTTTAATTTCATTGTTCGGCATTAGTTTTCTATACATTTATCTATCAGTCGTCATCCTTTTCTGTCAAAAGGTTGGTGAGATGGGGCCTATTGCACCATCTTACAAAATTGTGATTACAAGCATTTTTTTAACAAATTTGTAAGAAATCGAGTTTTTTTTCATATGTAATTTTTTTTAATCACAAATTTGTACTTGTAATTTGTAGTTTTGTGTTTAGTTTCGCTGGAGGTTTACAAATCAATTTTTGTTTATACCTATACATATATCATTTTCAGTTCCTTAAAGAAGTCGGTCTTAAAAATGTTTCAGGTATCGTATGATGTGAATATTTTATCCATTAACAAGAAGGCAAAATATACGTTCCGTCTGTATATACGCCAGTTTCTGGAAAAATTCAACTTTTCTTCAGATGCTGGTTGGTAGTTGTTGTTGTTGCTGTAGGTAGTTAAATTTGTACACAGTTTAAAGTTCCATTTTGTCTTACGAATTCAAAAACAAAATAATATAACGAGAATGACATTTCGAAATTAGTTGGCAATAGTGCTTAGGGCTGAACTCCATCACATCCATTCGTTGGCGGTGTAGGATGGTGTTGCTACTTTATTTAGTTCTGATGTTTCTTTTAACCCCCACAATATGTTGTTGCCTCAAATTACATTGTACCTACAACGGTACAACAGCTCCTCGCACACAATTCGCCATCGCCACCTACCTCCACCATCTCCGTCGCCTCACGCTCCGGCCGGCTGCTGGTCTCTGCCGGAGTTGATGCCACCCCGTTATCAACTTAAGTCATGCACTCTAGCAGTGGTGCTCCACTAAGGGTTCAACTTCAAGTGCAACATGCACTCGATGTGGCCAAGTAAAATTAAAAACTGAAAAAGTGCAATTAAGATATACGAGCGAAAAATTTATTGAAGGAGTTTCGTTTTCAGCTCGTCCTCGTTCCCCGCAGCCACTCTCGTCTTCTCCTCGCATAGCACACAGTTTTTAGATACTTTTGATGCTTTTTTCGTGAACTTATTTCCTTCCTTTTTGCCTTTCTTTTAGCTCGTTTTGTGTTTCTTTTTGTTTAAACATATAAAACATATAAACTAAAGATATACATATATATTTTATGTTTATTGGAGTTCTTTTATTTTGTCTTGGCCAGCATTTGCATTATGTGTCGAAGTCGAAGTCGAAGCACTGAGCTGAGCTGTCTGAGTGGTGATTACTGGAGTTGGAGAGTGTGCCTGTGCTGTGCAGTGCATGCGTTTTTTATGGTTTAAAATACATATTACCGATTTTATGTTTAATTTTGCAACTTTGTTTCGAAATTGTGCATAAAAGTTTATGATACGAAAATTTATAGATTTGAATGTAGCTACACGAGTAGCACCAACGACGACGAGACGGTGCTACTTATGGCCCGGTCCGTCGGAGCTGTAGTGATGCATTATACGGGGAAACAGCGGTGGTATAGTGTGTGATGGTGCGGTGTCGTTGGCGGCATTGTGGCTCTGTTGGTGAATTAGTTTTTCGAAATCGCAAAAGCAACCACGTCAAAGGCTGAGAAAATCAATAAAAATCTTTTTATATGCGAATCAAATGTGCGAAGAGATGGGTATATTCTCCGTAAGGTTAGATATTATATTCCTGTCTACATATATAGTTCTTAAGGTTGTTTCATGAATTTTTTACAACGGCCAAACAAATTGAATTGATGCACTTAAATCTACAACCTTATTAAGATCCTAGCTCTGCGGCTATCGAGGAAGTGGATTTTTATGTTACATTAGCCTTGCCACAGAGTTACAATGTTGCTTGATTTTATCGGCCATAATCTAGGGGGTTGCATATGAATTTTGTTTGCAGTCGTTAAATCTACGAGAATTTATTTATACATATTTATTGTAATGGTATAAATTTTATCCGCCCTGCAGAAGTGTAGTTCTTGAAGCTGAAATAATCACGCATAAATGTCCAGATCCATATTAAGAAAAAAACAACGTCCTTAAAATTTCTATTAGCTTACAAACTAACTTTAAGTAGGTACATAATGTGGCTATTAATGTTGGAATTTTTATACTGATAGAGTATTGGAGGAAGTATGGGCAACAGTTCAGAAATATTTACCTATAACATGTAATTATGATAACAGATCTGATGGATATTCTAAGAAGGTCTGGCTCTTTTATGACCATTTCCCAATTTCAAAGATCCTGGGCACATGAGACAGCTTGATTGGACATCATCAGGTGAAGAATGTACACGAAACGTCGGAGCATAAAAATAATAGTAAAAATATTTTTTCTTGACACAAACGCAATATTTTTTAAACTTTCTAAAAACTAAATGTACCTTTCGTAAGACCAATATGACATGCCATGACGATAGTGTCAAATTGAATTGAAATCTCACGAATGTATAACTTATATCGCATGAGAAGTGGGAACATAATCTTTCAATATTCAGAACTTCAAACCTTATGTTTATCGAAACCTCCTATTAACTTATTTCTTATTTTCTAGAAGTTTTCAATGTCTTTATCATATTAAGGGTAGTCTAAACCCTTGCATTGGCAGCACATTACAAAAAAAAATATAAAACTAAATTTAAAAAAAATGTTAACAATAAATTTATTTAAATCGAAAATGGCTAAAAGAATTTCCTTATATTTGCTCCTTTGTGTGCTTATATTGGTATGATTGGTGTCATTCAATAAACTTTAAACAAATATTTCTTTAACGATACCAATCATATAACCATTTTATTAGGTGTGTTTTTATCGCAAAGCTATCCGTAGTGAAGTAAGATTTTATACGTATTACAAATACAAAGTCTTCACTGCCGATAAAAGTAGAAGTAGGATCCAACTGCGGATAGAATGTTGACGTTTGCTCGAGTCTCGAATACAAATGTTGGTACAGTTGAAAACTCTTTTGTATCTCGAGGGCATGTTCGTAGAGTATGAAAAGTAGTTTGTTGTTTAGCATTTTCCATTGAGAGTTTAAGTCTTTTGTTTACAAAACCATTTTTATAAAAAAAACGCTGCATTTTGTATCGTGTTGGTGTCGAACTCTTATAGAAAGCTGTTTAATAACTAACGCGTTTTTGTAGGAGCGAAATGTCGTGGTCAGCTGTTATACTTTAGTTAAACAGCGACATATAAGAGTTACTAACGCGACAAAGCCTTCTTATGAAAAAAGCTGTTGAGAAATCCAAAACTAACTAAAGTCTGCGAACAGATCCCTTGACTTTTGTGGTGATAATCGTCAACAAAAAAAAAATTCACAAACAAAACTTCTGCTTTATGAAGAATGGCTGGTGAACAGAAAAAATAAATACAAAATGATTTAAATTGAAATTCATAAATAAAAACCTCCATATATATTTTCAGAAACATGAAAATTACTTGGCAAAAAGTTATTGGTTGTTTTTTTTTTTTCAATTAAATATTTGACAACTAGTCAGTGGTACCATTTTTAAAGTAGAAAAATCGCACAACTGCGGATACGTTTTTTTGGGAAATCCTACTTCACTACGGATAATTATCCCAAAAAAACACACCTATTAATGGTTGACTATCTCACTATCGGTCAAGCCGATTTAATAGAAATAATTTGTATGGAAGCCTATAAAGAGTTTAATAATTTGCCGCCATAATTTCTATTGCATTGAGTCAAATGTGGCCGTTATTGTTAGGTATATAAAATATTCCGAAATTCCGAAAAAAGTGATTGAGTGATTAACGATTTGTCCCAAAATGCCCGGTCTTGTATTTTCATAGGTAGACATGATAGGAATCTTGACGTTTTTACTAAGGGAGCGAATATATTTCAATTATCAAAGAACCCAGTGTCAATATATAAATGATTTTCGAAACTATATTTTCAAAGGAGGTCAACTGCATTCAATTTTGTGTCAATCTTAAGAATTAATAATCAGTTTCATTTTTATCGAAAAGCGTAATACACACTTAATAAACTTATCAACAATATAATTTTATCTTGTTCGGTTGAAAGCATTTAAAATTTTAACCACCCAGAGTTTAAGTGATATACGATGCAGATGGGTGTTCCAAGTTGCCCCACTATTGCATTGGAGGATACTGAACATTTTGTTCCTTTATCTCCAAGCATAAATAACCATAACTTTTATTTAATTTTATCTTTTACAAACAAAAATAATATCTTAAGGACTACCCGAAAGCAATTGAAACAGGAGCGGAGTAAGGCGTGTGCGCTTCTTAGCGCCACATCTACGCGTCTGAAAATCATAAAATCCAGCAAACTACATCTATTTCCTTCATTTCTAATAATCGAACAAACAAAATATTTGCTGCAACTCATTAACTACCTTCATTTATATGTAGAGTTGAAAGGGACTTGAACTGATTTTCAACCTTAATTTATACTTACACGAAGTTGAAATGGGATTGGTTCGACTCGATTGCGTATTGCACCTCTGTTCCATCATTTTACTAAAACATTCAATAGGAGTTAAATCTTTAACATTAAAAGAAGACAAATATGCGCAGAATAGCAAGGTGACGTTTATTAAAAATCTACTACAATAAGTAATAATAAATAAATCACTTAATCACTTCTTTGTATCCAATGTGTATCTAAATTTATTATAAGTTGCCTTTGTCTGTTTCTAACTTGTGTTTTTTTTTATTGCAAATTATAGAAAATAATGAACAAGGTCGCACAAAAAAGTAAAAGCTTTGAAAACTGGAGCTGAAATGACAAATTATGTTTTTTTAACAGAGCAATAGTTTGACAATTCTATTTGTTATTCCTTCGCTAAGCCACGTCAATCACATTTAGTAAACGTCACTTCGCAACAATTATATACTAATGTCAGTGCCATATTAGTTAAGGTAAAAAATAAATTTTTTAAATGTTCGTTTATTCAGTGTTCAAAAAATGTATTAATTTTTAATATTGTCTTAAATTTAATTTAATTAATATTTATTGAATTTATATATGTATGTATATGTATATTGACTTTGGATGATTTCAAGATATGTTTTTTTTTTTTTTAATTATTTAAGCCTTAAAGGAGTTTTGAATACCCCTGAAATGTTGACCACAGTGCAGACCATAAAAAAATATCGCGAGCTTGTGCAAAAATAGTGGATTATATCGAAAAAGGCCTTAATTTTCCAGAGGCCCCCTGCATTTACTCTTGCACACGCCTCATTTTGTTCTAGCACCGCCTCTGTAATGAAGTGATAAACAATAACATTATATCTGTCGCCTGTCCAATCATAGTCAATCTATGAAAGCAAGAAAATAACAACTGATGGAAATAGCTTTACAGCTTTCTATCAAATTGATTTACTTCCTTTCTGGAGGAAGCAATCATGCTGATGACGGATTCCCGGTTGATTGTCCATGGTCCTTCCACCTTCACAGGACAGGAAGCAGACCAGTGTTTATTTTAAGCCAGAAGATGGGACACCAGACTTCCTTGGCCAGGATTTATTTTGCTCTCAAATAATACACTTTTATTTTATTTTCCTTAAACAAATAAAGCCAAAAGAAAACGTGTAAAAATAGAAACATATAAAAAGTAAATATCATTTGGGAACGATAAATGTTATTAAATTCAGCGTAAAAACAAAATACTTTCTATTGAACGACGAAGGACGGCCGGCACAGCCATACCAACATCGGCAGTTGTGTTGCATTAGGACATCACAAGAACCAGGACGAGTATATTCAAAAGCGACTCTATCGGTGTACTGACTGCTGTTTCTATTGCTTTTCGATATTTTTTTCCATCCCTTCGCGACTTCACAATCATCAAGATTTTTTTATATATATAAAAATGTATATACATACATATATATTTTTTATTGAAAATGAAAAACCGAAGAAAATACAAAAACAACAACAGCAAAAAATAGACATTTATTGAAAAGAAAATTCCAAAGTATTTGCATAAAATCGATTTTTAGGTATTTTTAAACTGAATCAACAGCAAAGACAAAAAAAGTGTTTAATTATTATTTTCGACGTAGGGAAAGATGCTGTTGTATGTATAATTTGTACCTCCACAAGAATAATTTAACTTTTAATGGTGACTCATTTTTATTTAAATGAAATTTATTATACAAACATTTTGTATGGCGGTGGAGGTGGGGTGGAAGTGGAATGTATATATATTGTATATTTAACTGCACGTATACATACAAAAGTATTTGAATATTAAACGTTTCCAATTATAATTTATTTACGTATTTATTTACCGAGCAAAGACGACGTCGACGTTACGAATCCTTCCTTGAAATTAATCAAGTAGAGTAGGGTGTATCTATATGTTGGTGAATGTATTGAAACATGGTAAGAGGTATGCTTATGACTAAATTGAAAAATCTTTAACCAAAAATAGTTTATTATAATTTTTCAAAATATATTAAATATTACAAACATAAGATAACTTATTTGTATATCTCGCTTTGCTTAGATTATTTCAAAATTGAACTCAAACAATCTTTCTTTCAGTTGAAAAGTTTAAAATACAATTACTGCTAGAAAGTGTTTTTTAATGACGGATGTTTGTGCTCCTTTGAATCGAATTTGAACGACAAATTTGCCTTAGATTTTATTACCTAAAGGCTTAAATCGAAATTTGTCATCTTTGTGTGCCTTATTTTAGAAGAATCTTCCAATTTATAAAGCGTTAATTGCATATCCTTTTTTGTTTTCGTAAAATAAGTTCGCAAGCCAAATTAAGCAAAAGAAGAGGTTTCTTCGAAGTATAAGGCTAGGAATGCATATAACATTTATGAGTTTTGAATTTGTTTTGATGATGATACCAAGACCAATTTTCGAAAAAATAAATAAATTGGGTGGGGCGTGACACCTCGTGGAAAAAGAGTCCATAGTGGCTAACAACTTTCAATAGTTCCAATTTTTTTGTCATTCGTGAAAGGAAAGTACTTTAATTTTTAGGTGGCAAAGGCTGAGAATCGATCGTCAGACCTACTGCACGAAAGTCCAACACAATAATCATGGCATACTACACAACCACAGAAAATCAGAAGTGTGTTCCTAGCCAAAGAGTGCAAACAGTTCGATTACTAACAATGTAGGGAACACTGGGTAAGTAATTTCAAAATTTGTGCTACCTGATTTTCAATAGGAATTTCTTAACCTTGAGAGATGATTGCCGCCATATTTTTGAAGCTACATCTACACCTATATTCATTTTAAATCTTAGAAGCTCAAAATCAACGGCCGTAGGCAACGACGACGTGTGTTCGCTTTACTGGGTTCACAGACAGTTGGAAATTAGAATTTCTGTTGAAAAATCAGATTCAGCGACAAGACCCATTACTGGATGAATGGATTTGCTAAGAAGAAAAATTGTCGAATTAGGGAAGATCACAATCCACAAAACTGCAATGCATCTAGAGAAAGTCACTGTCTTCGTGGATTTTGGGCTGGCGGCATCGCAAGCTCATACTTCTTTGAGAAGGACGTTGGCCAGCATTGCGAGAGCGATGACCTCAGCAAATAGCTTAATCTTTGGGGCTTACTACCCCAACACAGAATACTTCGAGAGTGTGCGTTTAAGTGGCCATATTGAACCTAATGCATTCCTCTATTTAGATAGTATAGGGTTGATCCAGGATTGAGAGGCGGTTCCGCTAATCTACCACGTCGGCCGTAGGACTGTTTATAGGCGGCTCCTTTATCGTCGAGACGTCCTCGCACAAGACGGAGCTGAGCGACTTCGGTTCAGTAGGACTGTGTCCGATCGGGACCTGAAAGCTGAAAGACAGGGTAAGACAGGAGAACCAGTTTTGGTGGTTGTCTAATGTTGATAGCGATAGTTGACAATTTGGCCGACTTACATAGTTCTAAGGGTATTCTTAGGTAGGGACAGTCAGGGTGGCACAGAAAAAAAAAAAAAAAAAAAAGAGTATATTCTTCTAATGTATCTATAGTCAAAAAAAAAATCTCTGCTGTTGTGGCTGTTCTAGTTTTTAAGTAGTTTTAGTTTAGTTTTAGTTTATTTTAAGTAGTTTAAGTTGGTTTAGGTAGTTTTTAATTAGTTTTACTTTAGTTTGTAAGTTTTATATAATAAATATAAAAAGATAAAGAATCCGAGTTTTTTTAATTTTCTCGAGAAAAAAAAAAATATATACATATAGTATTTGAATTAAAAATAGTTTTTTAGGCCGAAAGGCATTAAATTTAAGATATAGTTTAGCTTAGAGCGCCCGCATAGGGCCAGTAGTTTTAAGTTATTGGATAATTAGGCTAGTTTTTATGAATTTTTGTCTAGCTTTAAGGTAGTTTTAAGATTGATGAAAATAAAAATGAATTAAAAATAAAAAAAAAAACAAAGGACTTTGGCCAGGCACTATCGGTCAATGATAAACAATTTCTTTTGGCCCGAATTTTTCACTGCCGAAGAATATTTTTATAATCTGAAAGCTCGGACACCAAGATTAACGTCAGAACTCATTAAGATGTTTGAAAAGGGCACCATCCCGCAAATGTGAAGGTGATGGGGAGTTTGCCACCATATAGCGTTAGCGTCCTTCATTTTTGTTAGAAAGAAGTTTACATCTTTTTTTAAAAGTTAATGAAAACCTGTTTGGGAGACGTTGTAAGATATCCCCCAACAAGCGAAAACCACTTAAGAATGGCTCAAAGAATACGTGTTGGTCTTCACATCACCAAATGATGAGCTAGATCTTAATTTAGACCTCAATCCAATGGATAACAAAACAGTGGTTCGTTTTCGAGGAATTAATCTGGTCTAGTACGAATATTAGTCATTGAAATATCGAGTCGTAAGAACGACTCCCGCCAGCCTTGTTAATAATCTTTCAAACGTCTCTCATTTCAACGAGGTCTTCTTTGAATTGTATCCACACAAAAAGTTTTCAGAAGCATGATCGTAAAATTATTACAAAATTAAATTATTTAAACAATGAGCTTTTAACCTTTTAGGTTGATTCGTCTAAAAGTTATAGCGGGTCAAAGAAGACATCAGTACTTCTGAAATCGTAAGACAAGTGCACAAACAAAATATTAGTCGTTTAAACTGAATCAGCTACAAGTTCTCATTTTTTTTGTATCAAAATTAAATTCCAAACAATTATTTAATAAACATAAATTCATCTCCTTGTTTCAAAATGGTGGCTACTGTAGATAAAATTTCGAATGAAATTTTTGTTTTGTAATTCTAGAAGACATCCTTTCTCGAAACTTTGGTATCATTTTGAAGTAATTGGCAGTTACTCCCTGGGACTAACTTATCACGGTAGCGTCTCCAACAGATCTGTCGGCCATATTCTAAACTACGTATGTCGATGAAATTTCAATTATCTCCCAGTATTGAAAACAAATATGGCTCAGCTTTGAGTCTTGTTACAAAATCCTTATCATTTTTTTTTTAATTATTGGTTCTCCAAATATTGGTTAAAACAATAATAAAATGTTGGTTAGTAAAATAAAGACTCACAGGCTATTCTGCCATTCAGGAATATAAACCTGCCAATTTCGATGGTAAAATTGTATCGGAATAGTTTAGCAAGGAAAAAAAGTTCAAAAGAAATGTTTTTTAGAAGATCTGAAGTTTAAAAACAGAGCACAATTATGGTGCTTAGAGATTGCAACTTTAGGTGCAGAAAATATGTTAGCTAGATACCCTTTATTATCAGCAGATATTTCTAACAGATTTGTAAGGGAAAGATGGTTTAAAGGTCTAAAATATTTTGTGTCCTCATGAAAGACTTGAGACCTTGAAAGTGTTTTATTTTAAGTCGTCAGATTTTTGTATTTAAGTATAAAAATCACACATAATATTGAAAAATTTAAACATGGAAATATAAACTATTGAAAATAAGAAAATGCAAAATCTTGGTCCTCCTGACAACGGACACAACAAGAGTTGAGAGTCTTAACCTTAAGTCACTAGGCCCTAATTCTACATCATTTGCCGATCGAAAAAAATGATTTCGCATTAAATTTTGAATGCTGCACATGATGAAAGTATCCAGTATGTTTTTGGATTTCGTATGACTAAGCGGGAACCTGACAAACTTGTCTCATGTGGTGAGTTATAGAGATTAGATTAGATTAGATTTGATTTATTAGTTCATATTTTTAAGAGATTTAATACAATATTTAGGATACATAAAATCGTTTGAGCATGGCATTTGCCGTCTGCCAGATTGACAATCCAATTTAAACTCTAAATGTGTTTCAAAAAATTACAGTTTTAATCTAATAGTTAATAGTTTTAATTAAGGATTAAGTTTACAATTTAAATTTATTCATTATTATTTTTTTTTTGTACATACTATAAGTTCTAAATTCAAAAATCACCATTTTTAATTCTGTTCCTATATCTAAGCGCAATTTTAAGGAATCCATACAATTTTTCTACATTCATTTGATTTAATAAGAGAATACAATAATCTTCAGTTAAAGTGTCATTCCCAAATAAGTTCCTTCTTATTTCCAGCAAAACCGGACACATTCCCAAAAAATGAATGATATCTTCACGTTCATCTCGGTTGCATAAATCGCATAAAATTGGCAAATCACTTCTATGTGGTATGTAATTGAGTTGCAGCAACTCACCTCGTAAACGGAACATCATTGAAATTGTGTTTATATCATTTTCATCTTTGAAGTAGTTGTTATCGTTGAGCGTGTAATCCAGGCGATTATATATAGTTCGGTGAAGAGATCTAGTTGCTTCTTGTTCTTCCTCATGTTTTTCCCTATACCTAAGGTCTACTTTTTCTATTAGATCGTACAATAGTGGTCTCGCTGTACTTGGATCATTTAAATTTATATTAAATACAAATCCACACTCTTCAGCTAAACATTCCCATTCTTTATAAAAGCCTCTTTTGTTTCGCACCACTTGGATGGCAACCGCCTTAGGAAGCCGGTGTTCTGGCAATTGCATGACACGAAGGACATAGTCAACTTGTAGTTTGAGAGTCTTAATTATGAATGGTGACAATCCAGTCTCGATCATAAGCATATAGTTCGGTGAGTTGGGAGGGAGATGAAATGCTCTTTTGAGGTAGAATCTTAAAAGTTTCTCAACTGACTCATATTCTGAACCTCCCCACACCTGTGCAGCATAAAAGAGGATTGATTCCGCTACAGATTCAAAGACACGATATTTACTACTGTGCCTTATGAATTTGTTGGTAAAGCAATTTTTCCAAGTCGTGTTTAGTGCAGTTTTTGCCTTAGATAATCTATCTTTTAAATGTTTATCCATTTTCATATTTTGAGAGAACAGAACACCAAGATATTTGTACTCTTTTACAACTTCCACAGCATTCCCTTCATAAAACCATTTATCGTTTGCGCTAGTTCTGCCTCCTCCCTTTCTAATTATCATAACTTTGGACTTTTCCGGATTAACCACAAGATTCCACAGCTTAAAAAATTCTTGGAGCTTATTTATCATTAGCTGTAGCGTTTCAGGTGAGTTTGCCATCATAACTACATCATCTGCAAAAACAAGGGCTTTAATTGGCATTCCCGCAAATTCTATGCCACCAGGTAGACAATAGACCAAGTCGTCTATAAAAAGTGCAAGGAATAGGTAATGTTCATATTATGTCTGTACAAAACTTCTGTTCCGAACTATTTCTATATCTAACACTTTTTTCAATTTTTATGTCAACATTACTGGCATCGAAAAATTGGCAAACGTTTTATCAAATTCCAAGTTAATTGAATTAAAATAATTTTAAAGACCGTTCTTGAATTCAGGATTTTTCAATCTTGTAAGCCATAGTATACAAACGTTTCGAATATTGTTTTAAAAACAAAATTCAGACCAATTAAAATTAATAGTTAAGTTTCTGGATTGTTTAGAAAATGTAGGTATGGATCTGAGAATCGGGTTTGTAACCCTTTGTTTCCCCGGTAGCCTTTATTTTCAAACATATATGTTTATTAATCTATTTCTCCTCCATGCGGGTTAAGTTGAACAAATTTAAATATCATCTAATATCTACTAATTGAATTTTGAATTTATAATTCGTAAAATTGAAACTTCTCAAATTTCATTAAGAAACTGCAATTTCATATTCTCACCCCATATAATTACATTCTCGATGTCTATTGATACAAAAATGAATGTTACATATGCTCTTCAAATAAAAAGTACAAAAACATGCTTACGTACGAGTAGATATGTATCTTTAAAAGTGGAAAATTACATCGTCAATTTTAATTTCATATATTCCAATAATATTCGTACAAGAACATCCACATTTCGACTCATACCTAACGACAGACGTATGTATCTGTGTGTATAACTTCATTCATTAATTTTCGTTTATTTTAATTGCATTACAAAGAAATAACGAAAATCCCAGTGTTAGGTTTTAGATTAACAGACGTACCTACATTTCACTACAAGACCAGAATTTCTAAGTACGTAAAAGTTTGCCACCCTCCCGCTCCGCTCCGGACTCAAACTGCAACGCATTGTAGTAATGTCGGTAATAATAAAAATAATAACAGTGCTTCGTTTATATCTCAAGTTCCATCTTCATTCGGGGAGAAATAATAAAAACGAAATACTCAGGGGTGTGTTCTTCAGAACATTATAAAATGAATTTATTTTAGAGAATATTATAATAAGCATAATGCCAGCTCAAAACCCGAACAAATGGTATTCCATGTTGGCTAAATTCGTTTTTTTTTTTTTTTTTTTTTTTGAAATTTCAAAATTTAGATTCTTGATACTCGTAGTATCAAGATTCAAGAGCGTTACTATACGTATAGTATGAGTGCGGGCGGTTGTGTAGTGTGTGCTTAAGGGTGACTACACCCCGGAATTCCGGATTATTTCAATACGTCGCTTCGTCATCGTCGTCGTCCTTGGTCCTTCTGACTGATAAGGGTTGCTCGTTTTCAATTCGATTTTCGAACGAAGAGTGGAAGCATATACTTATTTATTCCAAAGGGGGAAACGAATTTTATTTTGCGTTTTTACTTTTTCTTATTTATTTTATTGTTATTATTATGATCTTTATTATATTTTGTGTATTTTTCGTCGGATGTATGTGTACTGTGGGCTTAAATGTATGTGTGTGTGTGTGGTTGAAGAACCACGATTTTATATATTTATTTTTAATTTTATTTTTAACGAGGGGTTACTTAATTACTTGGCTCATTTTTATTTATTTATTCAGTTTTATTTTTTCAGCTGCATTTATTTGTATTTTGTGTTTAAAGATTATTTTTTGAACGAATGTTGAATATTAAGTCTGGCGGAGTTTGTGATTTAAGGAATAACAAAATAAATAAATGAGATTTGTTTAATTTAAATTTTAAATTTGGAGTCGTAATACTACATAAAGGTTGATATGGTTTTTAATCATTTATAAAATTTTAAGAATTGATCACATAAATGAAAGTCGTAAAACGTGAATTTATTACTTGCCAATCGAAGTTGATACAAAAATAAGAGATGTCACAGACTTATACTGCTCTTGGCAAGAATGAGTTGTCAGAGTTGACAACTTCCGCTGTGAATTAAATCTTACCTCAAATTGTAAATTAAAGACAGGTACATATGTATATGTATTTGCAAAATTATTACGAAAAACTTTTTGGACAAAATATTTTGGTTGCAAATCGATGAGTTGATAACATTTTTTTTTTGTAGACAGGAGAAAAACAGTTTGAAGAGATAAATTACTCGTACCTTAGAAGAGGAAGACTAGTTTCCGTATGATAGTATTATTTATGGTCAATAGTTGACAACTATCGGAAGGAAATCTTAAAGGTGCTGATATTTCCAATTTTGTTGAGATTAAAGGGAAGTAACTTCGAATTTTATACATATAAAACATATTACTGATGCCCACTATGTATCAGTATCAGCTTCGTCTTAGGGTAGACGCGCACTGGCAACTGTGATCGAAATCAAATAGTTTAATCACCAGTTGATAGAGTACTGTGCACTGGCAACTCTTTACTTACGCTCACATTATTTTTCTCTCTTGCGCTTATAGAAAACAGCTCAACTGTTGCGAATTAATTTTAGGCAATCGTTTAGTTTGTGTCAAAACATAAACTTTTTAGTTGCTCGAATCGAGTTGCTCTAATTGTCGGTGTCCCATATAAGCCCATATGTTTAATTTTAGCAACTAAACAGTTGCGAAACTAAAAATTGAATGTGCGCGGCCTTAAGACTTTATATGGGCCCTTTTCTTGGGCATAAATTCTATACCTACTAAAATTTTCATAAACTATTAATCCACTCAATATAAATATAAAAAAGTAAAGCCCAACATTTAAAATCTTAATTGAGTAAGCCATTAAAGTGAAGGTTTCCATTGCACGTAATAAATAATAATAGGCGCGTTTTATTGGTAATCTATATCTAGCGCAGTAATACAAGTACCAAAAAAACGCTTTATTCACTCTTTAACTCACTCTTCCTTGTTCCTCCTACTTGTGGAATTAAGAATTAACTTACTCGGACTCGGATGTGTTCGAAAGATCTGTATCTCGTTTTTAAGCTGGAGTTGAAATATTCATGAAAATGCAGATTGAGTTGAAATATTCATGAAAATGCAAATCGAGTTGATTAAGAGTTCTTCTCACTGTTAAATTTGATTTAAAACTTACAAAAGTGCGAAAATATATCGCATACTTATATATACTGAGTATTGGAGAAAAAAAACATAGTACTCAATAAAATGACATTGGCGTAAAATTTTAAACAGCCTCTTATTAAGGTAGTAGTATTATACTAATCTTATATATTTCCTAACTTTAAAGTAGTTTTCTAATTTTGAACATTTTTTAACTAATATCGTCTTAAGGCTGGGAGCGCACATTCAATTTTTAGTTGCACAACACTGTTTTTATACTTATAGAAAACAGATGAACTATTTGGTTGAATGTCCGCGCAGGTGCATATAATTATATGTTACACAAAATAGCGAACTCATTTTAGGTAATCGTTTAGTTTGTGTCAAAACACAAACTTTTTAGTTTCTTAAACCAAACAGTTGCAAAACAGCCTAGATTCTGAGCAACCTTAAAACAATAGTAGTTCGTGCAAAGAACTAAGTAAACAGACCTATTTTGACGTTTTTTAATGTTAAAGAGTCATATGAAGTTATAACGATACTAAAAAAAATAAAATAAAAAATAAATAAAATAGGTGTTCTGAGAGTTTAGCTTTAATTTTTTCAATTTCTTTTAATAAATTGATTCTGAGCAACCTTAAAACAATAGTAGTTCGTGCAAAGAACTAAGTAAACAGACCTATTTTGACGTTTTTTAATGTTAAAGAGTCATATGAAGTTATAACGATACTAAAAAAAATAAAATAAAAAATAAATAAAATAGGTGTTCTGAGAGTTTAGCTTTAATTTTTTCAGTTGTTATATAAATTCAGCATAATGCCGCAGTTATACGACATTTTTGAACAAATGCCAGTGAACTGATAAAACATACCTATCAATCGAATTCAATATTTCAATATTCAATATTTTATGACAAAATTAGTGGCAGTAGTGTAAAGCCGGAATTATGGTATGAATTAAAGTTTTGCATTTGAAAAAATATTTGTTCTATAAATTTCGGAGCGATCACACTTTGGATTATCAAAGACAAATTATAACAAAATAAATACCAACGAACACACCCTCAAGTATGCCACATATATTTTTTCGGACACCACCTAAACACCTCCTACATTTCAACATCCGAAACTCCATCTTCACTAAATTATCCATTTCAATTACTAGCTTATTTTTATTCACTAATCGTTTGTTGTTGTTTTCCATGTTAAATTTTGCGATAGCCGTGTTTTATTGGTTAGTGAATATACTACATCGCAAAATTTAACATGGAAAACAACAACAACCGATTAGTGAATAAAAACTAGCTAGTAATTGAAATGGATAATTTAGTGAAGATGGAGTTTCGGATGTTGAAATGTAGGAGGTGTTTAGGTGGTGTCCGAAAAAATATATGTGGCATACTTGAGGGTGTGTTCGTTGGTATTTATTTTGTTATACTTTGCCTTTGATCGCTCCGAAATTTATAGAACAAATATTTTTTCAAATGTAAAACTATAATTCCGGCTTTACACTACTGCCACTAATTTTGTCATAAAATATTGAATATTGAAATATTGAATTCGATTGATATGTTTTATCAGTTCACTGGCATTTGTTCAAAAATGTCGTATAACTGCGGCATTATGCTGAATTTATATAACAACTGAAAAAATTAAAGCTAAACTCTCAGAACACCTATTTTATTTATTTTTTATTTTATTTTTTTAGTATCGTTATAACTTCATATGATTCTTTAACATTAAAAAACGTCAAAATAGGTCTGTTTACTTAGTTCTTTGCTCGAACTACTATTGTTTTAAGGTTGCTCAGAATCCATTTATTAAAAGAAATTGCCTTAGGCTAGGCTGTTTTGCAACTGTTTGGTTTAAGAAACTAAAAAGTTTGTGTTTTGACATAAACTAAACGATTGCCTAAAATGAGTTCGCTATTTTGTGTAACATATAATTATATGCACCTGCGCGGACATTCAACCAAATAGTTCATCTGTTTTCTATAAGTATAAAAACAGTGTTGTGCAACTAAAAATTGAATGTGCGCTCCCAGCCTTAAGATGATATTAGTTAAAAAATGTTCAAAATTAGAAAACTACGAGTACTTTAAAGTTAGGAAATATATAAGAAGTATAATACTACTACCTTAATAAGAGGCTGTTTAAAATTTTGCGCCAATGTCATTTTATTGAGTACTATGTTTTTTTTCTCCAATACTCAGTATATATATGCGATATATTTTCGCACTTTTGTAAGTTTTAAATCAAATTTAACAGTGAGAAGAACTCTAAATCAACTCGATTTGCATTTTCATGAATATTTCAACTCAATCTGCATTTTCATGAATATTTCAACTCCAGCTTAAAAACGAGATACAGATCTTTCGAACACATCCGAGTCCGAGTAAGTTAATTCTTAATTCCACAAGTAGGAGGAACAAGGAAGAGTGAGTTAAAGAGTGAATAAAGGGTTTTTTTGGTACTTGTATTACTGCGCTAGATATAAATTACCAATAAAACGCGCCTGATGTAGTATATTCACTAACCAATAAAACACGGCTAATATCATATATAAAAAAAGTACTTTTTTTCCAGAGAAGAAGTTTTCAGAAATTTTAACTATAACTTTTTACCTACGACGGTTATTATCACGGACTTGAACTTGAGATTTTCATAAATATATTATTTTATTACTATATTGTAGGTACTTGTTAATTACATATTCTTTATTGTAATTAACATAAATATGTTATAACTAAATAATATTTGCTCGTAGGGATAGGACCTACGCGGAACAATTTCATACAGCTAATCGCAAAAACAAAACATCATAAAGATGTTGCAACGGATACCTATTCACTACGAGGGCGTTTTTGGTGCATTTTTATTCCGGAATTAATTCTTAGACATAGACTTTTATTACGGGCCCTGTGATGGAGGCCATCATTTGGTTCGTAAAATATCATTAATGCAACAAGAAGAAAAATAGTGTAAGTGATTCCATAAGTATACCTAATAATAGAGTTATAATAAGTTCTAGGTTCGCCTACTGGTCCAAATCTGCAAAACTACATCCGGCATATATTAATACGTGAAGTTATAACTTGTGATACTTTTGCGATCATAGGAAAAAGAGTTATACGAAAACATAAGGATACCAGCAACACTCAATTGGTACCTACGTTAACTATTCTACATAATTATAACCAAAACGCTCTCAGAGGGTGCTATGTGCTACTCATTTGTAACTGTAACTTTCACACAAACGAAATGAGTGAGGTTTTTCTATTGCTGTAGTTCAACCCACTCCGACCTTGGAGCTCAATAACTCAAACTTGCTCGGTTAGTCCGTTTTCTGCCCTATATTATATTATATTAAGAAACTTTTATTTATCAAGTTTAAAAAAAATCGAGCATGGGGTTTTCGAAATATTGAGTTTCCAGAAAAAAAAAATTTAAAATTTTGTTTTAAGAATCAAAAAGTAAAACTTCTAAAATTTGTATACACAATAATATTTAAACCTTGGAGGGGCTTCATAATGATTAAAATCGGTTGTATTGTTTTCGAGAAAATCAAAAACCAATCAAAAATTGGTTCTAAGGGGGCTTCCAAGAATAACCATTTTTTGGAAAATTTATTTCAAAAATTACCTAAAATGGCGAAATGAAATTTTATGATTTTTTTTTTTTCAAAATTCTGTGGGACAGTTTTTGAGAAAAAAATATTTATAAGATTTCGAAAAAAAATCGTGTGGCAGGTACCGTTATTTTTGGTCTTGAAAAGAAAAGGAAAAAAAAAAACGTGTGGGAGAAAAATATTCAAAACGATATCTACCAAGTTTAACGAAAATCGGCCCAGCCTTTTAGGGAGTAGTCAACAGACAGACAGGGGGGGGGTTTGAACCCCTAAAACCCCTACCTGCGTTCGCCCCTGCTCTGTTCACTAAACAAAAAAGTTAAACTATCAGCGCTCTATTACTACTTCTACATTTACATGAGTGGATTGGGAGATCATATCGGAATTAAGATTTCGATCCAAGTATATATGGCCACACCGCATCGAAAGATTGAATTCATATTGAATCGAAGTGACAGTATTTTTTTCGTGTGTGCGTGGGAATTTAGTTCTGGGAAAATATGATGTGTGTAATAATTTTGTTGTTAAATTTCATTTTAAATAATGCGTCGAGTCATTGCACAAAGAAATTAAATTAATTGTAAGAACAAACAAAATAAATGACATTTTTAAATTTTCAGTGTAGTCACGTGAATCTATTTTAATTCTTTGAATTGAATCAGACGTTAAATGCTTTTGTTTTTAACAAAATCTAATTAAAATTTTGAAAAATACGTTACATAAATGTTTGGGTGCATCTTGTAAAATTCTGACAAATTAACAAAAAACAAAATTTGGTGCAAGTGGACCAAAGAAAGAAAAAAATGTATATACTTTCAAATGGATTTCCGTATTTCCTTTAAATATTTTCTTTCCAAGCCTTGTTTCAAGCACCTGCTCTTAAAGTTAAAGGTGCTTGAAATTTTAAATAATTTAAGTTTCAGAAACTTTTCAGTTTAAGTAATTGGAGAAAAATTGTACAGAAATCAAGCATGAAACTCGTTCTTTCAAAAACAAGAATACGCTTTTATTACTTATAAATAATATGAATTTATGCAAACAAAATTTAAAAATTGTAAAAGCGATTTTCTTAAACAAAAATTTCTATTAATAAACTATCTTAACAAAAAAAAAAAATATATATAAGTCTACTTTAAGTATTTATTTTTAAATAAATCAATGCAAAAAGAAAATATTTGACCTGTTTTCAAGGTTTTGAATTTTTAAATAAATAAATTTTCACTTTCTTAAATTAGCTTTTTTGAAAATTTCGAAATAAAATATAATTTAAATTTTGAAGAAACTCCTACAATAAGATTCAGAAGTGGGAATTAAAAACACATTTTATGTCTAGTAAGAAAGAGTAGAGTAGAGAGAAAAGTAAGACTTTTTATGAATCGAATGATATTCCTATGATTTTGAAAATAATTCAGTCAAACCTTCTTTAAACTTGAAAGACATACAAGCTTAACCAAAACCGAAATGCATGTCCACAAAAAACAACCAGCACTTAATATTTTTCGTGTGAAGAGGAAGCCCAAAAATAAAAAAAAATAGTACCAGACCTGCTTATTGCTTGGACCCCCCCAGAGCTTCAATTAACAACTTAAAAAGATAAGTTGGTAGCTATGAAGAAGATGAACATTTTTCCCTTTCATGCGATTCTTAATTTTCAGGGATATGCCTTGTATTAAGCTGTTATTTCTAGACGTTTTCTCCCCTACCTACAATATAAGACAGATTTTTTTATATAATACGGCTTTTATGGCAAGTTTTGTGTTTTTTTTAGCTAAAAAATTTTAATCTTAAGAGAGAGAAATGTCAAGTCTGATAGGAATATCGAGTTCGATTTTCCCACAAATCGAAATCTTGCATTATAAGGGATTCAGCAAAATTCTTTGTTTGTTTAAAAGGCCCAGGTGTGCCTACTTCGGCTTCGTTAGGTTGCACGGATACGAGTGGTCCAGTTTTCAATTGACGACACCTCTCCAAGAGATAAACTTACCCTAAAATCTATATGTCGTCTAGGTCCATATCGTTCAATTTGGGTCATAAGAAATTGGTTATCATCGTTCTGTAGTGCTCGCCATTGATGGTAGCCGTCTCATCAACGTCAACTTCGAAAAAGTAATTACAAATAACGCCGCTGGCCCAAAATCGTAAATTATTACTAACTAATTACAAACTGCCTCTTAGCAAAAATTATTAAAAGCAAATAAAACCATATGAACATAAATTGCAAATAAATTAGGTAAATGTCAAGCAAAACATACATTTGAAAATTGATTCGTTATCGAAATGATAATCTAGCAATCTAATCCACGAGAGGCCCTTTTTGTTATAAGTTTCTATTCCTAATTGCGAAACAACTTTAAGATTGAAATTAATACCATCATTTTTCCTCTACTTTTTTCCTTCGATTTTTTCGTTATATTTCATCCAAAACTTGACAAAGAATAATTTATTTTATATTCTATGATCAAATAAAAAAAAAAATATTTATTAGAAAACAAAAAAAAATTCATTTATTCGCCAGCGGTAAAAGTTTTGAAAAGACAATCTATCTTTCCTCTATGGCACCACCACCACAATTTTTGCACAAAAAATATCGACAGCTAAAAAACAACACACAAAATTAGTTCAACCTACCCTCTTGCCCTCATGCTCAACCTATTCATCAAATAATATTTTATACTGTAAATATTTTGGACTGAAATAAAAAAAAATAAATTATAAAAGAAAATAAGAAAATGACTCCTTGAACTATCAGCTGAACACCGAGAGAGAGGAAAAGAGAGTTCGGCTGCAACAACGACACGGCAACGGGAACACAAACCTGCTGGACCAAAATACTCGCGACAAAGGGTGATAAAATCAATACACTCCATTTCTAACACCCACCCATGCCTCACACTCCTATCGCATCCCCCACCCCCAAACCCACCCACACTGCAGAAATGACATTTGAAAAAGGAACCCAACGAGAACGAGAATCAGCGAACGGCTAAGAGCGATATTAGAGAATTTCCTCTGTGTTAGGAGTTTGCTCGAAGGGGTGGACTGGTATGTGAGAATGTGTGCACCATTTTGCAATTGAACGCATACACAAAATTCGCGATGTGGATAGAGGTGCAGGTGTAGGCTGGAGGGTAACTTTTAGATAGGTCGGGGGAGCTTTCGAAGTTAGGGTTGGTCCAGGGTGCAGGGTATACTCAATACAGCGTACAGCGCTGAGCAGCACTGAACTTGTGCAATTCCAACCACACACTCGTACTCCTCTTACACCATCCCCCCCACCCTACTTGGTATGTCGTTGGCCGTGTATCGAGTGTGTAGTAGATACGTTTCTTATGTTTTGCCGCGACTTTATCCTCCTCTCGTATCGAAATGTTTCGATTAAAAAAATTGTTCACTCTCCAACTCGACTCTGGTGATGCCGCTGGTTATGCTGTCCTGGCAATATTTATATGAATGTGTATCAATGCGGGGAGAACAACGACGACGACGACGATGACTACGACGCCGACGACGATTGCGATTGCGACGAGGACGACTATACGACGATTGCAAATCGAACTTCATTTATTTGTATTTGTTCGATTGATATATGTATGTGTATCGACAAAAAGGGATACAATACTGTCTACACCCACGTCGACTCCATATATTGTGTGATGCTACTGCATGTGTTGCTTGCAGCCCCTTTTAACTCCCCTCATCTATTCACTCTCTGATATCTTGCTTCTAAAACTCGCGTACGAGATATTCAACCTTTCTAACTCTAGGTATAGACAATTAAAGACGAAATACACATGGGTCTTTAATATGTTTGAATATTTTGTTGTGCATTATAAATGTGTATATAGGGCTTTAAAATATATATAATTAAACAAGGAGCAGGCAAGTTTTAACCTGGAAGCCTTAACATCTTGGATCTGCTTGAATATTTAAAATTGTATATTTCTTCTTTTTCTTTATTGACAAAATATTCAAATTTGTGGATTGCAGGGCTAAAAGAACTTGAAAGTTTGTGTTTAACCCAAGTTTGTTTTGATTTGCAACATTTAAGCAACAGGTTGACATAAGCTAGTGCCAGTTTCTGCAATTCCTTTCTTCTTTAATATTCAAAAAGTCTTGTTTTCTTTCGATTGAAGTTTGTTTAGAATAGGATCGATTAAGTTTGATCCATTTTAGAATTTATGGATCAGTTTCATATGTGAGTGGAAACTTGTCTAATAAATATTTGATGATGACCCTGAAAAAATTCCGTGGCGAAATGTTCAATTTCAATGAAGACCCCAAATTTCTTAAAATAAATTATTTCAGAAAATCGATCTCAGCACATTTTCTCTCACAATCTCTGTTGCAATCCATACGTAGTCATGTCATAAAATATGTTACAAATTTCTTTCAAAATAACGAAAAAAAATTCAAATGAGTTATAAATTTTATTAACAGTATAATTTTATGAGTAATATTTTTTACTTGCTACTTAAGTAGCCACTATTAGGCTTAATACAGTCCAAGACTAGCTTTGGCCAGCATGCATCTTTTTCTCAGGAAATTCCCCATTGCTTGAACAAGGCTTGATTTAAAAATTTACAAATTAAAATATTCTCTGTTGCAAGCCATCAGTTCTAGATGTCTTATAAGAAAAATCCAGGGGATTCAGATTGGAGCTACCCAAGGGAAAATCTATTGTTCAATGAGCTTCACAAAGAATCCGACTTGGTGGTATTTTTGTAGCTTATTCTCCACCAAACTGTCACAGATCTCTTGGATCATGACCTCTTTCGGCTTTGTCAATTTTCTTCCTTTTTTCAAGATAATTTCGAGAGTAGACCTTATGAATTTGTGGTTTGAATTTTTCGATAAGTCACACGAGCGCAATGTTTCAGCAATGCTTTTGCTCTTGAAATACCCACCTTTGTCGACATGATTTCCTGATTATGTTAAGAATTTCAACAGTATTGTTTGTTTGGATCCATGAATTGCGAATAAAATTTCTTGAAAAAATCTTGGAAATACAAATTTCTTGTCGAAGAAGGGCATAATGAAATGTACCAAGGATGAAAGCATAAACAGAATAGTAATTCACTATGGAGAAGAAGGCATACCCATACAAAATTATTTTTTTCTTCCACTAAATGGTAGCCTAATAGTCTTTGAGTAAAAATTGTATTTTACTTAAAATAATTCTGCAACCATTTCCTGTCATAAATTCTAAAGTATATAAGTAAATGCGTCATGTTGGAATGCGGTGATATTCAATCAACAAGCCTGTTCATCTCGAGTTAGCACTATCCTTAACTGACTGCTTCCAGTTATTCACACCAAGTTAGTTGCAGTCTCCTTCCACTTTTGCTCGCTAATTCACTCGAGATCTTCTTGTATTGCATTGTCGCTAACCTAAGAGTTCAACAAGTCGTAGTATTGTTATAAATACCTTCACCATACCCAAACTATGTAAAGCGAGTTTTGTCAGACGTTAACATCATTTGACATAAGATATACACTCCGCTGCAACTGAATACGCACACAATTTTTTTAAGGCATGTTATTCATTTTTTTTTTCAAACTTTGAGCGTTAATGTATCATTTGATGATGCTAACTGCTTGCTTGTTATGTTGAGAAAACAAATCAGAAAGAATAATTCAAGAAGTACCGTTATTTTTTCTCTCGCTCTCTTGCAAAGCGTTCCATATGGAAAAATACAGAATTTTTTTGCGTCAACTGAATAGACACACGATCATTATCGGTCATTATCTTCATTGTTAATGAGGGCTTTGAGATGATGGACACATTTAATAAAAATTTGAATTTAATTGAAATTAAAAAAAAATGGGTAGATCAAAAGCTTTAAATAGTGTCGAAAGAGCTAAAACCGATTTGTTAAAAGAACAAGGACTAACTGGGTGTGCTAAAGCCACCAAAAATGAACAAAATTTTAGTGTTGTTTATTCTCACCTAAGAAATAAAAGTTTATAAGGGTAAAACATGAAAGGAAGTAAAAAAACGGCAACAACTGCAATTGATCGAAAAGCAATTTTAAGATGTGTTTTTGATTCGTGTGACTTTACGGTCAAAATTAAACAAAAAGCCGGTGTAACCGCAAGCGTTTCAACATTCCGTAGAGTAATAAACAGTGCAAATCATTTAAAACGATTGAAACTTCAAAAGAAACCACCACTAAACGAGCAAAGAAAAGGTATGCGTTAAGAATTTTGTAGACTCGATATGAGTTGGAAAAATGAATGGCGCCACGTCGTTTTTTCTGATGAGAAAAACTTCAAATTTGATGGCTCTGATAGTTGTAATTATTATTTCCACGATGTGAGGAAAGAAAAACGATTTTTAGCGCGGCATCATAGTCGAGAAGGTCGAGTTATGGTATGGGGTGCAGTAAACTACTATGAGACTGTTGAGCTTGAAGTTCAAAAGTCAAAAATGTCTGCATTTACCCACACAGGAATCTTGAAAAGAAATTTTCCTAAATTTTCGGATACTTAAAGACCCATTAACTGGACTTTCCAGCAGGACAACGCCCCCATCCACACCGCGCGCATTGTCCAAAATTGGATATAGGGCCGGAATGTGGAATTGCTTCAATGGGCGCCGTACTCTCCTGACCTGAAACTTATAGAAAATGTACGGGGATGGTTGGTACGAAAAGTTTATGAGTCTGGCCATCAGTTTGAGGGCAGAGAATCCCTAATTGCAGCCATTAAATTAGCCTGGAGGGACATTTTGCTGAGCTGCTTAAAGAGTATGCCGGACCGAATTCATGAAGTAATTACGAATAAAGGTGTTAGAACCCACTACTAGAAATAACCGATAAACAAATATTTAAAGGAAAAACTTGTTTTATTTCATTCCGTTAGCTTTTATTTCCAATTTTGATTGTTGTGCCTATTCAGTTGACAGCAAAAAAATTCTGCATTTTTTCACATGGAACGCTTTGCAAGAGAGCGAGAGAAAAAATAACGGTACTTTTGGAATTATTCTTTCTGATTTGTTTTTTCAACATTACAAGCATACAAGCAAGCAGTTAGCATCATCAAATGATACATTAACGCTCAAAGTTTGAAAAAAATGAACAACATACCTTAAAAAACTGTGTGCGTATCCAGTTGAAGCGGAGTGTACAAGTACATATATGATTGTATATAGAAAATATATTTTGTTGTAGTTGGCGAAGTTGATGGGGTTTCTGTTTTTGAGGATTGGACAAAAACTACTAAGACTATATTTATGCAGTAAATATATTCTTCTAATAAATTGTTGAAATGAATGTATGTATCCATTTTTAACAGCTCGTTGAACTTAAGCTTGGTATAGCTCTCATTACTTCATTAAAGTTAAGTATATTGAAGTATTTAGGTTGTTCATTCCACCTGGCAGCTGAATACTGTTTTTCGTCGCCATTAAACAGTTTGCAGAAATAGTTCTTCATATTCTCAGAACTCAACGACACCACTACTTCTTCAACTCTTCAGGTTTCAGTTTGTGATTCTAATTTTTTTTTACTTTCTTGAAAAATTTTTCGGAAAAAAGTTCTTTTCGAACCGGTATTGCGGTATATAGAGCTAAGTATATCAGGGGTGTACTACCTCTTGTGAGGAATTGAGTCTATCTTGTCATGAAAATTGTAGGTCCCCTTTAATTCTTCAAACACGCACACAGTAATGGACGGCTTAGGCCGTCATGCCCTCTTATCTTTTTACTTATTTTTTATTTTAAATACCAACTCATTATGAAAAATATTAACTGTGAGCAATCTCAAAAATTCAGTTTAATTGATTGTTTTTGCATTTACAACTACCATTATAAAAGTTAGCACATTTTTTTCTTCATTACTTAATGAGCAAATGCTCTCAAGGAAATCGAATTAAATTCGCTTAATATAAATATTTATTATTAATTTGAATTACTCGCATACAAAGTTAAGATTGTTAAAGAATTCGACCTTCATATCAATTACTTTCTTCACATCTCCCATTTGACCTCGTTAATTACTTATAGCTGTACATTAAAACCGTTACAAATTACCAACCTACAAACAAATCCATAGATCGTATAATTTTAAAATAAAGATACAAAAAAGTGAGATCAAAAAAAAAAATATCAAGAAAGTAAAGCAAACATTGTAACATTATAAGAGTTGGCCGACTTACCAACCAACAAAGGTACTTACCTAAGTATTTATATATATTTTTTTAATATTAATATCTTTTTACCTACATTAATATCTATAGAAGTTGCGAGGTACCTCCACATATCTACGTGTGTAATAAAGCAAGTAAACAAATAGTGTAGAGATATGCACATAATAAATGACAAATGACAAGAGCAAATTGCTCACGTACGTTTCTATAATGTTTGCCACAGACATCCGACAGTAATTTAGGCTTTCGTTCGTGTGACTCAGTAGAGCATGCTCTGCGGCATGAAACTACGTAACTCTGTACGAAAAAACAAACAAGAAATGCGCCCAGTTAAAAAAAAAAAGAAAGAAAAACAATATAAATAATAAACGAAATTATTTTAAATAAAGACAATGAAATAAAACGAATTTCTTAGTCACAGCGGCGCGGCATACAGTGGGGTATTTAACTGTCATATATGGCATTATAAGCCATGTATAATGTATTGTATTATTTTTTGTGTTCATAACAAAATTTGAACTTGTTTACTGTCGCAGTTTAATGAATATAATAGAATTATTCATATACATTATTCGGTAAGCACTCTGGTCTTAATCGATCCAACGAAAACATCATCATCATCATCGGCTCGACAACCGGGTTCCGGTCCTGGCCTCTTTCAACAAGTCTCTCCACCTATCCCGGTCTCTAGCCGACGCCATCCAGTTGCGCAACCCAAGGCTTCGGGCGTCCTGGTCTACGCCATCTTTCCAGCGCAAGCATGGTCTACCACGCTGTCGTCTACCATAGAATGTACCACAAAGAACTTTTCGAGCAGGTTCCTCTTCGCTCATGCGAGCTAGGTGCCCTGTCCACCGGAGTCTACCGAGCTTAATTTTTGTTACGATATCTGCTTCTAGGTAGATTGCGTACAATTCATGATTGTACCGTCTCCGGAATCGTCCTTCCTCACATATGGGGCCAACAATTCTCCTTAAGACTTTTCTCTCGAACGCAGCTAAGAGGTCGGAGTGCCTTTTGCTAAGCACCCAAGTCTCGGATCCATATGTGAGTACTGGCACTGGCAGGACCATGGTCCTGTACAGCAGCAGTTTTGAAGTTATGGTGAGATTTCTGGATTTGAAGAGCTTTGACAACGAAAACATAGTGGACAAAATATTCATGGGGAGTTTCACCAATTGCAAAAGTAAAAGCAAAACACAGAAAGCCTAGAGCATGACATGGAAGAAACAAGAATACCAATATCAAAATTTCCCAATTGTGATTTTCCGCACATAGTTAATGGTGCTGGGAATAAGATCTTTTCGGAAAAAAACTAGAGATTTGTCCAAAGGAATCTGTCAAAATAGTTGTAAATCTCCCTCGTGGTGAGCTGCAGAGCAGAGAAATTTTAAGTTTATGATATATTGCGCATGAGCTTCGATTTAGACTTAAATAAAATAAATAATGAAAAATAAATTTTAATTTAGTACTTTTTAATAAAAGCAATGAGATCACCAAAACAAAAAAATGTGAAAAATATTGGGTGTTTTTTTTTTTAAATAAAACACAGAAAAATGTTTTTTTTTTTTTTATCCATGTCACGTATATTGGCTTCCAAGTGCTCAATTTATTTGTTAGTCACTGTACGTCTTAAGGGATACGTATTATTTATCGTTAAGTGTAAGCGTATTGCGAAAACGATCAATAGTTTCTCGAATTAATTGCTTTAATGGAAGATTATTATAAATTCGAACAATCACCAAATGTTGCTCGGGTGGTGTTAGTCTATTCATGCCGGCAAAAAACAACCGACAACTTTCAAATCCGCTGTTTTAGAAAACATTGCTGCCAATTTAAAGTCATCCGCCTCGAAAAACAACACACTTTAAATATAACTTGCAAGAGTGAGAATCAACAAGAACGAATATTTAAGAAACTGCGATCTTTTGTCACTGCAGACTTAAGAACGAATTAAGACTTAACTACGAAGCTTATATCTTCTCTGATATGCTTAGAAACTAAAACCCAGCCAACTTAAAAAAGAGAGAATGCAGAATAAGTTGTGAAAACTTTGTACATATTTTATTATTTTAAAGCTTTAGGATAGCATTTAGTAATTTAATCGCTAGTAGAATCAAAATTCAAAATATATTTTTACGTTCAAGTTTGAACGAAAAAACTAATATTATTCTGCTTGTGTGATGGTCATTTTGACAGAATCTCGTTTTAAATTTTAGGGCTGTGAAATTTTGTTCTACTCGCACAACCTTCAACCAATATTAACCTTAAAATTATTTAGTAATAATAGGTAATAAATGCAACCATTTCAGCGCCGAAATATATATTCTTGTAGTTAATTTTAAAGATGTGCGAAATTAACAATTTACATCAAAACAGAACATTTTAGGCAGTTTTGTACCTAATTTTACTATTGTTGAATGTTTTATTTTTCAGAACTAATAACTTCCGGGCGAAATCACTCAAGTATTAAATTTAAGCATTAAATTCTGTCGATATTATTTTGAGTACTTTAATTCTCAAATATTTATTAGTTCTATTCAGCTCCAAAAAATTAGAGTTGAAACTTGTGAACTTGGTCTTAGAGAAAATGACGCAAAAACATAAGTGTAACATTTACATAATTTTTTTTTTTGAAAACCGCAACTCAAAAACTATAGTTAAAATTCAGAAATAAATTAAACAAACACACCATTTTAAAATTTCAGTGTACATTCAAACGTCATAAAAGAAACTGATAACTATAAGAACTTCCGATTAAAGGCTGTCAACAGAAAATCCAATTTGAATCTCTAAGAGAGCCGAATGCAAGTAGTTCCAAGAATTGGAAAGAACTCCCAAAGCTGAGGTAAGCGAAAATATTTCTGCATTAACTTAAATAAGAAGAACCTAAGAAAATAACAGGTATCTGCAAACTTAGAAGACACCTATAGGTTTACTTTACATGGTATGTAGTGCCACATGTAGCAACAAGCATGAGTTAATATTGGACCACATGCAAGAAAGATGTTCTCCACTCATGCACCATAGGAAAAACCATTTGGGACAATACCAGGTAAAAGAGAGCGACCTATCCTCTCTGAAGGTGCCCCAAATGCTAAGAGTCCTAAGAGCAATATGTCTCCAGGTCGGAGTGCATTACCCTCAATATAAAGTTCATGTATTCATGCTATGTTTCCGCCGAATATCTTAGGTTAGATTAAATAAATGTATGAAGTATTTCCACCGGACAAAAAGATTAGTAAGTAGATTTACTTTGACACTACCATTCAAATTGCAAATGGTGTTTGATTTGTTCCTAAAAACTGAAAGTGAGACAGAAAGCTGAACTTATGATAAACGAAGCAAATGAATGCGTTCAGCTTGATTTTATAGGTTGGGTCGATTTCCAAGACTATTTGCCCTATGAAGATTTATCAAGATTAATTTCTAATTTATTAGATTTACGATTTAATTTCTTCGAGATTTTCCCAAAATTTAGGTTAAATCTAATTTAATCTCAGTTTAGTGGTTTGTGGAAACGTAGTATTAATTCACCTATTAACTTTAATTGAAAATATATTTGTCCGTGACAATTTATATTGTTTATATGGATATCAGTAGTGGTTAGTGCGTTAGGCTTTTTAGCTGGAGGTCTGAGTTCAGATCCAAGTCCAGTTGATTTCACATTAACTTGAAAAAATTAATAAATTCTCCAAAATTATATCTCGATAAAAAGCAGTTTGATCTTAGCCAATTGAACAGAAAATTGTCAGCCCTCTGCATTTCTTACAAAGGGTTAATCGTTTCTGCACGACTTGTAGCATCAATCAAATTTATTTGTTCTTATTTTTAGGAATACTTATATGAGTTTCAATATCATTGTTTTCATGGAAGTGATATAAAACAGAGCTAAACGAAGAAAGAAGATCTTTTTATTGGTGAATTCCATAATTTGAAAATATTACTAGGTAGGTACTCGTATTCATCGCAAGTCACATTTTAATGAATAAATAAGTTAAAGTAAGTTATTATTTATTGTTGTTACATTGTGTTGGAGTCGACTTAGTTAAGCAGCCTCGCTAAAACGCAACTAATGTCGCAATATTTTTGCGCTGATTTTATCCAATATCATAAACACTCAACTTTCTAAGAAATCACAAAATTGCTATGGTGATAAATTAGAGTAATTGGGGAATAAAGACCACATGATCTGATATATAAACTTAGAGAATAGAATCGTAAGCTAGTACCCAGAATAGTTTCCTGCCAGTAGTTAGGTAGCGCATTTTATTTTTGTATTAAAGCAATTCAAAAATCCTCCTACATATACACAGAGAAAAATCGACTACATAAAATGGAAGAAAAACAATCAGATTTCTCTATGGTTTTTAGTCAAGAAGAAAGCCTTATTAAGACAACAGAGAAAATCTTTTTAAAAACTTGTTTGCTAATTTTATAAGATTATCACATACAATTAAAAAGATATCTTATATATATTTATAATAAATGTATATGAGAAACTTATTGAAATTATATGGAAGACCCCTTAAAACAAAAAGGAAAACTTATTGAAATGATTGTTTTCCATATGATTTTAAATGGACTCCCACATACTTTCAATAAGGTTTCTCAATGTTTTTAGCAGTTTTTTACCTACATTCAATAAGTTTTCCCTATAGTTTTTAGAAGAATTCCATATACTTTTAATAAGTTTCCCCTATTTTTTCTAAGAGTTTTTCTCATATTTTTAATTATTTCATATTGTTTCCAGAAGTTATTCACATAATTCCAATAAGTTTTCCGTATTAATTTCAGGAGTTTTCTACTTACTTTTAACTAGTTCTTCCAGGATCACTTCCTTTACATTTTTTGAATAAAAACGCATTGCTTATTACATTTTTTATAATATAGGTACATATTTTATTTCATTATTTTTTACATACTTTTTGTGATTTACGTATAAAAAAATAAATAATAATGTTCTAACTTTGTCCCATGGTGTTAAAGCCAGTTTTTTTTCGTATTGAATTCTTCTAAAATAATACAAAAACTCTTGTTCCACCTCAGAGTTAACAATTTCGTTTTCGGCAACAGTAAGATGTTCCCAATCTTGCGGGCCGAAAAATAAGTGTAAAGAATTTGACTAACAATACAATAACATAATATGTGCTCTCTTATATTGACATATTTGATCTTTCTTGAATTTCGGTAACCTCGCACACTAAAAACTTGGTTTGGTCTTTTTGTTTGTAACTACAAAACTCTGTATGAAGGTGCTTACCTTATTTTCGGTGGGAAAAATTTCCTTGAATGCATTTGCCCAAAGATTCATATCCCTGTATGTCATTTTCTTACCACTTCCAACAAACCTCTCCACGTCCACAATACAATGAGTCAGATCTTTTTGCATCTTACTGTTGAGGTGTCCATTTTTTCATAAGAGCTTAAAAGCAGTTGTCCTCTTACAGTGGACTTAAGAAGGCTGGTCAGATTCACCTCTTTCGATTCTGAAACACGTGAATTGAAAGAATTAAGAGAATTCAAGTCGATAGACATTTTTTCTTACCATTCAAGAACCCTTTGGGTCGATGGTGGCGATTGCGTAGTTTGGTCATAAAGTAAGGGTTTGTTCTAAAAAAAGCACACATCAGCATTTTTGTAATTAATACAATGAAATCTTACAGTACCCAAAAGAGTAGGAGAAGATTTTTGTTAAGATTTTATAAAATACGAATACGTTATGACTACTTACCCTTTCTTGTCTCCACTGTCTTAAGCCGGCCATAAATTTAACCCCTTTCTCCAAAGAATCCCGCGCTGTTAACATAAGCGAAAAGTTTATCAACATCTTCGGCCTGCATTTTCTCTAAAACTTCGATGGAATTCATGCCATACATTTTAAGAAAAGCCAACGTTGAACTTATCAAACCCCAGGAATTATATGATTCCTTGAGTTTCTTGAATGTCTGTTTCACTCCACGTTATGCATGGCACACATATAATTTCACTTTCCGTTATATTGTTCACACTGTTTAGTATATATTTTCAATGTTTCCCGTCATTATATTGTAAATTTTCTTTAATTTTTTCACATTTTAAATAAACGTCCACACGTCCCGAAATCACAAACCAAATGCGTTTGCAATGTCCCGTTTTAATATATCTACATGAGAGGCAAATAATATAGTTTTAAGAAGGAAATCTTATTGAATGAGACCACTTTTTGTTTTTAAATGGGAACTCTTTTTGATTTAAGTAGTTTTTCCTCTTAATTGCACGATCATGAATAAACATGCAAAGGAGATCTGATAGTCTTCTCCAAATTTTATAAGGAAGCCTTTTTTAATTTAAACGATTTCCTTATTAGCGGTTTTAGTTTATAAGATTATAAGTTTGATCTTATTATTCAACCAATCACGAATAAAGATGCAAAAGAGATAAGATAGTCTCCTCAAAAGTTTATAGAGACTACTTCTTGATTTAAAAAAAATTCCTTTTTGAGAACATAAAGCAAAAAAACAATAATAAATGTTTGTCATATTGAAACGTTATATTATTAAGGAATTCTTATTCTTTAACTCAATTAAGATGATATTCTTCTGAACGATATGAGGAAATCTCTTAATATATTTGATAAGATTTTCTTCATTAAATTTATAAGATTTCTCTATGAAAATATCATATTAATCATTAATTTTATAGAGATTTCTAAGTAAAACAGCTCAATACGGCGATCTTATTGATTTTAGGTAGTAATATTTTTCTCTGTGTAGTCCTTAGTAAAAACTAATGTGATATTTAGGATTCAAGAAAATATAAAATAAAAAATATATGTATCTTTTTAAGCATCTTTTGAGCCAATGTCTTGTACACTTTTTCTTTTGACGAATTTGATGGAATTTATTGTCAGATGTTATGCTTAAGAACCCCACTGTGCGATGTGGTACAGTATTATTACAATTGCCTCTTACTCCTTTAACCTCACCCTCATCCTCATCCGCACCATGGTCCTCGTCCTGCATTGCATACGTTATAACTATAATTTGTACTTTTGTTGTTGTTGTTTTGCCACACTGTATTACTGTGAGTGGAATGCTCGCATAAATACAAAACAAATAATGTATTCCGCCTAATGTTTGGTCGCGCAGCCCAGAATACAACATACAGTCACTATACCCAGCCAGTACAGTCAGTCAGTCAGTCGGCAATCATGATTCATATATAAAGCGGAGCCATAAAATCATTAAAGTAATTACACTTTACGATGGGTGAATGTTTTTTTTTTCTGTCATAAAAAAAAATTAAATAATAAAAAAAATTACAATGCATTCACAAAAGTTACACAAACTGAAATAAAAATAAAATAAAGAAAAAAACGAACAGTAGGTATACTCAATCGAAAAGAACAAAGTGGACGTACTGTCATGTAAATTGGTATTTTTCTCACATTCGGCATTCGGAAAATAAGAAATATGTAATTTTGTTTGGAAAACGACAAGTGTGAGAGTTCCTCGAGTAGCACATTGGTATAACTGGCAAAGTGGCGACTGGCAACACGCTCGCCGCAACTCAACTTCAGCTTCGACATAGGTACACTAGGCACTAGGTCAGGCTATCTGTCGTTTGTCGGCAATGTATAACATACACTATACACATACACTCAGCGATGCCAATCAGTACAATAAAGCAGATAAAAACCTCATTTATTTATTTAATTTTATTATTTTATTTTTTTATTATTTTGTTATTGCTATTTCGACCGACAAGCGTAGCGTTGTTGTGTCGTTTCTCATTTATTTATTCTTGCATTATTATTGTTATTAATTTGCGGCTGACTTTACGTCGACTGACACTGTTTTTTTTTTAATTTTTTTTTTTAATAAGTTGATGTATGTTTTTATTATTAATTTATTTTTTTATTTTTCGAAATTAAACGGGCATTTCGTAAGATTGCATTTGAAGTGAATTAATTGAACTTACACTTGTTGGTTTTACTGACTTCGAAATGAACAAAATATATTCAGCGAAAGAAGACCAAAGATTTATTTTACCGCATTTTATAAGCATTATTTTCAAGGGAATTTTTTAAGATTCTTTTTAACATTAAGTTAAACAGCCTTCGTTAGAACTTGACCTATTTAGGAGTGACTAAAACCTTAACTCGTTTATCAGGTTTTGTCAAATACTAAAGCAATATGAGAATTTTGTCCTTAGAGTAGAAAATCTTTTTTTATTAAGTAAATATGTACATATGTAAGTAAGCTACATGTTTGGTTAGCCGATGCTAGAGAATAATATTAATACAGAATATATAGTATACTCTATTATTCCACTCCCACAGTTCTGAACGGATGGATTTGATTTGAATTGATTTGATGAAAAAGAAAAAACCTTTTTATCAAGCTAATGCGCCACCAAACACCCTTTCCTACCCGGTTATAGCTTCTAAATCGTTTGTTGCAATGAAGGTTGTACTTTCAATATCTATGCTTTTAAATTGCTAAATAAAAAAAGTGTTAAATGATATAATTTAAATTATTAGCTGGATATTGAAAGTGATTAAATAGTTCCTTGAACATAGTCCCTCTATTACAACTTAATATACTCGTACCTACTTTTTTGATAATCAAGGTCTTCGAATTATTTTTGCTGAAAACGGTTAAGCATTTCTTTCGGAGAAGAATTTAATTCCAAACTTCCAATACGGATTTCGAGCAAGGCACAAATAGCATCTTCTTTGTAAAGAAGTAGCAAAGGATCCATACTAGAACCATTTCTGTGCAGTATTTATATTGCAGATCAACCAGAGAATGCACTAGGAATATGGACGAAATTATATGCTGATGATTTCATCAATATATAATGTCTCAATCACGGGAAATTACAGCTCGTAGACCAACCTTTGGAACAACTACTTGAAATGGAGGTTGATAATCAACGCCAGTAAAATGAAACTTATCAACTTCCCGCCATCACAAACAAGGACAAGAGCACGATTGCTGCTAGAAGCCAAAATATTATTATCAGACGACATCGCTATTCACGCCAAATACCTTAGCGAAGGCTTTACAAAAAAAATGGAGCTGAACAATGATACCATGGCGATTCGAAAACACGCAAACTTCTCGCTTTATCTGCTTCATACTTTAGTGAAAAGACAAAACGGACTCAGCTAGAACACGAATCTTTTCTCTACAAGCAACTGATCAGACTCGCTGATACGTACGCCTGTCTCGTTTAGTTCACCATATCTCCATCAGCAACGAAGAATATACAGATTTTCGAAACGAAAATCTTGAAGATGTGTGTACAGGAATATATCACAACCCACTCACGAGGAAGTATTAGCCAAATAAGATGCTCTACGAGAATGCAGGTGTTATAACTACTGGCCAGCATATGTTAGAACTAGCCAACAAAATTCTAAAGAATCTTAAAGGGCATTCAAACCCAGAGGTACAGAAACTCGTCTTACAACAAAATACTTTGATGTGAAGTTTATCAACAAAATGCACCTTCAAAAACAGGTAAAGGGGATACTTAAAAATTGGTGCATCATCTTCTGAGAAAGATCAAAAACAGCTCATCAAAACGCGTTCTTCTGACACATATATGGCACACCATTTCTCCGTCAAGGAATACAAAAAGATTCAACTTTTCAATAGAAAGACAGATTGTTCACAAGAACTTATTAAAAACTTCTCAAGGGAGTATTGGTCAATTATATTTCTCTTGGAGCAAGCAGACCTCATGGTCATAATTGAGCAGTTCCTGTTAAAACCATCACACAGATTACTGCAGAACCTAGAAAAACTACTGTAACAGAAAAATTTACTCAGTAAGACATACATACATACATATCTAATCTCGATAGCAATTCTTATCGGTCTTCTAAAGGGTTCTAATGCAATTTCCAGTAAAGGTTTCTTATCTTCAAATTAAAATAAAATAAATTGTGAGTAAGATATAATTAAAAATTTTTATTTATTTGAAAGTCACTGCTATTACGAGTATATGCATAGAAGAGAAAATCATTTAAATGCTTGCCGCGATTTTCCTGTGGTTGGGATACGGGCTAATAGAAATTGGTTATAATCGACCCATAGATCTCTTATGAGCCGATAATTTACGAATTGCAATTTGGTAGATCTCGTGTGGACTATTATCGGCCCCAGTTAGACAAGCTTGTTGATGAACACATTGATCCAGAAATGGGCCAGATTATGGCGACCGTAAAATGGGCCAAGTGCTCAAAATGTTGTTCGAACAAAAGACGCACTTTCCTAAAACAATTAATCGTCGGCACATATTGTTTAACGCTATCACTCTCTTTATGGTCATCGCAAAGGCCAGACGGACTGCAAATTGTAGAGGCTCAAAATCGTATGGCAAATCCGTTTGAATCATCAGTATACGCGGGATCAAGACATCCTCTCCTTTAAATTTTCCCTTGATAATTTTGGCCTCGATGACGTTATTCATTTGCCTTTTTACAGCCAGTCTCGTCCCATTGCACAATCGAGGTTAATTAATGTTACGCAGCATAATCACACTTGATTCTACTTTTAATTGTAAATTGCGAGGTCGTAGTTCGTCAGCAACAGTTGATCGGGGAATTGTAGGAAGAGCCTGACTAATATCATCTGACAATAGAATCATGGCTCCACCAAAAATGATTTGGGTATCACGAAGATCTTTTAACGTTCTGTCCAGTGCCTCGAGTGACCTCTTGTGGGCCATCGTACATTCATCCCAAACGATCAGTTTGCATATCTGTAGAATCTTCGCCATTGTCCCGTTTTTGGCGATGTTGCAAACTGATGCTTCGTTGATTTGAATAATTTCAAGGCATAATGTGCAGTTCGTTCACCTCCTAACAATGTTGCAGCTATTCCAGATGAAGCTATTGATAGGGCTACTGCATTTTACGATCTGATCTTTGCCGACAGCAATGAAATTAGGAAGGTTTTTCCATTCCCCCTGAGAGCATAAAGGAAGTAAATTCTACCAGATCCACTGTTCACAGCTTCGATCAAAGTATCGTACGTAATTCTTTGTTGTTCATTCAATTGCGGATCATTTGAACGAACTTTTTCGGCTAGTTCTTCAGTATCGTATTGTTGTCTTCTTTGTAACTCGTGTTTAAATGCATCGCGCATAGGAAGATTGAGTGCTGTCATGCCCAAACACAACAAAACTTTATTTACCATCAATAAGCACATACATATCTTCTATCATGATCAATGCTCATTGTAAATTTCTGCAGCAATTTGTAGTTTAAAGGTATCAAATGTTTCACAGCTAGGAACATTTTCTATTGGAAAATTAAATTGTCGTTTTTAGTGTTTTCCGTTACTTATTATTTGTGTTTCTCACCGTTTAAACCTTCCCTGAACTTCCACAAATATTTCTGCATCCAAATTAGCAAAATCGGTCCAGCCATTCTAGAGTTTTAGTGAGACAAACCAGCAGTAATTGTTTTATATATATATAGATAAAAATCTAAAATCATTAGACAACTTTAACACAGAAACACCCTGTTAACGATGTATCATACAAAACACGAAAAACAAAACATGAAATAAATAAACATTAATAAAAATGCTTATAGGTAGTAGGTAATACAAACAGCAAGCAAGAAATTCCATAGCCATCAAGGAAAATTACTGAGGGGGAGTTAGTAAGCAGAGAAACTCGTGGAGGTAGTTTAATTGAACTTTTAGCAATTAATCATTCCTTTTCGTATATAAACTTCTTCCCTCTTCCGCTGCGTTTTGTTTTTATCACAAACATCAGGATTCCTTTCAATTTATTATTATTATATTTTTTTTTGCTGCGGTTGATTTGAAGTCCTTCTGTGTTTCTTGGGCTTTAATCAGTCCAACTCTTGAGGTATAGCTGGGTATTGTGGTATATTTGTTTTGGTTCTCATATAAAAGGGATGAAGAGATTTTTTGTTTGTTCATTTTTTTATTTATAAATATTGTCGTTGTTTTTTTTTTTTGTTTGGTTTCAAAAAGAAAGCGGTGAACATGGACAAACAAAAATAATAAACATGCGTCTCTGTTCAATCAAAGCTACTAATTATTTACTCTTTTTTATATAAATATAGCTCGCGATGGCATAGTTATTAACTCGAAATGATTATTTCTTTTATTTTCCATTTCCTCTGTTTTTGGTTTTTATTTTTTGTTTTTGATATCAATCATTGATGTTCGAATTAGGGTTTACCTCCATTGTGTTTTGCTCATTATTCTTTGGGTGTAGTTTTCTTTTAATGATTGTAATTATGTACTCAAGGAAAACTATTTCGATAGTTTTTCTCACTGGATGGAAATCGATTATCCTTTTTGTGTCAAATACACGAACAAAAACATTTCCAAAAAAAAAATTAATAATCATAATGAAATACACAAATACATCTAATTATTATGATTACAGGGTGTTGGTTAAAAAATGTATCCTTTGTAACATTTTTACTTTTTTAGTTTCATTTTTGTTTTGGATCTGTAATTGTATATTGATAGAAATCAAAACTCACATTTTTGAAAAATATAATATTTTAGGCTTAGCAGATTTAATGAGTTACTTCCTAAGTAAAATTTAAAAAAGTGACGGAAACTCCGAGTTAGTTAATTCATCTTTTTGACTTTTTCGAGGAACCAAACTCAATTACATACATAGACAAATCCGAGATCTCGCAGTACATTGTCGACAAGGTACGTAGCTAGACACTTGTTAACGTGTTTTTAAGACACCAGATTGAAAATCCGTGAAAGTCATTTTAAAATAGAAACAAAGTCTATAAATTTTCTTCTCAAAAGAATCTTTTGTATTACAGTCGACATCATTAATTCAAAATTAAACTAAGTGGGCCAAGGTGGCTTTCCTGTGGGACACCAGAAATTTCTAGAATAGTATCAGATTCATAGGATCTAAATTCTTATAATTACTCTATACTGGCTATCTATTACTATTAAGTACGTCTGATACGTCGAAATAAAAATGAATTGAAAACTTAGGGCATGTAACTTGAAAAGTACCAGCCAGTGGGAGATTTTGCCCAAGTCGGTTCCACCCAAATCAAACTCATGATGCAACTCATTGCCTAATACACGATGGCATTCGAATCAGTCACTTCTTGTAAAGAGAATCACAAGGTTCAAAGAAGACTGAGTTGGTGTTGTGATGATGTGAAAGGTCTTATTTGGATAGATCGGTCAAATTTCTTTTATTTCTTTAAAGCCGCAACTAACTATTGATTTTGGGAGAAGATTATGATGTGCTCTTTTGTTGAACAAGTGGGATTTATTAAGTACAAAAGTTGAAGGCATTAGAATAGAAATTGGAAAAAGCAAGGTCACTGTCAGCAGTATGATCGATACTACTAAAATTAACAAATCTAAGCAACTGTTGAGTTGAGGGATGTAGGCTTTAAAATATTGAAAGGGCTTTCAGATAGTGTAAAGTTGTGAGAGAAGTCTTAGAAAAGGGTGAGGAAAAGAGCGGAGTCGTACGAGTCTAATTTATAGAGTAGATGATTTATAAGCTGATACCATGCCATTATCAAAATCAGAAGAAAAAATGAGATCAATTTGTCTACCTAAATTATTTTTAACACTGCTTAGTTGGTAAAGGAGTGAGTGCAAAAATCAATACCTTGATAGACAGGTAGTTCGATTGAAATCCATTGTGCTCCCAATAAGAGTTGGATGAGAATGCTAATTTTATAGAAACCTGATAACGTTTATCTGGTTATATCTCAGAAACCTGCGTATTCCATTCACATGTGCGTCACGTTTCCCTAAAATATAGCCTGGAAACTCATGTCAGGAGCGTTGCAAAATCTCAATACAGTACTTCTGACTAGGTCAATCAAGTATATTAAGGCGTCTTTTTAGCTTACAGAGACCAATTATTTAAATATTATTATTCTGAGATTGTTTCTACTGTTAGAGGATGTGAAACGTTCTTGGTTGTAGCTATCAGTAAGTTGTTTGACCTACATTATCTTGAGAAGTTCATTCAAGATCTTTCAACCTTTAGCACCTGCTGGGAAATAGGTTTAGCGACCTCGCAAATAGATATTGCTTGTTGCATTTCTGCTCATAAATAATTTTTTCTTTCAGAAATGCACATTAGTTTGTCCCTTGAGCTCAATTTCGAACGTACTATCAAGTATAGATATTCTTTATTTAGCCGCACTATGCGTGTACTACATAAAGTTGTTACATGAAACATCAAGTATCAAGCTCTCTTATCGAAAATGCGTGCATTTGGTATCGACGAATCGCTTCTTCGTTGAATTAGAAATTACCTTTCGGACCGTTCTCTTAAAGTAGTATTCGACAGTTTCAAATCTGATATCCAGAAAATAAACGCTGGTGTGCCACAGGGCTCCGTTTTGTCTCCGACACTCTTCCTTATATTCATAAATGATCTTTTGTCTGAAACTTCTAATCCACTTAATTGTTTCGCTGATGATAGTACCCTCAGCTTCTCATATTCGTTTTTAGATTCATATCCTTGTCCTTCAGATGTAGACTTCTAACGGCAGCGTATGATAAGCTCATTAAATTCTGATCTTGACAGCATAGTCCAATGGGGAATCAAAAACCGTGTAGAATTTAATGCTTCAAAAACTCAATGCTGTTTACTGTCGTTAAAGCGCAACCCTCCCCTAATGCCACTTTCTATGAGCGGCACTTGCATCGAGGAGACTGATCAGCTTTCAATTCTAGGTATGTGCATCACAGACCATCTTTTGTGGAGTGATCACATATTTGACGTTGCCAAAAATGCCGCTAAGTGTTTAGGTTTTCTCCACCGATGCAAGAAGTATTTTACCCCTTCTGATCTGGTTGTTATATATAAAACCTTTATTCTTCCGAAGCTCGCATACAATTCCCATATATGTATGGGCAGGTGCTCCAAAAACTCACTTGAGTCTCTTGGACAGAATTCAAAAGGGAGCTATAAAAATGATAGGCAACCGTTGTCTAACTGAAACACTTGTTTCATGTCTATCATTATCTTACCGCTATTTTCCTAAACAGTGCTCTAGTGAAATAGCCAGTTGCATTCCTCCCCTTAAACAATTCAACCGTAATACCCGTACTTCTAGGAATGCCCATCAGTTTACCCTTGAGCCCAACTTCGGACGTACTGTCAAATACGAATGTGGAATGCTTTACCTGGCTCAGTATTTCCCACTCATTTCAATGTGCAGACATTCAAAAACAATGTGTACCGGTATCTCCTTTATAATCCTATCCTAATTTCCTAATTGCTCGCACTGTGTATTTCACATTATAAGGGTATTCATAACCCCTACAGTGCGCGTATAATATTAAAAAAAAATAAAAAGGTATTTATTTAACTATCTTATTTTAGCTTCCACCCTCTTTGAATAGAACAAATTACTAGCTTTGTTATGCGGAATCTTTTCAGTTCTGCGAACAATAAAGCACTTGCGAACTAGTGTCCTTGCAATAAAATGAAAGAATTTTCGCAAATTCACAAAGCTTTGAACTTTTACAAATTTGTCCTTCGTGAATTAAAATTTTCAAAGAATATTAATTATCAAATTTTGAAAAGAATTAAATTGAAAATTTGGGTATGCGACCCATTCCTACTAAAAGTTTTTATTATTCTTAAATATTTGTTTAACAATAGTAAGCAAGTGTGAAACGAAATTCTTAAATTTGAAGTGCGAAAATGGTATTTTTATTTTTTTTTCAAAAAAAGTAACATAACGATGATGGAAAAGCCCAATTCAGTTAAGAGTTTCGTTATACTGTACATCGGCTTGTACGTCTGCATCATGCTAGAGTTTAAATAGGTGGACCGATTTGAAAAAAATATAAAATACTACTTTTTTCAAACAATTTTATGCTAGAGTTTTTTTTTAATTTTGCCTTCTATAAATCCTCCAAACTGTCAAAAATTGAAAAACTGATATTTATTTGACGAGAAGTAACTTTTTATATAGTACCATTCGAAGTAAAAATGAAAACTTTAGACAATTTTAGAGCAAATGACCAGAACGGAAGAAACACTGTTAAATTATTTATCAATCAATTAGTCTTCGCTCAATATAAAAACTTTGGAATGGCAAATTGTGTATAGAAATTTCATTTTTACTCAAAAATTGTATACTTTTCTCAACTACTATTCCAGTCAAAGTCAAACAGTTTCAATAACTTTTAGGTACAGATATCAATACAAAAAACAAAATGTATCCAAATTATTCAAAAGGTGCTCAATATGTGAAATCATTTATGTATGCAATTATTTAATCAAAGCAAAACGTGCAATTGAATATCGAGAAAGAGATCACAGTGGATGGCGAGTATGTTGGTCGAATTTTAAATTCGCAAATACCTCTGCCAACAGAGTAGCCAGTTTGCCTAAGAAGACTTTGTGCAACGAGATGAGAAGCTAATCAATCAAGAACAATGTGCAACCTTGAACCTGCCCGCTTCCCGAACAACCATGGCAGACAATATATGCCAAACGAATGGAACGAAACAAACGAAGTTACACTCAAATTATCCAAAAGAATGCACCACACTACACGCCGACCGCCATTCCATCCTATACCTCACCTTGCCATCACCCCAGAGATGTCCGGCGTCTGAGTTCAACTAGACTCTGTAGGACCACTAGACGACCACTACATTCGTGTGATGGGTTAGAGAAACCAGCCAGAACTAGAAACTCCACATACATACGACAACAAAAGGAGCAATCAAATATCTTTCAGGTTATGGACATGGTAATCAATAATAAAATAGGAACTTGGAATTCTATTGCGAAATCTACGTACGTTTCCTTTTTCTGCCGCAAACACTCGCCCAACAACGCAACCCCACATTGCATTGATGGAGGGTGGTGGGGTATGATATGGAGGTTTGGGCATGGTTGAGCGTAATCCTGGGCCATACAAAAAACCCACAAACATGCGAAAGCGTTATAGTGTGTGCAGCTAAATTCATTTTGTTTCGTTCTATAAAATATACAATTCTGTCCACTTTTACCACTGCGAATGTTTTACTCTCCGCTCTCCGTTGTTCGTTATCCGTTCTCTGAATTGGCAATAGAAAGACGAGGTTTCGTATGTCGGGCGCTGGATGTGTACGTAGCCACCTGATGGTATGGGTGCCTCCTGCCGTTTCGTTTTTTCTTCCCTGCGTCCCTAGCTCCTACCATCGAACCCAAACTACACAACTCCTGAGCTGCTCCTTGCTCCTTGTGCACTCGATGGTGATGCTAGTGTGATTGGTGCTGCTGCTGCTACTTCTACTGCTTCCATCATTGGCGCTGCCGGAAAGGGTTTTGTTTTGAAATCGATCCATTTTCTCTTCCGAATTACCATATCCGATGGTTGTTCTATGGCTATCTAGGCTGTTGTGCTCGACGACGATGACTATGACGACGACGACGAACACGGACATGCAGCCCAACATCTACATACTCGTGCAACAACTCTAGAGAATGACCTCGTAGACTTATATTTCAAAATTAATATAAATCCCCCATCCGTTTCCGAACTTTTTGATGGTTCTCTCTTACTACTCCTGCATGTTTGTGGTGCTGTACCATCGCCCAAGAGCAGCTCCATCTAGTGTTCACGACGACGAACACGACAACGACAGCGACAACGTCAACGATGACGATGACGACGACTCGAATCGAAATTATATTCGATTCCCGAGAGCCTCAGCTTTCGATTGCTGGTGCTTCTGTATTTGATGGAATCGTGACAATCAATGGGACAGAGGGGGACACGGAAGAGCCGAGCGAAGTTCGGCGCTTACATCGCTTTTCTATGCACAATATTCGTTCGTCTGGTGTTTTTTCACTGCGAACACAACATATAGACCACGACTGCGTCACACGTACTCGCTCGATTCCATGAGTGAAAGTCACGGCTTAGAAAACTGAAAAAGAAAAAAAACCGTAGAAATAAAGCTTTTTCGCTAAAATTGAAAAATCTTATAGTTTTCTGCTTAATATTGAAACACGATAAGTTTTTCTAATGCCTCTGTTTATGTTTCCAAGGTTGAGGCTTGATAGTCTCCATTTTTTGTTCACACCCGAAGTTCCTAACCGAAGCATATTTCAATTTTTTTAAAAACTAAAATATAAGTAAAAATACACGTCATTTTTGTGTTGACAGTGACACATTTCGCAAATTAAAGTGTGGGTTCTACTAAGATTCAAGGGCGCCCTCTTTCTTTGAAAGATTTGGACCAATAATTTAACGTCGTCTTCACTTGCATGTCTTTTTATTTTTTCGCATCCACAACATGCCCTTTAGTAACTATATATACTCGAATCGCAAGAAAAAATTCTCACATGCAGACGGAGACATTCTCGTATAGGCTTGACGCTGGAGGTTTGTGCTTGTATGGACTCATGATGGGAACATACGTGCACAATGAATTGCTCTCCTTTTAAAAAAGGATATTTCTAAACAAGGGCATATGCAAAGGAAGCAAGAGTCCAGCTCCGTATCTCACGAACAATATGGCGGCTGATGGGTCTTAGCAGCAACAAACTACTTTATGAAGCCCGTGAAAGGGTTGCATTTTGGGACTGCGCCTAAAGAAGACCCATCGTTCGTCCTAATCGAATGACAAAAACCTTACCATCACCATCGTCGTTGTCGTCATCGGCATCATCATTGTAATCACCATTAGCAACATCGATAACGACAAAATCATTCAACATTAAGGGCACCAACGATAGTTTGACATTTTTGATGAAAGGCTCGGTTCATTCAATATATGATGTGGACGGACCTAAGCCATGTAACAATTTTCCATTCTCATTTAATTATTTTTTCCTTTTTTTTTTGAAGAATAGTCCTTGTAGTTTACCTAACTTTGTTTTTTGTTTATATTTTTCCCAAAATTAATTTATTTTCTTATGTACATATTTTATGGTACAATATTAAGGAGGAGGCACATAGCTCCACCTGCGTTAAGAGAAAGAGCAGCAGCATCGTTTCTCGTCCTTATTTTTTCACTTCGTTTTTCTTAAATGTTACAACTTTGATAATAACTCAAGAGTATGGCTATAGGTGGGTATGTGTTTGTGTATCCTTGCAGTTTAATCGGAATTTATAGCTCCATGTTTCATAATAATATATTATTTTTTTTTTTGTTCGTTTTTGTTGGTTTCTTCTCAATTTTAATGTGAGCGGTGGTGGCGCATACAAAAATATTATAAACATTATTCAAAATAATTTAAAAAGTTTTCTTCGCTGCGAAGGAACATAAAACTACGAAGACGACTACGCGACGACCGACGCGACGGAAGAATACATTCGAATTATTATTCTTGAATTTTGAAAAAAGAAACGACGACGAAGGACGAAGACGACGGAGACGACGACGGTTTTTGTGATAGGGATAATGCAATGTAGATTGGTGAAAACATATTTATTTTGTTTTGTTCTTAAAATAATTTTAAATTGTTGTGAGATTAAATTTTTTTTTTGATTTATTAGGTTTAGAGAAAAAAATGTTTTTATTTTCGAAAAGTTAATAAATTACAGACTCTGCTAAAGAATTTAAATTAATTTTTTTCTTAGATAGGTACATATGTACATGTACATTTTTATGAGAATTTCATTTTTATTTTAAAAATCCGAGTAGCGTGAAGTTTTTTTTGTTAATTTATCGTTGGAATTTATATTTAAATAAATAATATATATTTTCTAGACAACTTTATATATAATCGATACGAAAGAGCAGGCTGGGAGGTGTCGTTTGGGACTTCACATTGTTCTATGACAACCAACTTGTACGAAAAAAAAGATAAAAAAAACATCTACATTTATAGAGTTAAATATTCCGAAAGCCTCAAGAACATGATTCCTTCGCATGGAGTACAGTCATAATTGTACCTATTAATTATGTTTCCCGCGGCAGATATACAGCGTAAAATGAGAGAAGCTTTAGGGCTCTTAAATCCAATTTAAACCACCGATTTCAAAATGATTATCCGTGTTGACAATGGCTTTTATGACTCCGTAAAACTTAGCCCCAAAACTATTTGGACCATATATTTACATACGTGTGAATTCTGTAGCAAATGTGATTTACATAAAATTCTAAAGCCCATTTTTTCTCATTTTCTTATAATAAAAATGAAATAAGAGCAGTGAGTACCCACCATTTTAAATAACTTGAAAATGTCATAGAAAATGTATTCAAAACTTTTTTTTTTCTCCACATTCCAATATCACTAAAGAGTTTTTGAATTGAATTTTGAAAATGGATATGCTTAAGTTTATTTTGTATGTGCAATATTGTAAGTTCTATAGTACAAGTTTTGCATTTGGGAAAAAATCGAACTCGAGATTTTGATCCAAGTGTACAATACGATAATAGAGAACACGAAAAAAGTGGGTCCCGTGATTCCATCTGTCTATCTTAATGTCTGTACCTCGAAGTACAGCCTAAGCCTTTATAGCGAGTTTTTGACATTATTTCCTAAAATGTTTATTATTAAATAGTTTTTATTATTATTATTTATTATTTTTTTTATTATATTATTTTTGTTTTTTGAAAAATTTCTAATATAAGAAATGAATGTAATAATTTTAAGATTTTTAAATCTTTTCATATATAATTCACATTTTTCTAGAACTCGATGCACTTTTATGCATTTGAACATTCAGTGATCGGTGATCAAATCCATGTTTTTGTATTAAAAACAATTTTTAAATTCCAAAATACTTTAACATACGAGCGATCAGTTCGTGCATTTTATTTCACTTAGCTTTTTTTTTAAATATTGTACGCGATTGAAACTTTTCCATATAAAAATGTTGACAGTAAAGGGATTTTCCTTTTTTAAAAACCAAAACACTTTTTGTCTCTTTTTCGCTTGGCTGACAGTTTTACGTGATTTAATGAGCTTCAAGATATTGAAAAATGGGTTTAAAAGGGTTCGCAAAAACCAAGCCTGATGATAAACAGCAATATTCTAATCGGATCCCTCTTTGGAGATACGATTAAAAATTCAAACATAGGTTTTGCTTCCGCGACCATTAAGTCAATATAGATTATGAACCTAAGCTTAGAACCAAAGGTAATTTAAAGATCCACCTTTTCATTAAGTTTTTAAAGCTGCGTTTTCTCCATTTCCTAATGAAACTCAGTCGACAAGTACTCGTAGCTTCGTGAAATGAACAGAGATTGACAATTTGAAATGTTTAAATATAGCTGGTTACCTGCACGCCACTGATAAAGATCTCTTTGAAGTGAAAGGGAAATGCAGCGAAAATATTTTAATGCCATGGGCAAGCATCAAGCAAAAAAGTATTTTTCATAAAAATTAGAAATATCATTGATTAAAAACAGGAATAACGGGGGTTCCAATTGATTTCCTTGAGACTTGGAAGGCTTCTGATAATACATCATTCATGCGTACACACTCAGTTCTCTTTTCAAGTAGAACTCAAGTAACTTTTAAATATTAGAAAGGAATTCTCTGAATTATAATTTTTTAATAATATACGAGTATAAAATCTTTGACTCTATTAAACGCCTGGGAAGAATCAGTAAATATGACTTTGGTTTGAAACCTGTTTTAAAGATTCCTAATTTTATGATCACAAGATATTGTAAGGTTGGATCTTGTGAATCTATCAGCAACGAATTCATGTTTAAATAGAAAAGTAGACAAATTTTCTTTAAGAATAAACATGGTTCATCTCGCTAGTAGCCAAATATGGGCCAAATACAAATTTCTTTTTAAAAATGCATTAAAAAGAACAAAATTAAATTTTGTCCATGTATTATGGCTTTATTAGTAAGAGCAAACATTCCCATTAGTTATGAAATACAACGCCGTTCAAGTAGCTGCCTCGTCTGGAATTAATTGGACCTTGTAAGCAAATAATCCGAGATCTTTGGGTAGAATTCTCCTCATGATAGTGCGTGAAATTTTGAGCTGTTGAGATCGATGGCGAGCTTATGTTCCTGAATTGAGTCTCACACTGTCGGCTACAGCGGTCTCATTCTCGTCTTCTCGTGTGTTAAGAGGTCCACCAGCATACCATTATCACGAACTTTTTGCACAAGCTTGCGTTTGGGCGCTTTATTTCGGCCGAAACTCCTTTTCAATAAGCGCACTGTTTGAGCTACACAGCATTTACTTTGGAAATAAGTTCAATATTTCCCAACGTTTTTCAAGCATAAAGCGAATCATTTCGTTCAAGCGGAGGTATAATATACTGGTTTTCTGTCAAGATTTCGAGCGGGAAGCTCAAAATAATCTATGATAACCACCCCGTATGTATGGAAACAATAAAAGAAATTTTCCCAGTCACCAAGAAAGTGACTCTTTTCAAAACAATCATTGAAAAACAAAATTAAGTGGACTGTCATCGGGCCCTGGTTCTTATCCTCAGTATAATATCTTTGAAAATTTTGAAGGAATACATTCAGAATCATAAGCCGGATGGTCAAATCATGCCAAAGAGGGTATGCAAATAGTACCAAGGTTGCTAGATCAAGTTCCCGAATAGAGCTTCTAATTTTGTATTCTATTAGAGCATTTTTTAATTTGCTGAAAGCCCAAAGATCTTAATATTTTGCTTAAAACTTGATTCAGTATACGAATTAAGAAAGCATTGTATACAAAATTATTTCAAAATCAAATTCTTTTTGAAGATTTCGTTGAGTTACAAATTGAGTTAATGAACCATAATTGCTTAAAATTATTATTATTATTTTTATGGTTTAGGAAAAAAAAGTCAATTGCTTCTGGAATTCTCGCTAGCAATATTATTTGGTACGCCTCAGGGAATTTTTTGATAGCAAAACATATTCTTCCATGAAATACTATTTTTTATTCAAACACCTATTATAAGGCCCTCATTTATTATACTGCTTATTTAGATGTGATTCAATTTTCTTGGAAATGAAGGTAACAAGTCCCTCGCAAATAACCTGAAAAAAGTCTTTTCGAATATGTTCAAATGTAGTTCCAATGAAGGTGTGGATCGATTATACTGGTAAAATTCAACATATTTTTGGAAGAAATCTTGTCGAAAAATATTCTCTCTTATTCGAAATCATAACTCAAAAAACTCTTTAATCACCCCGTTTTCATATACATATGTAATTATAAAAGTCAACAGGTTATTTTTGTGTTTATTATGATGTTTACTGCATTGGGCATGTTTTTTTGGAAATTTTTCAAAAACAAGTTTAACATTTTTGGATGGATCATGTTTCTTGTGATTACTTTTAAAATCTAATTTAAATTTAAACAGCTGAATAGCTAGCACAAAGCAAGCTACTCTCAATATTACGTAAATTTCTGTCACAAGGATATCAAGTCATGGAATCATCAATGAAAATTGGCAGCAACGCGTTGACGTCTGCGTTGACAATTGCACTTTTAAGTGTCACTCTATGAGGATGAGGACTGATAGGACCAGTGACAATATTCTTCGGAATGCTATTCATCGCGTAGCTCAGTTGGCACCGTTGGCAAATCATACTTTTTTGCCCCCGCATCACTGGCGTTAACTTATTATTACTATTATTAAAAGTGAAACAAAAATTATCAGTAGCAGTGATTCGAATCCCTGACAGCGCAGTTCGTTGCAAGTTCAACTTTGCCACACAATATTATGACTCTTCCAGTAGTTGAGAGCGTAAATGATTCTATGAACTCTTGCAACTCGTCTTGAATAAAGACAAATCCACTGATACAGATTATATCGCCTTTGGTTCTGAAGATTACGTATGAAAGCCCTGCTAATGTATTTTGGGCAATTATTGATCGAATTGTGTCATTCGTGCAATCGTCAATATTTTATTCGTTAATATGCTGAAGGTTGAAATTGTACTATCAGTGTTTTGACGGCTTTTAGCTGACACCAGAGAGCCAACTTGTGGACCCATTTTTTTGACAGTCTATTAGTAGCTTAGAAGATAGTGCGTGCGATTTCTAACCTCAATAATATTTATATTTTGTTCAGGGATACTGCAACTTCTGAGAGAGTCAAAATCTTCATGAAGTATCACTTATCATAAAAAGCGCCTTTGATCTTAGCCAGTCGGGCTCGAGAAGTCTCCTCTATTAATGCCGATAAAAGGTATACAGAATTGACTGGTGGTTTCCTTTTGAACATTGAACCAATACATTTTTATTACAAAATACCAGGCTAAGCCAAGTACATATCGTTAAACTGCTGCCATTTTGCTTCCCAATTTTATTTTTTTCCAAGAAACGTCTGTCCCAAGGACTCCCACCTGTGTTCTTCAAGTCAAAAGGGAATTGTTTCTCGTCGTTAGAAATTTGAAAAAAATGATACAAAATAATTTCATTTGAATGCATATTGGTAGAAATGATTTAAGTAAGTAAGATAAGCCTGCGCGAGCTCCAATAATAAAAGCCGGCTATAAAAACGTAATTCATTTCTTGTTTCAAATCATAACTCACCGATTATCGCTTTTTTATTTTTGATGTGAATCGAGATTTGTGCAAGTACCCCAACGCAATTCTAGAATTATTTCGAGTTAAAATCATGGAAGAAATTAAAAATTAAGTTCAATGTATGAGCGTGCTTGCGAGTGTCATTCGTCTCCTAAAAAGTATCAACACAATTCGACATATTCAAATTTTTCTTATTTAAGCTTTATGATGTTTGGATCACTTTTGAAATATCTACAGCTGGTGACTTCTAATGCAACGACAACTTACAACAACTTTTGAGATAAATCTTGAAATTTTCGATAATAATTGACTTACGATAAAAGCAGTTTTTCGATTAACAAACGACTTTCGTAATAAGTTTATAGTTCCCTATTTATCTCAACCTCCAAAAGCTATTATGTCTTTGTTTTGAAAATCTGAAGTACCTTCACTGCCCTGTAAAAGAAAAAGAAGGCAACCTTCAACCTTTGATCATCCAATCCTAAAAAGGGAATAATATCCATATCCGGTGTCGGTGTGCGTGTGAATGATTTATTTCATTTTTACAAATACAAAAAAAAAAACATCTTCGAATTCCCTTTATAAACAAATTGAATTGGTACTGCCCTACTTTCCCAGACTCGCATTTTGGGTCAAAGACCCAGTTCAGAGTTAATCAATAAAACGGAAAACAAACAAATTATAATATCTTTTTTTTTGTTCTTTAATTTTATTTTCAATTCCATTTTTGTGAGGCATGGTTGATTACTGTCTTTCAGGTTTTTTCTTTCAATATTGGATTTGCAATTAATCCAACAAAGGAATTACCTTTTCGTCTTGTGCCCTTCCATCTGGTTGGCTTTCAAGCGATTGTTGTATATAGTAATAAGACCAAAATAAAGAAAAATATAAATGGAAAAGTGCACTGCATGGGGTGGCCAGATGTGATCTTTTTCAAAGTTAATCTAACTTCGGGATTTTAAGCTTTGTACACAACAAAATATACAACGAAATAATTTATTTAAATATAAACAATTATTCATGATAAGAAATCCATTTGACTTTAGTTTTAAGATGTTTTGAAGAAATACGAGTATCAGTGCTTGGTTTCTTTCAAATATTTGTCCTCCATGCTTTATTTAAAAAAGGTCCTCGGAGGCTTAAAAAAGTTGGATAATTAGGAAAAGAATTCTGGATGTTGATAACAGCACTATATATCCCCTATAGAATCCAACTATAGAACTAAAAAGCATTCCGGTGACAATATTAGTGCAAATAAAATTCATACAAATCGATCAGGCCTTTAAGAAGAAGTATCATTACTCACACACATCGGAATTTAATATAAAAAGAGGATTTACCATTTAACCGTTTAGTTTTTTTCTAAGGAATTATACGAGTATTCAAGGGTTATGACCACCCTTAAAATGTTTTAACACAGAGCGAGCGCTTAAGAAATAGAGTGAGAATTGAGTAGGAGATAACGATGTGTTTACATTTGTCTGGATATTGAAATGAGAATGAAAAACAGAGTTGGGTAAAGAATTCCACATTCGTGTGGTACGGCTAAAAAAAGAATCTCTATACTTAACGTTACGTCCAAATTTAATCTCTAGGGTATAATGATGAGAATTTCTAGCAGAACCAGTACTACGCTGAAATATTTTAAGGAGAGGAATAGAACTGGCTTTTTTAACACAGCAACGTTTGACGGCGTAGCGATAAAACAGTGATAAGTAAGTATAAGAAGCGCCTGACTTAATATGCTTTTTAAACAGTTGCCATCAGAAGGGGACACAAAGTTCTTACATCATCTGAGTAAACCTAGTCATCTCGTAGCATTTTTAGCAATATTTAATATATGCTCGTTCCACAAAAGTTGTTCATTAACTCACATACCAAGAATCGAAAGCTTTTCAGTTTCCTCGATGTAAGTTACATTCATGTATAACCACAAAGGTATTTATATAGTTAGTTACTTAACGAATTAAAAAAACAGAAAGGCAGTATACTCCGCTTTAACGACTTAAGACAGCTTTGAGTTTTGGAAGCATTAAATTCCATACGATTCTTAATGCTCAGTATAAAACTACTGTTCAAATCTGAGATGAATGAGGTCAACATATTCTTTCGTTGCAAGTCGACATTCGAAGATGAATAACGTTAGTCAAGAAAGGGTATGAAAAACTAAAGGAACTGTAAGCAGCGAAGTAGTTTCATTTTAAAAATATGACATAGTGCTTTAGACAATTCGGAATATACCCTTCACCTACCGCAGGTCCTGATGGTATACCCCCTATTCTTCTACAGAGGTGTTCTTGATCGCTGGCAAAACCATTGCGTATGCTTTTCCATCGCTCCTACTTTTCTGGAATCTTTCCTAGAAGATGGAAATCAGCATTTGTCCAGCCTGCTTCTAAAAAAGGTGACCTTTCCTCACACTCCTCCTATCGACCAACTGCACTTACGTCCATTCTTTCCAAGATCATGGGATCGCTGATAAATCATCAGCTCAAGAAATATCTCGAAGATCGAAAGCTTCTTAATGGCCGGCAATACGGCTTTCACAGTAATCGTTCCACTGGTGATCTGATAGCATATCTCACAAGAGTGGAACAGATCTTTACATTGTTTTGGAAAAAGTAAGATAGTTGCGCTTGATATTTATAAGGCATTTGATAGAGTTTGTCCCCAGGCTCTTTTATCGAAAATGCGTGCGCTTGGCATCAACGAAACCCTTATTCGTTGGATTAGAAATTACCTTCTAGATCGTTTAATACATGTTTTATTGGGCGGTTTTAAGTCTGATCTTCAAAAAAATAAATGCTAGTGTTCCCCAGGGCTCCGTTTTATCTCTTCCTCATTTTTATAAATAATCTCTTGTCTGAAACTTCTAATCCAATTCATTGTTTTGAAGACGACTCTACTCTCAGCTTCCCATACTCGTTCCCAAATTCACGTCCATCTCCTTCGGAAGTGGAATTGCAACGGTATCTTATGATAAGCTCATTAAACTTTGATCTTTACAGCATTGTTAAATGAGGCTTAAAAAACCGTGTGGGAGTTTAATGCTTCGAAAACTCAATGCGGTCTATTGTCGTTGAAGCAAAATGTCCTCATTATGACGATCTTCGTTGAAATGATCACATTCTCGAGACCGCCAAAAATTCTGCTAAATACTTAGGATTTCTATATCGGTGTAGGAAATTTTCCACCCCTTCTGATCTGGCTTCCATTTATAAGGCGTTTATACATGCAAAATTCAAATATAGCTCACACCTTTGGGCAGGTGCAGCACAATTCAGAACAGAGCTTTAAAACTGATTGGAAACATGGATTCATTCCCATCTCTTCAACACCGTCGGAATATCTCATGTATTTCCCTGTTTTATCGCTTCTTTCACAAGAAATACTCACTCGAAGTAGCCAGATGCATTTCCCCCCTTTATCAATTCACCCGTGATACCCGCTTCGCTAGGAATTCTCATCAGTTCACCCTTGATCTTAACTTTGATCGTACCGTCAAATATAGAGATTCGTTTTTTAGTCGCACAACTCGATTATGGAATAACTTACCCGGCACAGTTTTCCCTTGCCATTTCAATCTGCAAACATTCAAAACCAATGTTCATCGACACTTCCTTTCTCTCCCCTCCTAATTTCCCCATCCCCCGTGCTGTGTTTAACATTATAAGGGTCTCTTTAAATACCCTTGAGCGCGAGTGAATTTAACCAACAACAAAAAAAATCGCTTCTAAATTAGTGAAGTGTTACAAATCTTATCAATAATCCAAGTCTTCTACTGATTTACTTTAGTAGTATAAGAGTTTGTATTATAAAAACATTCACATAATTTATTTCTCTTTCTACTAAGAGGTCAATCACCAACGAATGGTCACCCCAAGAAGTATAGAACGCCTAGAATACAAAAATTAACTTGTTTTATTTTTTGGCTCACTCAATTGAGTGGCCAAAAGAGCAGGTGTGGCAGCCCCCACCCTCCATGAAGAACGCAACACAAAAAAAAAAGAAGAACAACGTTTAGAAACTTTGTAAGCTTTTCTATATTATTTTATATCAAAAGTTCTGAAGAGGACCTTCATCGACGTTATGTAGTAGGTACTTATTTTTATTTTCTTCTATACAAAGACGGCAAGAACGACGACACGGCTACGACGAAAGTCGGCTTCATTTGATGTATTCCATTTAAAATGCAAAATATAAATATTAAATATTTGTATATAAATGTGTGGTGTGTGTGTATGTCTGTTTGCACACAATTGCTGTGTGTTTGAAAGTTTCTTCCATTTTCCACTATGAGTGTTTGCATTTTTGTGTTGTTATTATTTTTATTATATTTTATACATACCGACAAAAACAACAAGAACAACCGACAGAGCTCACAGAGAGAGAATATTATTTTAAGGGTTGGTCCCGCTCCCGAACCGTGCCTCGACTGGGGTGGTGCATTTTCTTAATTGCTTTCGAGCACTGTGTGAAACTGTTAAAATGTGTAACAAAAGTAGCAATTCTTCTTGTGTGTCACCACATGAGATGACGATGAAATACAGAATGGGACCGGGGGGATGATAAAAATATAAAATATTGCCGTATGTTAATTCAGGTGGGATTTTGGGGGTGCTGCTTCTTTGGCTGCTGCTGCATGCAACTCACAAGTGTAGTGTGTACCTGTCGACGTCGTTTGCGCATATTGTGGATGTTGTGTCGACGACTGAAATTATATAACTTAAAACAAACGCGGACAGGAAGTCGATTTGTGTGTGATAAAACATAAAAGGGTTGTTTTCTAAACGAATATTGTGTGAGACCAGAGAGTATATGGAGTTTCGTTGTAAGTTCAACGGGTGTGGAAGCCGAAGCCAAAGTCAAAGCCGAGCAGAGTATGAATGATGTAGTTGTTGCACTGTTTTGCCGGATTGCAATTGTGTGTAATAAAACCACCCTCCTCCGAGAACGCCGTTGGTTAAGGTTGGTTTGATGGTCGGGGCGCCGCGGCGGGCAGTGGTGGTGGTGGCGGTAAAACTACAAAGAAGCAGTGCAACTCTTTTTTATTACACATGCAATTGCTACAATAGTCAATTGAGAAAGGCGAATAAAATTTAATGTGCAAGGATATTCGTTTGAGAACATAATAAAACATAAGGGCGAGTACATACTCTGAGAATCTCAGAGTGTGTTTCTGGGCTTGTGTGTATGTGTGTGTTTTAGGGTCTTGCTTGAAAGTAAAACTACCTTTTGCCTGTTTTTGTTTTTATTCTTTTATTTTTATTTCTATTTTCCTTTACATTTTATAGGGTATGGCTTTTGTTACTTTGAATTTGTTGCATTTTGTTTATTACTTCAAATGTAATTGTTTTAGTTTTCTACTAAAATTAATAGCTAAAAAGAACGTTAAAGTTGGCTTTATAATACATCATGGTTTTAATGGGTAAACTTCAGTAGGAATGCCATGTTTTCATGTATGAATGTGTGTATGCATTTGGGTTGAAGGTACATATTTGATGGTGATTGCTGAAACTTAAAACGGAGTCTAATTTATAGACTTGCTGTGGAGAGAAAATGAATTTTGAGTTGAACACTAACTATAACTGCACAAGGATTTGTGAAATGATAAAATAATTATTGCACATCTTACTCTGAATTTTGGAACCCATTTATTAACAAGTTTTTGATTATAAAACGACTGAGGAATGTTGCTGCTAGTTAGGGATATTAATTTGATGGCTGTGACGAAACATTCCACTTTCTCCCCCACTTAACGAAATCTTATCTCCAACCAAGCAAGCTGAATCATTAGCTACCCGATGACCCATTTTCAGCGAAATCAATGCACCAAGCGCCGGTCGCCTAGCTCTTATCTTCACAAACCACCAACTCATTCCCGAGTGCGGAACTACCCACCACCCACTGAATAATCTCTATTTCAATTACCTCCGTCATCACAAACATTCATCCCAAACCAGACAAATTTGACAACATTTACTGCAAACCGAATGCTTCCCACCAAGTTGACGGCATAACTCAACATAAATCCAAATGAATTGGATAACCTTTCAACTCACATTGTCTCTTAGCAAAAGCTATGACAATTGGACGCAATCAAACTCAGGAGTTTTGACCTTATCGACTCGTTAGGTATTTCGCTATTTACGACTTTGAAGTAAAGAATAATAGGGTTCCAGCAGAACGCTGTTTCTATTACTCGTAACTTTGATCATTTCTAGTTTCTTTGTTTGGTGCAATCCTGTATCATTCAAAGTTATAAGTCAATAGGCCCAGGTTCTCTCTTCTATCCGGTTTACAAATCGAAGGTGTCTATCGATTGCCTTCGCTTAGTAAATCAGTGAATTTAAACTCCATTTTTCATCTACAATTATATGGTCATACATTTACTATGTGTGCTTACTTCATAAAAGAATAATAGAAAAATGTACGATTAACGAAAAATAAATGAACCAATTTCGCAGACTGGGATACATTATAACGCTTTGCTTATTCAAAATATATAGTATATAGACATGCACAGCGTTAAGTGTTTTCGATTTCAGGAGTATATGCTCATTTTCCCAGAACAAGAACTTTTATTCTAAAGTCTTCTCAGTGACCAAAACAATGCTCAAACATCAATAGAAATATTTTTTGCCACTTATCAGTCTGACCAGTCTGATGAGGTTAGATTAGGTTGAAGTAGCAGTTGACACACTTTGACCAGAGACAGTCCAATTCCATTCCATAAGAATCTACAGATTTTCTCACCAATCAGAGAACCATTTGCAGCTCCTTATGAAGCGAGGGAGATTCCAAATGTCTATTTCAATTAGATCACTAGATTTCTCGAATAAAAATTCTCCCAGATGGAGCCTACGTCTGGGATAGAGCTAATTACCACCAGGGGCTTCGGTACCTGATGATCTACCAGAGCATTTAGCCTGCCGTTTAGTGCCACCAGGGGCCTTGAACCTGCTGATCTACCAGAGCGTTTAGCCTGCTGTTTAGTGCCACCAGGGGCCTTGAACCTGCTGATCTATCAGAGCGTTTAGCCTGCCGTTTAGTGCCACCAGAGGCCTTGAACCTGCTGATCTACCAGAGTGTTTGGCCTGCTGTTTAGTGCCACCAAGGGCCTTGAACCTGCTGATCTACCAGAGCGTTTAGCCTTCTGTTTAGTGCCACCAGAGACCTTGAAACTGCTGATCTACCAGAGCGTTTAGCCTGCTGTTTAGTGCCACCAGAGGCCTTGAACCTGCTGATCTACCAGAGTGTTTGGCCTGCTGTTTAGTGCCACCAGGGGCCTTGAACCTGCTGATCTACCAGAGCGTTTAGCCTGCCGTTTAGTGCCACCAGGGGCCTTGAACCTGCTGATCTACCAGAGCGTCTAGCCTGCTGTTTAGTGCCACCAGGGGCCTTGTACTTGCTGATTTCGTCCTGAGCCCGACCAGTTTTTAGCCGTATTATCAGAGACCAGAATACCCGTAATCAAGTACCAGATCCAGATCATCAGCAAGCAGTACGACAGACACGAAGCAACAAGACTAGCACTAGCGGAAAAGTTGATGTCGTGAATCATTCAATTACCCGAATTAAGTGAAGTATTAGTAGCAGAACATTGTATGTTATAGATTTAAGAGTTATTTTCAATAAAGATTTTGTAATAAGGTTTGAAGACCTTTTACTCTGGAGTTTCGTGTTTTCTTCAGGACGACCCTGGCGAGACCGGCGGCGAGCAGAACCTCGGCTGGAAAGCAAAAGGCACATCACACTGTTATAGCTCCTTTTATTCATAAATAGGATGGGAAAACTTGACTCGGTAGAAATTCAGTGACGGCTCTGAATACTCTTTACTTGTTCAATAGAGCAAGTAATAATGTTTGTTGCGTTTAGTCAGTACGTCTGTATCCCGTCATATTATGCTGTAGCTTTGACGGATGAAGGAAACATTGAGTTTTTCGTTTAGTTTGTGGCCACGCAGCTATTGTGGTGGCAACCTAACGTAAGACGAACAGACAACACACACGAACATAGCTAACGAAAACTGAACTAAACATGACAGAACGAAAAGAAACGAACGGAAACGATAAGGATACGTGATCGTAAAGTTCAGAGGAAACTGAGCAAGGAAAGAGTCGAGTGGCAGTCGAGGGAAAAGAACTTGTAATCTTAAAACGCACGTCACATCATTTTTGTATATTAGTTATTAAGAGGATAAATAAATGGATTATAATCGTAACAGTCTTTCGCATTTATTATAAATCCATAAGCTCTTCTCAAACGGACTGCTGCTATACATCAATTTTTGTGTATTAAATCTTTTCTCGAAAGCGGATCTATTGAAATTACATACATTTCTGCGACGTCCTATAATTAATTGAAATAAAACTGCAACTTTTGTTTTTTGTCTAAAAAAGGAAAGAAAGCTGTATTTTTAGGGTGTTACCGTATCTGTTCTACTAATTAAGTTTCAATTTCGCGCAAAGGTCCTACCTGTACAAATAATATTGAATTTCGAAAACTTAGTAAAAAAAAAACTTTGTTACTAGGTTAAGCCAGGGAAGAAATTCAGGTTTTCGTACTTGTAACAGTAACAACGTGTGAGTCCTAGTAACCAAATACTTTCTCTGCCTTCAGTGCTAGGCAAGTGATTTCAAATCATCCAGCCTTATCCTCGCTCTCTCTGTCTTTTTATGAAACAGAAATTGAATATGATCTATCATTACAAGCTAATTAAAGCTACAATTAGCTTCCTTAACACACTCGCAACAGCAAGACCATCATTACTGTCGCTAATCAAATTTGTACTCATACATTCACCTTTAATCCTTAAAAGTGATTTTCATCTATTAATTCATTTTTAAAATGAAGCGGTTCTATTTAATATCTTTTTTTCATAAAAACGAGTTACAAATTGCATAATTTAAAAGTTATTACATAATATGTACGAACATATCTTAAGAAAGTTGAAAAAAAAAAAAATAATTTAATTTTATTAATATGTATCTTAAAGATAGCTGCACAAAAAAAAACATATTAATAAGACTTAAAGGTGAAAATCAACTCTTCGTGCCGATTCTCAGATGCTGGATTTTTATACCGCTGCCGCCTTGCATCTGGCTATTGCAGCTGCTAACGGTGATTTTATATTGTAGTTACAGAAGAAGAAAAAACCATGTATCTCCATCCAGCGGCGAGCTGATCAATTTTATAACTATAAGTACGGCAATATGTCTTATGCTGTTGTGCCGAGTCAAGCAATCTCATTTGTATTAATGTGTGTAACGGAAATTGGAATGGAATTTAATATATCGGCAATCATTTCTAATTAATTATTATCCATCTGAAGTTTAGCACGTTATTTGGGCTTTGGGGTATTTGATTATTACCAATGGCTTTTAAGATTACTTTTTTTTTTTGAGATTACAAAATTCCAAATGTGAGTTGTTTTAATGTGAAGTATTTCAATTTGGAAATAAAATAAATTGAAAAGTTATAAAGTCTTATTAAGTATTAACTCTGAAATCCATTTGCTGTTGTAATCATCATGCAACTTTCTACTTCTAAACCAGCTTGGAAGGCCTTTTACACCATACCAAAATCATTTATTTAACTTTATTTCTTTTTTGTTTTCAGTTTTATGATGCTACGTTCCAAATAAGTTCTAATTAATCTGGAGGCTTTTGTTTAATATCTAATGCCAAACAGTATTTCATCAACTTTCCGAGTGACTAGTGGTCTTTTGCAGGTCAGAAACTCCATGTTGGGCGCCATTGTCAACAGCTCGTCCGAGCAGAACAAAAACATTTTATGTGAAAGAGTCTGGAACCGAAACCACCTTTGAAAAGTCAATTAAAAATTATCAATAACATAAATTCCATCATAAAGAAAAATAAATCAATTAATAAAGTAAAATTCCATTCCCTCATTTCATATCTACACTGAACCAAAAAGGTACATAATATCAATTAAAAATTTAATTGCGACAATGAACTTTTTAATTAAAACTCGTCCAATAAACTAGTTTCTTGCGACAATAAACGGCTGTTTATTGATTTCATTTTTCCATAATTTTTCAATAAACTGTTTATTGATTTTAAAAAACGTTTATTGATTTTTAAAAACGTTTATTGATTTTTAAAAATGTTTTTTGAAAGAGTTTATTGGCGCAATAAACCGTTTATTGCGGCAATAAATGGTTAATTGCTATAAACGGTTAATTAAAAAACTCAGTTTATTGGCGCAATAAACTCGTTTATTGTCGCAATAAACTCGTTTATTGTCGCAAGAAACTCAGTTTATTGGCACAATTAACCGTTTATTGTCGCAATAAACTCGTTTATTGTCGCAATAAACTCATTTATTGTCGCAATTAACTCAGTTTATTGGCACAATTAACCGTTTATTGTCGCAATAAACTCGTTTATTGTCGCAATAAACTCGTTTATTGTCGCAATTAACTCAGTTTATTGGCACAATTAACCGTTTATTGTCGCAATAAACTCGTTTATTGTCGCAATAAACTCGTTTATTGTCGCAAGAAACTCAGTTTATTGGCACAATTAACCGTTTATTGTCGCAATAAACTCATTTATTGTCGCAATTAACTCATTTATTGTCGCAATTAACTCAGTTTATTGGCACAATTAACCGTTTATTGTCGCAATAAACTCGTTTATTGTCGCAATAAACTCAGTTTATTGGCACAATTAACCGTTTATTGTCGCAATAAACTCGTTTATTGTCGCAATTAACTCAGTTTATTGGCACAATTAACCGTTTATTGTCGCAATAAACTCAGTTTATTGGCACAATTAACCGTTTATTGTCGCAATAAACTCGTTTATTGTCGCAATAAACTCATTTATTGTCGCAATTAACTCAGTTTATTGGCACAATTAACCGTTTATTGTCGCAATAAACTCATTTATTGTCGCAATTAACTCAGTTTATTGGCACAATTAACCGTTTATTGTCGCAATAAATTCATTAGTTAGCGCAATGCACTCAATTTATTGTCGCAATTGACTGTTTATTGCCACAATAATCGGTTTATTGTGGTAATAAATTCATTTATTAGCGCAGTAAACTCGTTTATTGCCGCAATTAACTAATCAATTGGCGCAAAGAACTCAGTTTATTGCCACAAATAACATATTGATAAAAATTTTAGTAAAAGATTAAAATTTCTATTCATTGATATAAGTATATGTACATATATAAATATTTAAATTATTGATATATATAAATAAATAAAATGTTTAATATATTTTTAAAATTTCTATAAATAATTTACTGTGGCAATACGTACATGTTAAATATACTTACATTTTATTTCCAACCTTTCCTGAAATTTTTAAGAATTTTAAGTTCAAAAATGAAACATTTTAGTTAAACGTTATAAGATATTTTATTAAACTATATCATTTATTATTATTATTATTATTATTTTTATTATTTATTACAATATAAACTAAATGTACATTTTAATATAAGCGATAAACAGCATTAGCTTTAAGCTGGACAAAAATTTAAATTACTTTGGAGCAAGTAAACTTTTCATACATGTATTTAAACGAATACAAACTATTCTTTATATCCTTTTTTATAAAAAGTTACAAAACTTGGAAAAGGAAGTCTTAAGTTAAAAATGAAAACTCTTGAATCAAATCCCACGTTGAGGACAACAGTGGCACTAACCAAAATACCTACAACCGTATTATGGTTGTAAATTATAAATTAATAGTTAATAAAAATTGAAATTCGATATTTTATAACCCAATTAAAAAAAGTTTTGGTCATTTAATCATGCTTACCCTTATGACAGAAAGAAAATTGACAAATATTGTCAGATAGTTGATAATTTCTTAAGGTACTAGTACGGTCTAGAACGCCAAAAATCGCACGATTTTTGGGAATTTTTTTTCTCGGAAACTTTATTAGGTACTAACATAATTCTTTTTTAAATAAAGAATACATGCGTCAAGAGTACAAAAATTTTTTTTAAGTTTTCGAATTTTGGCTGAATTATAGAGGGTCCAACGTCGACTCATCAAAAAATACATTGTCCCATTGCGGACAGTTAATCTCCGGAGCTACTGAACCGATTTTCAAAAAACTTGTCGCAACTTGATTGTTTTTATGTTTTCTAAGACAATTTACCACAATTTGACCAAAAAGTTATGAACACAAAAAAAAAATCGCGACCCAAAAATGGCCTAAAAAATAGCCAATTTTTTTTTTCAAAACTTGACATTTTTTTCGTTTTTTATTTTTTAAGCAAATTGTGGTAAATTGTCTCGCAAGAAATCTTTCTTTAAATACCCGATTTTGATTTTTTTGTTTCAGTACAGCCAATCCTTTCCACAATGGGACAATGTATTTTTTGATGAGTCGATGGTGGGCCCTCAATAATTCAGCCAAAATTCGAAAATTAAAAAAAAAAAAAATTTGTACTCTTGACGCATGTATTCATTATTTAAAAAAGAATTATGTTAGTACCTAATAAAGTTTCCAAGAAAAAAATTCCCAAAAATCGTGCGATTTTTGGCGTTCTAGACCGTACTGGAACCTTAAATAAAATTGAGTTTAAAAGTACCAAATTTCAGTATTTATCAAACATTTTCATAATTAACAACTGTAATAGCGGTGCTAGTTTTGAAATATCGCATGCCGAGAACCACAGTGACACTAACAAAAATTTACACTTTCGAGTTAATGAGTCAGATACTCGTCTAGTTTCCACACGAGGTTCGCTTATATCACCCATAACTCAAAACTAATTTTTTTTTAGTGCCACTGTTGTTCTGAACATGGGATTTGATTCAAGAGAATCTCTAAAAAATTTATTCTTTTATTGCACTCAGGAGGATATGTGCTTTTGTACAACATTTTTGTTTGTTCGGAAAATAGAGCGACTGCATAAAATTCCAAAAATTGGAACTTTGATTTGGGAATTCGAGGTTGAAAAGGAAAAAAGTTTTGAAACAGATGTCCACTGCTCGGATAAAACTAATGAATGGAAACTTCACTCCATCAAAATATAAAAAGATTTCCCTAAAGTTTATAACATCTTTACCCACCAAAATAATGAAGGGTTGCACATTGTCTCCTTTTTGTTGCAGGTACTGGATGTGGTCCTCAGCTACCTGAATTGATCCCGCCACAAAGATAAAAGATTCCTGCGAGTCCTTGATAGTTGGTTTTATCGATGTCTTCATTCCCTTGCGATCTTTTCGCACGAACTTATGTGTGGGTACTAAGTACCCGTGAAGTGCCCACAAGAGAGCAGCATCCCGACAGTCTGAAAATAAGAATGAAAACGTGGATATAAAATTTTGTTATAAAATTATGTAGTACTTAAATAAAACTAGTATAGTAGATATAAACTTTTGTAAAAGATAAGATAAATCGGGTCAATAAATGGGAGCCAATCTCGAATTTCGCTATATCGACCCTTTTCCTGCATTTTATCGTAAGGGATGTTTTAGAAAGAAAATAAATTATTGAATTTTGTTAGTACCAATTGAAGCCATCAAACCTGTTGTCATGTTGCAGCTAAAGCACTGTAAATATTCAATGCTGACTTTAGACATAAGTGGTTATATGGATCAGAACTAAAATTTTGTTTTCTTCTCATACTTTGTTTGTGTCGCTTACGATAATTTGGTGGAAAGGGTTCGATATTCATTGATGTATAAAGGAGAATGAATATGATATACATAGGTCTTTAAGTGTTACACCAATGTGATGCAACCCATAAAATTATGCCCATTCTCCTTTAGTACCTGTCATTTTTAATACGGAAATAAACTATTTTCGTTTTTAATAGGCAAAAATAAAATAACTACATAATATTCAACTTACTTTCTGGAATATTATCGGATGCTATCTTCTCCAGAACGCCCTTAATTGTTTTCTCCTTAACCCGATCTTCCGTTTTTAAAAATTCTCGTATCTTAGTAAAAACTTGTTCCCATCGATCAAGGAGAGAATTATGGCTTTTAAACATGTACGCAAAATCCATGTCCACCTTTAAGAAAACAAATTAAAATATTTATTCATTGAGTGTATTTTTAAGGCCAGCACTTTTTATGAAATGATTCTAAGAAGTTCCCAAAGTTGGAACTTGTATCAGAAAATTAAAAAAAAAACTTTTGAAAGAAGTATATATCTACTCAAGTTTGACTTACAAATCGAAAGCCAGAAGGAATTTTGTATTGGGGCCATTTCTTAAAAATGTCCGATGTTGTTGTAGAGTTTTTTATATCCGTGAGTCTCGATTTGGAACACGCTTTCCAGCACCTATCAAATTCCTCGGAACTAAGGTTGTCAAATCTTAGTGCTTGATAGCACGTTTCAGCATTTTCTTCTGGAACTGAAAACCATAAATATGTATAACTTATTAGTTTTTTTTTAAATAAATTAATAAAAATAATATTCAAGCTCCTGTTTCTCATCAAATTATATCAACTATTTCAGAAACCAATAGTTTCGCTTGATTGAAATTGGAAAATACTCATTGATTGTAAATTAGTTCAGAAGCTTAAAAAATGACTTCGTAAAGTTTAATCGGACTCACATATTGTTTAGAGTCGTTGATGTGTAATTGATGTAGATGATGAGGAACAGGCCCCAGGTTTCAAAAATAAAATGCACGAAAATGTAATCGACTAGCAATTTTACAAAGGAATGTTATAAGCGAAAATTGTTCAAAAGGATAAAATTAATAAGTATAAATTCTTTTCGTAGTATGAGACAAAAACAGAATGCTATGCAAATATGAATTTATCTAGGCAGTAGTTTCTTTAAATAAATAAGCTTTTATATACAAATTTTTTAAACCTTTTTCAAGAAAAAACTTGATTTTATTATTGTACGAATGAAAATTAAATTTCCAAACAAAAATATTGAGCTGTTTTTGAAATTTTCCACAAAAAAATATTCTTTTTTTTTTTCAAAAATTCAAATTATATTTTTTTTAAGTTTCGAAATGCAATGTTTTTTATTTTTTTTTTTAACCAAACCTATAAAAAATTTCATTAAAATCCCTTATGTCGATAATAAGTCATTCAAAATTTTAAAAAAATGTTCTATGGTAGGTACAAGCTGTAATATCTTGATTTCAATTTTTTTTTTATTAAATTAAAGATCATAAAAATTAATGTAAAGAAAAAAAATTTATCAAAATTCTAGGCGCGCGCCGTTTTTTGAGCAAAATAATATTTTTGGAAACCATTTTTAACGTTTTTTAAAACTGTTTTTAAAAATCAAAAAAAAATATTTTGGAAAATTTTAATACACAAGTGTGTTTGACTTACTGGGGGCTTTAGCATAAAAAAAATTATCTAAATCGGTGGTACAGTTTTTAAGAAAATCAGAAACTAAAAACTAGTTCCATGGCGGGTACCCCCACTGACCATTTTTCTGAAATTTTTGTCAACCATTATCTAGCTTTAACTAAATTAATTTTTTTTGTATCTTTATTTTTAATATAATGTCGAACATTTTTGGAGAAAAAAATATTTATAAAATTTCGAAAAAAAATTGTATGACAGGTACCGTTATTTACGGTCTTAAAAAATGTGTGGGGGTAAGACATTTAAAGAAAATCGGCGTTTAGGCTGTAGTCAAACAGACAGAATTGCGAGACCCACTTTTTTAGTCTTCGGTATCATCGTAATGTCAACTTTGATCGAAATCTCGAGTTCGATTTTTTTACGAATGATAACTTGCCTTATAGTACCTATATGTAAGTCAAGTCGCAAGTAAAAATAAATCGACAAGTGATATTATGTAGGTAAATAAATAAATAAGACTTACCCATTTCGACTTCTGTGTCTGTGTCTACATCCACAGTTTTTTCACTCCTGGGCTTACTTGACGTTGGGGTATTCATTGTTTTTAAAATGAATTTCAAATTGCTATATTTATTGTAGATCTTCCCCCTCTTCCCAGACCTATAGTACTCCTGCAAAATATTGAATATTTACTTTAAAAATATTGCTTTAAAAAAAATTTTGTGTGGGACAAAAAAAACTCTTCTTTTCCACTTTGCAAAACGAACAAAACTTTGAACGACAAGTAGAATAGTATGGTTTTAAAAAAAATCGAGCTTTCGAGCCTCAAAATGTATATGAAGCAGGGTTGCGAATTTTTTAATTAAAAAAGTCCATGTCATAAGTCTGTAGATGACTTGTGAATTAAAAAAAAATTAAATTCAAAAGTTAGTTAGCGACTTATGATTCATAAAAAAAATAATTCACAACCTACTAAGTGACTTATAAATAAAAAAAAATGTATTCTTAAGCTACTTGGTAGATTGGAAATTTGTAAGCTTGTTTTGACTACATAAATTATTTAATTATTAACGAAACAAGTTTTCAAGCTCTTGGAGAATTGTGTGTGTTTTATTTTATCGATATTGCTTTTTATTCTATTGGGTTATAGGGACTGCAGAATCGGTTACTCACACACAATGCTCCAAAAGCTTGAAAACTGGTTTCATTAATAATTAAATAACCAATTGTCAAAACAAGCTTAACCCTGGATGGTTTTAATATGCTATTACAAGAAAAATCAACAAAAAATACCCCAAATAACAAAATAAGAAAAAAATGTGTTCATACAAAAATCACACAAAAGTTATCCTTCGTCGTTTCGACGAACATACCTTTAAAAACAAAACATTTTAATTGATCACAGGATACCATAAATTCGCTCACTGGTAGAGATCAACACCAACTGATGTTGTACAAAGATTGAATTAAAAGGGATGAATAGTTAAAAAGAAATTATACAAAATAAAAAGGGTGTTCGTCGATTCGACGAAGGATAACCATCCAGGGTTAATAATTTCCAATCTACAAACTAGGTTATGAATTAATTTTTTTAAATTCATAAGTCACTTAGTAGCAGGTTGTGAATTAATCTTTTTAATTCATAAGTCTTCTGATTTAATTTTTTTTTAATTCAAATGTCACCAATTATCTTGTGAATTGAATTTTTTTTTTAATTCAGAAGTAACCCAATAGCTTGTGAATTAAAGGTAAGCTTGAGCTAAAAAGTGACTTAAGCTTTTGCAACCCTGATATGAAGTAATGAGTTCTGATGTGATTTTGTTAAATATGTACGTAGTTAACTTCCCGAAGGAACACTTTCTCATATTTAAAAGTGGAAAAGAAGAGATTTTAAATTATTTCACCTCTTTGTAAGGTATTATACTCGTAATTTATTAATAAAAATATAATTAAAATTATATAAAATTGAATTGATTTCTTATAAAAAGGCTTACCAGTTTTTCACTAGGAAATCGTTCAATGATTTCCTTTTCCAATTTATAGCTACCACCTAGTTCAAGATGGATTTTATTCATGATGAAATACTGCGCTATAACACCAATCAACTGATTTCGTTGTTTTTCATTTAATTTTTTTGTTTCGGCATAGCTTTGGGCAATTGAAAGTGCATTTTCGTTGTTACTTAAAATCGTTGATAGTGTTACAGAGCAATTATTAGGATTCGGTGATGAAGTTCGCGATGCTGGTCTGGAAACAGGGTAGGGAGAAGATCTTGAGGATGAACTTGGACCATCGTCAAATAAACCGAAATGCGATCGGCTATAAAGAAAAAGCGACTGTCCAATAGATTCTCTCCATACTCTCAAATTGTTTTCAAATCTGATGAGAGTAGTGTACTTAAACGGCTTTAAAATTTGTGGCAAGTGGTGGCATTCAATTGTTTTCAGGACATTTATATCTACGTCTTCATCTTAAAAAAAAAAAAACATTGGTTAGTTAGTATGAGAAATTCGTATGAGAAAGGAGAATAGGCGGTTTCGTCCCATAGGTTTAACACATAGTGACCTATATAATATCAAGGTCTCGATGAATGAAGTAATTTAATAAACTTAAGAATAAAACGACACTTTTCCAGTGATGTACCTAGCTCATTATGTGTTACACCGATGGGACGAAGCCCATACAAAAGTGCCCATTAAAATGATATTTTTTCGTCATTGAAATTTGTCCGAATGCATTTGCTTTTAAAATTTGAATTGAATGTTCATATGTATTACTGTAGATATCAGTATTTTACATAAAATGAAGCTCCAATATGTGATGTTGCTGTGTGAAAAATATTGTACATACACATCTACAGTCGGTATGCTGCAAAAAGACTTCAAGTCCACTTTTTTGTTATTAGGATCCAGGTGCACCTGAATCTTTTTTGCACCACTATTTGGGTGTTTTGGACATTCAATGAATGGTTTTGATACAATAACTACAAAAGTAAATTAAATAGACATGGGATTTTTTTAAACGGCATAAAACATTGGGCCTTACCAATAATCAAATTTAGAGACGACTTTAATATTTGAGTGAAATGAACCAATATGTAATGAGCTCTATATAGTTAGCCATACATGTTGTAAACTTAATATTTAATTGGACTCTTAATTATGAACCATTTATTATACGGAACTAAAAAAATAAAATTTAACATGTATGGTCAGTTATATAGAGTCCATTAAATAATGGTTAATTTTGCTCAGATATTAAAGTCGTCTCTAAATTTGTTTATTGGTAAGGCCCAATGGGCTTTTGGGATATTTTTGCATCAAGTCGTAAAACAAAAAAATGAACTTGAGCTCTTTTTGCAACATACCGACGATGTTCACATCTGTGGTGTTTGGTATAAACATGATAAATCCTAAATTAGTTATTTTTCATTTAAGACTCTCAAATGTTTATTAAAATATAGTAAAACAGCTTTTGCAAGTATAAAACTAAATAATTAGTCACCTCTGAACGTATGTACGTCCAGTTTTCATGGATAAAATAATGAAAATATGGGCAGAAAGTATCAAAGTCGCAATAAGGATGGTAGTCTATTAATTACATTTTTTCAATGGAGTTATCATGTTTATACAAAATACAACAGATTATTACTAGACAAATCAAGTAAAATCACAAACCTTTAAAATGTTGGATGAGTTCCTCCTGATTCCAGCTTTTTAAGAGCGCCGAGAGTTCATCAACTTCTTTGGTTGAGTTGGATTGAAGATCCGAGAGAAGTTTTTGCAGTGCGTCATCCGATAACACCTCCACGCTGATGACACTCGATTCTTCCGTATTGCTGTGGACTGGGATCATCTCCTCGCTGTCAGCACACACGTTGATGACGCTCGCTTCTCCCGTATCGATGTGGACTGGGATCATCTCTTCGCTGCCAATACACTGCGATTCGCCGATGCTTTCATCTTCGTTGACCTTTTCTGATGGAATAATGTCGTCGGTGACGGTTTCGTCGTCGGTACTTAGGTAGTCCATTTCCAATTTATCTTGATTTATTCAAAGTCTATAATTTAATTTTTTCTAAAAATTCTCAAGACGAGATTAAAGTTCCTACTGATTTGACTAGGGGTTTCACATTGACTAACTTGCTAATCAAACAGACCAGCTGTGTGTGAACACTCCCTTGTTTGCGAAAAAGCTGTAGTATGAGATCGTATAAGAAATGCATATGTATTTGGTGTGGTGTATTGGGTGTGGTGTATTGGGTGTGGTGTGTCGTGTAATCTGTTTCTGTGGTTTATGTAAGAAAAATATTTTTATTTTTGAGTGTTAGCGTTGAAAATGAATTGAATATGAACATGATATATGAAGTGTTGCAGTGTAGATAGAGTGTATGCATAAATAATTTAAATGATGTAAAGCTAAGTGTACACGATTGGTAGATCTTACAATATTGTCAGATCTGTCAGTGAAAAACATGCTTACAATGTCTTACAACCGTGTAGTCTTACAATTAATTGTCAGAAAATTTGTCTGACAATTAATTGTTAGATCATTGTCTGACAATTAATTGTAAGAAATCTAACAATCATGTGTACGCTAGCTGACAATCGTGTAATCTTCCAATTAAATGTCAGAAAATGTATCTGACAATTAATTGTAAGACGGTAAATTGTAAGGTATTTGATAATCGTGTACACACACAATTTATTGTCAGGCCTGCCAATTTTTATTGTTGTCTGACGTTTCTGACAATGAAGAAATTATAAGATGTTCGTTTTTTAGCATCATACAATTTTTTCATTGTCAGAAAATTTGCAGCCAAGGTTTAATTGTCAGTTTCCATAACCAACAAAAACTGACAATTAATTGTGTGTGTACACGGTTGGTATAAAATCTACCAATCTCTTACAATTAATTGGTAGGTATTAAGCCGGCTATCTGAAAATGAATTGTCAGCCAACTTCTGACAATTAATTGTAAGAGATTGGTAGATTTTGTACCAACCGTGTACACACACAACTTATTTGTCAGCTCATTGGTAGATAATTGTCAGACATTGTAAGATCTTACAATATTGTAAGATCTACCAATCGTGTACACTTAGCTTAAATGTGTAACCAAACCCTATGTAACTAACGTGTAAACAGCCATTTAATGATCGTAAGAACAAAAATATTCTTTGACTCTTAAAATTGTTTTACCTTTTGCAGTTTTAATTAAATTAATTGGTGGACCAACAATATCATTCAATGGTATCAAAGAAAATTCACCTAACTTTTTTTCATCAATTTCATAAGATAGAATATGGGGATTGTACTGAACTTTATTAAGTTTTTGGCAAAAAAACAATACATTTGCTTTTTTAAAAAAAACTATATCTAATATTAAAAAAAATAACATATCATTCTTGAAACATGCTATGTAGAAGTTCGGCTTATATGTGTAACCTTCGAGTTTCGCTTTTGAATAAAATTCTATGTCGGATGTAGGTACTCTTAACATTCCAGATACAATGCTACTAAAATTACTATCTATCTTGTGTTTATCATTTATTTCAAAGCAATTTAATTCATTTTCGCTGTTATGAAATTTATATGCAGTCTTAAGTTGGTATTTTTTTGCTAATGTCAAACAAACATTTTTCCGCGACGTAATAGCATGTGAATACAATTTGAAATTTTTATGCTTTGCTTCAAACTTAAAACACCACATGTTTCTAATTGGCCCCGATTTTTTGATAATATAAGGGTAATGCGTTAGATTATGATGCTTTGGTTTAAGTGTATCTTTAAAGAGACGAACATAGTCTACATGGTGCATACGAATTTTCTCTTCTAACATCGAAATGATATTATCATTAATTTCAAAAAGAAGCAAGTAGTCTATTATTTCAATAAAATTAAGAATAAATTTCCAAGCCTCGTCATCATCGGGTACAAGGTCCTCAATCATTATAGGAAAGAATGAAATAAAAGTCATCATTTCTCGGGCTGTCATTTTAAGATGTTTACTTTGTATATGATTTAACTTTATTTCCCCTGACATATGATCAATTTCGATTGGTCCGTACTCAAAACATTGCTTTCTTAAGTTTAGAGTTTGCAAGGAAAAATAACTTGCTGTAAATATAAAATATTCTATGACATGACAAATATCATAGTGACATATTCCTTCAAATACGTCGTGCATGACGTCAACACAATAATTTTCGGCAACATGGAAAGATGGAATTTGATTAAGGTGAGATTCTATTTGTATTCCTGTTTCGGAAGAGTTAGAGACAAGAATATCGTTTCTGTAATTTAAACGGTCCCTAAGTAAATCAACTTTTTGAAATGATAATGATTGAGCTTCTGATTTTTTAACTTTGCAAAACCTACAGTAAGAGTTGCTAGAAAAAGATTTGTTAAAACCTAAAAAAGAATTCAAACCTAAATTATCGCCTAAAATAATACCTAAAATAAAATGAACTTGCACTGAAACATTGGTTTTTAATCTGATTTTGATTCCGTCAACTTCGATGCTTTGCAGCTCTCGTACTAAGGTTTGAAAACATGCATTGTTTCCAAAAAATTTAATGTCTGAAGATTTTAAAATACCCGCTAAAAACACATTATCTAATTTGGACTCTTTCCAAGGGAGACAAGGAAATGAGTAGTAAACAGCACACATTGAGTGAACACCAGCATGTGAACTCAAAGGATTGTTGATTTCAAAATCATCGGTGTATAAAAAATATGGGACAAGAATTTTTTCAGGATACATTTTAACTTTTGCCCTCCAAAGTTCACCTTGAATAAAATTTGACTTATTTTCGTTAGAAATGTTTAATTTTTCCATATAGCGAAGTGTTTTATCTAAGGTATCACCTTTCTCGAAAAATTGCTTAAATTGAAATTTTAAAGGCATTAAAATAGCTTTAACTTCTTTAGCGTCATATGTAAGACTTCCATTTTTAAAAACTCTTTGAACTTCGTTGTTTAAAGAAAAAGATTGCAGGTCTTCTATTAGGTTTTGTTTTTTTAACCATTCAAATAACATATAGTCTGTATTGCAATACGTGAAAGGATTGCGACAATTCGATATTAAACTCGACATCTCGTTTTGAACTTCAATAGTACATTGTTTTGAAATTTTGTCGGAAAACGATGTAAACAAATCAAGTATTGGACTCAAAATATACTTTTTTACAAGTTCTTGAATTTCAGATATGTTTTTTCTTGAAAAGCTGTTATTGTCATGCAATCTCAAAACAAACCGAATCGCAGAATCGTAGACATCCTTGAGACCATCTTCTATATTTGTCTTTTCCCTAACATTAGGTGCCAACATTTCTATGTCATCGCTAAACAAGGATGTCTTACGATCATTTTTATTAAAAAATCTTTCTTCATCATTTAGAAGTATCCCAGAATTAGAATTATTTTCACCAGAAACATTATGTTCAGCACATTCAACCCCGGAGCTCTGAATATGTTTACGGCTTAAATGCTTTTTATAGCTGCTTAAATTCTGAAATGACTGCGTACAAAAATTTTCCCTACATCGAAAAGTGCTAAAAGAGCTTAAATAATGTACTTGTTTTAAGTGTTGTATGAGTGTGTTTATAGCATTAAATTTAGCCTTGCAAATAAAACAAATCATTTTTGTAATAAATTAAAATGACTTCTTGCTTAACTTGACTTTAATTTTGTAGTTTTTTGTATCGAACCTAAAACTGATCAAACAATATTGCTTTGAACTTCTGATCTATCGAAAATCCTAAGAAAGAATTATAGAGAAAAAAGGAATAATTTAAAGAATGAAAGACTGTTGACTTAAAAAAATCTACGAATCATTTAGACTGTCAATTTTCGGAATTTAAAAATAATGCAGCATTCAAGTAACACATTAGAGTTTTGTTTAATTTGTTTAATGGGTGCTATCGCGAATAAAATTTCTCACGGATTTTTTCCCATCGTCGATTACTGGAAACGTGAATTATGGTTGCAGTTTCTCTTATAATGTAATGACATCAAAAATGAATATTTCGTGGCAGCGGGACTGTCATTTTGATGAACCAAATTTGAGACTACAAGAAGCAGTTAAAAATTGTGAACATTTCCAATTTTAGAAGATGGGAGAAATTCCGTGGGAAATTTTATTCACGATAGCCCCGAATATGTACATACATATATTAATAAAATAACTCACCTTGTCTATTCTTTCGATATTTAGTTTTCTATAATTTTTCAAAATTATATCTTTGAGTTTTATTGTTTATCTAACAGCTGGACTTGTACTTGTAGTTCGCGTACAATATGAAAATAAAAAGAAGAAAAAAACAAAAAGTTAACAAAAAATTAAAAACAATAAGGACCGACTTTTCTTACGTCAGATAAAAATGTCTGATAGAACAAGCAAACATGGGTTAGTAAAAACGTGTTCAAACGTGTTAAAATTGAAAAATAGAAAATGCACAAATGTTTGTTTATTTTTATTTGTCAGATAGTTAACTGGAGATGAAAAAATCGGATCTAAATCTGCATCAATAAATAGTTTATTTCGGCAAATAATGGTTTATTGTGACAATAAATGGTTTATTGTGGCAATAAATGGTTTATTGTGACAATAAATGGTTTATTGTGACAATAAATGGTTTATTGTGACAATAAATGGTTTATTGTGACAGTAAATGGTTTATTGTGACAATAAATGGTTTATTGTGACAATTAATGGTTTATTGTGACAATAAATGGTTTATTGTGACAACAAAAAGTTTATTGCGCCAATAAACAGTTTATTGCGACAAGCAACAGTTTATTGCGCCAATAAACAGTTTATTGCGACAAGAAACAGTTTATTGCGCCAATAAACAGTTTATTGCGACAATAAACTGTTTGTTGGGACAATAAATAGTTTATTGAAAGTTAACTGTTTTTTGATATGGCAATCTGTTTATTGTGCGAATTAATTGTTTGTTTATTAAAAGTTAAGTGCTTTTTGGTCAACCATTTTAAAATGGGAAATTATTATTAAAATATTCCCAATAAACCATTTTCTGACCAAAAGAAATTCAAATGCGGCAATAATTAGCGAAATCAATTTTATTGTTCAACGCTTTTTTTCAGTGCAAGGAAAAATGCAATACTTACTTATATGGAATTGAAATTAACCACTCGCACTAGATTTTTTTGTAACTTTTTGAATGTATTATATTTTATATTTTAATATTTCTACTACAAACTTATTAATTGTTTTATTTTTAACACAACACTTGGTATACTCTGTTATAAATTAATAGATATGACGTTTACTCACGAAACACACGATCACGACAAGAACAAGGAATAGACTGAATCGTCCCACAATTCTTATTGTGCGTTTGGGTTAGCTAAGACAATAAATGGTTGTTTGCGACAATAAAAAGTTTATTGCGCCAATAAACAGTTTATTGCGACAAGAAACAGTTAATTGCGCCAATAAACAGTTTATTGCGACAATAAACTGTTTGTTGGGACAATAAATAGTTTATTGAAAGTTAACTGTTTTTTGATATGGCAATCTGGATTATCAATTAATAGTTTATTGCGACAAGAAACAGTTAATTGTGCCAATAAACAGTTTATTGCGACAATAAACTGTTTGTTGGGACAATAAATAGTTTATTGAAAGTTAACTGTTTTTTGATATGGCAATCTGGATTATCAATTAATAGTTTATTGCGACAAGAAACAGTTTATTGCGCCAATAAACAGTTTATTGCGACAATAAACTGTTTGTTGGGACAATAAATAGTTTATTGAAAGTTAACTGTTTTTTGATATGGCAGTCTGGATTATCAATTAATAGTTTATTGCGACAATAAACTGTTTGTTGGGACAATAAATAGTTTATTGAAAGTTAACTGTTTTTTGATATGGCAGTCTGGATTATCAATTAATAGTTTATTGCGACAATAAACTGTTTGTTGGGACAATAAATAGTTTATTGAAAGTTAACTGTTTTTTGATATGGCAGTCTGGATTATCAATTAATAGTTTATTGCGACAATAAACTGTTTGTTGGGACAATAAATAGTTTATTGAAAGTTAACTGTTTTTTGATATGGTAGTCTGGATTATCAATTAATAGTTTATTGCGACAATAAACTGTTTGTTGGGACAATAAATAGTTTATTGAAAGTTAACTGTTTTTTTGAAATAGAAATATCAATAAATAGTTTATTGTGACAATAAAAGGTTTATTGTGACAATAAATGGTTAGTTGAAAGTTAACTGTATTTTTAAATGGCAGTTTGGATTATCAATAACTAGTTTATTGCGACAATAAAAGGTTTATTGTGACAATAAATGGTTAGTTGAAAGTTAACTGTTTTTTGAAATGGCAGTTTGGATTATCAATTAAAAGTTTATTGTGACAATAAAAGGTTTTTGAAAATGGAAATATCAAGAAATAGTTTATTGCGACAGTAAAAGGTTTATTGAAATGCTAATTCGGATTTTTTGTGAACTTAAAAATAAATATAGAAAATAACTTCTAATTTTAAACATTTTATTTCAAGATCAGATCTTTCAAATAAAAGTTAAATAGAATAAGAAACCAAATACAATTAGGTAGATTAGATTTTGGAAATTGTTAATATTGGTCAATTATTTTATGCAAAAAGAAATCGATTCAAATTTTGAACTCGTTTACTATGGAAATAAACTGTTAATTATATATAAAATTACAACTGGGGCTTAGAAAATAATATTAAATTGTAATAACTTATTTATCGTCACAATAAACGATTTTTAATGCTTAATTCAATTAAAAAGTTTATTGGGACAATGTATGAGTTTATTGCGGTACTAAATAGCTTATTATTTTCCGATTTCGAATTCAATAAACTCAAATTAATTGTCACAATAAAAAGTTTATTGATTACGGAAATCTGAAATCAATAAAAGTTTATTGTGACAATAAAAACTTCATTGCGACAATGAAAAGTAAGTCAATAAACGGTTTTAAGAATTTTTATGACGATTTTTATTTTCAGTGTATTTAACATCCCTTGAAATAGAAATATGGTGTGAGAAAAATGTGGAAAATGTGTAAGAAAAATTTATTTGGGACGCAACTGGTATTAAATAATTATGGCTTAGTGACTTAAAATTCTCAAATATTCATGTAAGGCTGTTGTGAGTAGGAATGGAAAAACCTACATTTTGAACAGTCAAAGATGAGAAGGACTTTGTCACTTTGAAACCAAAAGGCTATAGTGTTGTTTTTCTATGGTAGCGGCTATAAAAATATTGTGGAAAACCATATTCCATATTTTAACATTTCGTAGCTTCTCTTTGATTTTAAGCAATAATCTTAATGTTAATTGATATTTAATACTTTTTTGTTTCTGAAAGGAAATATTGACCATCAGATTCAAAATAGAGTTGAGTTCTAGTCAAGTTAAAGATAAAGAATATTATTATGAAACAATTTATGCTAGGTGAAATAAGAGAGTAGAGTAGAGAATATCTGGATTTGTAGTGCACCGCATTGGGCGCCAGTTAAGGATATTACAGTTGTTGTAGTCAAAAGTCGTTCGAAAGAAATATTCTATAATACTAATTCTATATAGATACTACTCAATTAAACCAGCCAAACAGAAGATTAACCATCACTATTTGATTGGGATCATTGATATATTATAAAAAATAAAATGCACGACAGGGTCGCACGAACTTGCTCCTATGTAAAAGACTAAGAATTTCAAAAACGAATGTTATTAGAGAAACTGTTCATAAGCATAAAATTTATTTTTTAAATGACTAAAACAAACTTCTTTAGTAGTTAAAGGTAAGAATAGGATGCCATGTGATTCAAGCAAATATGGATTTATGCAAGAACAAAAATTATAAGTCTTTGTAGTGGTTTCTTAAGAAATAAGGTTTTATATAAAAAAATTTTAAAACATTTTTAAGAAAAAATGTTGGTACGCCAATTTGAAGTTTTTATTATTGTTTGAATACAAATTAAATTTACAAGAAAGTATTGAACCGTTTTGGAGAATTTTCAAAAAAAAAAATTGATTTTTTTTTTTCAAAATTCAAAAAAATATTTTTCTTAAAGTTTTGAAATGCAATGTTTTTTAAACTTTTTAGAAGCTCCTCTCTACGAAATTTCATTAAAATCCATTATGCTGATAATGAGAAATTAAAAATTTTAAAAAATCATTCTATGGTAGGTACAGTCAGTAATATCTTGTTTTCGAAATTTTTTTTATTAAACTGCAGATATTAAAAAATAATAGAAAGAAAAAAAATTTAAGCGAAATTCTCGGAACCGTTTTCGAGAAAAATACAATTTTCGAAAACCATTTTTTAACATTTGTATGGAGGGTACCGTTATTTTTAGGTAAAATGAATTTATTTTTCTCATATATTGTAGATTATTTTTTCAATCTTTTATTTATCAAGGTTTGAAAAAATCGAGCACGGGGTTTTCGAAATATTGAATTTTCAAAAAAAATTTTTAAAGTTTTTTAAAAATCCGAAAAAATTTTTTTGGAAAATTTGAATACACAATAATATTCAAACTGCTGGGAAGCTTTAGCATAAAAAAAATAATCAAAATCGGTTGTACTGTTTTTGAGAAAATCAAAAACAAAGAAAATGGTCCCAAGGTGGGTACCAAAACTACTAATTTTTTTTAAAATTTTTTTCAACCATTACCTAGGTTTAAGTAAATTAAATTTTTTGAATTTTTTTAAAGAAAATCGCAGGGACAGTTTTTGAGAAAAAAAATATTTACCTATAAAATTTCGAAAAAAACATCGTATGGCAGGTACCGTTATTTTTGGTCTTAAAAACTTAAATCAAAAAACATCCGGGGGTAAAAAATTAAAACCCATATGTACCAAGTTTGAAAAAAATCGGCTGAGCCGTTTAGCTGTAATCGAACAGACAGACAGACAGACAAAATTGCCAGACCCACTTTTTTGGTCTTCGCTATTATCGTAATGTCAACTTTGATCAAAATCTCGAGTTCGATTTTTTTTACGAATGCATAACTTGCCTTATAGTACCTATAAGTCGCAAGTAAAAAGGAAAATGTTAAGATACATCATCAAAAATGGGAGTCAGATGATCAGGTTGTCACTAGTGAAGTACCTACTACTCCAGCATAAACTTAGAGGTACCCCACTTAGAACAATTTTCCGTTTACTCCAAAGTTTTTAGAGTTGATATTGATACCAAATTGAGAGTTGTTGTGGCAGAAAAAAACTGACTACCCAAAGTTGTTTATAAGGTTGAAGAGGGAGACTGGATATTTCCCCCAAAAAAAAAAAAATAGAATATCGTGATGACGAGCAACAATATCGCTTTTAATGGAGAACCATTTCTTGCGATTTCTAAGCTCTTCTGGATATGTTTCACGTGTCGATTGAAGATGAATAGTGTATAACTTTGTCGTTTGTAGTTCACATATAGTTTTCATACAAAACACTTTTAAAGAAAAAAACTTTCCTAGCCCTAACCCATTTTATAAGAATGTAATATCAGTAGCTGTTAAAATTTTCTCCAACAAAGTGCGTCATAAATATCTCCTACTAAAGTATGTATCTACAAACATAAAATAAATAAACTCATAACTCTTTTTAATAAATAAAATATGACACATTTATCGAATGCCCCATCGCAATTCAACGTGTGACCTGCTAATAACTCGATTCCGGGAGTAGATTCGTTCTCTCTCTCATTTTGATAAATCTTATTCTCGTTAAATACAAAAACAAATAGAAATCATCTAAAGATAGAAATTTTAGGTAAACCTCTCTTCATAGAATTATTATTGTGCCAGGCAGAATCTAATTCACATCACTCACTCACCCCGGCTTCTGTCCCATTATACCTACTACCTAACCTAACCTCTATAGTTGCGAAAACTCTCAGACCCAGCGTGCTATTCATTGAGACGTTTTATCACTAAACGAGACGAAACGACACGAGGAACAGCAAAAACTGGAGTGTTTGTGTGTACGTTGTACGGATACCAATACCTACTGTGTTTACAACGAAAACGAATTCATTCATCGAATGAGACAAAGAAAAATTGTTCTTCCCGCAATGTCTCATAAGTTGAGTGAGTAACACCTTGCGCCAGTCGAAGTTCGACGAGCTCGAGCACATCTATTTCCGGTTTGCTTGTTTTTAATTCGGTTTTTTTACCCCGAAACATACCACGCGCCGCCATTCTCTGACGTCTGACGATGACGACGAACACTGCGAGGTGAGTTGGAGTGATGAGTTGAAGTGATGAGATTTCACTTCCCAAATGGCGCGTGCAGAATTTTTTAGTTGAGATACCTACATTAAATAAACTTTATCTCGATGGAGGAGGAGATACTTTTGTGTGCATGTGTATTTACAAAGAACTCACCACAAATTTATATCGATCTATCTATAAGACCACAACTCCATTAGATAGCAAATGAAATGAAATCATTTAATTTATATTTTATCCGAGAGTTATTGTTGTTGTTGTAGCCAGGAAATGTATTCCATAACGGACAAGGACATGTACGGGGAAGATGCGCAATATGAACTTATTTGGGGTTGGCATGATGGTAGAGGAGGATACGGTGTTGGGAGCTATCTACTGGCTGTAGTTGGTTGTGTTGTATACAAATGACGTCAAATCGTGTGTATGCACGTGAAAATTTCAAGTGCATAAGTGAAAGTGTGCGGAAAATGAGAGAATTTCTGCACCCGAACGCCCCAACAAATAATAACAACACCAACAACAACTATCTATTCACAACTACACCAGCAAATCATCAGCACATCATCATCATGATGGTTGTCCACAAGTTTGAAAGGATCATGGTTGCTTGCATGGCATAATAATATCCGTTCCGTAGATGACTTTTTTCATATTATTTTGCACTCTAGTGGCAAAATAGAGACGTGCAATAGAATTCCGCACAATTCGTGTCAGTGCATTGTTCTTGAACCCGTTTTTTTTTTTAGATTGTAAGAGGCTTCGTTTTGAAAGAATGGAATAACTTGGTCGTCATAAATGGAGACACTGTCACTTTACAAGCAAATACCAAATTGGTCTGTAAGTGCCTGAATAACTGGTGATTCCAGGTGAGAGCACCCTTATGAAACTGAAATGCTTTGCCGTTACCTAATAAAAGTTTTGAATAAATAAGAGAAATGTATGGATTGTATAAGATATTCAATGTTTGGAAGTTGAAATATATGACTAAAATTTCACGTTGGGCGCCATTCGAATTAATATCAGAATAATGTGTTTTGGGAAACTCGAATATGTGTAGTTGACGATTTTAAGTTGTGATATTCAAATTAAAATATAGTTATCTACATATATCTAAACCATAATCAAATACGATGAAGATGAAGAAGGTTTTCTTGTGAGTAAGAAAAATACTTTGAGGGATATTGGGTTGGTTTACGTAAGAACGTTAAGAAAAACTTGGTACTGCTCAAAAAATATTGGTTTGGTGTCAACAAACATTTTTAAGTCAAAGATAAATCAAAAAAAGACGGCAATTTTAGAATAACGTTTGAGAGTACCTCTTTTTAGGAAGTGTTTTTTTTTTAAGTCGTTTTGCTATAATTTTCCAGATTGCCCTTTTTGGGAATTGTTTGTTTTTAAAGACAAAGTATAAAGTATAAATTGTTATATATATTGTTGGAAATACGTTCTAGAACAGGTGCTTTCGGGAAGTGTATTTTTAAGTGATGCTTGTGCTTCAGGGAATGCTCATTAGTTTTCTTTTGATCCTTAAACTAGAATCTAAGTTAAGAGATTGTGTCTTTATCCGCACAACATGAATGTGGAACGCTTTATCCAACTCTATATTAACTTGCTATTGTGAAATTCAGACATTCAAAACCAATGTACATCAACATCAGTATCTAATTTCAAATTCTCTCCAACTTTCCTTAAAGCTCGAACTGTGCTCGACATTTAAAGGATAGTCTAAATACCTTGATTGTGCACACAAATAAAAAAGATGTTTCCAAAGACCAGATGTTTCTTTTTAAATTAAGGTGCGTTTTTTAGAGGCAGAGAAATTTAATTTGTAATAAAATATAGACATATGAAATTCGATTTATCTGAAAAATTATTTTGTGTCATAAATTTTTAAGAATGATTTCGGACAGTAGCCAGCGCGGCCCAAGCGTACATGGCGTAATCTAGAGGTCAAATTTTTACATATTATTTCCAGTAGGCAATAAGGTGTGTCGAACATAGACTTGCAAGTGCTCAATTGTTTCTGGTTTATTGGCGTACACATGTGACTTTACGTATCCCCAAAGAAAGTAGTCTACTTGCTCCAAATCGCACAAACACGGTGCCAGTTTTAACAGGGACATTTAGTGTACCGCTCACCGTTGAGTGTAACGTTTTGACCATCATCAGTTTTCAAGACATATGCACAATTGATTTACCGGTCACCAAACGGTCAATTTTTCTGGTTGTAATTGTGTTTTGATAATGGCTTGTAGATTATCATTCCATTTATTGACATAACCATTTAACCAAAAGTGTGGTTTTATCACTCAAAAAAATAATGCACGAAGTTTTTCTTGAATTGATTCATGTTTTTAAAAATAAATTTGAACAATTCATAAGTTTTTTTGAAATGAGGATATTCATGATGGATTGTCAAACCAAACTTATCCACTGATACAGAAAACAGTGTTCCCAATTTAAAGTTCCACACCTCTACATAAGACACCTTTTATTATTCTTTGGTTAGTTTCGGCTTGACGTTTGTTTCAAAAATATTGATCAACAAATCAAAATATATTGGACAACATATGTACATGCGCAGTAGTTTCCCTCCGTAAGCAGTAGCAACACTTTGTTACTGCTGGCTTGAAATAAAAGATTTATTTGGAAAAACAAGTAAAGATATAAGAAAATTAGAAGAAAGTACGACAAAAGTTTGAAAAATATTGAATGTCGATTGATATTTCTTTTTGACCAGCAATTATGAAATTAAAAACTTGCGTTATTTTATTTTTGCCTTAAACTTATCTTTAATCTGAAAAACTTATGAAAAAATTGGTACAAATTAAAAATTGGTTTAACATTTATTTGTGTATAAGTTTTTCTAAACGTATTCATTAAATAGGCGTTTTTGTTAGCTACGCGTTAGCGCTGTTCAAAAATACAAGGTGTTTGCAATATCAATAAACAATAAGTGTAAGCTTGTCAATAGCACACTTAACTTTCTATTCCCACAAAATTAAAAAGCCTTTCCTATTCAAATGCTCTTTTATAGAACGAAGTAGATTAAGTTACTCCCAAAATATGTGTGGGATAAGTCGATGACTGAAAATTATGGGCTCAAATAGTAACCGATAGATCGACCATTTCCATGTCAAATTTAGATAAAGTGTTCATACACTCTATTCCAAATCAAATTTTGTCAGGAAATCAAAGGCAAAAAATAAACTTTAAAAGTCAATGGTTTGATAAAGGGTGTTTAAAAGCCAAGCAGAAAACATTTGCTTTTCTCAGGTTATTTACAAAATTCAACACCGCATCTAACCAACAACACTTTAATACAGCCAGCACTTATAAGAAGGAACATTTAGAATCGGAAACCCAAGAACTTGCAAACTGCAACAGTATATTAATATTTTACAGGCAATATAATTATGGATGAACCAACAAATTTGGTAAAATTTTAGAAAATTTATATGATGAAACAAAATCAGTTGAATGGGGCGACATGTCAGAGCGGTTTACAATAGAAGGATGGGTCAGGCGTAAGAATGTAACAGAAGTCCATCAATTTTCGTCTTATACTCAAATCGAAGACATGATTGACCCTCTCAAGCGGACGCAGAAATATATATCGAAGCTCTTTTGAACGTATACGATATTGTCATTTTGGCTTAATCTCCCGAATCTATGCAGATGATGATAAATAGACTTGTGGAATACTGTTATTTTTGTCTCTGAAGATAGCGAAATCTATTTTGATTTATGGTACCCAAGCATGGTTCATTCACGATTATCCTCTTCAACTAAACTCGGATTCATGACCTCAATGGAACATTAGATGATGAAATGCTGTTGGCATAATCCACGACTTCAAGTGGCCCCGAAGAAAGAAGTTACAGATGTTTAATTCGGGTGATTTTGCGGGTCATACCAAATAGCCAAAACGGAAGATTACGCGAACAGAAAACGATTCCTTCACAATATTCATTGTAGCTCGTGTTGTGCATGTGGTTGCACCGTTTTGTTCAAACGGGATCGTTACATTTTCCAGCAAAACAGTTGCCCGTGTAACATTTGCCCGATTTCATTGATACTTTTTTGACGTCAATCCCGCAGCACTATATCCCGTCGCATGACATCCATGATTTTAGGGCTTCAAATGTTCATGTAAACGCACTTATTCACGTATAATTGTTGATAACTTTTTTACAAGCAGTCGAATGAAGTTTTTATATTTTTTTCATAATCTACTCAAAAAAAAAAACAAACAAATTTAAAAAAAATATACAAAAATGTTGATTTTTCAAGTTTTTAAAATTCAAAATAATAACAATTTCTCTGAAAATTGACCTTTTCTCACATATTATCGTATAAAAGGAAGTTTCTTAACCCACAGTACTTTTAAGTTAAAACACTATTGATATAGGCGCCTGCCTGGCGAGTTTACGTAACCGCTTAAGTGAAAATGCTCATAATGATTTTCAACATAAAATCGTCCTCTTCGTTGTTAAGATTGTGTATGGCTTGACAGTAATTCCTACGCGACAGACCGTTAGCAGGCATTACCTGATGCACTGTTTGCACTCTGTATGGGAACAAGTGTAAGTCTTTCACTAAAATTCGCTGCAGGCTCCATCTGGTGATGTGCGATTGCGTGACCCGTCGTCTGTTTGATGTTTCTTCGTTCTTAGCGACAACGGTAGCCGCAGAAGCGATATTCTCGGCCGAACGACCAGTCCGGTGGCGGCCACGCCCTGCATGGTCTCCTGTGGCTCCAGTCTGTTCGAATCAAGTAGCTAAGCGTAGGAATGTTTGCCCAGTTGGCGCAGCACAATTATGAAATCGATGTCGAAAGTTACGCTGCGCTAACACCACCGACCGATTTTTGGTAAAAAAAACCCATTGCTTGTCTGTTTATATACTGCAGTTGTATAGTTCACAGATGTCAAATAATTATCATTGATGTGCGACGCCATTTTCAAAAATTATAATATCTTCCTTGTATTAAGTAACTTATATATTCTTACATCTACCATGCTTTGCAAATTTAGATCGAATAGTTCTACGTGCGATCCACTTGTGCCTTTGATTTGAATTCCTAAATGTCGTGTAAGCTTCAACATCACCAGAATCTCATTTAAAAAAATTAATATAACCGATAAAACCTTTTCGGTGAATAAATCCTGCAACGCATCATTCTTCACAGATTTTGTGTTTGCCTTCAATTCAAATTCAAATATATTTTGTTGTCTTTGATAAGCATAGCTACATACATCTCTTCGTTTTATTGCAGTTGGAAAATTTTGGAGACAAATTGGAAAGTAAATCCACTTTACGAACGCACATAGAGCCTGCGCATAGAAAAGCCGAAGCTTCTAATCCAATCAACAGTGAAATTCCTGTCCGTCGACTGGACTCTGTGATATAGAAAAAAGAAGACGTTTTTGCGTATGCTGACCATGTATGCTACACACGCACATATCTTTGAAGCCTTTTTGCCTCTAACGTTGTTTGCTCTTACTCAAGCGGATATCCTGCTACACCTTCATATAAGGTGTGAATGTACAAAGTGTGACTTAAATTAACGACATTCTTGCTGCTGCTGCAGCTCCAAAAAGAGTGAAAAAAAATATATATATATTTCCACCACTCTACTTCTCTACTTCTACCATTAGATGGATGAAGTGGGTGGCTTGTCGAAGAGGATTCATCGTTGTTAAGCTTCGATTCCTTATGCGAAGTACCTACAGCAGCTGGAGGCGCTTCCATTCAGTTGCCATGCCAATGATGTTAGATGATGGTGGTGACAACGCGACGGCAAAACCTACCTCCGCAACAACATCCTCCGTATGGAATCTTTATTTCACAAATTTCGTCCTCTTCGCCTTTGCGCCTTTCATCCTCACCCGCGCTCGTCCCTTGCTAAGCCTCATGCTGGACTTTTACTGCACTATCACGAGCACGACCCAGGTTCGGAGAAAAACGAGGTAACAAACATGCATCATCAAATATAGATTTACGGACAGCAGAAAGGTCCTTTTTCGCAGCCCTTTCGCATACACACAGGAGAACCAAGAGGGAATACGGAAGTAGAGAGTGTGTTTTGTAGGCTGCCTCTCCTTACCTCTGGTATATCGGCCTCGGTCTTTTCCCAATTTATTCGCAATGTTTTCCACCGACGTACACACATGCACCCTCTTCTAATGCATAACACCCCAACCATATAAACCATATAGAGGTACAGCAGCAGTCACAAACATAAACACAAGTTTCGGGGCTAGGTGCTGGCAAAACAAGATTATTATTTGAATTTCGTACTAGAATTTCAATTAAAACAAATGGCCCCTGAAAATCTATTTCTTTGGTGCGTATACCGTTAACGTTACCCTCTACAACTAGGCTAGGCGTGTAGGTAGGTACGAAGCTGACAGAGTGTGAGTGAGCGACGATGTAGATATGGGTCCTAGCTGTTTTCTGTGTTCTGTGTTTTATATGTGCGGCGATAACCGGTGGGCGATAAAATACAAGAAGAAGAGCGCACAGGGTGAGGTGGGTGATTTTCAAGCGAGCGGGGGTTAGAAGGTATTTCAGTATTTTAATTGCGATGTTTTCTAGTTATCGATTAGAATTAGAAATCAACCCTCTTCCGCCTTTCGGTTCGGGGGCCCCTGGCGTTAGCATAATGGAAATGGCGATGGTGCGATGGCGATATGTCGAATAGTTTCGGCAGACTTGCCAACATTACCACAAATTAATAGTTCATTAGCAAAGGAATCCGCTAACTGCCATTATTGTAGTGGCTGATTATATGTAGCTAGGTAGGCAAACCTTCTAAAAGCGGTTTTGTAAAATATCAAAAATCAACAACGTACAATTTATATAGCTAAATATACTTTTATTTGATTTGACAATATGCAACAATTTTAATTAGCTGGAATTTGTAGAGCAACCTATACCTATGAGATGATTGGTTGAAGTGTAAAAATATACCTATTATTCAATTTTTTTTTCTAATTTGAAAAGAGGTCCAAAATTACTTCCACCAGTTGTAGTAATTTATAAGGGAAAGGTGACCCAGAAGTTAAGTTTAAAAATATTTGCTCCCGCTGGCATCAAATGATATATGTATAATAAGTTGATCATCAACATACATTTCAGCTTTTATTTCTCTTAGAAGCTTGGAAAGTATACTACCCAAACTATACGAGAAAAGCGAGAAACAAACCATAAAGATTTTTGAACTTTAACAGCTGAATGCTGCCATATTGTTGAAGCTTCATCTTTTCAAATGGCTGTCAGTTAGCTTCCAACAACATGCGAAAATGATTACATTGTTTCATGAAAGTGAGACTTCCCTCCGAGTAACGTTTCACACGCTTCGCCTATTTTATAGTCGGCATAGTAGTTATTCCGAGAAAATTGTTGGAAAATGTGGTGGATGAGTTCGAGCCAAATGTACATTAAAGGAAAATAGGATCTGCTGAAAATATCACCGCTGTCAGTGATAGTGTGCAAGAGAATCCGAGGTAGTCTATTCCACACCGCGCACAAGAACTCCACATTTAGCAGACCACGACTTGGTGAATTTTGCGTCATTACTTGAACCTACACACAACTGTCACACAAACTTCAATTGATCCAGAAGCTCAGGGTTAACGACGTGTGTTCGCTAACCGGTGTCTCGAGCAGTTGGAAGTTGACTCCGATTCGTTCGAAAAATCATAACCAGTGACGAGGCCCATTTCTGAATGAATGTGTTCGTAAACAAACAAAAGTTCGTCAAAAAGAAAGTCACGTTTATTGTGAATTTTGAGCTGGCAGCATCATCGGTCGATACATCTTAAAGAACGACGTTGATCAGGCCATCACCGTCGACGGCGAGCACTACTGGTCTATGATAACCTATTTTTTTTGGCCTAATTCCAATATTATAGACACTGAAAACATTTTGCAATAAATTAAGTTCAACATGCGTTTTTGTGAATTTGATTACGTACTATATTTATCAAAAATGTTCACTTAAAAAAAATTTCATATACATTATATTACATATTAGACTACTCCGTAGATAAATCTACGAAGTAGAGACACTGAAAGCACTGGCAACTGAGAACATCGACAGAAGAAACACATGTCAGCAGCACACAGTTGGTATTTTAATAGTCCCCTTACCAAGTATTAACCACGCGCAATGATGCTTGATTTAAAATTAAAATTTTTGTATAGCTTGTGATTGCTAATTGCTGCCAGATTTTTCTGGATCTAATCATACATATTTCCTGATGCATTTCTTCATGTATCTGTACAATCAGCTATCATTCGATATTTCGTTTACTAATCTTCTTTTCTACATCTATAATATAAAATCATCATAATTTCCTTCAAAGACTTTTACTCTATCGAGTTCTACAATCGGCACCTGGCTACTGCCTCGGCTCCTTAACCAGGTGTGGCCTTTATGCTAAATGTAATGACAATTTTATCTCCTTTCAACATTTATTACTCCAACTCTTTAATTAATGTGTTCCTACCAAAACGGTAAGAATTCAAAAAATCATTGCACTTAGTTCATTCACTTTAAAAATAATATTTGACATCAAAAATAGAAATAAAATACACAGTAGATTAAAGAATAGGATAACATCTGTCAACTGAAGAATCTTTATTTAAATAAATTAAATTTTATTCAAAACTTTGGTCAACCTTTTCCAAGACATTGGGATTGGTCATGAAAAAATTCATATCAACCTCCTCTGCTTACTTGATTTTTCCAAATCCTTCGACAAAGTCTTAAATGGAAACTAGTAAACACCTTCGGTTTCAGTGACTGGTGATGCGCGCTGATAGTAAAAAGAGTTCCACAGGAATCAACTCTTGGTCCAGTACTTTTTTTCATTTTCATGAATGATCTGTCTTGATGCTGTTTACATTCTCGGTACATTTATAGGCAGATGATGTTCAACTTCATCTTGCCAAGCATTTTTCATGAGCTTTCATCTCCATTAACGAGGATCCTAGCAATATACCTGGTCCGTTTCCAATGGACTACTTTTAATCCAACGAAGTCTCAATTCGTTTGAACATCTACGGAAATGAGTCAATATCTGCACTCTGCGTGATGTGGTACTAGTCTTTGTTATAGACCTCCATCTATGTGGCTATAGATATCTAAACGTTGTTACTTGATCTTATTTCCCTTCAAAAATGAAAATTACAAGTTAGATGCTTTCAGCGATGCTACCTGTTATGTTTATGGACTTCGTTCCTTTGTGTACTTAAATGATTTAAGGACTTTCCCGTAAAAAAATAAACCATATTTGAACCATCTTTAATGGAATTTAAAGTAAAAGACTACTACCTTTAGAATTCATAACGAGGTTTTTGGTGAATTATTTTATAATTTAAGTTTGGAAAATCTTGAAAATGTGACGTAGAAATATGACGTGGAAGGGAGGTTTGCGGGCGAATTCGACTTCAGGACCTCAAGCACATTCAGATAGGTATAGAAGGATTTCAGACGAGATAACTGATATGTACATGCATTTTATAGAACTTCAAGTAATAAGAATTATTGTATATATTTTGTTAATGCCAGTTCCTCTATATACTCTTTTAAATTGTGTATAGCGTCTGCTCCACGTTTTTCGTTAAATGTGTGCGGGCTAGAAATAGTTATTTTCATCTTAAAAGTCTGTTTTAGAAAACGTCCTATTTATTAAAAATATTTTTAGATTATTATTTTCCAGTTTTGTGATCATCTTTTTAGGAGTTATGTCAAAAACTTCAATTTCTAGCTCAGTGGAAAATGGATTGAAAAAAACAATTTTTATAATTTTTTTTTAACGTAAAAAGTTTCTAAAGCAGATTTCATAGTGAAAGATTGGTACTCGTTTGAAAATATAATGTTTTTAAAGTGCAACGCAATGTCCATGGAATATTTTCGTTATTTTCCATGTTTGAAACTAGCCAGGTAACGTTTCCTTAAACTTTTATTTATTTATTCGGAATCTGACAAAAAACACTTATTCACATAATTGAAATTTGTTGAAATTATTTTAAGAGCACACCACATACTAAGTTACCAAGCCTTTGCAAATTATATTTTGGCCAGGGAAAACCTTATCTGTTTAACCTTTCAAACATTCTTCGCAAAAATCTAATGTGCACTCAAAGAAATAAAAAAGTAAGTATACGCCCCAGTGAACGAATTTCTAAATTTTCTTAAAATCCGCAACGTGATATTTAATTTTAGGATTTTTTAAATAGTTGCATAAATATTCATTAAGTGGAGCATTAACAGTGCAAAGTTAAGCTCTGTTTACGATATAAATTCAGTTTTTTCTTATATTCACGTAAATCAAATTAATATGTTTTAAGACGAATATTGTTTTCCTTTTATATTTTGTTTCAATGATTATTCTTATAACTTAAATAATCTTCGTAGGCCTATTGTCAAATTTGACATTTTTTACTTTTTTCAAAATGGCAACACAATTAGATGAAAGTAGAGTGGTGTTGATAAATTGTTTCAGGTCTTCGGTTTTAAACTAAAATATCCCAAATATGGAGTTGCCGATGAAGTATTTTATATCTGAATTATTCAACTGATTTCGATCAAACCTATCAAAGTGGCTCAAATTTCATGATATTTTTGTCATAGAATTTTCAAGGTTAACCCTTAAAATTGCTTTAATAATGTAATCTAATACTTTAAGGAATTTAAATATTATAAAAGAAAAAATTGAAACACCCTATATTCAACACAATTTAGGCCTTCTCGACGATGACGTTGCGCCACTTATCGCTGATGGAATAGAGTCGTAAGCATATTACAATCTTAATCCCCAGAAAACCACCATACCAGTCGTCATCATTTGTTGTAGTATCCCAATCAAAACAATCATCAAATGCAACATATTTGCAATTTCAACCGGATCGAACATTATTTTAGAAAAAACAGCATAATTATCATTATAAGCTCGGTAACAACAGACAAGGGGCGAGGGAATGGGTTGAGGCTGCAACTGGGACTCGGATAAGGTACGGGTTGGGGTTTTTTTTTTAAAAGAAAGAGTTCAGCTCTTCAATCAACTGACTGAATGCTTAGGATGCAAAACATATAGGAACATAGGTATATATATGGATTTGTAAATTTTATTGTATCTATTCATCCATTTTGTATGGCACTGTGTGCTGCATGTGCCAGTACCAGTGCTAGAGGCAGCGCCAGTGCCTTGGCTGAGATACTCAACACTCGTAAAGCAGTTGCTTAGCAAAGCATTTTTATTCCTCCTCGTTCTCGTCCTCGTCCTCATCCTCGTCGTCATCACTTGGATCTCGGGGATGTCGGAGATGTGTGTGTGGGGGGGGGGGGGATGTTGGATACTGGATGATGGGGTTTGCACGAGTGTTTGTGGGTATATTTATAATTGTACATAATAATTATTTAATTTCGCTCCAATGTTTTTTCCCATCGCATCTCGTGCTCTTAAGTTTCCATTATTAAATTCAATTTCAAGCCTATAGTATAGGTACGCGGGACAAGCTCTGTGTGCTGACGCTGAGTATAGATACTTTATGTTTCATAAGTATTTCCATACGGGTCGAACTGAATCGGCTATATAGGGTGTATAGCCTATAGAAAGTGCAGAAATAGGTATGTACATTGTGGCCCCCACTTTAATTATTTTAATTCAGTAGATTATTATTTTTTTATTACTATTTTTCAAATCTGATATGTAAATGAGGATTTTCTTTTTTCCAAGGGGAAGAGGTATAGGGATAGTGCTACAATGGAGAAAGGAAATGAGAAGGAAAAACTGCATTCGCAGCAAGCACGCATGTAATTTTATTTAATGGCACTCACAATGAGATACAATGATGCTGATGCTGATGCTGATGATGATGATGCTGCTGTTGATGTTCAGTTTGATGTTGCTATGGCTGTGGCGTTACCAATGCTTAGTATGCCCCAGCATCAAATGTTTCAATGATTTGGTCTATTTTTCTATATTTTAGACGTGAATAAAAAGAGAAAAAAAAATAAATGTGGTAATGGTATTTTGGAAATGCAATTAGCCATGTCTTCGAGTGGGCAGATAGCTGACTAGGAAACGAAAATGATGTATTCAATGTATTTGAGAAATATATTTAAGTGAATTAGACCAATCCATCAAACTTTATGAGAAGAACTCAAAAAATAATTTATGCAATTCTCTTATAAAAGACAATTCACTCTATGGTTCTTTTAATATTTTACTTATTTTTTAATATTTAAAAACGATTATATTAATTAAAATTTGTATTAATAAATCCAACTGGATGGCGTCGGCTAGAGACCGGGATAGGTGGAGAGACTTGTTGAAAGAGGCCAGGACCGGAACCCGGTTGTCGAGCCGATGATGATGATGATGATTAATAAATCCAAGTAAACAAAAAGTGAAGGATTCATCACACAAACTTTTCACAATCTAAATTTTGAATTGTATTATTCGCCAAAATACAAAAATTGACGCATTCTCTATATTTCTACTCTTATATTTATGATATAGCAGGTCAGATAGTGATATGGGTGACTTAGGGCCAAAAAAGGTATTTTGAATCAATAAATTCGAGAAGTCCAATTAAATAGTGCTTAGCCTTCTACTTGGCTGATTCGTTAGTATATAAAGTTTGTATTAAAAAAACCTTCATCTATACAAATACAGTGCCTTGGTTGGATATAGTTTACGTTGATTTTTTGTCAAGAATCGATGTAAGATGAACTGAATTTAACACAAATTGCATATTGACAAGGCTCTCAATAGTCAACTTATGAGTCCATGTAAGATCGCCAGGACAAAATACCAATTCTTGAGAACTAAAGGAAAAATAAGAGCTATTTTGAATCGATATAGTGGCACGTTCATAATTGGTTAAAAGCAAACGAATCCCAGATTTTAGTCAGACTTGACATTAATATGATAGAGAACACGAAAAAAATGGTACATCGACCTACAACCTTTACTATAAGAATTTTTCTCTAAGCTTTATGTTAGAAAAACTGTATCTACTACAATTTAGGAAAAAATTTACTTATTTGTTTTAAGTGCATTTTTCTTGATTCCTGAAAACTCCATACCAAAAAAAGTATTAAATATTATATAAGAAAATCTTCATAAATTAATTTTCTTCTGCAAAAATCGGATGACATTATTTTTTTTTTATAGCTCAAACTATCTTACAATGGATTACATGCATTTGATATAAGTTTATAAATTTAAATGTGTACATAAGTTCTTTTTTAAATTCTAAGCTACTTGGAAATAAAAATTATCGACCAATCCAAATTAATAAATTAATTCCCTGATTTTTGTTCCCAAATTGGAAAAATTGAAACAGTTTTCTAAAATTCTTTATTTTAGAAATAAAACAGCATTAAATATTTATATCAATTTGAGAAGTAAATATATCGAATTTTTTAAATATTCCTCTTCTGGCACCTACTGGGTTAGCTCATTCTGCATTGGAGTGTCAACTTTTCCACCTATTCTTTTTAAATTTGGAATCCATTTTATAATTTGGAATCCATATTATAAAACTCAAAGACGTTTTACGAAATTCATTTTTATAAAATGGATTGGAACTTCATCCCCATTTATAAGGCTAGGTGCCAATTTTAAGGTCTAAGATCCTTGGAGTCTCGTAGAAAAATTCATGATTTAATGTTTTTAAGGGATATTCCGTGGAATCATGTTAAAAGTCCGTTTTGGCTCTCTCCAATTCCTATTTATGTGCCATCAATGTACTTAAGGTCCAGAAATGTTCTCTTTCAACAAACGCATAGGACAAATTACGGGAAAAATGAGCAGTTGTCTCAAATTACATTTAAGTCGAGAAAAATTTAAAAACGAATTGCCATATATTTTTGTATTTTAACTCTAAAATTGTATATATACGTAATTTTTTGTAATTTTATCGCAGTATGTATAGCCTTGAGTTGGTAGATGACTAATAAATAAATAAATAAATAAATAAATAAATAAATAAAAATAAATTTATTTATTTATATTCAAGTTTCTTTTCCTTTCTATGTACATATATGTATATTTTACTCTCACACCTAAACATAACGAGTGATTTTTTAAGAGCTATAGGAAATTTAAAAAAAAAAAAATTCAGAAAAATGCATGAAACCTTTATTTAAATCGATAGTACGGTCGATATTATTAAATGTTTAAAGATTATTTCATGCAAATGTTGGCCGCGGCTGCGCCTCAAATGGTCCAACCGCTTATCTAACATTTCGGCCGGTATCTCACGAATAAATGCTTCAATGTTGGATTCCAGTCCGTCAATCGAAGCGAACTTGTCGCTATAGACATAAGCCTTAACATAGCTCCACAAAAAATAGTCTAAAAGCGTTAAATCGTACGAATCGGCCCCAAACGTGAAATAAACTGATCACCGAACTCGCCTCTCAATTGGTCCATTGTTACGCATGCTCTGTGGCATGTGGCACCGTCTTGTTGAAACCACATGCCATGCAAGGCAAGCTCTTCCATTTTGTGCAAAAAAAAGTTTGTTGTAATCTCACGGTAGCGCTCACCATTCACAGTAACTTTGCGATTCACATCATCTTTGAAGAAATACGGCCCAATGATCCGCACCAAACAGCGACTTTTTACTTGCGACTTATAGGTACTATAAGGCAAGTTATGCATTCGTAAAAAAAATCGAACTCGAGATTTTGATCAAAGTTGACATTACGATGATAGCGAAGACTAAAAAAGTGGGTCTCGCAATTCTGTCTGTCTGTCTGTCAGTCTGCCTGTCTGTCTGTTCGACTACAGGCTAAACGACTCGGCCGATTTTCTTTAAACTTGGTACATATCATTTTTAATTTTTTCCCCCCACACGTTTTTTTCTTTTTTTTTTTTTAAGACCAAAAATAACGGTACCCCCCATACGAATTTTTTTCGAAATTATATAAACATATTTTTTTCTCAAAAACTGTTCGACAGATTTTAAAAATAAAAATACAGAAAAATTTCATTTAATTAAATCTAGGTATTGGTTGAAAAAAATTTTCCGAAAAATGGTTATTGAGGGTACCCCCCATGGAACCATTTTTTTTGTTTTTGACTAAAGCTCCCCAAAAACATAAATAGAATTGTGTACTCAAATTTTCAGAAAAATTTTTTTTGGATTTTTAAAAAAAACTTCAAAAATATTTTTTCAAAACTCAATATTTCGAAAACCCCATGCTAGATTTTTTTTAAACTTGATAAATAAAAGTTTCTCAATATGATCTACAAAATGTGAAACAAAATTTTTTATTTTACCTAAAAATAAAGGTACCTACCATACAAATGCTAAAAAATTAAAAAAAATGCTTTTCAAAAATCGTATTTTTCTCGAAAACGGCACCTAGAATTTTGATAAAATTTTTTTTCTTTCAATTAATTTTTACGATCTTTAATTTAATAAAAGAAATTTTGAAATTAAGATATTACAGCTTGTACCTACCATAGAACCATTTTTTCGAATTTTGAATTTATCATTCTCCACATAACGGATCTTAATGAACATTTTTATGGAGAAGCTTCTAAAAAGTCTAAAACACATTGCATTTCAAAACTTTAAAATAAATATTTTTTGAATTTTTGAAAAAAAAAAATCTATTTTTTCTTTTCTTGAAAATTCAATATCTCCGAAACGGGTCAATATTTCTTTTCGTAAATTTAATTTTTATTCGAACAATAATAAAAACTTTAAACTAGCGTACCAAAATTTTTTCTTAAAAAGCTTTTAAAAAGTTTGTATATAAAAGCTTCTTTTAAAGAAACCACTACAACGACTTATAATTTTTGTTCTTGCATAAATTCATATTTGCATAGCATTCTGTTACTACTAAAAGAATTTAAAAATTAATTTTATCCTTATGAACAGTTTTCTCTAATAACATTCGTTTTTAAAATTCCCAGTCGATTACATAGGAGCAGGTTCGTGCGACCCAGTCGTGCATTTTATTTCCGGATGCATTGGTAGTCTTGCAATGCTTCTGCCTGTTCTTTCAAATACCGCAGTTTTGCTTGTTCACGTATCCATTCAACCAGAAGTGAGCTTCGTCGCTGAACACAATTTTTTTTGGTAGGTCGTTCGGCTTCAATTCTTGCACCAGCTGTATTTTGATAGGCTTCACACCAGAATCCTTCCGCAAAATTTTCCACGTAGTGGAGTAACAAAGGCCCGATTGCTGCGAACGGTGCCGAATCAATAATTCACGGTCATCATTAAGACTGGCCGATACTTTCTTAACAGAGCACACATATTGATAATAAAATTCAATAATTTGCAAGCGTTGTTCGTTTGTAAGCAGATTCGTGATTAAATTATAGACCAAACTGAAGATGTTTGACAGTGACACAAAACACGAAGCGTGCGTGAGCTGTCAAAACCAGTGGTGCAAAAAAAAAAAATAGCAAAAAAATCACCCATTATAACCACTGTTATTTCTTTGCAGTAACCTTATTTCGAATAGCTTTTTTAAACTCCCCGTAGGCAATATCATATGGAAACACTATTTGAAGATCAAAAGCTTCTGAATTTCCGGTAAAACGCGCTTCGTATCGGTACCTGGAATTAGATACAATTTTTTATAATTTTGGAAAAATTATAATTATTCTGTTTGATATCTTAAAGCATTTTTATAAGAGTTTATCATAAATTTAAATTGAAAATGCTTGCATTTGATATCTATGACTCTTATTCGTGACTTTATTCTTTTTGTATTTCTTCATTCTGATGCTGGTGTGCCCCAGGGTTCCGTTTTGTTTCCATGCATTTTCCCTATTTTTGTGACTAGTCTCTTCTTTAAAGTTTTTATTCCAGTTAGCTATTTCAAAGACGGAGGTTCCTTATTCTTTACGTATCGTACTCATCTCAGATGCATATCTGCTCTTCGGTGAAAAATTGCAAAGGCAGTGTATGATAAGCCCATTAAATTTTGAGCTTGAAAGAAATATCACCTGCAGAATCAATAACTGTGTGAAATTTAAAGCAATCTAAGCCCAATCTCCTCTTAAATCCACTCTCTTACGTAACTCTTGCACTATGATTAAACATTTCAATCTCAAACATAATTACAGAACCTACTTACCGTGGCGCAAAATATTAAAAATAATAGCATTTTGAAATGTACGAGTATACTACTGGACTTTTCAGTAGATCAAAGGAAATAACTTTAAGACTACAGGATGGATTTTTGATAAAATATTAATTTAAAATTTTAATAAAACTATCCTAACTGCTGTCACGTTTACATTTACTTGGCTACTGTGCATTGCTCTCTTGATAAAATTATCAATACATTTTTAATACAATTACAAAATATTCTGACTGCAATATACATTGCGAGGACATTTCCTTCTGATGGCAATTATTGCGGTGGCGACGAAATTAACTAGACACAAAGAGAGCTGGACGAACAAATGAAACAGAAAAAATTAATATAACTTCTATATGTTTCCAATATTCTTGTATTTTTATTTGTTTTTTTTTTTTTTAATTTTTTTTACAACCAGTTTGCCATTTCCCATTTATTAGATTTTTCTTTTTGGTTTTTGCCATTAATTTTTCTTTGTTCCTTCCTCATAAAAAAGTATACTTCTATAAAATACTCGCTTTCTCTTTACTTTATGTGAGCAGAGGGAAGCCAGGGACGTGCATAGAGAAATATATGTAGGTACAGAAAAAATGTATATTAAACAAAAAAAAAAAAAGAAATCCTAAAGGGACGGTCTCTGGTCTAATGCAAAGGCTCTGCCATAGCTACTACCGGCCGGCCGTTCCAATCGAATTAGATTTTCCGATTGAATTTTCTCGATTTTTAATTGCTTTCACTGCAATTTTAATTTTTTTTTCTTTTCTGTGTATTTTTTTTATTGTTATATTGGCATACTATAGCAGATGGGTAATAATATAATCTATAGACTGGTATATCTTTGTATTCGCCGGGATAAATGTTAGAGTGTTGGTATTTTGTTTTATAATCTTTATCGGGACTCGAAGAACCTGAAGGAGAAAAGAAAATTCAATAATATACTAATTACATACAACGACTGAAAGGTATTTAAGTTAAAATATACGCACTTAAGGATCTTAACAAACATAATTGGACTGTTAGAAACTTGTGAACTTGCAAGATTCCTACGAATTTTGAGGACCGATTTCAAATGCTTGGAAGACCAACATAAATTAAATTTGTTATTATGTCTTTAATTTGTTCCTCAAAAATTAAAACTATTTTACTTCCATAAATACTGATATTAAATTAAAATACAAAAAAATGAAAACTATTAGAGGACCAGGTTTCTGGGGTTTTCAGCTTTACTTTTAAAGGTATATGGAAGTGTAATTTTTGTCCGAGGTAATCTTAGAAAATTCTCAACTATATAAGGTAATAATGTCTTTTTTTTTTTAATTTCAATGAGAATATCAAAAGCATTTATTTTGTATAAATTTTATTTGGAAAGATTAATTGGAGATCTTATATTATTATTATTTGTTGTACAGGGTGGGCCATACAAGACCTACCAAATTTACTTGAATAAATGCTTTATTTTTAAATTAAAATTATTTTACTCTTTTTGCAGGTTGTAATTGAGTTCTTAGGAATATAAAAACTGTTCCACAGATTTTTTACGAAAAAAAAATCAAAAAAATGTACTTGTATTTACAAATGTCTGGTTAATGGCAACCAGTATTTTGAATAAAAAATTGTATTTCACTTATCTTTTATAAATCTATAAATTGATGAAAAATTTTTGAAATTTTTGAGACCCAATTTTTCGAATTTCGACTTTATTTCTTTTATAGAAATTTGTAAAAAGCTTGAAACGTATTCTTTTCACCTATTAATTGATATGAGGCAGAAAATGCTTATTTGGCACACCAGTTCTTATTCGGAAATATTAAGGCTTTGAAGGATAATGGTGCATGCTTATGTTTTACTTATGAAATTTCATTTGATTAAATGTTATAAATGGATGAAGTGCCAAAGAGTCATGGGTATGCGTGGAAATCTAAAATCTTTAGAACGTCAATATTTTCTTATATCCATTAAACTACGTATGAGATTCTGTGCAATCAATGTCAAAACCGTCATTTTCAAAATATTCAGTACAAACAAACAATAATTGTATTGTTTGGTTTTCATACCGGTTGTGGTGCTATTAGGTCGTCCTTTTTTTGTAATAAAAATAACCTTATTGCAACGTTGTCTCTTTATTCAATTGTATGAATAAGACATTAATAAAATGTGGTTTCAAGAAGACAAGCTACACACAGCGGTTGTAACAAATGTGTATATCGAAAAATGGTCCTGTCGATTTGGCGCCTGGATCATGTGATTTAACACCTCTTGATTTGTGTATGGGATTAATTGTTAATTGATCTATGTAGCAAGCTCAAAGAGTGTCGTTAGAGAAGCTTAGAGCGAATATTGAACAAAAGATAGCGGCCGTTTCCGCCGAAATGTGTGGTCGAGTCATCGTATATTGGGTTCAACGAATCGACAGCTGCAAACGTGTCTGTGGTGGACATATGAACGACGTCGAATTCCATACGTAAAGGTTTTGATTATACTTCAAACCAATAATAAGATTTTCGAAAGTTTTATTTAAAAAACACGTTTGTATTTTTGTAATTATAATTAGCTCAATTAAATACGAGTAGGTAAGCAAATCATTTTGATATGATAATACCGTTTTTTCTCAAATTTGTCATCTTTTCTTTGGTCAAGTCGGCTGGTACAAAACAACCACCTCCTCGGGACTTAAAGTCTCTTAGCCCGGGTCAGAGCGTCCTTTATAACATGTCTGTCGGAATACAAATACTGATGAAAATAGATGCTAAGATACTTTACTACATTTTTATGTCTTACGATCTCTAAAATGTGCTATTAAGTTCTAAGCAGAATATTTTCAGATTTCTGAAAGATAATGTTCAATTCATTCATCGGAATATCACTAAGTCTTTTCGAAAACACGCTGTTAATAAATGTTTATTACCTTTGACTTTATAAGAGTTCTGTACGTTATTACGTAGAACTCAAAACCTGACTCAGACAACCTATGAGATCACTGGTTTAAATGTCGAAAATTGGTCAGGTGACCGCTCCCTGCTGAAGACCATTTTTATATCAAAAATTGTATATTATATTAAAAATTGTATGTGTACAATAGTAAATAGATGGGTCGTTTTAAAAAAATTACATTTTTAGCGTTATAGCTTCTATTTTTTTTGCATTTCAATTTAAAGACTTGAAATTTGGCATGGAACTGTGTTTCTATGTCAGCATTATAAGAAAAAAATTGCAGATCGATTGATGGTAACGAATAGCCATGGTAATTAATAATGTGTAATCTCCGTGGCCTTTTTGGGATGTTATTTTCATGCTTAATCAGTTTTATTAATATTTTTAATGATGAAAATGATTTTTTATTTAATTTTGGGCCTTGTCGTTTGAAAGGCCTTCTCTCAAACTTCAATTTCATGATATGCCAAAAAAAAAAAAAAATTGTTTTGTTGTCCGAATACTTAGTTGAACGAGTGTGACAAGATTTGAAAAAAAACCTAATTAAACATTTTCGCTTTTTCACACAACTAAACAATTTTTAATAATTTTTTACGATGCATTATCTTATAGTACGTCAAAAAACCTTTAATTTCATGTTTTATTATAATTTAATTATTGCAGTTAATTCCTTTAAAATTTGCATACAAAATAATTTTTTCATCCGAGTAAAAATTCAGTGTAATCTCCGTGGCCTTGTTATCTTTGTACCGTATAAATATTTTTTAGTCTAACCACTACCAAAAGAAAGGTATTTACTCATAATTAAACCTAATATAATTTGGATGACATTGAATTACATTTACTATATTAAAATTAAGAAATAGTCGATTTTGTAATCTCCGTGGCCATTTTCGTATTTGTTTTTTAATAAATGTTCTTTTAGTTTATAATTGCTCATATTATTATTAATTTTTTTATATTATAGATAAATATACTGAATTTCATCATTCCTTACAGTATTGGTACCGTAAAATTTCCAAGAAAGTTATGTGCTGTTATTTAAAATAATTTTGTTTGACTCTTTCATGCTTTTAAACAAAATCATTTCGTAAACAAACAACTTTTTTATTAATTATCCTATTAAATTTAGTTGCTTTCCAAAAAATGTCAACTATCTATTGTTACTATTAATTTTGTGGATTATTGTTATTTTATGCAAGAAAAGAACATTTTTAGTACATTCGTAATTTAAAATTTAAATTTTTATCAAAAAATACTCGTAAAATGGAAAATATTTGAAATTATTTTTGCGCAACTCGGAGAACTCCTTTTCTACTTGTTTACTATAGATTTAGAAACTAAAACCCAAGAAAAACTGAAAAAAAAAATTTTTTTCAAACGATCAAAAAAAAATGTCAATTTTTAAAAAAATGACGAGTACACATTGTTGACAGGGGAGCATAGCATTTCATCAAAAGTCTTTCGCAAATCCTTACTTCGGTATATTTATATGGAAATATTTTTGTTGAAAAGGAATGAAATTATAAAACGAACGAGTTCAATTGAATTTTTATTGTAGATCGCTCATAATGAAGTGAAAAAGAAACTAGTTGGGCGAAATGATAACTTTGCGAGTAAGATGAAAGAAAGATAAAAAATCGGGAGCTGAAACAAATTAATTGTAAATATGACGAAATAAGGATATCACAAAATAATTTTTGACGAAACCCTTTCTTTCATCAGATACCGGCTTAGACGCAAAATGAATTGTGCCATGTTCCACCTTAAAACTGACTTGAGTATCCGGTATTACTCGTACATTAATGTCTCCAATAACAACGGATGTCATCCATATCGCTGGATAATATACATATGTTAATAATATGTTATTAAACATTGTGATATTATTGTCAACTGTTACCCAAGGAAGATGTCACAATACATCGCTGGATATTCTTCCAACTCCTGAAAATAATGCAATTGGAAAAGCTTTTCTCAAAGGTCAATGATTAATATTAAAGTCACAGTTGGGGTCGTTAAATTAATCAATGATAATTGAGACAATGACACTTCCTTATCGAATTCCTGCATGTTTTTTTTTCAATTATTGGATAAATCTGGTAAGTCCAATAGCATGTGTAGTGTATATTCCAGGCATTACTTAACCAAAGCACTTTTTCTATTGTTAAAAATTCGTTCATTATTCCAATTCAGAAAAAGAGCTACCTTGGTAATGTTTCTAATTACAAGCGAAAGCCAAACTTTCATGTTATGTTAAGCTATTTGAGGAGATTATTTTGTAAAGTTTTTGTTTAAGATGTAATTACTTTCGTACGATTGAGCAATGTCTTGAGGAAAAAGACAAAAACGATGATTACAAATAAAACTAAACGTCAATCAAATTAAGATCTTCTATAAGTTGTGGCTCATAGTTCTATTGTATTCAAGGTTTCATCTTCAGGTTGAGTTCAATGGAACGGAATACATTTGAAGATAAGAACTGAATAAATTCTTTACAAAAAAATAACTTCTGATTCAATAAATGTGAACTATGTTGTACCTCAAGGTAACCAGCTTAGGCCTTTACTCTTGTTGTATCAATATTAAAACCTTGAAGGGTAATAAAAATACATTAATGATATTAAATTATTTAAATTTTATCTAAAGCCAGTCAGATTCTCTAAATCTTGAAAATGACTAAAATATTATTGTCTGATTGAATGTTTGTTAATCGATATCTTTGTTCTGTGCTTACAGCTTTAATCACTTTGTACTTATTGAGTTATTAAGACTTTACACTTAAGGACGAGTTTAAAGGCGTTTTAATATTTTAAATATTTGTCAATTAGATACTATAGTAAAGTTTGTAATTTTTTATTAATCTATGTAGTTGTTTTTGTAGCTATTTTTATTTATTTCCTTTTTTACTTGCCTTAAAACTCACAACTGGATCGCACGTACTTACTGTTATGCACACATACTTTGGAATTAAAAAAACACTGTTCAAAAATGTTCAAATGGATAAAATGTGTGGTTTAAATTGCTAAAAACAACTACCAAAATGCCATCTCATTTCTGACTTTAATTTTAAAATAATATTAATTTCCAATTGCAGAACTTGCTGTAAGGTACCGCCAGTAAAAATAGAAGAGACTGCTCTTTTAGTCCATAATTCATTGCCTGCTGAGTTTCTGATAGGTTCAGTCTTAAAACATTTTAATTCCAGCTTAAATTATGTATTGATAAGAACCTAAACTATAAGCCGTGCTATAAATGAGTTCTTTGAGTACAAAACAAAATTTAATCAGTACACTATAAAATTCACTCCCAATATAATAAAAAGACATATCCGCGCTCCTTTCCAAGTATGTCTTTCTCTATAATTAGGCCATCTGCTTTTAGGTGTGATTGAATTATATATTCAGCTTGCGGGTTAAAAGTCGACATTTTGTAAATAATAAACAACCTAGACTATCCATTAAGTGCAATCTACCTTATAATAATAAAAAAAAAAAACCATTTATTAATAATCTTATTTTTTTTTAATAAAAATTAAAAATATTTACTTTGTTTAAATAAATTGCTTCGATATAATAAGAGATTAGAGTGCAGAACAATTACAAAAATAGAGCCTCCACGTCCGTTTTCTCCGCTCAACACTATACATTGTAGTTCGGCCTAATTAAGAACACAAACAATAATTATTAAGAAGAAATAAATTTCCATAAAACAGGGGTTGCACCAACAACTAAGTCTTATTTCCCCTTCTATCACACATTAGGTGTATGATGTATCTTTACATAAACCTATAACAATCTACCCTATAAACTTATGTGTAAAGTTTTACAATTTTAAACTATTTATAATTTATAATGCAAAAGTGATGGATGCGTGATGGTGAGGTGTGGAGATTGTAGGGGGTTGTTTGCCGGGAACGGCCTGGGTCATATGAATAAAAACTTTTACATGCGCATATTATAGTTTATTTTATAGTATAAGAAGAAAATACTTTCTATATATATATATATATAAAAACTCAGTGTCAGTTTTTAATTAAATAAAATATGACATCCTCTGTTTGAATTTCTCATACTCTCGCCTCCATAGCAGCTCCTCTATAGCAGCTATATGGAAGAAAAACTCAGCACAACACACTGCTGCACCACACATCGACTCAAATGAAAAGGGGTTAATTTTATAAATGCTGATTTACGAGAAGAAAACTTTCAATAAACTATATTATACTTTATACACCACAAGTGGAGTGAGTAGTACTATAACTATAAGTCAGGGCTGTCGTTTTAAAAAATTCAAAAGGTAGTACATACATTATGTTCTTTAAAATCGCTGAGTAGCTCAACGTTTAGCAGCAGCTATCTTGCTTTGCAAAAAAAAAAATACTACGCATGAATCTTATAACTTTATACAATCAAACCCGTTTAAATGTATTTTTGACGATGTATTTTCTATTTCAACTTTTTGTTTTTAACCATGCTCTGTATCCAATTAGTTGAATTTGGCACATAGCTGAGTAAAAAATTATTATTTGTCGATTTGCTTTACAGAGGTGGACTGTATTCCACAGAGATTTTTATTTCGATTTCATGATTCTACTCACATCTTGAAACCTATTCAAATTTCTCGCTGTTGCTAAAAAACATGTACTTTAAAGAGTTGTGAAACGTATTCAATTATAATTTTACTTGAGCTAAAATAAGGCTTAAATTAAATTAATTTAAATTCATTTTAGGTCTCATTTATAGAATTAAATAAAAAGGAATACGCTCCACAATTTATTTATTCCAATATTCTTGATATTTGTGAATGCATTCTTTTAAATAGCCTAATTGCCTCTAAAAAACTGTTGAACGCATTACTTTTGAGTTTAGCGAAAACTGAGTAGCGCGATTAATTAATTTTGTTTTGAAATATAAGCTGTGAGATATGTAGAGAGTAAGCTTATGGATATCCATTTGAGCCTTCTCTTCAAAAATCTCACTTTCATTCGAAACAATAAATAATGATATTTATATCTTATACGACAGCCCTGCTTTGACTACAATTAACGACATCAACTATACGAGACGATGAAGATTGCTAAAGACTTAGCCCGAGACTTCGACACTGACTCTGACTTTGCCATATCTATACATACATGCCTCTCTCTGGAAGACACATAGGTTAAGTTAGGTATGTGTCGTTGTTGTCGTCTTTCTCATCGTTGTTTTCGTCGTCAGTGTTGTCGGAACGGGGCGATGACGATGATGTTGATGACGCTCAATATGCTATGCCGGTTTATTGCATTACCCGCGCATATAGCACTTTTAAGTAAGTTTGCGGCTGACCGATGTTTTCTTAATTACATTTACTGTTTATGTGAACACCAAAGTAAGAACTAACAATACAGACATTATTTGCACTTACGCTCAAAGTTCATACCCCTTTATCTATAATTTGCAGAGATGTATGTATATGTATAGGGAAGGCAAGGCAAAGCGATTCAAGGCATAAAGCTTTGAAATAAGGAGCACTCGACAGATGATTGAGTACACCTCGGTTAGGGTTTCCCATTGAATATTTTGGACTTATAACGAGATCTTTATTGTGATTAATTATTTTTTTTTATTTTTTCTCAAAAAAACAAAAATCTTAAAACCGTCTATTGGGAAATAGTTACATAATTTTTTTTTAAAGTAGTAAATGTAAATTTATTTTATAATTTTTATTTTAAAATCTATATTTTGGAAATTATTTCTTAAACAAAATGTTGATTGATTTTGAATTATAATAATAATAGAATAGGTTTATGTTTTCAGGAAAAAGCTTTAGTACTTTAGATGCATTACACAATAGATTCTTGTCACATCTCATTCAAATCGCCCTGCATAAATAAAAACGGTGAACCCCGCAGTAAAATTATTATTGTAAGGCGAAACAGAACCATAAGAATAATAAGACCAAAAAGACAAAAAACATGGTTTTCCGCATTGGGCGCCATTCTTAAATAGGAGCTTATTGAGTGTAAACGAAACTTCCAAGCGGTGACCGTGTCTTAAAATAAATTTATGTTTAAGTCAAAATTTTAAATAAAAAGAATTTCATTGCTTCAGGTCTGCTTTCCTTTTAAGAAATCCATTCTTATTAATAAAAACTCATTTCTAATAGGAGTACAGTGCAAACAGGATCTAAGATCACACAAATTTGTTCATTTGACTGACTTTAATAGAAAATGATTAAATTCAATTCTTATTGGTTGGTGGGTCAAACTGCTTGAAATTCTGAATATTTCCTGTTTCAGGTCAGACTACCTGTAGTTAGTGCCCAAAAATCTAGCTGACATCAAAGTTAGCAAATATCTGTAGTGCCCAAAAATCTAGTTGACATCAAAGTTAGCAAAAATCTGTTTTTTTATGATCTAAATAAAAAAGTGTTAACTGAGAAATTCATTTCCTTACATGTTTGTGGGCTTTAATAGAGTCAGCTTAGAGTTAAAGTTAAGCTTGAAATAAATACTTGGGGGTATTGTATATAGATTTATTACTTGTATATATCAAAAACAATATTTTTTAAGGCTAATAGATATTTTCAGTAACATTATTTGGTCTAGAGTGTTTCCAGATGACTGGGCATATGTAACTATTTTACTTCTTTTTAAAAAAAAAGTCAGAATAACATTTGAGTAATTAAAGTATTATCCCACTTTCGCCTCCAGTTAGCAAGTTCTTTTTTAATTCAGCTCTTTCCTTCTCTGTTCAGTTTGATTTTCAGTCGGGCCAATCTACAGAAGGTTCTCTGCTGCAATTTTGTACAAATTTATCAACCTGATTAAATAGAACTGTTTCGAGAGAATTATTTTGTAAACATTATTAAGTCTTTTGAAAGATAAATGATATGATAATTTTCTAAGAAAAATTGAAATCTCGAGGGATTGCATAAGATCTTACTTAGGAAATCGATTGAAAAGACTTAAAATCGTTAATATCAGAAGTGAATTTATACTTCTTAACATTGGAGTGAGTACCTCAAGGTTCTGCTTTGGGACCAATCTTAATTTTCATGCTTATCAATTCATTTTTTTTTTAAGAGATCAATAAGGTCATTTTTGTTGCCAAATACGATATAAGTTGTAGGGCTGTCCCTTGTACCTCACATCAGTCATATACTTTGCTCTTCATTTATTATGAGAATCTGGTCTGTGCAACATGCATATATCATTATCTAAAAAACTAAGCAAATTTCTTTCAATTTGGTAAATCAAAATAATTTTTGAACCAAGGCCTGCTTCCATGCAACTCACTGTCAAAGATTGAAGTGAATTCAATTACCATCCGATAATTGATAAGAATTTTAGATAGCCGATAAAGAAGAAATCTTCCGCCCCGAAGATGTCAAATACTACTTCTAGCCTCTGGGCGCTATAGTGGCTTGGAATATTTTTCTTTTCAGACTGAAAACACTAACGAATTTAAATGCTTGCGGCTTGTAATTGACTAAAAAATGAGTTTTAAAAATCTCTTGTCCAAATTTTTTTTCCCTCAACTATTGTTATACAATTATGCATTTTTGCATTAGATTAGATGCATGTAGATTACAATATTCAATCGCATGTTCAGGCAAAGTCTACTTAACTCCAGAAACAACCATACTTCGAAGCTGATAAGACTGTTTATTGTTCTAAGTGCTTTTACTCCATCTTTTACGCTGCTATAAAGTCTTAAATATATATTTAGGAAGTCTTAATTTTAGAATTATTAACGTAACGAAAAACAGTTTTATTTCGCTATGTTTAAAGAAGTATATTAGCTATTCCTTAATTTTTAACACTTTTTAACTATCGTATCGTAGTAGGGCTTTATTTCTTCTGAACAGACCCTAATAAATGACAGTTTGTGCAAAATTTAAGTAAACACGCCATTTTCGAAGCATAAAACTTCCAAGATCGGAATCTAATGAGCTGAGCTTATTCTGCAGTTGATGATCCACAAGCAAAGAACAGGGTTGTGAAAACGTATATAAAAAGCTTAGTGTGCTGATGTCAGCAAAACTATGAAGTGCCTTAGAAGTTGTTTCAGACAAGAGATCATGAAGAAAATGAAAAGTATCGGTCACAGAATGGAGCCTTGGGGACTACCAGCATTTATTTTTTAACCTTATTTTTATCAGATGAAGAAAACTTTTCTCTGACAAAAACCGTGTTCCATCTAATCAGAAAGAAGTAACAGTTGCTTTCTCTTCAGCACTAAAGGAATATAATATTTACAATCTGAAAATAAAATAGTTACTAGTACTCATAATCTAGAAACATCATAATATTGGCATTTTAGGTAGGTTTTGTCAGGTACTCAGTGTCACTCACAAAATCTCTTTGAGTAGACATGGGCGTTTTGACAGCTCCATATTTGTTGATCTGTGGGAAAGATGTGATGATTTTCAATTGATTTCCCCAACTTATTTATTTTTAGAAAAATAGTAACTTAGATGCAGTTTCTTTAGGCGTAAGGCAGACACGTGATGTGGTTCATGCAAAACATATTAAAGGCCGAAATATGTCTTTTCTTGCCGAGAAAACTACTAACTAGTTTTGGCATTTCTGGTTATTTGAGTACATTGGCTGTGTAAAACCTTTGAAACTTTTAGATTGAGTGTAAATTTCACCATCGTGTTGCTTGTTGCTTGGAAAAACCAAGCTTCTACTAAAATAAGAAGACAAATTTTTTTAAACATAGTCCTTCAATCCTCGAATTTGTAGGTCTTACTCGTATCAAAGGATTTTGAGTAAAGTTGTTATGGGTTTCTGAGTTTTTTGTGTAACTTTATGTTCGGTTTATTTTAATTATCGTGGAGGAGGTTATAATCTTTGGGGCCTCGATATGATTAAGGTCCCAACACATAGGACCAACTATAGCATGCATGAGCCCTTGACACGTATGGGTAGACTTGTAAATTGGAATTCAAATATTTTTGATTTTGATATAAATAAAAGTAAATTAAAAAACATACTCAAAACCAGTGGTCCACGCTCCTAAATATTCTTTGTTTCATGTTATGTTATTGTTTTGCTCTTACGTAATATTATTTGTTTATTTTTCATGTTTTCTTGTGTCAGTGTTAATTGTAATTGAGTTTGCCTACTAACAACTAACACTGCACTAAATGATGAGCCGGTGGTATAACACAGTTCTCTGTGTTGGCAAACATTTGTTCGAAAGACGGAGCTTGCTATAAGCTTTCTTCAACGAATTCTGATAGTGGAAAAAAAAACTTTAATATTTATATTTTTTAAATATTTATTTGAAAAGCATGGCAACCTTGTTTTGAACTTGGTAAGAGAGTTCCTTTCCAGCGATGAACGTTAATAGAAAATAAAAAACTAAATATATTGTCTCTTAAGCACACTAGGAAAGTTTCAATTTTATTTTATTAAAAGGAAGGCTTTCTGGTGTAGGTATAAATTTATTAATACAATTTCGCATTAGAGCCTGCTATGTTATCCCAACTATATAACATATTCGAGTACAAACATTATGTAGATTTATGCATAAATATACATCAGAGCTGTTTCAGGAGGCATTGGTGGTGGTGATGGCAGTAAAGGCGGTGAAGGTCTCCATACCATCCCAGATTCATATGGCAATGGCTACCTGAACTACTATACCTAAGTTAACTTCCTATTCCGAGGGCAAACATCAGAACGTTGGAGTTAATGCGTTTAATATAGGCAATATTTATAATTTAAACATTTCGCCCATTTTGATATTCAATAAAACTATACAACCTCCTCGTCGACGTACTACATGCATATTCAAATGGGCACGCATGTACGAAGGTTATTTGTGTCAGGCTCGGGTGTATGAGGCAATGGCTGGACAGGAGCAGGACACATCCAACGACGGACGTAACGTCGGCGTCGTCGTCGTTCACGTCGTCGTCATATTATATACAAGTAGAGGGCATAAGATAGAGCTCCTCGGACATGTCTGTCGGTCGAATAGGAGGCGTGTATAAGTTTGTGTTTAAACGGAGGAGTATCTAACACTCGCTCGATTGACGACACATGGTAAGGGTTAATTAAGTTTTGCTTTGATTAATTAAGTGATTGCATTATCGATATTATAAAAGCGTTGTTAATGTCATTTCAATAACAATAGGTATTCAATTCTCGATCTTTGACCGAACCTGCACGGTGGAGTTATATTTTACCTGATATTATATTAAATACGTATAGTCGGAGCTCGGGAGGAGCAGGAGGATAAAATTCAGGTTGGTATTATCTTTATTGGAAATTAAATGTGGTTATATGTTGTAACCTAATGCTAGGCGTTGATGGTAGTTATGTCTATGAGTTAATTGGATCTGTGATAAGTTTTGCCCATGAATTTAAAAAGCAAACGATACAGACTATTTTAAAAGATTAAATGAATAAGGTTTTCCTACAATACTCGTAGTTATGGGGTAAGATGTCTACGTGGCTAATTCGTCTCATTTGTATACATTTATTGTATTTTACGGAAATATAAATGGGCCAGTTTGCTAGAAAATTACGAAAACTCTACAGGTGCATTTAAAAAAGAAATACCATCAATTACGAAAGCAAGCACAATTCCTAGACAGTGAACCATAAGACCACCATATTGATTTGGATACTACATCCCCCAATTTAGATCATGTCGCGAGCTTCGAGTTTATCAGACGAGTTGGCCAAACCCTTCTTGTAGCTTATTCGCAGAAAAGAAACAAGAATCCATTTGGAGATATGGGAGGAAGTATAAGTACACAAAAACGTGATCACTTTTTTTCTATATTACATTAACTACTCAAAAACGTGAACGTTTACAAATGCAATTCACGTTTTAGGAAGTTCATAAGAAATATGTTATTTAAATTTGTTTTTGTTGTCTCTTTGACTTCCAAATTTGATGCAACGCTAAGTAATTGCATTTATTGAATCTGTATTATTGAATTTGGTTTTAAAATTTTTGTTTGGTTAATATTGCTAGCTATTAGGTGTTATAACAGGACATTGTTTGATAGGGAAGCACAAAACACGGCTTGGAATTTATTCTAACGATTTTGGCCTAAGCTGCATGGACGAAGAAGAGAAGGAATCGAAGCCCCTTCTTCTCTGTACATGTCCTGTTTTATACAGAGACGTAGACTCCATCTGGGAGATTTTTATTACAATGATCTTGCAAATATACTATATACAGACTATCTCGCTCGATTCATAAGGGGCCTTAAAGGAAGATACATTATGGTCTCACAATGGACCAACTCATTTGAAATTAATGTATGATTTATAAAAAAATTTCAGTTTTTTAGAACCCTGATACTAGAAAGTTTCATCCTTCAACAACTTCGGAGTATTATAAGAATTCATTTTAAAGCATTCGAGAAACGTAATTAGTTTCAAAATACATGACCTGACACGGGAGTTCTACAATTGAGAAGAATTTTACCTGAGGAGAGGATATTGAAAGTTCTTGGAACTGATCCTTTAATCAGCACCAGTTGCTTAGCGTTGCACTTCAAAGTTTCAAGACACACAATTTATAATATACTGTATGGAGACAATCTTTATCCATTAATCCATCCCGATGATTTTAGAAAAAGACTTGAGTTTTCCAACTGGCTGATGAAACGGAGCTTGAATGACAATGACAGGAGTAATTGAAAACTTTAGGCTAAATTTTACAAGCTACCTTGAGCTTTTGAAAAAATGATTTACCAGAACTACGAGCATTGGAAAACATTCCACCGATTCAACTGCAATATATTATTCATTAATAATTATGAAACACCCTTACAAGAGGTTGTAATCAAACTTGACATTGCGATTAAAGAACAATTGGGGAAAATTCCGCCTAATATATTTCATTTCTGGAACAAATCCTAGCTAAGGTCTTGCAAAGGATTAGTAGGAGTATAATATTTTAATTAGTTCCAACAACAGCGTCTTCAATCCATCCAAGTAAGTGATATGTATCACCTCCATACATGTGAACATCGGGAAGATCATCGATAAGTGAGAAAATAAGTGTTCCTAAAACAGACTCCTGTGGTACCCCAGAGTTAACAAAGAATGGGGGAGAGGTACCATACTTAATTTTAATAGTTTGTGCTCTATTTGTACTTTTTTTTATACTCAAAAGCACAATTAGACCGATGTTGGCAGTATCTAAACAAAACAAAGTTCGGAAGTAACTTTAGCAAATGCTGACTCACGACTGTATGTAATCCTTTTCTTTGTTGAAATGTTAATTTTGTGTATAATGTCTTTGTTAATCAGGCTTAAGAAGTGTCTTTGAACGAAGACAATTGTTCCTGTGATGTAAAGGGTGGTTAAAATTGAATGTGAACCACACCTAAACGTCAAGTTTTCTTCTGCATTTATGGAAATTTAAACGTTCCATGTTATGAAAGCAGAAGCATTCTTTATTGACCTTAAACCTCACGTGTCAAGAAGAAAGTTAAATTCGATTCTTTTTGCTTACGATGTAATTAATTCTAACATAAATTGCCCGGTTTTGTTATCTATGTTCAGTATATACGTTCCTACCCGCTGTTTACGACCAAGAAATGGTGATTTTTTTCATGTTCCATTCCATAGTACAAGTTACGCTAAGCACAATCCAATTACCAATGCCTGTTTAAATTTTAATGAAGTTGATTTTGCCATTGAATTTAATCTTAATAGAAATGAAATTAAGAAAAATATATTAAATTTATTGTAATTATTACTATATTATTTATTTATTAAATGTGTAAGATTGTCAATACTTAATTTAAGCTCTTTTGTAATCTTTATAAAGTTTGTTAACTTGAAAGATGGTAAATAAATAAATAAATAAATAAATATTTGACATTTCTCAATTTCAGACTAACTCAATTTGAACCATTTAAAGATACACAATCGAGCAACGCTTTAAAGTTATTCAGGCTTATTATGAAAATGGGCGTTCAAATCAAAATGCATATCGTGCACTTCGTGATTTTTTCGCTCAATTTAATCGTCCACCTCAGTGGATTCGTCAATAAGCAGAATTGCCGCATTTGGGCGAATGATAATCCAAGAGTGATTGTCGAAAAACAAATGCACCCACAAAGAGTGACTGTTTGGTGCCGTTTATGGGCTGGTAGCATCATCTGGCCATATTTTTTCCAAAATGAGGCCGGTCAGGCAGTTACTGTGAATGGTGTTCGCTATCGTGAGATGATAACGAACTTTTTATGGCCCGAATTGGAAGATATGGATGTGGATGATATGTGGTTTCAACAGGACGGTGCCACTTGCCACACAGCTCACGAAACAATGGCTCTTTTGCATGACAAATTCAGTTGCCGTGTTATCTCACGTGGTGGCGATGTCAATTGGCCGCCAAGATCATGTGATTTGACACCATTGGACTTCTTTCTTTGGGGTTATTTGAAAGAAAAGGTGTACGTCGATAAGCCAGCAACAATTCAAGAACTAAAGGATGAGATAATTCGGCACATTAACGGCAAAGAACCTCAATTATGCCTCAGCGTCATCGAAAATTTGCATCATCGGATGGAGGTGTGCCGCCGAGGTTGCGGCGGTCATTTGGCCGATATTTTATTCCATACATAATTGAACCATACCATATTATCATAATAAACAGAAATGACCATAATTTCCTAAATATTAGTGCTTTATTCAAAATCAACATCGGCCCTTAAAATTTAACCACCCTTTATTTAATATTTATTAAGACATTAGTTTACGGGGCTCAATAAATTGGTTTCGTTCAAATTCAAATGGTTTTATATGAGAAAGCTTAGACCATAGCAAGTACTTTGGTGGACTCGCTTTAATACTATCATTTACACCCCAAAATTGTGTATGTGTAATTAAACCTTAACTCGATGTGCAGTAAAAAAAATGCAAGCAGCATGACACCTTGAACATTTATAAATGCACATTCTTTTAGAAAATATATGATAGGTGTGTCTTATAAAGAAGGTGCATGTGAGAATTTTCGCATGTTTAAGCTATCGTTGAATAACATATTTCTATTAATTTAAAATTCTAACTTAATCTTTATTAGAGTTCACAATTACTTCTTTAATTGTCAGCATTTTCATTCCCAAGAATAAATAATAAAAGGTATCCATACCCCTGTAATTTTAATGTCATATACCTGTCTTTCATACCTGTTCAACTTAACACAAAAACAATTAATTCCATAATTCTTTAGAAAAAAATATAATACCCTCCTTTGAGTATGAATAGATACATTGTAAAAAGTTACCAAACGTCCACATCTTGTTATGTTATCCATTGGAATCGGATGTGTACAAAAGTATGCCTACCTACCAATCTTCTCTATATACTCTGACCTTCCTTATCTGGGGTAAACGATTTCTTTCTATCCATATAAATGCATTTATTATTATTATTATTCTTTTTTTTTTTTGTATTTCATTATTATTATTATTGTTTTTATCTTCCATTCGTTTTCGCTCATATTTCCATGGAATCATTAAACACTGTGCTGGGATTTGGATTGGGATTCCTATATGCGATACATTTTGTTGAAAATCAAAGTGAAAGATACACAGATACAAGATACAAAGCGAAACCTGAAGTGTATAGGACACAGTAATTGTTATAAGAAAATAAAAACAACAATAAAAATAATAATAACGATAATCACAATAAAATACAAAGTTGGAACGAGATCATGATGTTTCGGAGAAACCACGCTGCTTGGACTGGACAGACAAAAATAAAATAACAAACTTGTAGCTCTATATTTTTTATATTTCCGTACAACCTGCTCGGAGTTGGGACGGAATAATACCTTTTTCAACTCCACACATCTGAAAGCGGTAATTATCGCCTTAATAATATGTATCCAGATCTCCCTGAATGGAACCGGAAAGGACGCCAAAAAAAATAATATTTTCATACATCTTTATTTATGCTCTCATTAATTTGGTTCTGTATGTACTCATTTATCTTCTAATTACGTGTGGATGCATATCCTTAAAGAGTATTTCAATCTTTTCATTAGCATATTCCGTCTACTAACTTATTGGATTTGGCTAAAGTCTTATTTTTAATGTACACAAATTAAAATTTATTATACTTAGAGTGACTATATAGTAGTGACAGTTTTTCCAGTTGCTATCTTTCTGCAGATGTCATAGTTACCAAAAACTGTCAAAATATTCAGTAATGCTAGCCATATTATCCAGACGACCATAGACAACACCGTGACTTCGCTAATTGGGGGCTGACAAATATTAGCCGGTGATCCGGATTTTGGCCAACAAAGCATCTTCTCCGACGAGGCTCAGTGGCTATGTCAAGGAGTAAAGTTGCCGTTATTGGAGGGAACGCAATCCACAAGGGTGAGAATAAACATCAATGCATCCTCAAAGATTGACTGTTTAGTGGTGAAGCAAAAGGTCTATTGGTGATCCGATGGTATATCTTACAGAACAGTGGCACAAATCCTTACATCGTTTTGGAAAAAACAGATTATTGCACTTAATATTCTCATATTCGTTTCCAGATTCACGCCCTTGTCCTTACGATATGGCAGCGTATGATAACCTCATTAAATTATGTTCTTGTCAAATGGGGAATCATAAGCCGTTTAAGAACTCAATGCTGTCTTCTGTCGTTAAATTTTTTGACGTCTCACTGGTGCATTTTTCCAAAGAAATATGTAAGAGACGAACTATAATCAATTCAATCTTTACACAACCCTAGATTGAAAATGTTAACTGTTTTGACCTATCCTTTTTAATTTATTTAATTTTTTTTTTTCAATGTTCAATGCAGAATTTGTTATTATAAGAACATATGACAGTAGAACTGTCAAACTGAACGTCACATTTTTATTTAGATTTTTATTCAAAAATACTATTCGAACTTCCGACTTTTCTGGTAGATTTTCGAGATACTTTGTTTCATACAACCCTTGCCCTGTCAATTATTACGAACACAACCAAAAAAATCCGCCCAATCAGTCAAGTAATTGAATTTTTTTTTTTTCAAAAATACTGATTTATTATTTTTTTTTTTATTTTATAGAACAAAATTGAAATCCAGCATTTTCCGCTTTAGTTCAGCCGCCATCCCTGGAGATAAAATATCTGAGACAACAGCCTTCAGTCTCAGAACATTGTGCCACACATCTTTCCTATCCTTCTTTCTCTTCCTTAACTTCACGCCCGCGCTGTGTTCAAACATTTAAAGGGTAATCATAAACCCTTGAGCGCGTGTAGATTATAAAAAAAAAAAAAAAAAAAAAAAACTTCTTGACACAAAATTGATACAAAGTTACAAATTAAAATCAGTTAATTTGAAAAACGACTTCTATAAGTCGCATTCCTTCCCTAAATCAGTTCAGCCGTAATATCCGTTTTGCTAGGAATGTTCATCAGTTCAACTCCAGCCTAATTTTGATCGTACCGTCAAATATAGATTCGTTTTCGTTCGATTATGGAATAATTAAGCGGCACAGTTTTCCCGTGCTATTGCAATTTGCAAACATTCAAGACCAATGTTCATCGACACCTCCTTTCTCTCACACCCCGCCCCAACCCTAATTTGAACATTATAAGGGTCCTTAATAAACCCTTGAGCACGTGTGAATTATAAAAAGAAAATAACAGTACTTCAAAAGGTGACGAATTGATATATTGATATCAAATCAATGAACAATGAAGTAAAATTTAATAAAGCCGGAGAGCAATTAGCTGTCCACTCAATTGCTTGCGAAACACTCTTAACGAAATCGGTAAATCCGTTTAGATATTAAGACACAATTTTAACGAAACTATAAACACAAAACCTTTTTCTAAACAAAAATTAAGGGATGTTCTTTGATGACAAACTTGCTTTATGACTTTTTAATCGCAATAGCTCTCTACTAACAGAATGAAAGTCGTTCCTTCATTTCAACAACAAGGCACACACCAAATGCTTCCCTGGGCAATTATTACCATTCCTCCCAACTGCCGAAGTCACTCACTTAAATGTTTTTCTTGCCTCTGCATCGCACGACCAACCGACCGACCAACACAATAACGTCGATGTCGAACACAAAGCGCAAACGACCCATTATACAACATTCTCTATTATAATTATTGTTAATAAGTATTTTTATAGTTTTTTCTTTCCTCTCCTTATATTTTATCATAAATTTAATTATTTTTATTATTACTTTCTAGCAATATGAATTTATTTGATTATATTTTTGTATATAAATGTGTTTTTTTTATTTGTTATAACTATTATCATATTAAGGAAAAGAGAGTGGAGAGAAGGCTATAAAACTAATAACTTGGATTGGGATCTACACTGGTTGGCTGATATTTATCAAGTTAATGGTGGATAAAGGAAACGATGTGTGATTTGAGGTTATATATGTATGTGTATAAAATATAAGCAATAATCAAAGAAATAAACGAGGATATTAAGAATTTATGGCCAATGAGGATGAGACGGAAAGGAATTTTTATGTTGTATAAGAAAAGTGGGTCTCACAAATCTGTCTGTTCGACAACAGCCTAAAGGTCTCAGTCGATTTGCTTTTTTAGACCAAAAATAACGTATTCTGCTATGCACTTTTTTTTTAATTTAAGAAAATGTTTTTTATTTTCGAAAACTTTCCACGGATTAAAAAAATCCAAAAATTTCATTAGTGAAACTTTTCATAAAATGGTTCTTAATGGTACATTAAAAAAAATATTTATTAATAAAATAAATCATGTCGGTCGGCTCAATAATAGGAACCCAACGTTCTTCTTTAGGCTTTGTAATGGGTGATTTTTTGCTATTTTCTTTTTGGCAACACTGGTTTTGACAAATCACATCTTCAGTTTGGTCTATAATTTAACCATGAATCGTCTTACAAACGAACAACGCTTGTAAATTATTGAATTTTATGATCAACATTCGTGCTCTGTTAAGAAAGTATCGGCCAGTCTTTCTTAATGATGACCGTGAATTATTGATTCGGCACCGTTCGCAGCAATTGGGCCTCTGTTACTCCACTACGTGGAAAATTTTGCGGAAGGATTTAGGTGTGAAAAGTTGGCCGAAGATCCACTTTTTTATCGAAAAATTGTGTTCAGCGACGACGCTCATTTCTGGTTGAATGGATAAGTGAACAAGCAAAACTGTCGTATTTGGAGTGAAGAGCAGCCAGAAGCATTGCAATAAGAGCTACCAATGCATATAGAAGAAGTCATTGTTTGGTGCGGATTATGGGCTGGCGAAATCATTGGGCCGTATTTCTTCAAAGATGATGCGGATCGCAACGTTACTGTGAATGGTAGTGCTACCGTGCGATGATAAAAAATTTGTTTTGCACAAAATGGAAGAGCTTGACTTGCATGACTTGTGGTTTCAACAAGACGGTGCCACATGCCACACAGCACGCGTAACAATGCACTAATCGTCCGATTTAACGCCTCTAAACTATTTTTTGTGAAGCTATGTATGTATGTTAAGGCTCATGTCTATAGCGACAAGCCCGTTTCGATTGACGCACTGAAAAACAACATTGAAATTGAAGCATTTATTCGTGAGATACCGGCCGAAATGTTAGAAAGAGTATGCCAAAATCGGACTAAGCGGATGGACCATTTGAGGCGCAGCCGCGGCCAATATTTGCATAAAATAATCTTCAAACATTAAATTATATCGACCGTAATATCGATTCAAATAAAGATTTCATCAATTTTTCTGAATTGTATGTTTTTTTTTCTTAATTTCCTATAGCTCTTAAAAAATCACTCGTTATAATGCTATTTGCGAACGATGTCATATTAACGGTACCTTCAATAGAACAATTTTCAAAAACCAAGATATATTTCGAAAGCTAAATTCTTGATTTTTTTGACACATGAAAGTAAACAATTAAGTACTACTTACAGGGTATAGGAAACAAGTGTCTAATTTATCTAAAAAATTCTTGATAACAGCATCTAGAATTTTGATAAGAAATTTGTATGTTAATCTTATTTTTTACCTATTACTATATAATCATTTTTCGATTTATTTTGTACACAGAAGCTTTTGAAAAGTTAAAAAACATTTCATAATTTAAAAATTTTTAAAAAATAAACATGTTTTCAAATTTATCGTTTCATTAATCATTTTTGATTCAATTTCAGCGAAAAAGGTTAACCTTTTCCATTTTTTTTTGTAAAAATCAACCATTGAGAGGTATTTTTAAAAATAAAAAATAAATCTCAACCGATAACCTTAATTTCTTTTTTTAATTAATAAATTTCAAACCAAAAACGAAATCTTTTAAAAATAATTTATTAACTCTCTGAGAGAAACCAATAGAAAATAAAGGTTGACAGTTATTTACAGTTAACTATTTCTGGCCATCTCTGGAATATTATCAAAATGAAGATAATTCTGTTCGAGTATGACGTCGAAAACCGTTGTTCAAGCTTAGGATATCTTATAAGTCGTCGATAAGTTAAAGAAAACAACTCAAAAGCCAACATCAAATATTGTAAGTAGATATAAATAGTATATATAAAACGTGAGAACGTGAACTTATAGGTTCAAGTGATACCTGATACCTACTATCGAACAACAAATTGGGATTTTCCAATTATATTACGAGTATATTAAAAAAGAAATAAAGTTTGGTTTTTGCTCTTAAGTTCAAAAACCTTAGCCTTGACATACCAATAAGTAGAACCCAAGAAATAAGCTTGCTTCTTTTGTATTATTTGTCGAACTTTCACTTTGTTGACCTCTTTGTTGATAATTGCTTAACTTTAACATTGACCTTTTCCATGGCAACCCTAACCCTTTACCATTATATACCATAAACACACTTCACTAGGAAACCTATGAGCAAGTTGGAAATATACCAAAGAAACTGTATAAATTAATAAGAACGAAATTTCGCAACGCATTTTTTATGCCATAAATCATACCCCAGGCGTAAGCTTAAAAATAAATAAACGCAATTTACAATTAACATTTTGAAAGCCATAATACCAAAAGGCTTTGGACTTTTTTGTTATTCGAAATTCATCCCCATCCCATAATACGAATATTCTTAAAAATAAATAATATCTTGTTGTTGTTTTTTTTTTTTTGCAGATTTTATAGGAAAGTGATACACTTATATCTTTTAAAAATTACACATTGTGTGTAGGTACAGTTTAATAATTGTAAATTTTAGTCTTCACCTTTGGCTTAGCTTCAAAAATTATTCGATAAGCGCACGTGTCGGCTTTAAAGTTCAAAAAGATCAGCCTTTAATAAATTCTTGTCGTATAAACGAACATTGAAATTTGTTCCTGTAGCCCCCTTTCGTGTGGAATTGTTTTTATTAAAACAGATTAGACCATAAATAAAATGTTTTTCTTCACTGGAAAAATAATATACGAGTACATAACATAAGCATGTTTCTTAAAAATTTTCGAACACGAACGGAGTAGGCAAACTCAATAAATTCTTTACAAATGTATATGCAATTCTAAAACTAACATTATAAAAATTTCAAGAATAAAATAAATTGCTTCTTTTGTTTTATTTATTTCTCGAATGCCGAAGGCATCAAATCAAAGGCAGAGTAGAAGAAGAAAAGGAAAAAAAAAAATAACAGATGAATTAATGCCGACAGGAACTTATTTTATAAATAAATAAATATCCAATATTGAAGTCGTATACATTTGAAGCAAGGACCGCTCGATCTGTACAGACGATACCTTTTGATGCCATGGCACTCTTAGTGTAGATATGTCTGCAGAGCTATATAGGTACATTCTGTGTATATAGTTCTGGAGAGTCAAACAGACACCAACCAACTTGAAACATCTGCACAGCATATGCCCCCAAAAGCCGAACGTAATAACAAAAATATAAATTTTATTTATTTAAATGGAAAAATTTATTAAAAGAAACAAAAAAAATTAAATGAGAATCAAAATAAAAAGTGTACGAGTGGATAATGATGATGGTGTAGGAAAGGATAGAGCAGTGTTGTTATAACTATCTTGAACTTGTTTGCTTTTTCTTGTGTAACTTTATTTTTTGTGGCAAATCATTTTTTGTATCCAGTTTATTTTAAAATTTTATATACCTTAACATTTGCTATTGATAAATAGTATTTTAAAGTTAATATCTATTTCCATACCTAAAGCTAGGGCCAGGGGTCTGAGCAAAATGTGAAGCCATCCACTGCTTTTTCAGATGTCCAACATGTTTCCTTACAACACAAAAATGGAAGAGCACCAAAAAGTAGTAGAAAATATATTAAATTTTGATTAAGACTGGCATTTATCTTCTCCCACGTCTTAAATTTTCTTATTCATATTACCCTTGCCCGTCGAGTTTTTTTTGGAACAATCTACATCCTGAAATTTCCCGTCATGTTCATTCCTTGTTCGCTTAACTTGCCTGGCATTGGCTTTTGTATATTTGATACAGTGACAGATATATGGAGAGCCTCAAAATTTTTTGACTAGGCCTTTGAGATTATTCCGGTGTAAAATGAAACGAACATTGAAGTATCTTCATACTCAAAAGTACTTTCTTTTTTAAAGTAACAGATTTGAAATCTTAAAAAATTGGCCTTTTTAATAAAGAAAATATTGAAGATAAGGAAAACTAGAGAATTACTTGTGATTGAGTGGAGTATTTGAATATAAATCAACTAAATTAAAAGTGTTCGACGCCATGTAACTGATGACCTCACATTCATCAGTTACAAAAACACGTTTTCGAGTTCAGCTTACTTAAAGTAAATATTGTAATATTAATAATTGTTTTGTCCTATTAAAAGTTTTTTTTTTGTTAATAAATCGACCATTTTTAAAGTTGAAACGCTGTTTTGGTTGTTTTGAAAATTTTATTTATGCTTTAGTAAACTTCACTTTAAAAAGTAACTGATGCTTTCTACGTTCTCACTGTTTTTAAAGGCAAATTACTAATGAACAGAGGCAATTATTAGGTGTCTATACTCTGTCCAATAAAAATATGCAGTGTGGTCAAGATAGGACGTTTGCCTCGCATTCTGGCTACAGTGAATTGCATAAATCTATCCTTCATTAAAGCTCTCACAGGGTTATCGTGGTGTTGATTTTAAATGGACCCTTTTTTAAAAGCTCTAAAATCAAAAGCACCTCAACAGAAACCCAAGGAAAAAAAATGAACAAGTTATGAAACGAACAAGGGTAACTCTGAACGCACAGCAATTCAGTACACAGTGCACACTCAGATGTGCAGTCAATAGGACGTCGGGCCTGCGTCAGATGCAATCGAAAATTTATGGGTGCACAAACACTTTTTTATGGAGGAGTTCTTTCAATTTAGTATGGTGCACAAAAATAGAACGCTACTGATTTTGAAAAAGCTCTCCCATAAGACGTGTACTGCATATTTTTATTGGACAGAGTATAGTCCAATGTATTTCTTATGAAGTTTTTATACTTAAGAATGATATTCCAAACAGTTCGGTCAGACGAATATAAGCTTTACACAGTTTTATTCAAGCAATTTCATTGGGAACTCTCAGCCAAAAGAAAAACAAATCTAAGTTTAATGAAAAGTGAAGATATATCTAGAGTCGCAGAAATTGTGCCGTGTAAAAATGTCGGCTTCAAAGTTTGTGGATAATGGTTTGACATGTTCGATGAAAATACAAGTGCTTAATTCTTTCTCATATTTTCATTGAAAAATTTAAATTCAAACTTAAAACTAATTGTAAACATATCCTTAAATATTAAAATGAATTATGTAACTTAATATTAAAATGAATTATGAACTAATTTTAGTACTGACGCTTCATCAAGTTTAATTGCCGCCAAAATTGTATATACTCAAATTATTAAAATAAGCAACTATTTCTAACCTATAAATACCCCTTAGAATGAATAAATACTGTATTTCAATTAAAGACTTGAAGATGTGTTTCAATTTTATGTTCGCTTGCTTTCTTTTGGTGCAAAATCTATTGCATTTTTTCAAGAAGTCTAACTTTTGGTGGAAGATGTTCTCAAAATGAAACTAATGGTGCTCTATGAAAATATACATTACCAGATTGAAGATGAAGATGAAATATGCAATAAAATATATGAACTGTCTGTATTGCTATCTTTTGATCACAATTAAATTGTATTGCATATACCTATGAATTCATCTTCTTCCGAATCACTCATATTATATCTCATATTTGATTTTATTTAATTTAAACCAAAAAAAAAGTTTATTTAAAGTTCGCAAAGCACAAATGTTTCCTATTTCATATGTTTAAATCTTTTTAAACGTTCTAGTGAAATAGCTAGTTGCATTCCTCTCATCAGACAATTCAACAGTTCTGATTAAGAAAATCCAAACTTTCTTGAAATGCAGATATTTTTTCTGTATTTATTGGAAATTGCAACTCGGATTACCTGCACATTCCTTTTGGAGCTGCTCAAGGATCAGTGTTGGGTCCCATCCTCATTAATATTTTTGTTGCAGATTTTATGACCACATGTAACAATACACTTTGGACAGTGTTTGCAGACTATACTGCAATATAATCTTCCACTATAAGCCCCGAAAAAGTTTCTTAAAGATATCGAAAACTACTTTAAAAAATGAAAAATTAAAGCCAATGAAAATAAATCTCAATCCGTTTTCTTCACACGTTGCAGAGCTAGCAAGTATGTACCATCAGCTTGTGTTCAATTTTACATTTCTGATAAACAGTGGAAAAATGAATGCAAGTATTTGTGTATAACATTAGACAAAAAATTGACTTTTTAAAGACAATTGGAACTGCAGTTCTTAAAAATATGTAAATTATAATACGGTATCCATTTATAAATAGAAGTTTAAATCTTAGTGCAGAAAACAAACTTATTTTGGGTAAAACAATTTTTCAACTTATCCTGTTGTATGGTGTACCTGCCTGGTATGATTGCGCAGAATATCACAAAAAGAAGTTACAAATTATGAAAACAAAATACTTAAAATATTTATTATCTATTATTTATAAAATATGTTTCAAATTTTATGTATAAATGCCAAATTTCTGACAAAAGTCTAATACAATAACTATGTTGTTGAAGAACAAAATATTAAGTTCTTAAACTCTATAGAGTATTGATTAAATGTAAGACTTTTTGTGTCCTTGGTCATGATGAGAATATGCATTGAAAATAGTTGTGTGTCAAAGTTGGGTCAGAATGTACTTTGTTTTAATTAAATTTATAATTTAATTTGGTATTAACATTTTTGCTAATTTCGTTTTAAAAACGTGTCTGTATAAAACATTTGCAATAATGCTTTTGAATGACAACTATAACTTGCACATACTCAATTTTTAAATAGAGTATGTATAACAACCCTGGGATAGAAGCCGGTGTACCATCTTCGTCGGTAATATTGGTGTGGTCGACAATAAGATATTGCAGGAAAAAGGAATGATTCTTATTTCATATTTTTGTTCTTGTTGTTTAGTTCTTGTATCTTTTGCTGAGCCTCTATGGAAGTCTATCTTAATATCTATCTAAAGACTGCCTGTCTGTCTTTTTGTCTGTTTAGGTCGTACAATCACTTGATTCGATTCTTAGCACTCGCCCTCGCCCTCGCAAACCACCAACACTACTCACTGCCCTGCCATACTCTTTCTTGAAGAGTCATTTACTCTGGACACGATCGAAGTGTGTTTTAGTGCGCAATGCACTTTGTATCTATAATTTCGCCTGTAGATACAAGTAATAGATAAAATAATTGAATGCTTCGCACACAGCACGATGTGTTCAATTAACTAAAAGAGGAAAGGGAAATAGCTAAGTATTTTTTTTTATTGCTTTTTTTTCTAAATAAATTAATTCTTTTTCATTTTATTGTAAACATTAAAATGAATCAATTGCCAGATGTCAGAGAAGATCATGTCGACACGTGATGATCTTTTTTTGTACAGATAAACAAATATGTAGTTTGATGTGTGGAAGGTAACAAAAAATGACTGAACGTTTATATGGAAGTTGTTGAGAGATGCACGCACATGCACTTTAGAGTAGATACATTCATTGATATTGATACCTTTGGGAAAAAATAAAGTTTTCTTTTAAATTTAATCGTAGGTAAATGTTACTTTCTCAGAGTTTTGTAACAGTAGAGATGTTAAATATAAAAATTTTTCTTGGTATAAGAGATATAACATAAGAATAACAATTTTATTTCATCATGAAGTAGCTTAAGACATACATACATATATAGAGAACAGTTTTGTATAACAATAAAAATTACTTGAACATTATAAATATGGAATTGGTTTGTCAGTCCTTTAAAACCCATTGGGCTGAACGATCAAACCCCGAATAGTGGGTAAAACTAAACAAAATGATGCCTTTAAAAATTAAAGGGCTATGAAATAATATTTAGTGCTAGTTTTAGGTGATCCAATTTGTGAATGATTCAAGCCCAAAAGGGCAACAAAATGTGCAGTGTCTCAAATAATAATATATGCTTTTCATCTACATCGTATCGACAGAATTAAATAGTTTTTGGCTGTGCAGACAGGGGACAAACTATTTTTTTTACTTTTCTTAAATATTTATTTTCAGTTTAATTTGACAGTTTGTGGTTATACATAAGTATGTACATAACGGGGAATAACTACTTTTTTTTTTGATTTTTCATACAGATAATTTTGTACCTACACTAAACTAAATTTGGTGGACATATTGAAGAAAAAGTAGGTAGAATTGAAGAAAGGGTGATCAATATACGGTCAATGAAACCTATCCGTTGTTTTGAAGAAAATTTTGTTATATTGAAGAAATATTGTCATTTTGAAGAAATGCATACAATTTTTCGTTATGGTGTTAAATCCACAAAATTTTGTGAAATTGATTAAATTTCATCCTTCTTTCTTGAAATTATATAAATAAAAATAAAGTTTTTTATTGGTTTTTTTATTATTGTTGATTATTTTCGAGTTCTCTCCATTTTTTCCTTGTCTCACTATATTCGACTCTTTATGTGATTTTTTGCTGGAATGAAAGAATTTTAAAAGTTTTTTTTTTTTAATTTACCTATGTGCTTCCACTGAGATTCGAACCCGAGTCCTCTCGCTTGCCGTGCTTGTGCTCTACCTATTGTGCCACTGTGATACATAAAATATCTTGTCTCAAAGTGCTACTCAAATATCTCTCTCGTGTTTTCGTATGAATCAAAAATTAACAAATTGTTTTCGTAGATATGACAAAATTTCATTAGTTTGAATAAAATACTAAATCATTCATCATTTGAAGAAACCTTATTCATAATATTCGGTCTTCAATATGAAGAAAAATACTATGAAAAATTGTTGATTTGAATAATTGATTCTTCAAAAATTAACAAAATATTTTCTTCAATATCACCTACGCGATTTGGTTCAGTGTAGCTAATCGTAGCCATATTTGATTTGACAGTCTATGTTTTCACAGATACACACGAACTTCATTTTGATTTATAAAAATAATTTGTTTCCAGATATCAACTGAGAGTTCTGAAATCACCCTCTTTCAGAGCAAAAAATAAAATAAGAAGTAAAAAGATTTGGATTTTTCGAGAGGATTTTAAATCTGTCAGAAGTGTATAGCTTGACATATACATAAAAGTCAAACTATTTATTTATGTAAGCACTGAGTTTAAATAAATAAACAAATAAGTATATTTAAAATTGGAACACAAATATTTAGATTGCTTCCATTGTTTGAGTTAAGTAGTTTTGGCATACAATATTTCATCAAAATCTGTTAAGCTATAGAAAATGAATATTAGTACAGAATAACAAAAGGTACAAGTTGGTTTTATACTTATAAAAGATGTTACCAAAAATTTCATGTAAGTAAAATTGTAACCAGTAACCTCAGTGTCATATCCACAGATAGATTAATAAGCAATGACCACTGTCGAGCTGGGTCTTAAAGGGGTAAACTTTTCTATTCATTAAAAGGAATATTTCATAATTTTAAATACATAGAGGTATTAGATATTTACTATTATCAAGACTTGATCCTGCAATGAATGGGCTTCGAAGAACTACCCATGATTTAACTCAGAATTTTAAAATTTAATCCTTTTCTTACAAAAAATAGTACCAACAATTAAGTAAGTAAATTTATATCATTATGAAAATTGAAAGTTTAATCATATTTCAGAATTACCTTAAGAATAATAAGATTATAAAATATATGTACATGTCGGGACTTTTTAAAATAACAAGTACCAATATTTTATATCAAGTTGGAGAAATTTCAGAATAAATATACGATTTATGTTTAATTTAGTATGTCACTATTTACTATAACATTTTAGCTCTCTTTAAGAAGAAGCAGTTTTATGTTAATATAAAATTCTTGTTGAAAAAATATAATTTCAATGTCAGTTATTCTACATATCTTGTTGACTTAGGTTCCGATATAGTTATATTTACTATTTTTTACTTGATATATTCAACATAATCTTGAATTAAATGCGAGCAGTGTTTACTTTCTTATGATTAAAATTGCAATAAGACTTCATTTATATGAAAACAGTGTTGATTTTACAGTATGCTTTCTCATTATATTCAAAATTTAACAGAATCAACCGTGTTGGAATAAAACAACTTAATAATTGGTTCACTTATGATTTATTTAACATGATAATTTTTCCTGAGTGTACTAAAAGTTTTTTTTTTTAGGAAAACAAAGAGTGCAATAATTTGTGTGTATTTGGCATTTTCAAGACTTTTTCAAATGTTTTCAAAAACCTAAGCGTCACTTACTACAAACTGCTAAATACCTCGTTTTGTACAGTTACGAGCATATTCAATATTGAATGGCTGTAATTTGCAACTATTCCTATTAGCACAATATATACTATTGGAAAATACATATTAAAAAGTAAAATGCATCAAACTCATATAATTTTTTTTTCTTATGACTAAAACAAAACCAGAATAATACAAAGAACTTTAATCTGGACAATTATATGAAATCGTTTGACCTTGCTACTCTACGGCAAATTTTTATTTCCATATTTATCTCAGCAATAGTAGAAGAAATGTTTTTCAAAGAAATCTCAAATTATTCCATGATAATATCATAATCAGGCGGCTAAGTTAGGAACAAAACACTAGAATATAGAGAATTACATAAATAGAAACATAAATAGAAAAGTCAGCCCTTCAACCTGCTTTAAAAATGAAAACCAACACAAATGTCTGTCGAACTGACATTATAGGCCGAATTTCCATCGCATGCCCGTTTTCTAAAATGAATTATTACTTGCGGAAGCTTAGAATTAGAGTTAACCATTTTCACGCAATATTTTAGAACAATATATTGAACAATTATAATTATTGTCTTTTTAAATTGCAATTACCTTGTTTGAATTCAAAATTCTTACTGACTAAAATGATATTATTCAAATTTTGTCAAAAAGTAATACAAGATGCGTTTTATGTTATAGTTCGTTTTTGTTTGATTGCCATTTTTGTGCGAATGAAATTTGTCAATTTGTATTTGACAGTTACAGAGGGTAGTCCACATCAATTTATTATGAAGAATTATTAAAACATTAATTTTATTTGAATGATTGTTCAATTGTAAATACGCGGTGAAAATTACTCCACTTTTTTGGTGTTAACCGTATGCCACCCACGATCGACCTGGAACATAAAACGCACCCTGTACAAGAAGTTGTTCTTGGGCTATGAAGATCAAATCTTTACACGAATGAGTAGTAATTAATTTAAAAAATTAGGATAAGCCATCAGTCCTAACAAAGATGAGGTTTTACCATAAGATATTTTAAAAATAAGGTTAAGAACAGCAAAACACTCACCTCAGCCCAATAAAATGTTTTCGAAGTTATTTAAATTCAACATAAAAGGCATGTTATATAAAAAATTGGAACCACTCTTCTGACTAAATCCAAATTAATTTCATTGAAACAAAAAGTCAATACAATTCCCGCCTGTATAATCTGACTCTTCTGAGAAACAACAACGATTCACACCTAAGTCTTCATTTAAATAATCTTCGTAACACCTCCGTCATTTTTGTCCATAAAAACATTAAGTCATAAACGTTAATGCGCTTAAATGCGCTCGTCTTTGTATTCAAAATAAATTCAAAAAAAATAAAAAAAATCGACCCGAATCCATTCCACATCACAAAACATTTCCTTATATCCCAAGCTATAATAAAACAATTGTGTTAGATAAAATACACTTTTGCATCATAAAGCATCTTTTCCCGAAACTCTAACATCGGATTTAAATTGCTCGTTGAAAAATGTCTAGCGTATCCATCAAATGAGTAACAAAATAAGCTTGGATGTGCCACAAAAATCCCACACGAACTCACTCACACACACTCAAATAAATGTAATAAGAATAATAATAAAATAAAATATAATAAACAAAAAAAAAAAGTAATATTACAAGAGAGCCATAAAATTCAACATAAACCATTATTTCTCTTCATAGCCATTAAAAGTAACTAACGTCTTTGTACTCAAATGCGCCCCCCTCATTTGCCCACGACATGTTATCATAAATAATAAAATAAAAAAATATTTCCCCTGTTGTTGTTGTTTCTTTTATTTTTTTGGGCGGCTTTAAGTACTGCGTTCTGACGGACTAGGAGGGGTATATTGTTGTTGGGGGCGCGGGTGCCGGCAAAGGGGAACGCTGATAATATTTTTAATATAATTTCGACTTTATTTTTAATGATGAAAAATGTTTTCAACTTTATTACACCCATGCACACACAAAGGATATAAAATAATAAAATGCGCTGGCTGCCATACAAATAATAACATAATACTTGTGTGCATGATTGAAGGCGGTTCGGGAGTTAGGGAAAGCGGGATCAGCACTTGGTCGGTCGGTCGGTTTCAGTTTCGGGCTCGGGATCGGGCGGAATATGGATAAGTAAGATGGATAGAATTATGCCGACAGATAAATAATAAAAATTATTTTTTTTCAGCCTTTTTTCTTGTGAGAGTGTTCGAAATGAAGAAGAAGAAGAGGAATAAAGGAAGACATTTTTTGTACTCGTATCTTTGGTTTTTTTTTAAGATTCAAGGAGTGAAGAAAGGGTACATGACACACAAGGTGAAATGAGTTGAATTTAGTTGAACCTTTTGGAAATGAAAAAAGGATTATAACAATAAAAATCAATTAATTACACCAAGAGAAAATTAGTCATGTGTTGCTTCGGATTATTTTTATCGCTTAACTCTCTTTCGAGCTTCGAGGTGAGAAGAAAGTCATTTGAAGTATTATTATATCGATTCATTAAGTTATGAGGACACTGAAACGTTTGTCAGTTTGCCTTGGGCAATAACTCTGAACTCAATTAAATTATTTTGATTTCCTTTGTTGCTTTTAAACCGAACGCCTCCGCAAGCAATCATTCACTTTCCAACGCAGATCACAAATTTCATGAAACCGATTTTAGCAGTTTTGTCTAACCATCTCTGTGGCAATAAAAATTTGACGTCTAATATCAACCTGAGTTGAGTTGCAATTCGGAGTGGAATTTTTTCTGTTTCTATTAATTTCTATTCAATTTTTATATTGTGAGTACTGCTGCTGTACAATTTGTGTCATTTAATTATTTATCATAAGAAAATGGCTCTATTGTTTTCAAAGTACCCTCTTCAACAAGAATAGTAAAATTTGTTGGTATTCTATAAGTTCACAGTCTACATCGATGTACCAAGACCTTCTATTCAATTCAATTTACTTAAGTAAATGTGAGAACAAATAATACGTAGCCTTTTATAGCATAAGCAATTGGTGCATTATACGTTAAACGTTCACGAAAGTCTTCCTTGAACATACAAATAGGAAATTAATCCTCAAAAATCGAATCAAATCTCTCTTGAGTTAGCCACATGAAAATGTTGTGTTAGCGGTTCGGAAAATATTGAAAGCCCTCTCCAAACCTGGCGTTGTACTAATAATATAAATTCACATTTCGAAATGAGATAATTTCAATTGAAGTTATACTAAATTCTGTGGGGAACTATACGAAAACCAAGGATTTTGACCCAAATTCAAATTATTCAAAACGAAACAACCTGTCGGATAGTAAAATTAGCAAATTTCGTATGAAATCACTTCTACTGTAGTTTGCGATATCCACATTTCGGCTGATATGAAAACTTTTATTAATCACTAAAAGTTTGGAAAAATAATTTTCCTGAATGTATGCCTTAACTAATTTTTGGATGTGCAACGGGAGCGTATCGGAATCCCGCTTTTCGAAATCCCGCTTTTCAAAAATCCCGAAAAAAAAGTTTTAAAATCCCGTCTGCTAAAAAACTGCTTTATTAAAAATCTCGTCTTCTAAAATCCCGCTTGTTCAAAATCCCGATCTATTATAATCCCGCTTTTTAAAATCCTGATAATCCCATTTTTTAGAATACGTAGCTAAAACTTATTGATTTTATGTTGGTTATTTTCCAGATTCTTTAAATGCTAAAGAAACTTTGCATACACCCAACCTCGCACATAGCTTACATACCTCACTGCTTACACGTCGTAATAAGAAAGGGGATTATAAAAAGGGGGATTATAAGAGACGGGATTTTAAAAAGCGGTATTTTAAAAAAGCGGGCTTGCAAGAAACAGCGGGATATCGTACCCAACCCATATGTAACTTCAATCGAAAAATCATTTTCTTGTACAGTTTTTCGAGAAAATAAAGATTTTGCATCGGACCCTGTAATATACATAAATAATGGCGAAATACCCAGAATCAGTCTTTTATGCTTAAACTGCTCTTACCAAAAACTCAGATTCTTCCATTTCAACGTATGTAGATATATTTATTCATAGCGAAATTGCCGACTAAAAACTACCATAGCACAAAACTTCTAATCCTGAGTTCTGGTCCAGTATCCAGTATAGTATCAGCAACTCCTTCCACGATTGCCGCTTTCTTGAATTAATGATGGAACTCGTTTTTCAAGAATTATTTTCGACCTTTTATTTTAGAAAATAAAATAAGATTCCACAAATTTTTTTTAGAAACATGATATTTCTTTATATTAAGAATATTTAACGAATGATAACGAATTATAAAAAAAAACAGGATTGATATTTTTTTAAAGTATTTTGTTTACCCTATTTCAAAAATTGTGATTGTGTATCACTCCTTAATTATCTATAATATAAAAAAATATCATATATGTAAATTTGTAATTAAGGAAACCTAATTTTTCTTGTCTAATGGATAATGGAAAGACTAGTTGAATTAATGGAAAATAATGCAGAAGTTGCGTAGAGAATATGTGGAAAGCTTTTCGTAACCAAAAAATGGAACTTAACAACTTGCATACATTAGTTCCAAACTTGTTTGTCCAAATCCATTGAGTTTATTTAGCGAATATTGTAATGCCTTGCGGATGTTGCCTCCATTGCACTTTCTTTCTCATCATTATTCGCTTCAAAATATAACTCTACCGAAGACATTTCTTACTTAAAATGTTGTTTTTTAATAAAAATAGCAAACAACTTTTATGTAAATAGAGACTATTTTATACATCTATCAACCAAGAATTTTTAGCTGATAGAAAAATAATATCAATATATGTTTGACAACCGTAATACCAATAGAACTATTCACAACAGAAAATCGGAAAGAACTTAATTCCTAGAAATTAACATAAATTTTCTTTCCCAATGAAAATGTTCGTTCTTGTTGATTCTCATTCGAGTAGAAGATACTTATATTTTTCCATACAGGCACTAATTTCACTTGTTGTTTTTTTTTCACTGGTAAAAATTATAAGTACAGCTTACTCCTACAACGAGAACTGTACAGCATTTGTTTTGTTTACGAATTTTTTCTTTTAACTGGTCTGAGAACGGATTTATGAAACGAGTTTCTTCTACAAATATTGTAGATAAGGTTTCTTATGTCTCAGAAAGAATTTTCCAATAAGGATTTGCGAAATTTGAGAGGTGATTTCAATCATACTCGTGAATGTTGCTAATATGGATACCTACGATACAGCCCGTGACGAAATGTACAGTTTGCATAAGCAATTTCCGAATATAGTTATCTAACACGCAGGCGATGTGAATTGGCCATCTAAGACATGCGATTTGACACCGTTGAGCTTCTTCTTGTGGATTTTTCTTAAGTCACATGTCCATGCCAATTAACCACAGACTACCACTGTTTTAAAAGCCAACATAGTCAATGTCACTGGTTAATTATTATTATTATTTTAACTTTACATAAATAAATGAATTACAATATCAGTAATAAAGAAATATAGCCCCACCTACCAGGACTTTGATCTAGTTATTTTTAAATTCGGCCTAATTTATGCTTTAGAGTTATGGAAAAATAGACGTTTAGTATGTGCGCCACCCAACAAAATTACAGAGAACATTTGAATGACGTTATATTTTATGCACAATGGCGTAGATAATTCTTTTTAGTAAGTAAAAAAAAATCAATAATTTCTCACTTAAAATTTGTTACAATTCGTTTTAAAATAAAAAAAAACGCTTAATGGAAATACTTTCTTGGTTTTGCTTTCTAAGCTATTAACGAAAATAAATCAAATGGCACGGTAGTGCCCAGCCAAGTTCTGGCACTACACCCATTTTATAGGAACAAACTCAGGCGACTTTTGACCCCTCCCTATCTTTAGTACAAATGAAATCAGAAACTTGAAATTCGGAATATTTGCTAAGCTAGTCAGGCACAGGCGCCTCACCAAATTTAAATTTTCTAGCATAAGCGGTTCCTAAGATATAAGGCCTCAAAAATCACAAAAACCGTAACTGACTGACTGACTGGCTGACAGATCATCAAAATTATGGAGCACTTCCCGACATCGTAGAATCTTGTAATTTCCCATAACGGTAGGTCTTGTTATGAAAGTAGAGGAAAAATTCGAAAATTTGAGGTTTTCCATTCAGGGGGTGTGGTATCCGCCCACTTTCTCCGAATTGGTGTTGGTTGAATGGAGCACCTCCGATTGCTGTAAAACGATGAAATTTGGTAAAGTGATAGGGCTTAAATTGCATACAAAGAAAAACATATAAAATTAGAGGTTTTCCATTCAGGGGCGTGGTATCCGCCCAGTTTCACAGAACTGATGTAAATTATATATGGCACACTTCCGGTTGCAGTAGAACAATGAAATTTGGTAGGACCCTAGGGCTCAAATTACATATAAAGGACCAAAAATAAAAATTGGGGTTTTCCATTCAGGGGTCGTGGTATCCCCTTTTTATTATTTAATGATTATTGACTAAAATTTGATGGGCTTACTTGGCAAGTTTTTGTTTTATGCCCAATTCGAAAGGTTTTAAAAACTTGACAAGTGAACCCTTCAAATTTTAGTCAATAATCATTAAATAATAAAATTTCTCTACTTTAAATATTCGGTACTAAACCTTCATGAAGTAAGAACTTGGCGTACTTTTAGATCTCAGTACTTTTCACGGCTGACTTGTTACACAAACGTTTTTGTTTAGAAGAACTTGGCTCTTTTTTTAACATTCATGTTTTTGGTCTGATCAATACTTACTGGAATTATCAATATCTACTCTGATGTTCGTTCAATTCTCTGCATATAGAAGTGTCAAAATTATAATTAGCTATCGGACAATTAGTGTTAGTATCAACATGAATATTTATAATTAAAGAGTTGCATTTTACACGGGAAGTGTAACAAGTCAAATCTGTAAAGCTCCTCAGAACCATTCGTGAGATGTTTACATTTCTTAGACACATCCCTATCACGTTTTATATTTGAAATTCTTCTTACTATATTTTCTTTTTCTAACAGATTTTGCTAACATTCAGGGTGTTTTTAAGATTTTTATTTCACAAATAATAACGAAGCGTCATACCTTCGTTTTAATTAATTTTTTTCTTATAGGTACATGCAGTATCCATTTTGACACCTTTGTCACTTAGTACGTATAATTATATTATGAGTACGCTAGAAAACCTTCCCTAAAAGAGCTTACCAAATTTTATAAAGTCAACATTACCATTCTAGACACCATCCAAAAATTTTAATGCAACAAACCTTTAATTACAGTTTTTTTGCAAAAAAAAATCCACACAAGCCATCAGACAGTCGCATGATCCCGCAATCAATAAGAACAACCTATGCTACTCGTATATGAACAAAATAAAAGTTTCCCAATTTATTTTACTCAAGTTCTGAATATATGTACATAGAGTATCTTAAAATTTATCTTTGACAAGAGCATAAACGGAAAGAAGAATATTTATATTCCGAAAAGACTGAACGACAACGGAGAAGAAGAGTGTTTTTATCTTCAAGACATATGGTGAGATTGTAAAGCGTGTACCTTTTTCTCTCATAATATCCCTTTGTTCGACAAAGTTCCTCGTTGTTGTTTCGCTTGTATCTCTGTTGTTATGTTATTATTATTATTACATTATATTTTTTTTTAGTCAGATATTGTGTTCTTAAAATTAAAATATGCCTTTTTTAGGTTGCGCTCCTTTGCTTTCCTCTGGCATCATAATAGGATTTTATGTCAAACATACATTTTTTTAAAATATAAATAAGGTAAGTTAAGGAAAAGGTACGAGTATGTAGGTATATCTATCTAGAGTATTATGGCTTCGTTTGTGTGGTGTTGTTTTGTTATTATAATAGTCTGACATGAATGTGTGATACATTCCAGAAAAACATACAAAAAATCATAATAAAAGGAATGTCTTCGCACCTTAGTTCTCTTATTGGTATAATGCAACAAAGACCGTATTACTTATTATAAATTACAGAATATTATAAGCTGGATGTATACACAGATGCACCGTATGCACAGGCACACACTTCTTTCAGACTTTGCTCGTTATTCTAGATAGCTGAGTAATGACTTTAAGATAGGCCAAGAATACACAGTAGTGTTCAAAAGATATGGCACATTGTTTTTATCAATTCATTTGAGAGAATTAATAGTTGTTGCTTCTAGTTGTTGGGAAAACTCCAAGACAGATTCGACTTTTTAAAGGTTAAAGGTTAAAATCGATTAACAAACTAAGATTAAACTACAAGGTTGCTTTAGAGAAAATATTTAGTTTAAAAGTAAATGCAAATCTTTAAAATGTTCCCAATTTTATCTTAATCTGAAAAACAATGGTTTTGTTAATTTTTAATATCTTTGTCAAACTCGATAATACCTACTTCTATGCACTTTTTTTTTTAAATATTTTTCAGAATGTTGCACAAAATAAAGCCAGAACTAACCCAAATGTCAAAATATAATTTTTTTTATATATACAATGATCTCGTCCACTATTCACAGTGACAGATATTTCTGTCGGAAGAGGTACACAATACTAAAACAGAAATGTATAGATTTCGAAAGTTGAACGACAATCGCCTTTGTCTTCTACTGGTAGTTCCTTTTATTGTTTTTGAATTAACGTGGACAACTCTAGTTCATTGTGTGACGACGTATAACATTGGTTAACGTGTTTAGAAAATGTTTTCAAATGCTTATTAAAATACACCATCAAAATATGCAGTATGGCTATTTTCAAAACATTATAAGTTAATATATTATAAAATGGACTTGGTGCTAACTAACTTGCAAAAGGATCTTACAAAGTCCCGCGGCTACAAGAGCTAAGGAGATAACATATGGACATCGAAGAGACAATCGCACGTCGTCATCGAGTTTTCGATAAAATTAAGTCCTGGAAATGTAGGAAATTTAACTCAATTTTTGTTTTGTTCATAATATGTACAATTTCATATCGAGCTCCAAACATCAGATAACCAACGTTTTTATTCGCAGCAAGTGATAGTTTGGTGCGGTTCTTCAGCTATTACTATCTTTAAACGATATATTTTTTAATTTATTTTATTTCATGTATTTATTTATTTGCTAGTTTTATAGTGAATATTTATTCTAAGCTAATTTTAAATTCACAAAAATGTTATAGAAGCTTTACAAATTACTTATACTAATCTATTTAATTTCCTTAACTCTATAAAAAATAATTAATTAATTTTGGGATAAATGTACATATAACTCTTTCTTAAAAGTATTAAGGTGACTAATTATTTTTGAATATTGAGGTAGTCCGTTCTATAACCGAGTTGCAAAAATAAAGAACTGACGTTCAGAGGTTGAGCAAGTAAATCGACATTGTAAAAGTTGCTGTGATGAGATTGCATTATCCTAAACAGCAAAATAAATGTCCTGTAACCAACGAGATTATCAAATGTGAGATTATGTATAGCTTTTGAAAATGACGATATTCTGTCATATCTTTTTAAACCGAAGTTATATCTAGTAATGTTGTTATATGTAACGTTTAATTTTCTGATGGAATCACAATTTAAATATATTTGACATCCATACGTTAATATAGGAATAATTAATGTTTTGGAGAGCATAATTCTAATTTTTAATGGAGTATACAATTGGGTTTCACACAACGAACGGAGCACTCCATAAACCTTACCTACAGCTATGTTGATATGTGGTCCCAAATTAGCTTCCGATTAAATACTATTTCTAGATTTTTCACGGTTTCTACATACTCAATAGCAAGACCATCAAGAAAGATTTGTTGAAAGTAGGATAAGTCTACCGGTTTTTTGGAAATAATGATGTATTTAGATTTGCTTGGACTTAAGAACAAGCCATTGTTCTTACCGAATGAAGAAATTATTTTTAGATCTGCATTTAAGACTGAGAGAATCTTCAATCAATCCGAGAGGGCAACTTCTATAAAATTGAACATCATCAGCATACATTTGTATTGTATTTGGTGAAATGATTTGTGGAAGTTCATTTATGTATATGGAGAAGAGAAGGGGATAACTTACCATTCACTATTACCGCTTGTTTTCTTCCTGTTAGATAGGAATGGATCAACATAACCGCAGAATTTGAAAAATTGTAAGTTGTGATAGCTTTTTACAAAAATTCAAATGATTAACGGTATCAAATACTTTTGAAAAATCCAGCAGTATTAGAAAAGTTAGGTTACCTTCATCTAATGCTACTCTTATGTCGTCTATGATATTTATAAGTGCTCTAAAACAGCTGTGTTTTTGTCGAAGCCCATATTGCTTCGTTGATAAAAGATTTTTGTTTCGAAGATAGCAATTTATTTGGTTTTGTACATTTTCTTAGATTGAGTTTGTGCGAGAGTTTTTTTTTAAGCCCGCTCGTGAGGTTCAAAGCTAAAATGTGATGAGAAAATGTGAAAAAATATTATAATAAATTATAATCTTCCAAAAATAACCATTTGAACATTAACTCAGATACTAAACTAATTTAAAATAGTTGGGGTCATCCAGAGGTTGATTAAAACGAAAATTCTATTTGATTTTCTTCTAGGAAAAAACATAGCAATGCTTGCAACCAGCCCAACTTGCATATACAGTTTCCGATCAGTTCTTTGGCAAAGAATTTTGTAAGTAAATCTTCCTTTCTTAAGAAGTAATTCCATTAGAGATTAAATGTTTATCTAAATATTAAAATACAAGTGTATGTGTTTTCAAATTATATTAGAACATTGTCGAAGTAAGGTACTGCTTACACTAGTTCACACGAATAAACCTTTCAAAACATGTTTTTCTAGAAGTCGCTGAAAATGACTACTGTTTTGTTTCAAAAAGCGTTTTCGAAGCGTTTTTCAAACGTAAATTGATCGCGTTGTGAAATTTATAATTTAATATTAAAATACTTAAAACTATTTAATTAAATAATAGGTACATAATATAATTTATACAATTTATATTAATAATTTTTTTTAGATTAATTAATTTAACATAGTAAAATTTCATTATAAAACAGTTATTTATTAATAAAGGAAAAAGTACAAAAATGTAAACATATTTCATTTTTTTTTATTAATTAAAGAGTAAATATAAACTACAAATTAATTCTTAAATTACCTTAGCACTAGCCTCATAGATAATTAAATAAAAATAAATAAATAATATATTTTACTTGAAAAGTATTTTCGAAATGGCTCAAGCAGAATTGTCAAAGCTGGCAAAAAAGGATAGTTTTTACAGGCTTAATGTTCGGGTCGATTTTATTAAGATTCCATTTTGGTGTGAATGAAATTTACATTACAGTAAATTTTACACTACTCCGTAGATAAATCTACGAAGTAGAGACACTGAAAAGCACTGGCAATTGAGGCCATCGGCTTTAAGCAATACAACAGAGAGAAAGAACAAAACAGAAGAAACACATGTCAACAGCACACGGTTGGTATTTGAACGGTCCCCCATTTAAGTACTAACCGCGCACAATGATGGGAAGTGATGCTTTCATCAAAGCCAAGGCCGTTGACAATGTGAATGAAATTTATCAGTCATAGTCAGTCGTGGAGAGTGGTCCATTTATTATGGAGCATCTAACGCAGCAACAAAGTGTTGAAATTATGAAAAAAAACATAACTATTTTAGCATTAATAACGTTTCAAACGTTTGACACTCCAGATTTCTTCTTATTAGGGTACTCGATGGAAAAAGGTAACATTAACAAATCAACCACAATCTCGATGGTTAAAGACGACAAAAGGAAACTGCTGAAACAACAGAAGTCTGCGAAATTGTTATGCAAAATGTGCTTAAAAGAGCTCGCTTTTGCATCACGGCCATAGGGTCCCACTTCACTAACGTCATATTGCATAAGTAATGTTAAGGGCCATCAATCAATAAACTTGTAATTATAAAATTTTATTTCAAAGTTTCTGAAAAAAAACATAGACTTGGAACTTAAAACTCACCCCGTATATATGTATGTACATACAATATTAGTTCAAAACAAGAAATTTGATATTGTACCTTCACTTAGGGCCTCAAAATTTACAATTCTTATCCCTTTTAATTGATTTTAGGCTTTATAATTTTGTCAAAACAAAATTTTTTTAAACTTTGCCTTCTTGTGGCTTCAATGAGTCTGAGAAATCTCAGCGAGTTATAAATCGACAGATATTTTTGGCCTTTCAATTTAAGACTCTTGCCAACACTTTAGTGCTGGATGACTTGATCAGGACTTGAATTACACACTATGAAACAGGCCTCCGGTGTTCTTTTTCTGAAAAAAGTTATTCTTACCACATTCGAATTTACCATTTTTCTTTTAAAATCTTTAATAAGTTCCGAAAATATCACATTTCAATCATTTTGCTTAATTTCACTGAAAAATTGTGTAATTTTTAAATACCTATAAGTGTAACCGGGGATTATATCACCTTTAAGCCGATGGCCTCAGTTGCCAGTGCTGTTAGTGTCTCTACTTCGTAGATTTATCTGCAGAATAGTGAAATATGTAATCACCTTATTGGTCCAATACTTCAAAGGTCTTAAATCTCAACACTTTTGTTTTATAGAAAGTTTCTGCCACATGTTTTTATTAAAAACTTAGAAGGGTTGAGTAACTTTTTACCCACACTGTTCCTTAACATTTCCAGAAGAGAATTTCTTCTTAAGATGCGATGTTTCATGGAAAAAGTCGAAAATAAAATAAATGAATCCAGGAGCGGAGTGCGAGTGTGGAAAAAGGAACAACTTCTGTGTTCTGTCGTAAAGTCAACGGATTAGTTCTCCAAGAAAGGATGGTCGTTTGTATGCTGAGAGGCGAGGGCGAGGATGAGTTTGCAGAGAAGGAGTAGGAGTTTTTTGTGTTTTTTTTTATTTTGTTCAACGAAAGAAAACTAAATAAATAAATACATTTTAAATTTATGATTTTGGGGCAAGAAGGGATGTGGCGCATTGATGCTGAGTATTCTTTGAACTCCATAACGAGGAGGAAGGGATTCTGTTCCTGCTGCCTCAGCGTCAGCACTGAGCCTGATACCTTCTGCTGCCTCTGCTTCATGTGTACATCGGTGTGTGTGTTGTTTTTATTATTTATTATTTGATTTTTAACTTTTATACGCAACTAACTTTTCTCACACACATTTTTCTGTGTTATGTTTAGTTTTCTTATTTTTTTTTTAATTTTTATTTTTATTTATTTATCTCCCATTTCTTTTCTTACTTTATATTTTATTAAGATTCACAGGCGGCAGGGAAAATATCTTTTAAGTTGGTGTAAACACAACGTGCAAGATAGCGGGTAAATTAAAAGCGGTATTCGTCGTTTTTATTTTTTTTCATTCATTTTACTTTTGGATTGAGAGACACACATGTGGTATTTTTCATCGGGGAAATAAATAAAATGAAAAATAATAATAATTTTCTTTTATATCTTTTTTTTTCGTTGTGGCTTTTTCTTATTTGAGAAGTTGATGAATAGGAGTGAATGAATGGAAATGGAATTGGACAGAGGGAGGTCATGCTGGAGAATTTGTTGGTATTGCAAGCATCGTGAATGTATCTACGTGCAGTTGATATTTATTTTTCCATCTGCATCCGAAAATCTGACGGGATTATGTTAAGTGGGATACATCATAGGTATCTTGCACAGTTAAATGAAAATTGTTTGAAGAAAAATCGGTTATTCAACTCAATGAAAAGACATATTAATGATCATACCGCCAAGAAAACGAAAAGTTAGGCAGGTATAAGATAATAGAAACCCTTTTGTATAGATATTTGTCTATCTTCATTTTATGGTCTTTGTTTATAAGTTAGAGTTTACTTTAATTTTCAAATATTGACAAACAATATTTTTTAATGTAATTTTCTATTGAGATAAAGAGAGAGGGAGACACTAAATATACCTATTTGGCTTAAAGATGAGATCATTTTTCTTTAGTTTGTGATGTGATGGCTTTGTGGGAAACGAAAATATTTATTTTATTAACAATATTTTATGTAGATTTTATCGGGTGATATGCCAACTAAGCAAGTGTATTGTTTAATTTTTGGTTGAAAGTCTTGGTGAACAAATATTTGGAGAAAGTCCTTGTTTTCCATGCATATATGTATGTAAGTCTGTAAACATAAGAACTATAAAGATCAACAGTCTTATCTGGTATGAGAATAATTTTCTTCTGTTCAAGCTCCCTTTGAGTTTGTCTTAAAATAAATTTAAAATATTTGTCCAGTATTTTCGTTAATAGCCATAATTTCTTTAAGAAATTCGGAATTCCATATGGGCTGAGTTTAACTCACATATATCATAGAAAACAGCTTAAACTGTCTCTTCATAACTATTTGATAAATGTTTCAGTGTATTCAAATAGAAGGCGCTATTTCATAAAATGAGTCGTAGCCGTGTAGTGCTATACATTGTAGTGGACCAGGATTACAAAACATACAAATCTCAACCATTCCAAAGGATGTGTCATAAGTCTGCAGGAATGTAGGAGACTTAAAATGATCTGCCAAATTCGAACGACTCAAATGCGGAGCACTTTTTCATGAAAAAATATAATAATTTTTTACTTTCTCACAAGTGCCAACAAATAATTTTGTTTTATTATGTAGGGGACATAGGTTGTAATTCGGTTCCCAGACTTTGACAATGACAATTACGAGTAAATGCACTAGCCATAACGCAACTTTGCTATCCCAATTCGAAAATTCAAGGCATAAGGGGAAAAATCGAAAAAAGGAAGAATAGGTAGGTATACATAAATTTTAATGACAATTGTAGAAAAAAATTTGTCTTAACCCCATTCAACGAAAGCAAAATGGAATAGGTCAATAAAACAAGAAATGAACCATAATTAGACATTAAAGAAGCGTAAGAAAATCTCGTCCAAATTACTGTTTTGTATATGTTTGGACTTAAGTTATGGTTAGTATACTATTTTGTAGAAGTTACAATGAAATTAGTAGTCTTTGAACACCTACTTAAACTACTAAACTTAAATGTTTGTATAACATCAGAAATACTTGTATAAGCCATCGAAAAAGACCGTATTTTGTTACCCCTAACTACTTTCGTTCATTTTATAATTTTACAAATTAATCCCTTGACATGATAAAATTAAAATAAAATTAAAAAAAAATAATTTTTAAGGAAAAAACGTGACATAACTGATTTCTGGAAACTTTGGTGCTATTATCTTTTGGGCACTACAAAAGTGAGCTTGACGTTAGTAAATATAAGAAGTGTTAGATCCAAAACTGATCAGCCCGAATCTCTAAGGTCATTGAGGCAAAATTTTAAACAACCTATTTTTAAGGGCTTAGCAATTAACCAAGTTAGCAATTTGTTAAACTTTTAGTAATTTACTAACTCTTCGAAAATTTTAAACCTTTTTTTTCGTTTTACTAACTAGTAAATTACTAATTGCCTTTCATTAAAAATGGTGTAATTGAACACCTCCAAACAATGACAGTTCGTGAAAAAATACAAAGCAAACAAAACTAAATCTGAGGAAGGGACCTAATTTGTTGCTTTGTCAGAAGTCAAAGTGACAACCACAATTTATTTCTCCCAAAGAAGTGTAATGAAACTAGTACTTGTAGTTCTAGTGAAATTGGAGTCCCACGGCATATATGTAATTCGGTCTTGGATTTTCAGGTTTTCAACCGAGAACTGAACTCAGTTGTCTTGTCAAACTTATTCCTGGAGTAAAATTCGCCATCATCCAGCTCTTTAAAAGGATTTGCTGGGGACTTAAAACATCGCACTTTTTTTCACAAAGCTGAGTCTTCAAACATATCGAAATCTTCATCTTCCGAAAACATTTAATATAACACATTTTGTTTACTTTTAAAAACAATCAGCTCACGAATAAAAAAAAAACACAATTTAACTCTTTCAAATAAAAATGGCCAAGAAATTTTGTACGAGGAAAGTGACTGAAGTCATATGGATTTAGCAAATTACTAAAAGTTACAGTAGCCAGTTTGTGATTTTAACTTTAGTAAAATGTTAAGAGATAGTAATATGTTAAAATCGTTTAAAATTAGCAAAATCCTTAGTAATTTACTAAAATGGCCTTAACATACTACTAAATCGTTTAAAATTTTGCGCTATTGTTATTAGTGTCCAAATAGATAGAAGATAAAAAATTCTCAGGTCAAATATAAAAACTTATCTTTAGAAATTTTTCTGTTCATATCAGATAAAATATACGTAATGTTCAGAATTTCAAAATCAAACAAACACGAACACAAAAATCAAAATTCGTGTTTAATAGCAGAGTTTTTTATCGAGTCTAAAAGGGGTTTAACATTTTACTTTTAATTGTTGTTGTATGACTTCAACGTTCAATTTTATTTATGTAATAGATTATACTCGAAACTTTTCAATTGTAATATCGCCGTCAACTCTGGAATATCACGGCAGCTATTAAGGCTTTTTAGTTTTTATTTTATTCAATCAATCATTACATTTGTTTAATATTTCGTCTAAATACAGCAGTCATACATCAACTCCATAACTAGTAGAGCCAGTTCAATTCTTGGTTGGATGAAGAGTGAGTCAAGTTAATTTTCTGATCGTTTTATAAAAAAGTGGTTTTTCAGTAATGAAAAAGGATTGACATATTATTATTATTGGTTGTCAAATATTTCAGAAATGTATTTAGTGTAAACTAAGGATAATATATCAAGCTACTTAAATATACAACAAACGACAAATTAAAAAATGACTTAATTAAAAAAACAAAACGTCAAATCGATTGGTCTCACTGAATCATTCCAGATTATTGTGTCAATCCAGTCAGAGCCAGTATATTATATAAATATTTACGTTGCGAAATTCTAATTTATTTGATTAGTGTTGTCTGTGATTTGTTTTGATGTGTGGGTATTATTATTAATAATGCCGCGACCAAGAAGATCTAATCTTTCCCAACGGAGCCGTAATGCAGTTTTTTATTTACACAATTTTAAAGATTTTATACTGGCATTCCAAGTTTTTTTTCTTATAACTGTTTTAAAAAATTATATACACCATTTGCCAGAATTTGTGTGCTTGCATAAGTTCATAGTCTAAGAGCCCGTGAACGCTAGACCTTCGTCATTTTATAAAAGCTGAAAGTTTGTCAGTGCATGCTCCCAACAAAGGTAAGAACGATGGACCATTATGAAGTTTGGGTCATAGTGGCTTTGGCAGTAAAACGGTACTAAAGGTGTGAAGAATACCGATCTACTTTCGTCAAATCATAAAGGCTGATTTTTTGGTATTATATTCAGAATGTTATTAAAAATCACGTTATTCATTGCCAGACACTTTGCGTAGTGGAAACCCCTTGCCAGACACCCTTAATGTTCATGAAAAAATAATTCTACTTACGTTATAGTATAAAAGCTGATTTGTATATACAGGGTGTCCCACAGTCACAGCCCCAAATGAAAACCATGGATTCCTGAGGTCATTTTAAGTCGAAAAACTTAAGAGGTAGTTTTCTCGTTTTCGAGTTATAACGGTTTTTATGATTTTTGCTCTTTTTTCCCTTAACTGGCCTTATCTTTGCCAAACTACGTCCGATTCGTAAGATTTTTCTTATAACCAATCAAGAATTTATTACAGTTTTAGTTTGTCCCAAGACTTTTTTTCTGCGGACAACCGTTTCTCCGCAATTTTGCATCAAACCCAATTTTTTCGTTTTTTAAGTTGTTTTTTTTTCACTTTGATATCATTTTATTAAAAAAAACACTTTAATGAGTATTAATTTTTTTCGCTTATTATTATTATTACTATTATTATTATTAAATTTAAAAAAAAACTAATTTTTAAATACAAAATTAATTCAAATGAATTAAAACTTTTTCTTTGTACAGTAAATACAGTAAGGTGTACATTTTCAAATACCCAAAAAATCTTTCTTAAAAAAAGGTTCGCTTATGAAATTTAGCAATGATGAACCCTAAAATTCAAAATTCAATAGAGGACATTCATATGATGAAAGGGAGTTTTTTTGTGTTTATTCTATTCGAACCAAAAATTTAGTTTAGTTCAATCAAGGTGTACTCAATGGCAAAGGTATGTATGGAAGCTATAAAAAACGCAACATTCCATTCTTAATTGAGTCGATAGATGAAACATTTCGGTTAAGTTTTATGAGTGGACGAATTTGTTTTTCGTTCATTGTTTTTGTGTTATAACCTGTACTCCATTCCTTATAATTTTTGATGATCTTGATTTAAAATTATAAAATAAAACTTACAAACATTTTAAGAATAAAGTAAATGTCGTTTTTGCAGCCGTATTTTGGCAAGTATTTAAAAAAAACTTATAGGTATATTTTTCAAGTTTAATTTCTACAAAGAAATATTTTTATTTAATATTTAAGTGACGCTTGTATGCATTTTTTATTAGACTTCTCTTAATTTGGGCATGGCAGTGATACACAGGATTTTTATAAAATATTCTTATAATTTCTCAAAGGTGTCCTTTAAATAAATGAGTATAGATACATATAGTTATAAATTTAAAAAGAATCAGGCGAATCTATAAACAAATCTTAAAGGTTACTTAACTTTAAAATACCTCTAAACAGCTCTTAAGTATGAAATCGGTATCTATAATCAATTTTCACATTTAAGTAACGTTACTTAAAGGCCTCTTAACTTAAACGCCATCAACCGCGTTTAAGGGTCACTTAGAGGCATTTTAAAATGTATTTTGACATATAGATTGTCATCTTTGAAATTTTGAAGTTTCAAATTCTGAGTTTGTAGGTATTGTTTGTTGTGATTATATTAGAATAATTATAAAGTGCAACGATTTAAGAAACATAAAATTTGTATTGATTAAAGTATGTGTACGCGCAAAGAAATTTCGTCCACGCTTCCCGCTTAGCCTTTGAAGTGTTTGTATCGACACTTGTTTCCTCGTTGTTGGAAGAGAATCTGTGCATAAAATAATTCTGTTTTGTAGGGTATTATTGCAAATTCTAAAATAAAAAAGTTTCCTTGTAGGAGGCATCCCAATTTTCAAATCTTTTTCTTTTATTTGTGGCAGCGGATGTGGGTGTGTGTTCGATAGCCATTTTTTTTTTTTTGATTTCACAAATAAAAAAATGTGTCTTTCAATTATTTACTGAATGAAGGTGTCACAAAACAGCTGTGCTGTATAAAATGAAGCAGCATTTGTTTTTTTTTCTGTACTAGATTTTCACATTCTTTTACGTTACGTGACACTGACACAACCATTGTTTAGTTAAGCACCAATGAAAAATCGATTATTATAGATACGAATTGAAGTTTCGTCATTTAAAGCCAAATTAAATATTTAAGTATGCTTAACTAAATAACCTCTAAGATGCAGTTTAAGAAAATCTTATAGATACGGCTGAATAAGTTTACCTTTAGGGCTTATTTCAGTTGCGTTTCAGGTTTGACCTGCGGCTTAAATCACACAGAATATTTTTTAAGGTACTAGCACGGTCTAGAACGCCAAAAAACGCACGATTTTTTTCTCGGAAACTTTATTAGGTAATAACATAATTTTTTTTTAAATAATGAATACATACGTCAAGAGTACAAAAAAAAATTGTTTGTCGAATTTTGGCCCAATTATAGAGGGCGCAAACGTCGACTCATCAAAAAACACATTGTCCCATTGCGGACAGTTAATCTCCGGATCCATTGAACCGATTTTCAAAAAACTTGTTGCAACTTGATTGTTTTTATGTTTTCTACGACAATTTACCACAATTTGACCAAAAAGCTATGAACAAAAAAAATGGCGACCCAAAAATGGCCAAAAAATTTGCGAAATTTTTTCTTTTTTTTCAAAGCGTGACATTTTTTTTTGTTTTTTATTTTTTAAACAAATTGTGGTAAATTGTCTCGTACGAAACCTTCCTTTAAATAACACACTTTTTTTTTGTTTCAGTCAAGCTAATCCTGAGATTAACTGTCCGCAATGGGACAATGTATTTTTTGATGAGTCGACGTTTGCGCTCTCTATAATTCGGCCAAAATTCGAAAATTTAAAAAAAAAATTATTTTTTTGTACTCTTGACGCATGTATTCATTATGATAAAAAAAATTATGTTATTACCTAACAAAGTTTCCGATAAAAAAAAATCCCAAAAATCGTGCGTATTTTGGCGATCTTGACCGTACTAGTAGAGATAATAAGAAAAAAAAGTTTGACAATTTTATTTCATATTCTTTCCCAGAACCAACTTTTTGATGGTTTAGCTTACGCGTAGTGGTGCCAAGTTTTAAAAAAAAACTTATATTTAAGGTATAAGTATAACACTGCTTAACAATTTGCTAACTTATAAACAGTTTACTGACTTTTTCTTAATTTTAGGCATTTTCAAACTATTATCTTGCTAAGACTGTTTTTTAATAAATTAATTCTGAACATACTTAGAACAATGACAATTCGTGCAAAAAACTAAGTAAACAGACCTTTTACGTTATGTGAAAGTGTCACAGAGTATAATATGATTTTGGACTGCTTTTAAACGATGCAAGATCACCCTGCGATTTTTAAACCCGTACGTGATAGACGTATGTGTATTGTTGATGTTAGTAAAATTGCAGAGGCATAGTTCTTTCTTTTTTGTGGTTTTGCTTATTGTTTGGGGATGTTTCATTTTCCATTCGCCTATTTGACCTCGTCAGTAGAGTAAAGGGTGCGGAGAGATGACTCTTTTTCACTTGAACAAAGTTTTCTTAAAAATCGTTGTGTTTAAACGCATGCATGTAATCGAAGGCAGACAAAAGAGAAACAAAGATAAAAAATAGCTTTCGTGTTATAGTAGTCTCAGAAAGTTAATAAAAAGATTTTAACTTTAATATAATTTTGGAGATAGTTTTATACTGAATTCATTTAAAAATTACAAAATCTTCTTTTTAACCTAGTATCATACTCAAATACTTTTAACGACTAAAACTTTGCGCCAGTTTTTAAACGTTGCTAGTAGAGATTTCTATTTTTTAGTGAGTTCTTGCACTTAATCCAAGACTTACTGATTAACCATCTTTGTCAATTTAGGTGCAAATAAGAAGCAAGACTATGAAAACTATTACATTTTTTTTCTTTTTTATAATTCACACGCGATCAATGTTAAACATAAGCATAGCACGAGACATGGGGGAATTAGAGAGGAAGATAAAGAAAAAACCTAGCCGGGTAAATTATTTCATAATCCTGTTCAGCTACTAATAAACGAATCTCTGTATTTGACAGTACTAGCGAGACAGAGGAATGCAATTAACTACTTTGAGTGAGAATTGCATATGGAAGAAGTGATAAAACAAAGGAAGACATGAAACATTCCGTTGGTGTTGAAGAGATGTTAATGATTCCATGATAGTGATATGATATATTCTATCAGTTTTATCGCTCTGTTTTTGATTCTTTCTAATAATTGAAGAGAAGTCTGGACTGCACATGCCCGAAAATGTGGGTCGTACTCGAGTTTTGGACGTATCAACGCCGCATACATTATAGCCAGATCAGATAGGGTGAACAATTGCTTACACCAATAGAGGAATCTTAAGCATAAACCAGTGTTTCGAGAATGTGTCATTCGAACGAAGATCGTCGTAGACACACATACCGAGTACTGAGAGCTTTTCGACTTCTTCGATACAAGAAATATTTAAGAATAATGGCATGAGGGGTACACCTCTTGCTTCAACGACAATAGGCAGCATTGAGTTTTTAAGCATCAAATTCAATATTTTTTTATACCCCATTTAACAATGCCCTGTAATTATCGGAGTTTAATGAGCTTATCATACGATACTGTTGCAAATCCAGTTCCGAGATGGAACGTTGAGAACGAGTATGAAAAGTTGAGGGTAGAGTTGTCTGCAATACAATGAAGTGGATTGGAAGTTTCCTACAACAGATGGTTTATAGGAATATAAAGGATAGATTAGGAGACAAAACGGAGCCCTGGAGAACACCAGCATTTATTTTGTGAAGATCAGACTTGAAAACTTCCAATGCAATACGTATTAAAAAATCTAGAAGGTAATTTCGAATCCAAAGGATAAATTGATACCAAACGCATGCATTCGTGAAACAATGGGATAAAATAAAACCTCTCTTTATTGATACAGGATTGAATGATCGAGTTGGATTTGTTTGAAATTTGGACTCAGCTTAAATGTTCTTGCTCCCATTCAATCCATTTCATGTTCACACTGCCGCTTCAAAAAGGGAGATGGGAACGAAATGTATTTAAAAGTTCGATACTCAATACTAGTACGCCTCTGGATACCTTCTCGTTCCGATAAATTATTCCTTCAAATTAATCGGAACTGAAGATAGACCGAATCTATATTGGAGCGGTATCGATACACGACACGGTTAAATCTAAGATTTGTCAAGAAAACCCCTTAGATTAGGTTTTTCAACACAAATACCAACTCGACTGTGCTCAGCTGCGCGAGTTGAATCGAGTTGTACGAATTCATTTCAACACAATCTCATTTTACAAGAGCTCGAAGCGTGGTTGAAGTTTGCTTCAACACAGCATTTAAACGGTACTATGGATATCACACTCTATAGAAAGAAATATCCTTTAAGAACTTACCTTCATTTTACCGATTTGACAGTTTGCTTGTTTCAATTTCACGGCAAGTCAACTCAGAATCATAAAAACCAATAAAAAATAACTTTTCTCTATACTCTTGCCATTTCTATGCACGCTAGCATCTTGATGACACAAATGGAAAAATTGCTCCGTAAAATTTTGGCGGCAAAACAAATTTCACCGCCTAAAATCATTTGTTCAAATAACATCAATGTTTTTTGAATCAACCTTGTCCAATAAATCATGCAATCGTTTGAAGACGAAACACACACGATTTTCGTATGCGGGGTGCGGCCGGCATTGGCTGTGAGTTGTGATGCCGCTGCCGCACTAAACTGTAGTACATTCATAAAGGAAACGTCAAAAGACAATCGTGAGGAGGGAAAAAGAGGCATTCACAAAATGGATAGAGTCGAACGATCAACAAGAAAACAAACTGAACTTACCCGCTCCTCTTCACGTATCATTTCGGCTATTCCGGGCTTTATTTCCAAATCGTCAACGTGACTCATGCCCATGGCGGCAGCGGCCGCGGCTGCTGCAGACAATCCGATCGGATCCATCTGCGGACCACCACCGCCACCAAGTGCAGAGAACGCCGCTGCTGCCGATGCCGGTGTCAGTGCGTTGGACGGGTGTGCAATTTGTTGTTGTTGATGCTGATGCTGATGTTGTTGCTGTTGTTGTTGTTGTAGTTGTTGTTGTGGTTGCTGCTGTTGATTGAGCGTTTGCTGCTGTTGTTGTTGTTGCTGATGCTGTTGCTGTTGCTGATGCTGATGTAAAGACGAAGACGCTGTCGATGACGATGATGGGGGTGTTGGGGGAGGCGGTGCGACAGCTTGTTGCTGCGACGGATTCGGTGTGACAGCTGTCGGTGGTGGCGCACTGCTTGTCCCAGTAGCAGTAATCGTCGCGTTTGATGATGACAGCGGCGATGTCATGTCGCAGCGATTTTCGTGTGCTAATTGATGGCCACCAATGGGGCTAGGCGCCCCATATGGTTCGCCCGATGGCCAACGTCGCTTACGCACGTTCCGCTGATTCTGCTGCTGCTGTTGCAACTGTTGTTGTTGTTGCTGGTGGTGCTGGTGTAGAAGTTGCTGCTGCTGCAACGTCACATCGAGCTCGACCCAGTCACGCGACAGGCGCGGTTTTTTCGATGCCATCTCGGGCTCAATGAATGGAGGCGGTGCTGAGCACGATGAATCGCGCGGATTAACAATCTGACTACTGCCACTTGCCGTCGCCTCTTCATTTCTGTGCTGGGGAGCACTCGAGGTCGTCTGCGCCTCACTGTTGCCACTGGTCTCCCCATTTACGTCCGCCAATCCGCGAACTTTCAACATCTCGGCAATCTTCAGCAGTGGACCGATTTGATCTTGACTCACGTTAATCTCGCCCTTGTACATAAAATCCACAATCGCCTTCAACTCGGGCCACTTAACGTCGCGCATAATTATGATCGGGTGCTGACAGGGGTTGTCAATGAACAGCGCCTGAAAGTAGGGGCTGCATGCCGACAGAATCATCTTGTGCGCCTTGATCGATTGCCCATCGCACGCCAGCGTGACATCCACAAACGACTCGTTCTGCAACAGTTGATCGAAGACGCTTGTCAAATTCGTTTGGTAATTGTTCCAGCGCAGACAGAACTGCTGATTCGGTGGGGTTGGGGTTGGGGTCGCTGTCGCACTCTGTGGCGATGATGAGGGAGGAGGGGGATTATTGTTGATGTTCTGGTTGCTTACATTAGTGGTAGACTCTGGAGTTGATGGGGGAGCCGGCATCATTGGCGACGATAATACTGATGACGAAGATGGTGGCTTGTAATTCGTGTTGCCTGCTGTAGTTATGGTAGTAGGGGGAGAACTCACACAGTGATGGGGTGACGACGACGAGGGCAGAGGCATCACCGAAGACGGCCGCGGTGGTGGTGAGTGGTGACCCGTAAATGGAGTCAAACATCGTTTCTCTCCCGACGACGATAACGATGCCGATGACGAGGGATGCATGTGATGCTGTTGTTGCTGCTGCTGATAGGGCGACGAAGTTCGTGACGCCGCCGGTGGGGGCGGTGTTTCAGTTGACATACCTAACTTAAATTGCAAACAATAGATGGCGCTTTATTTATCAATTCACTTTATCACATCGCACTTCTTTCATGTATTTTGTCATTTCTCATGGTTCTCAAGGCCTTGTCTGCCACTGGGCCACCAACACACAGACTTGGCCACAAATCTCATCGAATCGTAATTAATCAACGGTGTTTTTCGCGGCAATAAATAACAACAACAATCATTCCGATCGCGTGCGTGTGTGTGCTTTCTGATCTTTCAATTAAATTTCTAATTCCATTTGCTGCCGGCAGAGGCTTGACACTACCAGTGCTGCTGCTGCTCAGCGTGGAGTGGCCTGGCGGTGGCGCAGCACGGTGTTCGTTTCGAGTTTCTAAATAATTAATGGCCAATTAAGAGCTAAATAACAAACTTAGAGACGTGACACGAGTTATCAAATCAAATCAATTGGCGTGTGGTAAGTTAGGTAGGTTAGCAAGGTATTGGTATTATAGAGACACACTCGCAGAATTCGCAAATTCGCTCATCCGTGTTTTCTGTTTTGTTCGTTTTTTTTTTTGTTAAGGAAACAAATATAAGATCTTTGAAAAAAGTGGGAAAAACTCTTCCCAGCACGACGAGTGTCTAAATTTGACTGAAATCATTTCGCACATTTTGATATGGCAAAACACTCGAATTTAATTCACCATCAATATAAAGTAGAGATACACAATACCTACATACCAACCCAAAAACAACAAGTACACGCATGCTATAAGCTATTCCCTCTATAATAATATGCCCCAACAACAACAACACAATAATAACATTGCGCTCGGCTCGCTCCACACACAAGCGAAGCAGTCGGTGTGCGACTTGGCTAGAAATGCTCCCTCATTGCCATTGTATCTCTGTGAAAATGTGGGCCTGTGGGGTGCTTCTTCATATATGGAATATGGGGCTCTTTTGCTGCTGCCCAGCGAAATAATAATGGAGGGCGGAAAGAGCTCTGGCTCTGTGTAGAGAAAACGGCAAATTTCCACAAGAGAACCAACCACGAGCACGACGACATTTTGCATTTGAAAACAGTTTTCCCTCCAAGAAAAAAAAGCGCCAAGTTTTTCAACGGTGCAGGTGGATGAGTATGGCAGGGTGGGTGCTGCTACTGCTGGTGTCCATTCGAACAAGATGCGCCATGAATGTCTCTTATAAGAAAAAGAGCTCGCCAGTATTTTTGTTTACTTTTTTAATTCTCACATCGTTCGCCATCATCTCAAATTTTCATCTCCCGAAAGCCGAAACTACCGAAATCCCGATGTCCCAATCCCAAATTCCTATTTCAACAATTTCAAGAAATACAACTCTCTTTTCGACTAGATTTGGATTTTGGAGATTTTAGAGAAAGTCATATCGAAACGGAACTTGGAACATTTTTCAATCGAAAGAGAAAACACTCACTCTTTGGGGATTGGGGCTAGTTTTGGATTCATTTCAGTTTGTTCACAATAATGATGGAGAATGTGGAGACGGAGAGTGGAGCTGGATTTCTCTTCAAACGTATAGACAGTGTTCTCTTTGAGACTCACAATAGCAGTTGCATTATTATGATGGGGGCTATCGCCGTTTGTTTTCAATTTTTTGTCCGTTCCTCTTTTTCGGACTTTGTAGTTTTTTTTTTTGCATGAACTTGTGTTATATTTATCGTTAGTGGAGAATGTACATTGTACACCCAGTAGTGCACATGGTGTTTTGTCCATCTCTCGCATGCGATGGAATGGGGGGCTTTCTTGCGCGCTTCATACTCTTCTACTCTGCATATGAAGCTCCGATGGGGCTCTGTGTGTACGGCATTCGCCTTTGCCTATGTGTTGTGTTGTTGATAGTTTGATAGTCCGGCCCCCTTACCAATATTATGCACTGTCTTTTTTTGTTTAGTTTTTTACTTTTGAATGCATAGATCTGTAAGAGGGTGTGTGTGCGGTCCATAAGAGTGTGTAAGTTTGTCGTTATAGAGGTTGAGAATAGAGCTGAAGCCCATCATAGAAAAAAAACTTTTGTTTGTAGGTAAAATATAAAAATAAATACAAATATAGAGATTTGCACAAAATACCTAGTTTTGCGTCCTTTTTTATTGGTTTTCATAATAATATGATGTCACAAATGGAGGCGGTTACTATTTTTTGTTTTGTTTGGTGTTTTTTTCTGCTCTTGTATAGGTATTTTTATTTAGATAATTCAATGAAATTGTTCTGAAGTGCGCTTATTACCTATTTGTGATATTAATTTAATTAAACTATTCGTCATCGCATGATCAGTTTGCTATAAATAAGGAATTGCTAAGAAATGATGAGGTTTTTGTTTGTTGTTTAAGAAGCAGACACAAATGATCGTTGTGCTTGCAGTTAAGTTTACCTAGGTACGTAATTACGTGTAATTCATACAGAACATAGGTACCTACTACATGATTAATAACACACCAATACCATGCACATTGATCGTCATTTTAACAGTGATGACGGATCAGTAGTGGGTCATACATATACCTACTTATGTACCTAAGATTCAGAAGGTAGGTAGCTATATCACCTATACACAATTTTAATGAATCAACTACCAAAAACTTATCTACCTCATTTTTTTTTAAATAAAAACACGAAGAAGGACTTTAAAATACCTAATTGTTATTTATTTTTTATTAATGGATAGATACCTACATAACAGCACAGGGTGGTCCAAATAAAATCTACTAATGTTAAAAACTCTAAAACTCTTGTAATAATCATTTGTTTTAATTATTTTTGGTTATAGATACGTTACAAATCTTTTATGAAAATCAAGGCAGACTATACATACATTTATGTATGAAATATGACATCAGACAAATGTCCACCATTTTGCTCTATGCGGCTCTGACTCTTTTTGCGCGTTTTTAATTACACAACGTATTGTTTCTGGTTGCATGATCGGTATTTCGTGTCGAATAATCTGCTTCAGCTGCCTTTAACATTCACTTTGTCTTTTAAATATCCCCACAAAAAAGTCAGGTGCTGTAAAATCCGTTGATGGGCCAAGGGAAATCTGAAGTTTTGAAATCAAACATTCGCAGTCGAATTGTTGGAACCGCAAAAAGTTTTCGATCATTGTTCTGTTAGAAGCCCCGTAAATCGTTTCTGGCGTTTCGGCACTCTCGAAGAAATATGGAACGATAACGTTTCGGCCATATCACTGACACAGACAATGCATCTGGATGCGGGTTTTCCGGAACACTGCTGATTTTGAATTAAAATATTGGCGCTACATCATAACAATTTATTGATGGTTGGCAAGACTAGAAAAAATCCCAATTTTCAAGGATTAAATTTGACCCTACAATAAAAAAAAAGAAACAAACAATTTTATTGGTAAATTAAAATAATATTCGTGTTAAGCATTAGTATAGATCTTATTTTGCCCACCCTGTATCTATGTCTACATATTCTGCAATGTTGGGGCTGCAAAAAATTGAACATTTAAAAATAACCGACGATTCTGAGCAACTTAGATACTTGTTACCTGTTTTTCTGTTGTCAAACATGTACATATGTATGTTTACGATGTTGTAGTTCAAAGTCTTCTTCTTCTTCCTTTGTTTCGGCGCTGTTATGATCTCGATGTCGGGGGGATCATAACTCTCCCACGTATCTGCTTCACACTAGTGATCCGCCTGTGGGGTTCGCCGGGTTGACCTCAGAAATCGGCGGCAAGCCTCCCGGTTTTGTATTGTTCCATTTCTGAGGCCAACTGAATGCTGGTGTTTTTGCATTTGTTTGTACCAGGAGTGTTTAGGCCTACCTTTCTTTTTATTCCGGTATGATATTGCCTTTTTGACGGGGTTCTCAGGATCTCTCCTTTGAACATGGCAATACCAACTGAGTCGGTCGTGTTCAATTTTTTGGGAAATGGTATTCTTAACATGAAGGCTTCCTCGGATATTCGTACTTCTAATTCGATCAAGCTTTGTAACTCCTGCTGTCATACGAAGCATCTTCATCTCAGCTGCCGTTAGCTTACTCTCATATTTTTTGTACATTGTCCAACATTGTGAACCGTATGTGAATGCTGGACGCACAACTGAAGTGTAGAGCTTTCCTTTCAGCTTAGGGGGCATTTTTCGGTCACAGAAGATAGCAGAATTTTCCCGCCACTTCATCCACCCTACGCTTACGCGATGATTGATATCGTCATCACAAGTAGCTTCGTTATTTATCATAGACCCCAGATATTTAAACTTTTCACACTTGGGAAGCACTACTCCATTCAAATAAATGTCTGGAATAGGCCTGTGTGGATCAGAAAATGGGCAGCATAGGTATTCTGTCTTTTTCGCGCTTATGCGGTGCGGTACCCACTTCCTTCTAGAACATCCACCCATACGTCAAGTGCTCGTTGTAGGGATATCGGGTCTTCACTTATGATGGCTCCATCGTCAGCAAAGAATAACTGATGTACTTTTGGATCCGTCACTTTGCCTTCAAGCAGGTAATCAAGAACTGTAATAAAGAGCAGGGGACTCAAGAAATTCAGTTAATTTGTTATATTGTTAAAATAAAATAATTTTTTTGAATATGACAAATCTTTTGTGTAATCTTGGTTGGATATAGTTTATATTTGGTTTTTGTCAAAAAATCGATGTAAGATGAACTCAATTTAACAAAAATTGCGAATTGTCAATACGCCCTCATGATTTTGTAACTTAAATTTGTTTCTTTCTAATTTTAAAATTTTAAAGCCATTAAAATCAAAAGAATGACCATTTTCCTTAACGTGATCAGCTAAAGTAGCTATATTTTTGTTTCCTGATCCTTCGTTAATTTTTTGACATTCGGTTTTTTGTTGACCTATTCTTGACCCCAGTTTTTGAATAGTTTCTCCAATGTATATTTTTTTGCAATCATTGCATTTTACAGAGTAAACTAATCCATTGTTTTCTGTTTTATTTATTGTTTGCTTTGTATTTAGAAAGAATTTTGAATTTTGTTATTGGCACACTTTTGCTAAGGACTCACTTAATTTTGATACATAGATATGTATGTCATCGCTGAATAAATTTTATTATCTGTATCTAATGAATCCGAACATTATTGTTAGATAGAAAGCTGTAGTTACTTTGGTCAAATCTTTGTGGTGAAATAATTTTGGCATGTATATTTTCGTTTAAAAAAAAGAAATTTACGAAAAAATACATACTTAAAATTGACATCCCAAATTTTGTCTTAGAAAAATTTTAAAGAAATTTCTTATATAAAACATTAATTTTTAAACTTTATTTGCATATAATTCATACTTTTCTAGAAATCGAACGGCAGTTGTATGCATTTGAAATTTTTTCTCTAATTACATCAATGATTTATATTCATAAACAATTTTCAAATTCGAAAATACTCTAACATGAGAGCAAGTAGGTATGAGCTAAGTAAAATTTTGAAATTCTCCTCTATGGAATCGGGTACAAATGCTCCACATAAGGACAATCTAGTTCGATGTATACAGTTGATGTACCGATGCATAGAAGCTCTATAACATCAATAAAATATCATTCAAATCTCCGCATACCAGTATGCCATTTTACCCGGACAATTTTGATCGTTGGAATTTGAAGAGTTTTTGAAAATTAAATACTTAAATATTTTTTGAAACTTTTTAAACTGGTAAAGCAAAAAAATGTAAGCGTTATTAATTAAGCTTTGAAAAGAATATAACATTTAAGTTTAAATGTCACATTTTTGTGAGATATGACACATTTTCCTTAGGGGGCCATTTTAGGCCACCTTCCCCTAATTTGTTTTCTAAGTTGAAGTAGTCTCCTGTTCTTCACTAATGTGAAAAAGTACAAAAATTCTTCTGAAAATATTTTCAAGACAAATGACACTCTCAGAATTGATACATACTCACCAACTGAAACTATTGGAATTGGTTAAAATGTTGACCGTGTTGATCGACAATGTCAATAACCAATTTTGATCGTTAGAGTGTTGACGCAGCCTAGGCTTTATGCATCTACATACGTTGAATTTCAACAAACAAATTTTAATTATTTGCAAGCAAGAAATTTATGATAAGTGGTATAATGTGTAGAGGAGAAGGTGGGAATATGGAACCCCATTTGGTTTTAAATTCTTTTTGTTCATACCCGTAATCTAAAGATATTAAAAACTTTTCAATTATATAAAGTATATATTCTTACATTATATATAAGAAAAAAAACATATTCTGAATACTTTTCGTATTAAATTTTTTACTTTATTCAAAAAAAGTCATTTTTACATTTTAAATTTTTATGTTCCTTATATGGAACCCCGGGTTCCATATTAAATGTATGTAAAAATTATATCATAATTTTGTGTGCAAAAATTACAAACATAAAAATCATGATCGCATCCTGCGCAACCACTGTGTGTCCATATGTAGCAAGACTGACCCTGTCAAAATCGTTGAAGATGGAGCCTTACGTCCTCTGTTTGAAGTTTTTTTCCTAAGTTTTGGTATGAGGTATACATAAAAAACACGTAATGGTAATATGGAACCCGGTTCCATATTCGCTTCCTCTAGGGGTTCCATATTACAAGACTTCATATTTTAACAAAAACAGTGGTTTTCATCACTTATTCAATGAAATGAGAAAATTCTTACATACAAAATTGATAATCAAAAAATAAATATTATTTATGAATTTTCTGCAGGACAAAAACAGGGCCCGACATAAACGTTCTAGATTTACAAAACCAATAAAAAAAAGTTTTCGATTTCCCTCGGTTATTGGAAATAACCTTACGGTAAATTTATCGAGGCGAAAGCTATGTAACTTTTTAATATGAGTATTTTGTATGAGTCCTCGCAACGTGTAGCTATAGAGTAATAGATGGCACCAACAGTTTTGGTTCCAGAAGGGGGTTCCGATTTAACAACAGGTTCCATATTACCACCTTTTCCTCTAATAATAGAAAGATTAATAAATAAAAGTTACATATCTTCTCAGCTGAACATATCGCCGTCCCATATCTCATGAACTGACCGATCTACTTTGTACACTTTTTACCAAAGAAGTAGTTTAACTAAAATATGCAATTTTCTTAAATTATTAAAAAGTAGTTAAACTACTGTCTGAGATAAGGAAGGATGTTTCCAAAAATTGGCAAATTACTTCGCGATGTGAGTGCAAATTGGTCAACAACCTGAAACTCAGTTACCGGTTACCATATGTGTATTAAACACAAGTATATGTGGCGGACACTTTAGTGGACACCATTCAGCGGACGGATGATATTTCGTCAACGGCAACACTCATTATGTGTCAGAAAATGTTGTGTATCACAGATTTGCAAATGTGCTTTCTGTCATTCATCGTCTTATATCGCTTGTATCTAATAGTTGGAGATGGACTTATCTTCTAGGGTAGGTTCTATGTTCGCACAATTTACGCTCAAATTGTGCATATATGTATGTAATTCGCAGTAAATCCATCAATTTAGAACATCTCAGCTGAATGTTGTATTTTTCTTTAAACTACGGCCATCTGCTTTTCAGAGAAAGAACTAATCTATGGATCATGGAAAAAGATCTAGGTAGATATGAATTAAATACAAAATTTCTTGAAATGCATTTCTGTAGAATTTTCTAGACTCAAATCTTTTATTCCACATTCATTCCTAAAATCTAAAAGTAAAGATTTCAGAGCTTAAAAATGTATATCTTCTTTATACCTTAATCAATCTTCTAGAAGAATTATATCGCAAGGCCTGGGTTTTTGTTCGTAGATACGTATGTAGATGCTCTGAAAAATGTATCTTTTAAGGAAAAATCGCCAAAGGTATCTACATTAGGCGCCGAAAATCTCTCCCCATTGAAATTCAACTCTTTGGCTTGTTCAAACAAAATAAAATTCCCCCCGCCTTCACGGTCCCCGCAATCAAACACACATGCCTTAATGGTCACCTCCCCAAATCACTTTGCCATTCCAAAAAATAAACGCGATTTCCCATCAATAAACTTGAGGGTTTCATCTCCAAAAGCATCAGGGAGACAAACAAAACTTTGTAGCCTCGACTCGAGTCCGGGCCTACGAAACCGTTAGATCAAACACCCATACACGCACAAATACTGCAGAAGAACACAATCGTACATAACATATGCGCATATAGTGTGTGTAGGTAGGGTAACGGTACGTGGAACCCAATCCTGCTTTGCACTCCGGAGGCCCGCATTTGTGGAGACGTTATGAAGTATCGGCGGCGCAGCAGAAACAGAAGAATCAGCCGAATCCGGCAGAGAAATTTATGTATTTATCGAAATGTATGGGGGTGATGGAAGAAATAGCGGCCCCCATGCATCGTAGTCGTCGACGTCAACGGGCGCCCCACGTACACCCTTTTCGACGCTTCCGGCGGCCGGCTGCGTTGAGGGTGAGTCCTGCTTGATGGACAACTGTACCCACTCACTACCCTGACCCACCACTAGCCATGTCGCTAGCGCTACACCCGTCCGTTTCACATGATGATGGTATGTCCTTGCATTTCGCCAAAACTGCCAAGCTGGGTGTTCTTCTCTATTCTCCGTCTTCCCGGCGCTCCGCGCCGCTATCCATTGAGTGATTTCCCGACAACGACTATAGCCAATGTACATCCCCCAGCCCCAACCCTCCGATTGAAACACAACCCCAATGCATGTGTGTAACATTCATTTTGCAAGCAGCAAAAAATGTTGCTTAGCTTAAAATATTTTTTGGATAAGAAAAAGAAACTAAAAAAAATTGTAAGCCGTCACTTTCTCATTTGAAATACGACGACGACGACGGACTGAGGACGAGTCTGTATGTGGGGATACATCGTCAAGCATTAGGTGAAATAAAAAGGACTTTTAGCGAAAGGACGCGTTTTCTATTTATGCACTCCTTTTGGTCATACAATTATATCTATGCCGGTATACGAAACAAACCAAACCTACACCATGTAGGTAGCTATCTATGAAATTTTTATTTTGTTTTCTTGTTTTTCGCCAAAGAATACACATCTAACAGAATTGAAAACAAAAACAGAACAAAAATTGCAACGAAACACAATGAAATGTCTTTTTTGATTTTTTTATTTTTATTCTTGTGTCTATTTTGCTATTTTCTTGTGGCTGGTGATGGCATTTCAGACTCAAAAAATAAACTCAAAAAAACCATTTGAACCAGAGTGTAGGGAAAATTCTGATGGATTTAATTGTAGAATTTTTAAAAACGTATTTTTCGGGATTGGGAATTTTTATTTTACCATTGAATCTCTGTATGGAGATACGCTTTTTCTTTCTTTGGTTGAAGGATGATTGTAGCACATGTTTTACATTCAAATTAAGGTACCTAACCAAGACTCACACTCAATTTTAGGTCGGAATATTCTATGTACTGAGTTATTTTAAAAAAAAATTACAAAATATAATCCGAGTATAAGTACACTTACAGGGTGATTTCTGAAAGAGCCCTACGAGCTCCAAAAGAATTTACCCGTTAACAAAAATCTTAGGAAGTTATTGGACCTCTAAGGGTGGATTTAAATATTTAAAAGTAACCAATTTCCACGATGATTTAAAATTATAACAAATCCGGACTGCTAAAATGCCCACATTACATTGGCCTGCGAACTAACTCCCAAAAGAGTAAACTCCCAATGAACTCACTCCAACGGAAATTGCGAGTTGGTTCATATGAACAAACTTCCGGTTGCTGCGGCCTTTTTTATATAATCAGATATAATCCGTCTATCAACATGCATTGCAATAACGACGCGAGATCCTGTTTGTTATCGGGATCACGTTTCATGCTCTAAAAATGTTATTTCTTTGATGGATGAGGATGGCTTTTCTTAGCTTTGTAAATTGTGTGAGTAATGTACAGTTAAAAAAAAAAACAAATTCTTGAAAATTAAAGAGATACACGGAAAAATGGATAGTTGTACGAGTATAAGCTTCGTCAGTCAGTCAGTCTGATGTGCATAAAATATGGATGGAACTGCCGTAACGACTCAAGATGTTGTTGTCTTAGAAAACTTTTGGAATAAAAGCCCGCTTCACGACTAACGTTTCTCAAACTAATTTTTTTGCAAAACTTTTCCTTATTTGTTGTTTCATCTCTTCCACTTTTTTCCAGATGGAGGTCAGTTTAAAACGAACTAAGTCCCAAGTGAACTAACTCCCAAATATATAAGCATTCATTTTCAGTTTGGCAAGTAAGAGTTAACCCGTTTGTTTGTATTCATTTTTGCTCTATTCAACCGATGAGAGTTATTTTGAGCCTAATGCTTATTTTAGTAAGCTTTGCGCTCACAAAAGGGATTATGACTACCCTTTAATTGTTTATGAACTTAGTGAGCATTTAGGTAAGTTGGAGAGGATATAAAAGGGGATACCGATAGGATAGGAGTCAGTTTAAGCATTCCACATTCGTGAAGTGCGTCCGAGGGAAGTATCTCTGAACTTAACCGTACGTCTAAAGTTGAGATCAGTGGTAGAAATATGGATATTCCCTAAAGCGGAGTATTACAGTTGAATTGTATTAATATTTGTAATATTTGTAAATATTGTAATATTTTACAAGAATATTGTTTATAAGAATAACGGTAAAATAATGAAAGACAAGAAACATTGGGGCGATATTCGAGAGATTCAATTGTTTCTGTTATAGGCTTTATCGGTTACAGCCAGATCAGATGGGGTTACAAATTTCTTGCATCGTCGAAGAAAACCTATGTATTTAGTAGCGTTTTTGGCAACGTCGAATATGTAATAATTTCAAACAAGGTAGTCTGTGACGCATATTAAGATTTTTTATTTTGTCCCGGGCAATATGTTATTTGTCCCGACTAAGTGTAAGAAAAATCTGGCAACCCTACTGTGATGCACATGC